>CM076584.1:1158077-1758077 GCA_034641835.2 Pinus albicaulis
TCGTTGGATCTGCTGGATCTCACTCTGCCTCTCTCTGTTGATGATTCTTTGACTGAGAAAATCACTCTCTCCGGAAGCTATCCCTACCCCTCACTGTGCTGGAATCGCTTAGATCGAATTCTCCTCTGAACACTGCGCACTTCAGAAAATCGATCACTTAGATTCACTCGGTGTGTCTTTCCAAATGACCCTCAAGCCTTCCTTTATAGCCTTTTCGTTGAGACTTCAACAATCGAGATTAGATCTCCAATCAACGAGTAAGATTATAACTTGACTTGATCCATGTTCTCTAGAAGATTCACACTTTGTTTTATTAATACCCTTTAATTATTTAATTTTCCTAAGTTTAAACTTAGGGTCACATTAAAATAATTAATTATTTTAATAAAACACATTATGAGTGGAATTTTCACAAACGATTTTTGGGTTCTTTGGAATACATGTGCCTAAGCCTCTCCACAAATTTTGAGACTTAGAGCACTTCTGATGCTACCAAAAATCAACACTCGCTCTTAGTGAGGAAGGTGTTTTAACAACATGCCTGCTGCACATTGCTCTAACCCTGAAGCATCCTCTGCACTGCTGATGTCTGACAAGCTGTCCACCAACCACTGTGATGCTGCTGTAACTGTATTGTTGCCCTTGACACTGCCACTGCCAATGCTATATCCATACTACAACTCCCTCTCAAGTGCTGCATATGCTATGTTGCTAGCACTGCCACTGCTAACACTACATCTGCACTGCAACTCAGTTGCTGAGAGAAGCAACTGAAACCACCCAAAAACTGAACAAGCGTTTAGTGGATGCACCTCAGCTCTCAGCAACTGAAACCACCCAAAAACTGAACAAGCGTTTAGTGGATGCACCTTAGTGCTGAAGATCTGATTGCTGCTAGTCCCACGCTGCCCTCTGAAGCCACTGCGCTGTTGAAGCTACTGCACTGTGCCTCTACGAACTGCTGCCTCTTTGCTCTGCGCTACTCAGATTCTGGTGCTGCTAACCACTGCATTTGTCGCTCCATCACTCCTTGGCTCCCACTGAAAACTCCTCCATCCCGCTACTACTGATTATGGGCTCTCGTAGCAAGGTGATGATCCATGAGGTGGGTTCCTCAAGGATCCTGCCCAACTGAAGTTCAAGGTGAACTACAATTCCTTGTCACCCCATCTCCCCCCTGGAGTTGCGTTTGCACTCATGGCATACTCATCCTCCTCGATCTTCGTGGCTGCAACCTTTGGATCGTGCTTCTCATCCTTGTCGTTTTTCTTCAAAGGACACTGTGATGCATATTGGCCTATCTCGCCACATCTGAAACACTTCACCTTGGAGACGTCCTTCTTGTGCCTCAGTTGCCCTTATTGCCCCTTCGATGCGAGTGCTACATTCTCCTCCTCCTCCGGATTCTTCGATCCGCTCCCACTGCTACTGTCAAGTTTACACTTGACCAAATCTCTTCTCAACTCCTCTTGAAGAGCTGCCCACATCGCCTCCCAACTTGGTAGTGTTGCCCTGCCCAAGATACTTTGGAAAAAAACTTGCCACTCCTCAGTGACTGCGTTAAGGGCCAGTCTCACCATAGTTGTAGCAGATGGGGTAGATCCCACGACCGGCAAATGATCACGGATATCCTGAAGTCTTGTTAGGAATGGAACAATGCTCTCCCCCTTCTGCATTTGGATCATCTGGAGCTTCTGCTCCAAGTACATCTTTCGTTGCTCGGAAGTTCCTTTGTATAGCATGATCAAGGCCTCCCATATCTCCCTGGCTGTGTTCTTGCTAGCTATATGAGAGACTATATGATCCTTGACACCATCAAGGATAAGTCTCTTGGCCTTTGCCATATCGGACTTGTACTTTTTATTTTGATCCAAATATGTAGGCACATCAACCATGTTGTCTACAAACGCCTTGAGATCATACTCATCCAAAAGGAATTTGATTCTTTCCTTCTAGATCATGTAGTTGGGGGATCCATCCAACCGATCGTGATCTCTAAGTCCGTGAGCTTCCATATCAGCCGAAAACTGTCGAACTGCTCCCTCTTTCTCCCTATTGCGTAGCTTCTAGGTTGGCTTACGCACTCCCTGATGGAGCTGGTAAGTCTGCTGCTCCGCTGTTGCCTAGCAAACGAGAAAAACTGAATTCCCGGACAAGGAAATCACTGAGGAAGAATTCCCTCACTACCTCACTATATTCTCTTCTTCTTTGTCTAACGCTTCTCTGCCCAGCAACTGCTTGCAGAAAAACTTGTACCTTTGGTTGTGCATGAAGGCATTGCATTGCTCCCTTTGCCTCGGCAAGATCTCGATCTGAAAGTCTTTCTTCTCTGTCGACTCACTCAGAGAGAGACCACCTCGAAAATTCAACCCTTCTGGCTAGAATTGCGCAATCCCTTTGGGGGTTCGATCTATTGCTACTGCAGCAATTCTGCCTTCGCTTCAGCATTCGCTTCAGTGCTAGATTTGCTTTTCTTGTTTCACAATCAATGCTTTGATACCATATGAAAATTCCTAGATCTAAATGATCTACAGAATCCTACTGCAACCAACTGAATTTACTTCTTCTATTTGTAAATTACATTACAGAATTATTTCAGATTTCTTCATGAAATATTGAAGCAAATTATTGAGGCAACCTACACTTAATTACTTATTATTTTGAAGCAAGGAAACTGAGCAAGGAAAAATATACACATACGACACCATTATTTTTGGACGGAAGTCCCCGGAAAAACCCAATGTGGGAAAATCGGTGCAACAGATTTGAGGGTTTTATTTTATTAAGCAGTAGAAATTTTTGAATACATCTCTGAATACCACAAGGGTTATTCGGTTACAGAGAGAGAAATACTGGCAAAAAGATTGTGAGTTTTACCTCACTCAATCACTGGTAAATTTGTCTGATTCGGACGCTGGATGAGGTGCCTCTGGAGTGGCCTGTGCTGCCTCTACATAATCACTGCCTTGCGTCACCTCCTCTTGGCATTACCTTGGCTCCTGGCTGTTAATGTCAGTCTGTTCAACCTGTCACCAGTGATCAAATATGCTCTTACAAGGTCTTTTTAGGTTCTCAAGTCAATTTTTTGTCATTTCATTAGGTCTTCAAATAAAAATTTGGTCACTGGCTAGTGTGTCTAGGGCTATTTCCACTCCTTTCAAAAAATTTTACATGTCGGTCCTTGTCATCACTCAGTTGAGTGTACCATCATCGAAAGATTATCATCATCATTTCAGTCAACATCATCATAGTTCTCATTCATCTCAGTGTCACTATTAGGTCATTAGGGTTAAGGTCATCAAAATATGTCATTCCATGCATAAATCCGGCAAATGAGGAGTGGTAATAGATAAAGTTGTTCAATGAAATTTGGTTTCAAAATGTAATTTATGTTTCAATTATGTAATAAGTTTCAAAGTTCTAAAGCTGCAATTGGTTATGGCACAAGTGAATGGGGCATACAAGTTTTGATAACTTGATCAATATCAACAAAATTAATGCAGTAAGGGACATTCCAAAGATGTTCAAGCCAAATAAAATTGTATGTGGCCCATGCCAACAGGGAAAGCAAACTAGAACTAGCCACAAAACTAAGGAGTTCTCAACATCAAAACCTCTGGAGATCATTCATGCGAATTTATGTGGGCCAACTAGAACTCCAGCTCTTCAAGGTGAAAGTTATTTTGCTTTATTTGTTGATGACTATACTAGAATGATGTGGGTATTGTTGATCATATGGTTAATATTCGCTGCTGTTCCCAGTTTTGAAGCCTCTCTGTTGTGAAGAAGAATGCCCAAAAGGCCTCATTTCCCTTATTTCATTTCCCATTAAACCTCTGTTTCCTTCCCTTTTAATCCTCTCTATTTCCCTCATTAACCCTCTAAATCATCTCCATTACCCTTTTTACCCTACAAGCACTCCTTGTTTGGCTTAATAATCCCTTTTCCTCTCTACCGTTACCCCTTTTCGGCCTTAAAATCCATTGAAAATAGGCCAAAATACCATATTTTACATTGAAGGCTTTAGCCCCTTTCGGCTAGCCCCTTAACCACTTCCCCATATGCCCGGGTGCCAAGACCAGGTGCTAGCTCGCAAGGCGCTTATCGCAATCGGAGAGACGGACGGAAGCGCATTTCTTTGTTAACTCAAATATCTTCGATGCGATAGTGTAATGTTCTGTGGAGCGCGGGTGCAATACCCGCCGTCGATCTATACAGATCCGACGGTCCGCGCTAGTCCTACATCGCGCCCATCGCTTATCCCCTTTCCCCCCTCCGATCACATATCAACCGTCGATCTGTTCTCAGATCCGACGGTCCAACACTAATCGCATCACAACCCCATCGCCAATCGGAGATTTCGTAAAGCGCCTTTTTGTGTTACGCCGATTGCCGATCCCCGATTCCATCCCCGCCGTTCATTCCCTTAGATTCGACGACCCTCATTTCTCCCGCTCTACTTCTATACCTCCGTCTCGTCTCCTCGCGGATTTAATCTCTGCCGTCGATTTGACCCAGATCGGACGGTTGGCGCTCAATCGCACCATTACCAATTGCAAGATCTCAAATGTGTCCCCTGCTGCCTCCCTCGATTGCGATTTTCCGTTTTAATCACAACCGTCCATCTGATCTCGATCTATGGCTCACATCGCATCGCGCCTCCGCCCATGCCGGGTCCCACCATCAAACTCATTTCATATTTTTTCGCGAATTCCCCTTTGTATCACGATTCAAAGGCCCCAACCTTAATGTTTTCATTAAAAGGTCGTCTCCGCCGCTTTCCATTGCATCCACCATTTCCGCCGCCCATCCACAGGCCTCCAAAGCATCCTTCCGCCATCTCCCCTGGATCTTTATAATTGGTTTATTTTATTTGTGCAGGGATTACAGAGTGGCAAATTCTCTCAGCCTTCATAGTCATAGCCACTGTGATTCAATGCACAAAGATAATCTTTCAGCAGCGGCAAAGTGTATCAGTAGCAAAGAGGATTAAAGGGGTTTAAGCCGGTTATTGAATAGTTAACGCTTAACCCCGCGTTCAAAGGAAGAAAGCGCAGTTTGAAGACCTAAAGAGCACACGTAACAGCCATATCTGTGTTTGAATATCTGCAGGACGTTTTTCTCCAGACAGTACACCTTCCCACTAAAGCCTCAATGCCTCCTCGAGCCCAGAAACAGTAAATAACACTGACAGAAGCTTCTTAAAGACTGTCAGAACTAGCAGTTATGGAGTATGGAGGCTCGCGGACTTTCTATCCAGTTCACCATTTCCAGAAAGCTAGTGCAGAGTTCCAAACAGCCAGAAGGACTTCACGAAACATCAGAGGTCAGATATCAACTTGCCAAAGACCCCTCAACCATACTATAAAGTAAATACAGCAATACAGGGCCATTAAGCAATATGGGCATGGACGCTTCCTCCATGCTGTCTTAATGAATCAATTTAATGTACATCGTCCACTCCTGTTACTCGTTTTTCTCCTATAAGAACCCCCAAGAACAGATTGTATAGGGGTTCTAGATCTTCAGAAAAATATGCGGTGTTAGAATTTTGTATGCATTTTGTTGAACTTTTATATGAATGCAAAGACCTCGTTGGGTTTTAGTTATGAGGAGTTCCATCTTTAACGAGGATTCCGGTCTTTGTGCTTCACAGTCTATAACTCTCCCCTATATGTGATAGTTTAATCGTTCATCTCATTTTCATCCATTTCTCTGATATGATGTTCTGGAATGCGAGTGGCTCACTGGTTTCGGTATGAATTTATCCTAATTGATACTCATGCAAGAACCTATCAAGCGCTTTAAATATGGCTCAGGCGTGATATACTGTTTCATTTTCCACTTCAACCATCCTTTTGCTATATTAGCTTCTATGGGATGTTATTTTTAAAAATGCTATTGTCATGTATGGATTCTTAATTTTGTAAGCCCATTACATGTTGATATTTGTTTCCGGATATCATCCCAATGACAGCTAGTATTATCTCAATCTTTCATACGCAGTGAACACCTTCTGATTATTCATCTCTGTGAAATATTTTAGAACCCAACCCTCTTTATAGTAAGCTGCCTTTGAACTATCTGATACATTTGTATTAGAGTTTCACACCTTGCCTCTGCAGTATCGCTTTCCCTGTGTCAATTTTCTGAAAGTCTTGGTTCCATTCAAATTAATATTCCTGTTTACAAAAGATAGCATGAGAGCCTATTTCTGATAACTTCCCATGTTATATTATATGCTCCTTGTTGTATAAGATGTCCTAGGCACTAGTCTTTCACAACTCAAGGCTGTCTCTAGGGTTGACAACATCTTTTTTGTGCCGTTGTCGGGGATCGAAGTTAAGAAAATTTAAATCCCTGGGCCTCGAAAAAGTCTTTATTCACTCTTCAGAAAGGTGGGCATGAAGAGTTGAGAGTTGTAGACCCCTCACCTTGGCGACTCCACAGTTCCTAAATGATTAAAAGACTCCACTGGTGATCAGTAGGCCGCTGATTATCTTGGTTTCACGAGACTCCACTGGGAGACCATGTCGCAGTACAACATCAACCATGCTAAAGAGCAAGCCACTTCACCAATGGAAGACTCTGAGAAGTTTACAGAAATGCATCCAAGTTTCATAGTAGAGTGTCGAGATGTGATGTCACGTGGCTTGGCAGAACTGAAAGTGGAGGACCTTCCACGGGCTATTCTTCTCAGCTCAAGTTTCAAACCCGTGCTTAAGAAAATCTTTCTAGAATTGATGGTTGAAAGATATGAAGCTGAGATCGAATTTCTGAACTCACAAGAAAAATCATATCAGTTCAGAGACCCAAGAGCCTTTTTGGAAAGTCTCCCTCCCCCTAAGAAAGAAGAAATTTCACTGCCTTTCAAAGTACAAGAAGATGATCCGGTTCTCAAGAGCCACATTGAAAACGCAGTGGAAGATGCAGAAATCAAAGCGGCCTAGGATAAAGACAGCCTACTAGTCATGGAAGGCCTGAAAGAAAAAAGTGTACATCATGTGTTCATTGATCCTGTAGCAGAATGTATGGAGGCCCTGATTAGCTCAAATTCTCCAGCATTGATCCTTCGCCAGGGCCAGATTCATCAGGAGAGGTCACCACTGATGGTGACCACAGTTTTGAAAAACCACCTGTAGAGCACCCTATGGTGGTCTCTGATGATCAGTCAGTACTCCTATCCTTTTTTGCTACTGCTTGACTGGCTGCACTGGCATTATTGTATCACCTAGAGCATCAGAGATTTCCAAGTAGAGTAGAGTAGGTAGGAAAGCTCAATAAAGCTCATCCTGTGAGCATGTTGTTAGTTGTTTTAATTTATGCAAAGTCCAGCGAGCCAGACAGTCTAATCCTGGCTTGGCTGTTTTTCAATTTCTGCCTTAGAATGTAGAGAAGAAATCTGCTAGACAGTTTAATCCTAGCAGATACTAGTTTAGGTAGAAAAACTATGAGGCCAACAGTTCAATCTGGTCTCATGGAGTAATAAGGGTAGAAGTAGAATAGGTTTATTTTTCCTGTTTGTAAAAAATTGATGATGCAAGGGTCTGCAAGTCCAAATACTACCAGAAGATTAACAGGTGGTCTGCGAAGTTCTCGACACGCCCGAGGATGAACGTGTTGTCCCCAGGTGGAGCCAATGTTGATCATATGGTTAACGTTCGCTGCTGTTCCCAGTTTTGAAGCCTCTCTGTTGTGAAGAAGAATGCCCAAAAGGCCTCCTTTCCCTTATTTCATTTCCCACTAAACCTCTGTTTCCTTCCCTTTTATTCCTCTCTATTTCCCTCATTAACCCTCTAAATCATCTCAATTCCCCTTTTTACCCTACAAGCACTCCTTGTTTGGCTTAATAATCCCTTTTCCTCTCTACCGTTACCCCTTTTCGGCCTTAAAATCCATTGAAAATAGGCCAAAATACCATATTTTACATTGAAGGCTTTAGCCCCTTTCGGCTAGCCCCTTAACCACTTCCCCATATGCCCGGGCGCCAAGACCAGGTGCTAGCTCGCAAGGCGCTTATTGCAATCGGAGAGACGGACGGAAGCGCATTTCTTTGTTAACTCAAATATCTCCGATGCGATAGTGTAATGTTCTGTGGAGCGCGGGTGCAATACTCGCCGTCAATCTATACAGATCCGACGGTTCGCGCTAGTCCTACATCATGCCCATCGCTTATCCCCTTTCCCCCCTCCGATCACATATCAACCGTCGATCTGTTCTCAGATCCGACGGTCCAACACTAATTGCATCACAACCCCATCGGTAATCGGAGATTTCGTAAAGCGCCTTTTTGTGTTACGCCGATTGCCGATCCCCGATTCCATCCCCGCCGTTCGTTCCCTTAGATTCGACGACCCTCATTTCTCCCGCTCTACTTCTATACCTCCGTCTCGTCTCCTCGCGGATTTAATCTCTGCCGTCGATCTGACCCAGATCGGACGGTTGGCGCTCAATCGCACCATTACCAATTGCAAGATCTCAAATGTGTCCCCTGCTGCCTCCCTCGATTGCGATTTTCCGATTTAATCATGACCATCCATCTGATCTCGATCTATGGCTCACATCGCATCGCGCCTCCGCCCATGCCGGGTCCCACCATCAAACTCATTTCATATTTTTTCGCGCATTCCCCTTTGTATCACGATTCAAAGGCCCCAACCTTAATGTTTTCATTAAA
Source organism: Pinus albicaulis (assembly GCA_034641835.2). Taxonomy (NCBI): domain Eukaryota; kingdom Viridiplantae; phylum Streptophyta; class Pinopsida; order Pinales; family Pinaceae; genus Pinus; species Pinus albicaulis. The sequence goes on from CM076584.1 coordinate 1,166,755, forward strand.
AGGTTGTCTCTGCCGCTTTCCATTGCATCCACCATTTCCGCCGCCCATCCACAGGCCTCCAAAGCATCCTTCCGCCATCTCCCCTGGATCTTTATAATTGGTTTATTTTATTTGTGCAGGGATTACAGAGTGGCAAATTCTCTCAGCCTTCATAGTCATAGCCACTGTGATTCAATGCACAGAGATAATCTTTCAGCAGCGGCAAAGTGTATCAGTAGCAAAGAGGATTAAAGGGGTTTAAGCCGGTTATTGAATAGTTAACGCTTAACCCCGCGTTCAAAGGAAGAAAGCGCAGTTTGAAGACCTAAAGAGCACACGTAACAGCCATATCTGTGTTTGAATATCTGCAGGACGTTTTTCTCCAGACAGTACACCTTCCCACTAAAGCCTCAATGCCTCCTCGAGCCCAGAAACAGTAAATAACACTGACAGAAGCTTCTTAAAGACTGTCAGAACTAGCAGTTATGGAGTATGGAGGCTCGCGGACTTTCTATCCAGTTCACCATTTCCAGAAAGCTAGTGCAGAGTTCCAAACAGCCAGAAGGACTTCACGAAACATCAAAGGTCAGATATCAACCTTCCAAAGACCCCTCAGCCTTACTATAAAGTAAATACAACAATACAGGGCCATTAAGCAATATGGGCATGGACGCTTCGTCCATGCTGTCTTAATGAATCAATTTAATGTACATCGTCCACTCCTGTTACTCGTTTTTCTCCTATAAGAACCCCCAAGAAGAGATTGTATAGGGGTTCTAGATCTTCAGAAAACTATGCGGTGATAGAATTTTGTATGCATTTTGTTGAACTTTTATATGAATGCAAAGAGCCCGTTGGGTTTCAGTGACGAGGAGTTCCATCTTGAACGAGGATTCTGGTCTTTGTGCTTCACAGTCTGTAACTCTCTCCTATATGTGATAGTTTAATTGTTCATCTCGTTTTCATCCATTTCTCTGATATGATGTTCTGGAATGCGAGTGGCTCACTGGTTTCGGTATGAATTTATCCTAATTGATACTCATGCAAGAACCTGTCAAGCGCTTTAAATATGGCTCAGGCGTGATATACTGTTTCATTTTCCACTTCAACCATCCTTTTGCTATATTAGCTTCTATGGGATGTTATTTTTAAAAATGCTATTGTCATGTATGGATTCTTAATTTTGTAAGCCCATTACATGTTGATATTTGTTTCCGGATATCCTCCCAATGACAGCTAGTATTATCTCAATCTTTCATACGCAGTAAACACCTTCTGATTATTCATCTCTGTGAAGTATTTTAGAACCCAACCCTCTTTATAGTAAGCTGCCTTTGAATTGTCTAATACATTTGTATTAGAGTTTCACACCTTGCCTCTGCAGTATTGCTTTCCCTGTGTCAATTTTCTGAAAGTCTTGGTCCCATTCAAATTAATATTCCTGTTTACAAAAGATAGCATGGGAGCCTTTATCTGATAACTTCCCATATTATATTATATGCTCCTTGCTGTATAAGATGTCCTCGGCATTGGTCTTTCACAACTCAAGGCTGTCTCTAGGGTTGACAACAGGTATATTTCATAAAATATAAATCTGAAGCATTTGAATGTTTTAAGAATCTTAAAGCTCTCATTGAAAATGAGAAAGATTCTAAGATCAAATGTCTTAGAACGGATAGAGGAGAAGAATTCACCTCAAAAGAATTTGATGAATTCTGTAAAGTGCATGGAATCGAAAGAGAACTCTCCGCAGCTAGGACACCCAAGCAAAATGGAGTAGTTGAAAGAAGGAACCAAACTGTTCAAGAAATGGCAAGGACAATGCTATTAGCAGCTGGTTTGCAGCCAAAATTTTGGACAAAAGTAGTTGGGACACCAGTTTATACCTTAAATCGAACTCAACTAAGACCAAATAATGAAAAGATTCCTTATGAATTATGGAAAGGAAGACCTGCATTAGTAAAATATTTTAGGATTTTTGGAATCAGATGCTTCATAAATATCAATGATGACTCACCAGGAAAATTTGATTCTCGGGTTGACGAAGGAATATTTCTTGGATATTCCACTAGGAGCAAAGCTTACAAATGTTACAACAATTGTCTACGGAAGATCATGAAGTTGAGCCCTTCCTTGAAGAAAGCAAAGAACCCGAAAAAGAAGAAAAGCACGAAGAACCTCAAAGTGAACATTCCCAAACTCCTTCTAAGATCAAATTCCTTCAAAACATCATCCAAAAGAACAAATTATCGGTAATATAGATGAAGGAATTCAAACTTGAAGAAGGATGACAAACACTCCAAGAAAAGATGATGTTGCTCTCTTATATTTAATAGAACCTGGAAAATTTTCTCAAGCAAGTAAAGATCCTCATTGGATAAAGGCCATGGAAGAAGAAATGTCTTAAATAAAAAAGAATGAGACTTGGGAGCTAGTACCTCGTCCAGAAGATAAAAATATAGTTGGAACAAAATGGGTATTAAAAAACAAGATGAATGAGGATGGACAAATTATCAGAAATAAAGCTAGACTTGTTTGCAGAGGATACTCACAAATTGAAGCAATTGACTTTGAATAAACTTTTGCTCCAGTAGCACGATTGGAAGCTATAAGAATGTTTTTGGCATTTACTTACTCAAAAGTATTCAAGGTTTATCAAATGGATGTAAAATCAACATTTTTGAATGAAGACCTCAAGGAAGAAGTCTACATGGAGCAACTAGAAGGATTTGATCTAGTTGAAGGGAAAGACTTTGTATGCAAGTTTAAGAAGGCCTTGTATGGGTTGAAACAAGCGCCAAGAGGTTGGTATGCAAAGTTGGATCACTATCTGCAACAAGAAGGTTTGAAAAAGGGAGTAGCAGGAAGCAATCTCTACATGAAGATAGACAAGGATAAACTTTTGATCGCTCTTGCATACATTGATGATCTAATCTTTGTCAGCAATGATGATGGGATGAGCCATGAATTTGCTCTAGATATGTCCAAAAGGTTCGAAATGTCAATGATTGGGGAGTTATCTTACTTTCTTGGGCTACAAATATCTCAAACCACTGCAGGCATGTTTATAACTCAAGCAAAATATCCTAAAGACATGCTCAAAAGATATGGGATGGAAGACTGTACACCCATGACCACACCGATGACCACAGATTGTAAATTAAGTAAAGATGATGATTCCCCTCTCATAGATGCAACTCTTTACAGGACAATAATTGGAGCTCTCCTATACTTAACTGCTACAAGGCCAAATATTATGCAAGCAGTGAGAATGGTAGCAAGATTTCAGTCAAGTCCTAAGCAATTCCATCTAGCTGCTGTGAAGAGAATACTTAGATATTTGAAAGGAACTGTTGATTTCGGTCTTTGGTATCCTAAGAGCTCAACTCTTACTATAACAACTTACTCCGATGCTGATTGGGGGGATGGAAGCATGAATGATCGAAAAAGTACCAGTGGAAATGCATTCTTTATAGGAGGTTGTCTTGTATCTTGGCTCAACAAAAGGCAATCATCTATATCTCTTTATATAGCTAAAGCCGAATATATAGCTGCTACTGGTTGCTGTACACAGATACAATGGATGAAGTAAGCTTTGAAGGATGTCAACATAGAAACTAAGCAACCAATCACCATTTTTTGTGACAACACTAGTGCCATCAGTCTTTCAAAGAATCCGGTGATGCACTCAAAGGCCAAACATATTCCAATCAAATACCACTTTCTTTGTGAACAAGTCGCTGAACAAAATATCAAGTTGGAATACATCAATACAAAGGAGCAAATTGCAGATATCTTCACAAAACCCCTTCCACGAGAAGCATTCGAACATCTTCGCCAAAAGATGGGGTTCATTGCTCTTGCATCACATTAAGAAAACACAAGAAGCACCATGACAGGTGAAGCATTGTGACAGGGGGAGCAAGTCAATACGGGGAGTGCTTGGGCACACCCCACTTTGCCATTGATGTCAAAGGGGGAGAAAATGTTGGAATATTTCCATCAATGACAAAGGGGGAGTGTTAAATTTGGACAACTAGGTCCAAACTCCGGGTTGTGCTGCACAGATGACGATCGCAATATTTTTATTGGATTCCTCTTTCGGAGAGGTGTAAGATTGATCTAAAGATCATCTCGATCGGATGAGCAGAACATATACATGGAATTTATTCCACTTATGTGCTAGGTCGGCCTAGAATAAAATATTGACTTAAATGTCTTAAAGGACGTGTCACACACCCCCAAAGATTCCTATATATTGGAGAGACTTGGAGTTCATTTGAGACACATTGGTGTGGAGGAATTCTCTCTCTCTTGATGGCGTTGGAGCAGCATATTCTTTGTTTGGGTTGTTCTGGGGTTATGTGTGACACGCTTGGCTGAATGACCTATTGAAGACTTTGCTGGTAGAAGCATCCTGCTGATCGCCGTAACGTCACCATTTCCTATCTTTGTTTTGGCTTGTCTTCTATCGATCTATTAGTATGTTCTATCTTCTTCAGTATTGTGCCCTAATCTGAAATGGCATAGAACATGAGCAAAAATTAACATGGTATCAGAGGCCAAGGGAGAAGACAATGCCCAAAAGCAAATAAAGGTGCCGTTATACCACCACAGCTGGTGATAGCGTGGGCAGATTTAGGACTGCTTGATGCCCTAACCTTCAGCGTGAAGAAGTCTGTTTTTTCAAAACAAAGCCGGAGAGGAGGCCGAGGAGCTGTAAGTGACAGCGGATTTGTTGAGGCCTAGAAGAAAGTTTCGGAAACGCATAACGCAATAAGCGAAGGAAGAGTTTAAGAGAAATCTGAATCAGAACATGTGAACATTGGAGACTAGAATTAAAATTCGGATCTGTGTTGTAGCCTTAGTTTAAGGCTCGGATCAGTTAACATCACGGCTCGGATTAGTTTAAGGCTCGGGTAGGTGTAGAAGAAGACCACTAACATTTGCCATTATTCCGTCTGTTTTCTCGCCGGAAAATGCTGCACATCCGTGGCCCTGTAGAACTCGTAAATTTGATGTTCTTTTTGCTGTGGTCGATGAGATTTTTTTTCCGAGCCCGATGAGATTTTTTTTCTTTCCGGAGAATCGGTGCCATGAATCACGCTACAGCGTATTTACTTCTTTGAATGATGGCGGGTATGTCACTTCTCTAACGCAAAGGTTGAAACTCGAAGTATCTTTGAAAGAGAGTAGTCTCACGTAATTACAGTGGTTAAGATGCCAGTGGAAGGACCGAAATCGTCTTTCTGTAGTCAAATTGCACTACAGAAAAGTCGAATTGCCTTGTGAAAGCCGAGGGACAGATAGTGGTGGCAGGAAATCCAGGGAAAGTGCGGAGGATCAAATGGCGTTGCCTCGCATCGAAGCATGCTCTCCCATTCTCTTACCGAGCATTTGAGGCTCGATCCCGTGAAAATGCAACAGATGAGAATGTTGTGTTTTTTTTTTTCGGACGAAGAAGAAGAAGGAGCCGAAGACATAGCAATGCCGGGAATCAGAGACAGGGCGTCTCGTTTTTTTTTTTTTTTGGAAATGCTATGCCAAAATAACGGGAGATGTTGCTGTTCGTGATTGGGATATCTCCACTCACTGTCTTTATCACCGTTTCTCCGCTTTTAACGTCGCAGACTGTTGCCCTTCGTTGAAACTCATATTAAACGCTTGTATCCCCGCCGAAGCATTAAACGTCTGCGAGACGTTGCCAGAGGTCAACACCACGTTGGCAGGCTGAGTCAAGAACGTTAACTTTTCTCAATTATTATTTCAAATATCCTATTAATTCGGGCAACGATATCTTAAGATGAAACCATGACAATGGCCTCTGATTTGGAATTCCGCTTCGTCGTTTTTCCGCAACGACGTTCAGAGCTTGTCCCCGCTACGTTATTGTTATCTTCATAGTGCTGTGCAGGAACGGAAAGCTCACTCTACAGATTAGCACCTAATTCGCGGCACTTTCACTCAAAACAGAGGACAACACCACGTTGGCAGGCTGAGTCAGAACGACAGTCACGTACACGTCATCGCTCAGGGCCTCAGAGTTATGCGCTCGATACAGCACTATTTATGGTAAGGTCCTTCAGGGGACCCAATGGGCTGCTCGTGCACAGCGGTATGTCTGTTGGTCAGACTGCCGATGTCAATAATTTGTCATCCTTAATCCACATTGTGAAAGTGGCCCTTGACAGAACGGTGAGAAATGAGCAGGATAAATTGAATGATCACCGTATTGATTTGCAAATTTGCTTTACCACTTAAGCATCACATATTGATGCGTAGAGTTCTTGATGAATCGGAACATATTCATTCGGATACATATCAGAAAGCCGAGTTATTATGTAATTGAGGGTCATTAGCTTGTCTGAATGATATATGAATATTACTGAAGATTTTGGCATATCAGTCTACTGCACCATTATTAAAAGCATTGTAAAGTCGCCAGATGATATTGCTGGTTGATGAAGCAGAGTTGATTTCTTGCATTTTTTCCAAACCGCCCTTCAGAAGAGAGGACGAATGCTGTACGTGCAGGATCTTATTCATAATTTCTTAAATTGCAAGGTTTGTACCGCTGAAAACTTACTTGCCCGATGGTGCCATTAATCAGACAACATTTTATATGCATAAGAATCTGAAGGATACATGGGCAAAAGCAGTATGAAATGTTCTTGAAAGAAAAATGAATATGCAGAGTTTCATGTCAAGGAAGTACACGATATTCAGGCTGAATTGCAACACTGCCTTAACAGTTTCCCCATGACAGTTGTGTTAGTATCTCTATGATGATTTAAGGGGCAGTGCAGTGCCTAATTCAACAATATTATGGTGCTGTTGTCTAGTAACAGTGGTTGTAACTGAACTCATCCTAGTGGTAGTGACCCTAGTAAGTGCTTTGTCCAGTTTTATCCTGTTGAATGATTGAGGCTGGAACATTCATGAGCAGGAGTACCATTATTATTGTGTTGGATCTGCATGGATTGATATGAAGAAGGCTAAATTCTGTGTTTTTAACATCTGTATGATCGGTTCCTAGATCTGTGAAATCTAGGAGAAAAATTGCAGAACTGAGATCTGCAGTCTTGGGCAAATCTGTAAATAGAAGCAGTTCTGGATGAGATGACAGATGTTGTAGATGAACACCTCAAGTGCAGAATAAAAGGCAGATTGGATCCTTAGCTCAGTAAAGAAAGTCTTAGAGGGCTGGTTGAGGAAGCTACAGCAGATCTCCACAAAACATCAGGTAATTGCTGTAAGCTTGAAATTTTCACTACTGTTAATGATGAAGAAAACTGTGATGCAAGTTCAAAAGGTATCTTTGTAACGGCCATTTTGAGGAGCTAAATCTGTGAGTCTATGTCACTGGCATTATGACAGTGACATAGACAGACACCCTTGTCTACGAGATTCATAATAACTGTAAGCTTGTGACAGTATCAACTTGAAGTGTGAACTGGGAAATTTTTTTTGCAACTTTCAGCCACGTTGTTGGAGTCTTGAACCATGATCAGCAAAGCCTGTTTGGATGGCTTTGACTGTGGGAGAATAAGACCCCTTTTTGAAGTTGGTGTCTGGGATGCCCTCATTTAAAATAGATGTCTTCTCTCTCTCGAGAGAAGCTGACATTAAGAGGGAGATACATCTGTATATGCTCTTGAGCAAATATCATTACTGAATGAAAGAAGATCCTCATGGCTCAAAGACATATGGCTTCAGAGGGGGAAATTCTGGAAGAAATCCAAGAAGCCATATAAATACCAAGGGTATATAGCAGCCTTGAGTACTATTGTACAATCTGACCTTGGATCCTTTAAGGAAGTCGTAAAGCATCAAGTCTGGAAAGATGCTATGAGTCCATTATGAAGAATGATGTCTGGGATGTGGTTCCGAGACCTTAGGACAAAGCAGTTGTCACCTCGAAATGGCTCTACAAGATCAAGCATGGATCTGTTGGAAGTGCTGAAAAGTTCAAGGCAAGATTCGTTGCCTGTGAGGAAGATATAGACTATGATGACATATTTGCACCTGTGGCTCGAGATACCACCATTCGATCTATTATAGCCCTTGCTGCTACGCAAGGATGGAGTCTTCATCAGATGATGTGAAGACTGCATTTTTGCATGGTGTGATAAAGGAAGAGATATATGTGGAGCAACCTTTGGGGTTGGAAGTCCAGGATTGGGACACCCATGTCTGCAGGTTGAAGAAAGCCCTCTATGGGCTGAAACAAGCACCCTGAGATTGGTACAAGAGGATAGATAGCTACTTGATGAAGCTGGGCTTCACTCGAAGTAATGCTGATCCGAACCCTTACTTCAAAGTTGTCAAGGGAAAACCTCTCACTCTGATGCTGCATGTGGATGACCTCTTCCTAACAGGTGCTGACCCTCTCATTCATCAGTGCAAGAGGGAGCTCGCTGCTGAGTTCGAGATGAAGGACCTAGGACTGATGTCTAGGCCTGAAGGTCTAGCAGAGACCTGGCGAGATTTTCCTTTCTCAAGGAAAATACATTATGAATTTTCTGGTATGATGGACTGTAAGTCCATGGAACTCAACTTTAAAAAAGTTGAGTAGCAGTGTTGTTGGGCCTGTCCTACTGAGTATCGTTAACTCATAGGGACCCTGATGTTCTTAATGAACACTTGTTCGAACATATGCTGTGTAGTGAACACTTTGAGGCAACACATGGTTGATCATAACATTCCCTAGGTTGGTGCCAAGAAACTCTTGAGATATCTCTGAGGCACGATAGACCATGGGCTGAGAAACACTGCCGGGAGTATGACACTCCGTGGATATACTGATGCCGATTGGGCTGGCAGTGTGGTGGATCGTAAGAGCACATCGGGATGCTGCTTCAATCTTGGTTCTGCTTCGATCTCATGGATGAGCAGGAAGCAGAAGTCGGTGGCTTTGAGCACCGCCGAGGCCGAATACATTGCAGCAAGTATGGCCTGTTGTGAAGCAGTTTGGTTGCGAAAGCTCTTTAGTGAGCTGTTTGGACATGTGCTAGATACCACTGTGATACTCTGTGATAACCAGAGTGGGATTCGTATGAATGAGAATCCTGTGTTCCACGATTGATCCAAGCATGTTGATGGCTGGTACCACTTTATCTGGGATATGGTACAGCGAGGCGCCGTAAGGCTCGATCATATAGGAACTGATGAGCAGGTCACGGATATTCTCACAATGCCCTTAGGGAAGGTCGTGTTCCTAACCTTCTGTGAGAATCTTGGAATCATGGAACGACCCTATTCTGAGGGTCCTATTGGACAATGAGCTATGGGAGCTCAAAGGGGGTTTTGGGGATAGCTTCTCGGAGCTATAAGCACTTATGGTGCTTCTGCCCCACCGTTGTGATTATTGAGTTGGTTCGCCTCTCATTTATCTGTACCCCGTATGCATCCTACCCATTGAGTTCAGGGCTCATGGGAAGTACCTCTCATTTGGCCAATGAGATGGGAAAGGCTAGAGACTAGTAGCAAAGACTGATGGACGCATCAGAACTTGCCATACTCTCTATCTAGGATGGCACGGTCCAACCACTTGATATGGGATCAAGTTTAGTGAGGTCTGGGACCTCTGCCTGACTTCGGGTCAGATGAACCAACTTCGGGTTGGTTGGAGACTCTTTGTGAGTCTGATAGAGGTTTCGGACCTCTGGGCCGAATCTGTCAGTCGGGTATGATGTCTTTGTGACTGACCCACTTCTGTTCTGAAATAAAGAGGCCAGCAAAGCAAGTTACGGCGGGATGACGCACGATGTTTGGATTGCGCTTGTGGACGGAGTTCTCCCTAGTTGAGAGGGAGTGTTAAATTTGGACAACTAGGTCCAAACTCCGGGTTGTGCTGCTCAGATGACGATCGAAATATTTTTATTGGATTCCTCTTTCGGAGAGGTGTAAGATTGATCTAAAGATCATCTCGATCGGATGAGCAGAACATATACATTGAATTTATTCCACTTATGTGCTAGGTTGGCCTAGAATAAAATATTGACTTAAATGTCTTAAAGGATGTGTCACACACCCCCAAAGATTCCTATATATTGGAGAGACTTGGAGTTCATTTGAGACACATTGGTGTGGAGGAATTCTCTCTCTCTTGATGACGTTGGAGCAGCATATTCTTTGTTTAGGTTGTTCTGGGGTTATGTGTGACACGCTTGGCTGAATGACCTATTGAAGACTTTGCTGGTAGAAGCATCCTGCTGATCGCCGTAACGTCACCATTTCCTATCTCTGTTTTGGCTTGTCTTCTATCGATCTATTAATATGTTCTATCTTCTTCAGTATTGTGCCCTAATTTGAAATGGCATAGAACATGAGCAGAAATTAACAGGGAGATTGTTGGTCAATAATTGTCAATGATGAATTGTCATTGATGAAAATATACTTGATGAGCTCTCCTAATAAAGGCTACACTATCACGACCACATGATGACATGGATGACACTATGAGCCTATGACCCTATGATGAAGAAGGCAAACTATGAAGAAATTAATCCATGAAGTTGCCCAACACTCAGGCATTCTGCCTCTGCGCTAATAAATGACCAGACACATAAACAAATATTTTTCACCATCTTATTTGCAACATTTCTTTGGGAGACCTTCACCATCATTTAGAGCATAATTTTAGCTTTCCAACAAGCCTTTACTTGGCCAAAAACTCCAAACGGTGAGGGAGAACGTGAATTTTCAAGTTTAAAAATATATTTATGATATTGAGCCGAACTATGCTCAAGGACACAAGTCGACCTTCAAACAAGGACGTGCCTTTTCATTTGTTATTGCAAAGAATGCTATATATACACAGTCCAAAATTCATTTATGGGCATCAATTTCAGTCACCATCACAAAAGAAGATATTTCAGTTCACATCTCGCGAACTTGAAGACATAAAGGAGTGTAGAGTTAAAGACTAATTCTTTTGGTCATTTGATATCTGAAACAACTCTGACTACACAGGAACCTACAAGCTGATCACCCTCGGACTTGTGTAAATCACATTAGTTTGGATTTTTATTGTATTACAGTGGCTCGGATAATGCTACATGAGTATTAATTTATTGCAGCCTCAAGATAGCCTTGAATGACAACTGCGTGTAAGAAACTTCTGAACTTGTCTGTGCTTTGGACCTGTGACAACTTGTGAGAACAGTAGGCTCGGATTAGTTGGTGTCTTCAGCTCGGACCTGTGATAGCTATAGAACCGTCTTTTCATTACAGTTCGGACAGACCTGTGACTCCATTTGTAGCTTAGACTTTGGCAACATCTTGTGGTGAAGCTCAGTGGTCAGACCTGCTGTGGATCAAAACCAATAGCTTGGACTTCACATCGGATCTGTAATAACTCAGTCACCTGCGGAGAATCAAAATTATATCTCTATTTGGACTTGTGAAGGATGAGAATTGTGAAGAGGCTCGGAGTGACAGCAAGCTTGTGGAGCTCATCTTGGTGGAGACTCGGATTAAAGACTAGTAATAACCTAGATCACAGTTATCACTAATAGCTCGCACTAACAGTTATTTGTGGAGCCTGGATCTGTGAGAGGTTGTGAAATCAATTGCATTTGCTGGTGTACCTGTGGTAAAATCTCTTGTAGATTCAAGTAGCGACATTTTTCCTCTTGGATAGTGAAGACAATGACACTGATGGATTAATTGAAGGCAAGTGATGAAGACAAGTTGAAAGTGAAGCATTTATAGTGAAGAATATGTCAAGGACATTCAAGTAAGTACATCACACATTTTCTATCAAAAGAAGACTGAAGGATTGGTGTCCTAGGGGTTGATGCCTCTAAACGCAAGGTTGGACCCTTGAGAAGGATAGGGTCGAAGCCCTAGAGGTTGGAGCCTCACTAAAGTCCAAGTTGGTGCTTGGCAACATGTTGGAGCCTGGAGGGTTGAAGGGTTGGTGCCCTTAAACATCATTGTACTCGTTCATTTGTAAAAGGATCATTATCCTTCATTCTATAATAAAATTATTCATTTCTCTGGTTTTAATTGTGAAGAATCTAATTGGTTAAATAACAATTGAAAAGAAATACTGATTCACCCCCCTCTTAGTATTTCCAACAAGTGGTATCAGAGCGCAGGTCACGAGTTCGATACACACCCGACTCGTGTTGGGGGACAATTGTTGGACATTGGATAAACCGACGCTCCCCGTGTGTTTCGCGACATGGACTGACCGCCTCTCGTGGATCCTTATATTTGGCGATGCGATCGTTGACTAACTCCTGTGAGTTTTGTTCTAACGACAATCGTGATTCCCAACAATTCTCCCCAGGAGATATATGGGTAATCATAGCAAACTCGTTTTCTTCAATCCGGGCGGTTGTAGCTTGCGGATCATACTTCTCATCTTTGTCCTTCTTCTTGAGAGGACACTGTGAGGCTTAATGTCCCATTTCGCCACACCAGAAGCATTTGATCTTTTAGATGTCTTTCTTATGTCTCCACTGCTCCTGCTGCCCCTTTGATGCAAGGGTTGCATTATTCTCCTCCTCCTTGGGCTTCGACCCACTGTTGCTGCTGCTCTCAAGTTTACACTTGAGCATGTCTCGCCTCATCTCTTCCTGCTGAAGAGAAGCCCACATTGTTTCCCAATCCGACAGTCTTTCTCTGCGCAGGATGCTCTGGACAAAGACCTGCCACTCATCTGGAACTGAGTTCAGGGCAAATCTGACCATCTCGGTGGCCTGAGGCGTTGATCCTACAGCTGCCAGCTGATCTCGATTCTCCTGAAGTCTAGATAGGAACGGATTGATGCGCTCACCTTGCTGCATCCTTGTAGAACGCAACTTCTCCTCCAAGAACATCTTCCGCTGCTCGAAAGATCCCTGATATAACGTCTCCAAGGCCTGCCACATTTCTGTAACTGTTGCTTTGCTGGCGATGTGACATACGACATGATCCCTCACTTCGTCGAGAATCAAACATTTTGCCTTTGCCATATCTTTCTTGTATTCTTTTAGTGGATTTGCATCTACTGGTACAACTATGACACCATCGATGAAAGCTTTGAGATCATGTTCATCTAACAAGCATTTGATCCTAGCTTGCCATATCACATAATTAGAGGCTCTCTCCAACCGATCTTGATCTCTCAGCCTGCTTGCTGCCATTTCTGCCGACTGAAAAGAAATGTCGAACTAGCTCCCTCTCTCTTCTCTGCGCAGTTGCTAGCCTGGCCTACGCACTCCCTGTTGGAGATAGTAGATCTGCGACTCAATATTGTTACTCAACTATCAAGAATAAGAATTCCTTGACTAGGAATTCCCTGAGGAAGAAAATTTCCTCAAACGTGTCTTCAGTTATTTTCTTTTGACTCTTTCTGCACTGGCAATCATTGCTACACAGAAACTACGTCCCACCAGCTTCCTGATTTGTGCTGAATCTGCTACGCTGCTCCTTCTACCTCTGACAAAATGCAATCTGGAAAATCCTACCTCTCTATTGGCTCATTCAGAGAGATATTTCCTTGCAGATCTAGCCCTCCTAGGTTGGACTGCGCAATCACTGGGGAGATTGATTTGCTGCTTACACAGTTCTTTGATCCCCGACTTCTTCTTCACGCTGGATGTACTAGATCTGCTCTCTTGCTCTGCTAAACAAACTCTGAAACCATGTGAAAATTCCTAGATCTGGAATCCTACTACAACAACTGATGAGAATTCTTATTTTTGTTGATTCCTTAAACAAATTATTTACTGTGTTCGATGGTAAATATCGAAAAATCATACGCTACAACCGTCACAAATTAAACTGCGGAAAATAAATGTGCGGAAATAAGATCTGAACAAGCATAAATCATAGACACATGACACTGTCATTTTTGTACTAATGTTCCCGGAAAAACCTAATGCGGGAAAACCGGTGCAGCAGTTGAGGGTTTATTTATTATGCAATATTATCTTTTGGCCCCTTCCGGTCTCACACCTCGGCTCTCTGACACTGGATCTGACTGATCCTTAGTTGAATCATGAATCTCCTCAAGGCTGCTGCGCTGCCTTTGCTGGCTTTGCGTAGCTGCTACGCTGCCTCTTTGCATACTGCTCTCTGTCTTCTTTGCGATGTATTCTTGACTCAGGGAAATCTCTAACCAACAATTATCCCTTCCCCTCTTTGTGAGAATCCTCTTGATCGATATTCTCCCTGACACTAAATAATTTTGATCTCTGGATTCTTTCTCCGTGTCGATGTACGTTCCAAATGATCCATCAATTCTTTATAATCTTCTTTTTGAGTCTTCAACGACCGAGACTAAATCGTTAATCAACGACTAAGATTAACTTGACTTGACCTCTCACTTTTCTAGAAGACTCACACTCTGTTTTAATTAATATCCATTAATTATTTTAATTTCCTGAGTTTAGACTTAGGGTCTCATTAAAAATAATTAATTATTTTCATAAAACATGATCTGAGTGGAATTTTCCAAAATCCTTTATGGGTTCTTTGGAATACATGTGCCTAAGCTTCCGTGCAAATTTTGAGACTTAGAGCACATCTGATGCTACCATAAATCAACATTAATAGCACATCTGATGCTACCATAAATCAACATTAATAGTCCTATGCCCATTTACATGCAATTAAAAAGGTTTTTAATTGCATTATATATATATATATATATATATATATATATATATATATTATTGTTGCTATCTCGATACTTATGTTGCCATCCTCTCGATTTGCCACACTTGATGCTCTCGTCACCTATGTATAGCCACATTCTATGAATCCACTATAAATCATCTCATTGAAACATTCTGTCAAACACTTTACGTGCATCCTTGGCACAAACTACTTGGTCATATGCTTTCTTTGGTCCCTCTTACTTAGTGAATGACCATGGCATCATCCATTAGGGAGGGAAAGCTCCACTCTGTGACCTCTTAAAAAATCTTTTACTAGCTGTTGCTACAGTGCTACCACAAATTCACACAATTATTGTCCTCATAGCTTTAGGAATCATAGATTCTCAACGTACTCATCATGTTGGTGCATTTCCTCTTTATGAAATTTCCTAGCACCGCAACAAGTGCGAATAACTATCCTCATGCCCAACAAACTCTTCTTGGATCCCTGCATTAAACCACTCTTGGTTAACTTGGCTTTGATACCAAATGTTAAAATTACCAAGAGAAATTAACTAGGAGATAAATTTACTCGCAACCAAAAAATACACAGTAACACAATATTATCTTGGAAAACTCGAATCCAGAGAAAAACCAGGTAATTGAATATTCTATTTGTGTCCCTTGGCCAAAACTCGACCAAATTGACCAAGTGAACCTTCTTCGCTCACCTCCTTGCAACATTACAATGAAGTATTTAGAAGCCTTTTAAAGGCTTCATTACATGCAATGCACGAGCATAGAAACGTGGGCAACCAAACTCATGTGCCCAAAACCACCACTACTTGACTAAGCAACTCTGAGTCTTCCACCAAGTCATATTTTTTATTAAAATAAAATAAAATAAAATTCTAAATCTTATGAAGCGCGGGAAAGGGTTTCATTATATCATTGGAAGTTGTCGTCCGAATGATGAACCGTTGTGCCATCGCCCAAGTCAAAATCGAAGTCACCCATCGACCATTGCCGCCGTTGTCGCTGCTCTCTATCGCCGCGGCCCGCTACTGCTCTAAGTTGCCGTTGTTGCTGGCCGCTGCTCTCAGTCTCTCAGGAGTCAGCGTTGGCCACTGTGCAGTGTGAACACTAAAACACAGTCGCTAAATGGTGAACACTGAATGATGAAGCTTTGAACGGGAAACGAATTTCGATAACGCTGCCTACAAAGTCATTACTCAAGGATTTAAATAACGGTGCTGCTAAATGTTGGCCACTATGAACACTAAACAGTGAAGCGCAGGCCCTGAATTCGTTGGCCACTGTGAATTTGTGAAACACTGTCGCTAAAGCAGAACAAAGGCACTGGCATAGTATACAATGCACACAAATTCTCAAATACAAGCATAGTAAGTAAACTCTCTCGACTGTCTAATAAATTTTGAATTTTTTAATATTAATAAATATTGCTTGTAGGTTCAAGGTTGTGCATTTTTATTTTAATTTTTAATTTTTATGTTTAAATTTTCAGACTTCAATTACTTTTGTAGTTCTAGTAATCACTAGGAATACCGATTCACTGTGTAATTTTCAAATTTTGCATTAAAGTTTTATTAAAATTTAATATTTATACATTTATTGTTTTAATTTTAAATCAATTCAAATTTCAAAATTGAAAATTTAAAACCCTTGTTGCAACCTACAAGTTACAAGTTACAACCATGAGTTAGAGTTATTCTGGGAACATTGGGAATAATGACAACAACTACAGTGGTAGTGAGTCACATGTTGCACAAGAAGAAATTGAAGGCAGTCCCAGGAGGGCATGAAATCATAATAGGCCTTTGATGGTGTAGATTCCAAAGGTCCACCAACAGATCTGGCAAAATTTGCAAAGGGGACATTTAATCCCCTCTAAAACCGCTTCTAATCTGTGTAACCAAACTTCTGAAAAGAAATCCAAAAGTCGGTGGTGGTTCACGTGATTGGGTTTTCTATATTTGTGGGCATCACTTTGTTGGCAGCTATACCAGTGTGAGGCAACATATTCTGGCTATTTCAGGTAAAGGAGTCAATATGTGTTCCTCAAAGAACTTGAATCCAACTCAAAGAGAGCAACTTTGGTGGCTAGAAAGGGTAGCCAGTGGAAAATGACTGTTTTCTAGCAAAAATGTTTATCCATGCACAAATATGCCTCCATCCAGTGCTTCATCAAAAAAGACAAAGGGTTCTATTGGTGCATCTTGTTCTTGTGCAATGGGTGTTACATGTTGAGAATTTGTAAGGCTTGAGATTAATACAAAAATTCTCTTCTTGATAATTACTTGTGAGCTTGCTTATGCATTCTCTTCTTTAACTTAGTTAATCTTTCATCAAGTCAATTATCAAATTACTTAGTCAAATGTAGAGACAAAATTGTTTTCACTTGTAACTGAATATCTTGAAACACTTTCTACCACCTTTAGATCAGCCCGTCTTCTTGCAATCACATCACTGTATTTTACCGAATCCTTCTTGTAGTACTTATCTATGCTTTCTGCTTCAGATTTATCCACGCTATCCATTTCAGACTTATCCGAAACTTTTTTCACATTGATCCACACTTTTTTCTTTAGAACAATCCACATCACTTCTCCAAACAGATCTGCACCTTAACACACTTTAACGCTGCTTTGCTTCGCATTTATACCAAACTTCATTACACTAGAATGTCTCAGAGACATCCACAATTCCTTAAACCAATCCGCACTACCTGTCTCAAGTCTGCACTAAATCCACAAACTGTCTCTTGGATAACCGAGAATACACTCCCTTAAATATGCCGCAAAGAGGGTATTTATAGAGACAGTCTAACTGTCTTTTAGGCTGACCAGCCAACACAATAGAGGGCCGACTTCATAGTTTATTATAGGCCGACATGAAGGATAGTTAATCCAGCGTTTCTAAGATTATCTTCTTGCATCTTTTGGGAGTCATCTCTTCACGGTATTTTGCCAAGATCTTGGAGTATATTTGTTGACTAGATCCTTCATGAACATGACTCTTAAATACATCTTATTATTTTTGACTTCTTCTATACATAAGTACATAATTACATAGTCAACATGAAGATCGACCTAGTTACACTTTTTAACATTACAGTGTCTGCGATGTACAATGTTCTAGATCGAGATGACAATGATGATGCGATGTGCAAATTTCTTTTTGCAATGGTATTCCCTTCCATGTTGTTTGTTCTCTTTATTACAAGGTAATGGTCCAAGCAATTGCAAAAATAGGGCCTTCATATGTACCACCTGGAGAATATAAGCTAAGAACAACAATTTTAGATAGACAAGTGTCCAAAATTAATGTGCAAAAAGAGCGAATGAGACAAACATGGTTGAGGTTTGGTTGCTCTATTGTTATGGATGGATGGACTAACATTCGAAAACGCCCACTATTCAACATCATAGTGACATCTGCAGAAGGTCCATTCTTTCTTAAAGCTGTTGACTGTTCTGAAAAGTGCAAGGATGCATCTTTCCAATTTGAGCTTTTTCGAGAAGCTATAGAGGATGTTGGGGCTGATAGTGTGGTGCAGGTTGTGACAGATGCAATAACAATTTGTAGATCAACGGGGTTATTGATTCAAAGTAGGTGTCGACCTATTTTTTAGACGCCTTGTTGTGTGCACGCACTCAATAATGCACTGAAGGACATTGAAAAAATTCAGTGGATATCAAACTTGGTGACAACTGCTAGAGATGTGTAGATGTTTATTTGCAACCACCACACCTCCTTGGCCATGTACAAGGCTCTCACGAGGAAGGAATTCCTCAAGTCCACCGATACTAGATATGCCAGCTATTTTCTCTTATTGGAGAGGATGCTAGAGGTACAAGCACCACTACAATCCTTGGTTGTGAGTCCAGAGTGGGGAAGGTGGTCAAAATCAAAGACAGACTCGGGGAAGAAGGTCAGGCTTTAGGTGTTGGAAAATGATTGGTGGGCAAATTGTTCTTTTTTGTTGTCATTCTTCATTCTTGGGCCCTATTGTGGAGGTCATTTGTTACATTGATTTAGATGCTTCTAGTCTTGGCGAAATATATGAGACCTTTGATAGCATGTTGGGTCGTGTGAAGGCAGCCATTCAGCAAAGGGAGCCCTCATTAGAGTTCTATACATCGTAGATTCGACCCATCCTTTAGCGTAGGTAGGATCGCATGAACACACCTTTGCACATGGCAGCATATGCATTAAACCCAAAATGGTATGTTGAAAGGCCTGGGAGAGTGCCTCCTGTTGATGATCCTGAGGTAAAGAATGGCTTCGTAGATGCAATTGCGAATATGTACAATGAAGAGGAGGGGGCAAAATTTCGAAGACAGGTTGTTCAATTTGCATCTCTTAGTGGCCCCTTCAACACATGTGGTGCTCGGGCAAATCGCATAGATCTAGCCCAAGATGACTCGTTTGGTTGGTGGAGGATGCATGGGGATGGTGCTCCAGAGCTTAAACATCTAGCTATGCATTTGTTGTCTCAGATTGTTAGTTCCTTTGCAACAGAGAGGAATTGGTCCACATATCAAGAGGAACAAACTTACGTCTAGAAGAGCTGAGAAGTTAGTTGTTGTGCAGAGTGCCCTACATCTTGAGAATAGGAAGACACTTGAGTATTTGAAGGGACCAACAACACAATGGGATGTTGATCTAGAGGATGATGCACATGTAGATATGGAGGAAAGACTTGATGAGACACAGATGGGGTTGGTTGGTGTGCCACTTAGCATGTTTGAGAATGCAAGCGATTCTAATTCAGATGGTGACATGGTTGATCCTGATTTATTCATGCAACAACTGGATGTAGAGACTAGTGGGGCATTACCTTGAGCAATTATGCTCATTTATCATTTGATATGTTCTTATGTTATTAACTTATTTGCTTTTCTGTTTCAGACTTCAGTTTATTTTGAATCTTGATATATGATATATTAGACTTGACTCTATAAAAAATTGACTCTTGATGTATCAAACTTGACATTTGTTTCAATATATAGTATTCATAGTTGAAACTTCAATATGGTTTAAAACTTTAAACATTTATTTTCATTGTACATTGTTAGTAGTTACACTGTACAGCTACAAACTTCCATGTATGATGTGTGATTATATGATATCATGCCTTTTGTTTTAAATTTGTTTCAGTTATATGATTCATCGATTTATCCTTCATGATGTAAGTGTTATATATTATTTATGCTGCACTGCTTTTGGGGACGGGGGGACGAGTTTCTGGTATGGCTAGAGCACACCCCCAAATTTTCCAAGGGACGACAATAATATATATATATATATATATATATATATATATATATATATATATATATATATATATATATTTTAAATTCACCATGTTCATAGAGATAAATAATAAATAATTAATACATCATTGCAATAAAATTATAATTATTGAACTAGCTAAGAAATCTGAAATTCATGTTAATAATTACAAAACCAAATACATAATCTCAAATCTCAAATTCAAGTTGAAGTTTTTAGTTGAAGGATGTTGAGTCAAGTGCAGTGTTTAGTAAGTGAATTGTTCTCCTAGTGTGACACATGATAGTTAATTGGAGGGTATCCATCTATATAATGTTCCAAATGGTCTAGTGCCAAAACACTAACTCTTGTTAGTTTGACCTTTCAATAACCTAATTTGTCTTTCCATAAATGTCAAATCAAAAACTTGGGTTGAATTACTAGAGCTAGTTGTCTTGCTTGTTATTTTTAGTCAAATCCAAAAGCAGATTCAGTTTTACTATTCTTGCATGTAAACTAATTCACCTTACTATCCTAGTTGGCAAGCACGCTAACTTTGTCAAATCACACTGTGGCTCAAATTCCTAATATTGCCAATCTCAACACCTAAATTGACCTTTGTGTTGTTATATTTGTCAAATAAAAGCCAAG
This sequence comes from Pinus albicaulis, assembly GCA_034641835.2. NCBI lineage: Eukaryota > Viridiplantae > Streptophyta > Pinopsida > Pinales > Pinaceae > Pinus > Pinus albicaulis. Next base: position 1,187,274 of record CM076584.1, read on the forward strand.
TTTGACTGGTCAACCACACTAGATATTTTGCTAATTTTGTGAAAGAAAAAAGGGCCTGTCTTACAACCATGACTACTAAGAGGAAATGCGCTGAAACGAGTCATTGCTGGTAGCGTTTACTTCACACAGGAGGTTGCATCAAAATTTAAACATCCATAGAACCTTCATTCTTTGAGGGAAAGCTACCCAAACAATGAAGTAAAACTAGTCATAATTGGGTCAAACATACCGTTTTTTCCTTGGGGATGGCGGAACGGTACTCGAAAAGTCCCCAAAATTTTCCCGGGACGGATTGAGAATGGCTTGGAAGTCCCCAAAAAATTGGAGATGTTCCCAACCCTTGTAAAAGTCCCCGATATGCTGGAACGTCAGGTACGAGAGATGTTTTGGCGGGGACGGGCCCCTGTGCAACATAGTATATTATATATTATATAATAATAAAGACAGTTACATTATAAAATTTCAATGATATATCATATATTTTATATTTATAAGTTTTAGTATTTTTAGTATGTCGGGGTCCCTTGTGTTAAAGACCTCGACGTCTCCCCATGTTTCCTAAAAATTGGTGGGGAGCTTTTACATAGGCTGCTCCGGCGTATCCCTGCTCCTGTTGATTTCTGGTAACACCGGATTTGCTCTAAGTCTCAAATTTTGCTGGGAGGCTTAGGCACATGTATTCCCAAGAACCCAAAAATCCTTTTGGGAAATTCCACCCAGATTATGTTTTATGAAAATAAATAATTATTTTTAATGAGACCCTAAGTTTAAACTTAGGAATTTAAAATAATTAAAGGATATTAATTAAAACAGGGTGTGAATCTTTTAGAAAAAGACGAAGATCAAGTCAAGTTAATGTTAGCCGTTGATTAATGATTTAATCTTAGTTGTTGAAGTCTCAATGAGAAGATTATAAGAAGGACTTGATGGGGCATTTGGAAACTACATCGACAGAGTCTAAGAGATCGAAATTCTTTAGTGAGCAGTGCTCAGGGAGAAGATCGATCGAGTTGATTCTTGCAGAGAGGGGCAGAGGTAATTTTTGGTTGGAGATATTTCCGGAGCCGAGAATACACAACAAAGAAGACAGAGGGCAGTATGCAGAAGAGGCAACGTAGCAGCTACGCAGAGACAGCGCTGCAATGTTGAGGAGATTCGGGATTCAGCTGAGGATCAGTCAGATATAGTGCCAGAGTGCTTGGGTGTGAGACCGGAGGGGCGATAGGTTAGTATCCAGCTAGCAGAAGGGCCAACAAGCAGAGGTGACGCAGTCCCCACGTAGAGTGATGCAAATCTGCGCAGAGGCAGTGTAGGGCTCATCAGCTCAGTGTTTGGTCAGTCAGGATTTCCAGTGTTAGTGTGAGGTAATCCTCACTAGCTCTTTGTCAGTCAGATTCTCTGTGTGGATGGCCAGTAAGGCATCCCAGATTGTATTCAGAATTACTGCATAATAATACAAAGCCTCAGCTGCTGCACTGGTTTTTCCGCATTGGTTTTTTTTGGGGACTTAGTCCAAAAATAACGGTGTTGTGTGTCTATTGTTTATTCTTGCTCAGTTCTTGTTTCCGCACTTATTTATCTTCCGCAGTTTAATTTTGTGAAAGCTGTAGTGTATGGGTTTCAATATTTACCATTGAACTCAATAAATAATTTGTTCAGAAATTAACAAATAGAAGAATTCTCTTCAGTTGCTGCAGTAGGATTTTGGGAATAGGAATTTTTCAGCTCCCTTGTCCCCACGTCTCGAAAACTTGGTGGAACATTGCATCTGTGTCCTAGCGCACAAGGCTTCTTACAGTTGAAACAAAGCTTCTTCTTCCTTAGCTCCTTCCAGGTCTACTCATCCAACTTTGATTTCCCAGTGTTCTCCCTTTGAAAGGGTTTAGCCTCTTTACCCTTTTGAGGGAAGGATGGTTTGGGAGGAAATATGCTTTTAGGAACAGTGTCTTGCATATATTTGGTTCTACTAACTGCATACCGTAGAGTGGCATGTTGATAACCCTTAACCCAACCACATAGAGGCTTAGGTAGCCCCTCAACAAATAACATCACCGACCGTGCCTCAGATATATCAGTGACCATAATTGCCAACCTCTAAAACTTTGAGATATATGCCTTCGGCCTGCCAGTTTGCTTAAGTTGTGTGAACTCTTTGAAATGAATCTCCAGATATTTTTTATCAAAACACTCTATGAGCCTCCGAGTGAACTCAGAATATGAAGTTATGCTGGCATGACCCAAGGTCACTAACCCTTGGTACCACCACTCATGGGCCTCCATCTAGATGTAATGTAGCCAACTTAAGGGCATCAATCTAGGTCATCTGATGTAGCTAGAAGTATGTTTCCAATTTTTGAACCCATGATCTAGTTGAACATTTTGATGACCCATCAAAATACATGATAAACACTTTCCATAGTGTCTTCTGAAGCTCATTGTTCTGCGTCATAGGCTTTTGAACACCTTTAGGCTTGTTTTTCATTTGAAGGTTGTAGAAATCTATGAAACTCATACTCCTCATCCCAATCTCTTATAGTCCTCCAAATACTCGCCACAAGGTATATCTTGATCATTCTACTCCAGTTGGCCAGCTGCTGCCTCATTAAGAAATTGTGGCATAGTGGGTCTAGATGATTGGCTATATATGTGGGGGTGGCTGTGCACAGTTGTGTGTGCGTGATTGGCTTCTCCAATCATAGATATCTCACCATTAATGGGATCCTTAGTATGCTGCTCCCCCATCGAAATCCCGATGGAACCCTTGTTGTTAGCTATGTTTATTTTTGTAGCATCGGATGTGCTCTAGCCTTAAGAATTTGAGGGAGGCTAAGACACATGCATTCTCCAAAACCCAGAAATCGTTTTGGGAAATTCCACTCGGAGAAGGTTTAATTAAAATAATTAATTATATTTTAATGGATGCCTAAGTCTAAACTTAGGAAATTAAAATAATTAAAGGGTATTAATTAAACTGGGTGTGAATCTTCTAGAAAAAGACAAAGATCAAGTCAAGATGATCTGAGCCATTGATTAGGATTTAATCTGGGCCGTTGACTGTTCAACAATAAGATTATAAGAAGAAGCTTGATGGGCACTTGGAGAACACATTGGTGAGAGATCTAGAGATCGAATTCTCAAGAGAGCAGTGCAATAGTTGCCGAAGGAGTGATCGAGTTGATTTCTTACAGTGAGGGGCAGGGATAGTGGCCGATGGAAGTTTTCTTGATCCGATGAATACAAAGCAAAGAAGGCAAAGTGAGATCTGGAGAGGCAGCCACGCTGGGTAGCCTAGAGCCACATCGAGGCAACGCAGAGCCTTAGAGGAGATCGACAGTTTTGCTGAGGAGCAGTTCAGATCTAGTGCTGGCAGCCAAGGTGTGAGACAAGAGGGTCAACGATCTGAGCATCCATCCAACAGATGGATCAGCCAGAGGAGTGACGCAGTCCCTATGAGTTGTGATGCAGAAGCAACATAGTGACTGTGCAAAGGCAACTTGGGGCTAGCCTTCAGAGGCTGGATCAATGTCGGATCACCGATGATAAGTGAGGTTAATTCTCACTTCATTTTTGCCAGTTATATTCTTTGTATTCTAAGATTTGTATTCAGAAATTAGTGCATAATAATACAAACCCTCAGCTGCTGCATCGGTTTTCCCTCATTGGGTTTTTTCCGGGGACATTTTTCCAAAAATAACAGTGTCGATTGTGTGTTTATTTCTTTCCTGCGCTGTATTTTGTTTCCGCAACATCTTTATAATTGTGTAGGTTGCAGTGTGATGTATTCAGTGTTTGCCATAGATAACTACAAATAAATTATTGAGTAAATATTAACAATTAGATGAATATTTTCCAGTTTTTGCAATAGGATTTGAGATTTAGGAATTTTCACATGGTATCAAAGCGCAGGTGAAGTAGAGAAGAGCTAAGAAGCAGAGCTGAAGACAGAGCTCGAAGAACTGCGTAGGCATTAGATCGAATCCCCAGAAGGGCTGTGTAGTCCAGTGCCATGAGGACAAGATTTTCGTGGAAAAATCCTTCTTTGAATGAGTCGACGGAGAAGAACATTTTCCAGATAGAAATTTGTCAGTGGAAGAGGGAGCAGCGCAAAGCAGATCTTCAGCTGGGACGCAGTTTTTATGCAGCAATTACTAGAGCAGAAAAACGTCAGAAGAGAAGAAGAGCACACTGAGGGAATTCTGACATTAGAGAATTTCTTGCCTAGAAATTCTAATTTCCCACGCAAAAGCAGCAGTAGCCGAGAGAAGTTTTGCTCACTCCAGCAGGGAGTGCGTAGAGCCAGTCAACAACTGCACAAAGTGTTAGAGGAAACTTCGACATTGTTTTTGTGCGTGATGGCAACAACCAGGTTGAGAGATCAGGATTGATTGGAGGGTGTCTCCAACTATGTGATCTGGAATGCAAGGATCTCATTCCTTCTAGATGAACATGATCTTAAAGCCTTCATTGATAATGTGGTAGCTGTCCCCGCAAAATCTAGATCCATTGAAAGCTTACAAGAAGGATATGGAAAATGCCAAGAGGTTGATCCTCGACGGAGTGAGATATCATGTTGTATCTCACATAGCAGGAAAAGGCATAGCCAAAGAAATGTGGGATGCATTGCCCACGTTGTATCGGGGATCTTCCGAGCAGCGAAGCATGTACTTGGAGGAGAAGATGAGATCCATAAGGATGCAGAAGGGGTAGCGTATAGATCCCTTCCTTACGAAGCTTCAGGAAGTCCGGGATCAACTGGTCGCTGTAGGGTCAACACCTCAGGCTGCGAAGATGGTGAGATTAGCCCTGAACAACTTCTCAGAAGAATGGCAAGTTTTCGTCCAGAGTATTTTGGGCAGAGAAAAATTGCCGGATTGGGAGGGGATGTGGGCTACGATCCAATAAGAAGAGATGAGGCGTGATTTAGTAAAGAGCACATTGGATGGCAACAGTAGCCGCGGGCAAAAAGCAGAAGTAAAGGAAGAAGGAAATGCAACCCTCGCATCAAAGGGGCAACATGAGAAACGTAGGCGAAAGAAGCACATTTCGAAGATAAAGTGTTTCCGATGTGGTGAGACGGGCCACTTTAGTTCTCAGTGTCTTCTTCGAAAGAAGGACAAGGAGAAAGAGCAGGATCAACAAGCTCCTACTGCTGAGATCGAAGAGGGGTTTGCCATGATTTCCCATATACCTCCAGGGGAGAGGTGGGTTGATCTAGTACTGTAGTTCTAGAGAGCTACAGATGGGCAGGATCCTTGAGGAGTCCACCTCTTGGATCATCACCTTGCTACGGTAGCCCATAGCAGTAGTAGCAAGATAGACTAGTGACAAATGGTGCAGTCAGGCGCCAGAGTGATAGATGTAGTGGTTAGCAGCGTTAGGAGCTGAGTAGTGTAGAGCATAGTTGACAACAGTGCAGAGTCAGCAGCAACGCAGAGACTAGTAGCAGTCAGAACTCGGTGGACAAAGGCACCAATATTAACACAGTTGGTTCAGTTGATGGACATCTCTCAGTTGCAATAGTAGCATGCGAGAGGGAGTTGCGGATGTTGCAGTGGCAGTAGCAACAAAGTTTCAGTATAGATGCAGTTGGCAGCAACATGCAACGTCAGCAGCAACACAGGTGCAACATTTGCGCAGTAGTTGGTGGGTAGTGATGTCAGACATTAGCAGTGCAAACGGAGATGACACAGAGTTAGAGTAATGCTTTAGCAGCTGGCATTGCTAAAGCACATTCGTCGCTAAGAGGGAGTGTTGATTTTTGTAGCATCGTATGTGCTCTAGCCTCAAGAATTTACAAGGAGGCTAGGACACATGCATTCTCCAAGACCCAAAAATCGTTTTGGGAAATTCCACCCGAAGAAGGTTTAATTAAAATAATTAATTATTTTTAATGGATGCCTAAGTCTAAACTTAAGAAATTAAAATAATTAAAGGGTATTAATTAAACTGGGTCTGAATCTTCTAGAAAAAGATGAAGATCAAGTCAAGATGATCTGTGCCATTGATTAGGATTTAATTTGGGCCGTTGAATGTTCAACAAGAAGATTATAAGAAGAAGCTCGATGGGCACTTGGAGAACACATCAGTGAGAGATCTAGAGATCGAATTCTCAAGAGAGCAGTGCAGCAGTTGCTGAAGGAGTGATCAAGTTGATTTCTTGTAGTGAGGGGCAGGGATAGTGGTTGGTGGAAGTTTTCCTGATTCGGTGAATACAAAGCAGAGAAGGCAGAGTGAGATCCAGAGAGGTAGCATATAGCCACGTTGGGCAGCGCAAAGCCACGCTGAGCAAGTGCAGAGCCACACTGATGCAGCGCAGAGCCTGAGAGGGGATCCGCAGTTTTGTTGAGGAGCAGTCTAGATCTAGTGTCGGGAGTCGAGATGTGAGACCGGAGGGTCAGAGATCTGAGCATCCAGCCAACAGATTGACCAGCCAGAGGAGTGACACAATCCCTACGAGTTGTGATGCAGAAGCAGCGTAGTGACTACGCAGAGGCTGCACAGAGGCAACTTGGGGCTAGCCATTCAGAGGTTGGATCAGTGTCGGATCGCCAGTGATAGTGTGAGGTTAATTCTCACTTCATTTCTGCTAGTTATATTCTCTGTATCAGATAGCTTGTAAGGCATCCAAAAATTTGTATTCAGAAACTACTGCATAATAATACATACCCTCAACTGCTCCACTGGTTTTGGGAAATTCCACACGGAGACAATTTAGTTAAAATAATTAATTATTGTTAGGAGGGCAAGCTTTTCGTGGAAAAATATCTCTGAGTGAGTTGATAGAGAAAGATTTCCAGATTGAAATTTGCCAGTGACAGAGGGAGCATCACAATAGTTTCACCGCAGAGCAGTCTTCAGGTGGGACGCAGTTTTTCTACAACATTTGCTAGTGCAGAAAGCGTCAAAAGAAGGAAGGCGGAGCATACTGAGGGAATTCTGAGCTTAGAGAATTTCTTGCCCAAAAATTCTAATTTCCCATGCAGAAGCAGCAATAAGCGAGATTAATTTTGTTCACTCCACCAGGGAGTGCGTAGAACCAACTGCTTAGAGGGTTAGAGGCAGCATTCGACATTTGTTTGGGTAAGATGGCAAGACATGGGCTGAGAGATCAAGATCGTTTGGAGTGTGCCTCCAACTATGTGATCTGGAAAGCAAGGGTCTCCTTCCTTCTGGATGAGCATGATCTAAAGGCATTTATCGATAATGTGGTAGTTGTTCCCACAGATCCGGATCCACTGAAGGCCTACAAGAAGGATATGAAAAAAACGAAGAGGCTGATCGTCGACGGAGTGAGGGATAACATTGTTTCATACATTTATGGCAAAGGGACTGCCGAGGAGATGTGGGATGCATTAGCTACGTTGTATGAGAGATCTTCCGAGCAACGGAAGATGTTCCTGGAGAAAAAGATGAGATCGACAAGGATGTAGAAGGGGGAGTGCATGGATCCGTTCCTTTCAAAGCTCCAGGAAGTACGAGATCAACTGGAAACTATAGGGGCAACACCTTAGGCCACGAAAATGGTAAGATTGGCCCTAAATTCAGTCTTTGAATAATGGAAAGTCTTTGTCCAGAGTATCCTGGGTAGAGAGAAGCTGTCGGATTTGGAAGGGATGTGGGCTTCTCTTCAGTAGGAAGAGATGAGGAGAGACATAGTCAAGTGCAAAATTGATGGCAGCAACAGTAGTGGGACGAAGCCCAAGGAGGAGGAGAATGCAACCCTTGCATCAAAAGGGCAGCAAGAGCACCAGAGGCAGAAGAAGGATGTTTCAAAGATCAAATGTTTCCGGTGTGGTGAGCTTGGTCACTACGCTAAGGAGTGTCCTCTCAAGAAGAAGGACAAGGAAGAGAAACATGATCCGCAGGTTGCAACTGCAAGGATCGAGGAGGAGTTTGCGATGATTTCCCCCATACCTCCAGGGGAGAGTTGGGGTGATCTAGTATTGTAGGTCGAAAAAACTGCAGATGGGCAGGATCCTTGAGGAGTCCACCTCTCGGATCAATACCTTGCTACGGGAACCCATATCAAAAGTAGTAGGATGGACAAATGTTAGTTGGTGCAGAGGAGTGCCAGAGTGACCATTGCACTGGCTAGGAGCGCCAAAGACTGAGCAGTGCAGAGCAGAGTTGGTAGGAGTGCAGTTGGCACAATATAGAGTCAGCAACAGCGCAAAGGCTTCAGAGGGTCAGTGCAGAGACTAGCAGTAGTTAGAACTCCAACAACAAATGCATCATGCTGAACACCTTTGGTTTTGTATTATGGATGTTTTTTTGTTGCAACAACAACAGAGTTGCAGTGCAGATGCAGTTAGTCGTAGTATGCAGAGTCAACAACAACATGGAGCATTTGCGCAGTCGTTGGTGGGTAGTGATGTCAGACATCAACGACGCAAAGGGAGATTTTACAGAGTCAGGGTGATGCTTTAGTAGGTTATATTACTAGAGCACATTCCTCGCTAAGAGGGAGTGTTGATTTCTAGTAGCATCAAATGTGCTCCGAGCCTCAAAATTTGTAGGGAGGCTAGAACACATGCATTCCATAATATCCAAAAATAGTTTTGGGAAATTCCACCCGGAGACAGTTTAATTAAAACAATTAATTATTTTTAATGGATGCCTAAGTCTAAACTTAGGAAATTAAAATAATTAAAGTGAATTAATTAAACTGGGTGTGAAAATTCTAGGAAAAGAGGAAGATCAAGTCAATATGATTTGAGCCATTGATTAGAATCTAATTTGGGCCATTGATTCGTCAACGAGAAGATTATAAGGACTTCAATGGGCATTTGGAAGACACATTGCATCAGATCAAGAGATCGATTTCTCAAGTGAGCAACTCAATAGTTGCCGAAGAGATCATTGAGGAGATTTCTTGTAGCGAGGGGTAAAGATATTTTTACGGTTGGAGATTTCCTGAGTCGGGGATACAACGTAAAGAAGGCAGAGAGAGATCCAAAAGAGGTAGTGTAAGATCCACAGTGGACAACACAGAGTCACGCTGAGGCAGCGCTGAGCCTACGAGGAGACCCACAAATTTGCTGAGGGTCAGATCAGATCCAGTGCCAAGAGCTGGGGTGTGAGACCGGAGGGCTAGAGGATCAAGCATCCAGCCAACAAATTGATCAGCTAGAAGGAGTGATGCAGTCCCTATTAGTTGTGACGGAGAGTTGCGCAAAGGTAGCTTGGGGATAGCCATTTCGGGGCTGGATCAGTGTCGGATCACCAGAGATAGTGTGAGGTATTTCTCACTAATTTTTCTGCCAGTCAGATTCTCTGTATCAGATAGCCAGTAAGGCATCCAAGATTGTATTAAGAACTATTGCTTAATAATACAAACCCTTAACTGCTGCACTAGTTTTCCCGCATTGGGTTTTTTCGGGAACTTAGTCCAAAAATAATGGTGTCAATTGTGTATGTTTATTTCTTCTTGCTCAGTTCTTGTTTCCGCATATAATTTAATTAGTGAAGGCCGTAGTTGTATTTACTTCGATATTTACAGTGTAACAAAATAAATAACTTGCAAGGAATTAACAAGTAGGAGAAGTAATATAAGATTGTTGCAGTAGGGATTTGTGTTTTCGATTTTTCACACATTTGTCCAAAAATAACGGTGTCGATTGTGTGTTTATTTCTTTCCTTTTTTGTATTTTGTTTCCGCAATTTTTTTATAATTGTGTAGGTTGCAGTTTGATGTATTTAGTGTTTGCCATAGATAACTTGTTAATTTTAAATAACAATGGTATGTTCTATGCTTTAGAGCAATTTACCTCAATCTTTTCTTATTAGCCCAATATCAATTTCCAGCAATCACATTAACTTGATAGTAAATGTAGATAGAACACAAACAATAAGAAAAAGACAAGCTAAGACAAGAGGACACAATATTTGGCGGATGTTAGGGAAAATCCACAATGTGGGGAAAACCCTCTGATCAAATCTTCTTCTTCAAAAATTCAATAGAGAGAGTACAATATACAAAATACACTTGCCCAATCACTGTCAAAACAGTCTAGTGAAACAACAATCAACAGGATGCCCTAGCTAGGAAGTTAATGCTGGTCAAACCAACAAGAATACTCCTCCAAATCAGCTTGGTCAAACCCAGTCAATGCGACCTTCAAAGGTAGTAAAAGTCAACTCAAAACAGATTTGAAATTCTTAGTCAGACCTAGTCAACAGAAAGTCAATGCTGCGGTCAAAGCTGCTGCGATCAACACTGATTACCTTGCTCAAAATTTTTTCAATTTTCGTGCTAGAAGATTCGGCCTAAAAAGATCGAACTTTCTGCCTTAAAAACACAACAAAAGGAGTGAAGTTGGCCCTCGGTCAACACTCTGCAATTCAACCCAAAATCATATCTGCGATTTCAAAATTTTCTAGTCACCTTTGCCACACGTGTGAAGAAGAGAGAAGCTCCCCTTTGTACGAACCAATGAGGAGAGAGAGTGAGTTGAGTGATGATGTCCAAAATGAGGAAGAGGTCTCTCATATTTACACACTTAGTTGAGAGTGGAGACACATCCATTGGGGCTTATAAGCCTACATCAGACTTTTGGCCGACCTTGACAATTTGCACATGTGTGAGAGATTAAATTCAAAATCTCACTTCTGCTCATCCAAACAAGATGATCTTTCGATCAATCTTGCACCTCTTGGAAAGAGGAATCCAATGAAAATATCATCTCCATCATATGAGCTGTCGAAGGTGGAGTTTGGCCTTAGTTGTCAATTTTAACACTCCCTCTCAACTAGGGAGAAATCCACCTGTCAATCCATTTGTCAACCTGTACCATCCTGTGATCCCTGCACTGCTCTGTTGAACTATAAAGAAATAAGGATGAAGAATTTGATCGAGAGTGAGTCACAAGACCTTGCCACTCTCCACTGACCTTAGGTCAGTCTAGAGGTAAATACCTCAACCAAACTTGATCCAAGATCAATTTCTTCAACACCATGCATCCCAACATGGAGAGTACGGTAGTACACGATGTTTCCATTGGTAGTGCTATGGTCTCTATCCTCATTTCCCAACTCATTGGCCAGATGAGAGGCACTTCCCACGAGTCTCGGACTACATGGGTAGGATGTATGTTGGGGCATTAACAAGAGAGAGTGAACCTGCTCATATATCAACCAACAATGGGGGTATCACAGGGGAAGGCGAACCATTCACCCTGTACACAACGCACCACTAGCGGAAGGCGAACCTCACCCTATGGTTGCTCATAACTCCAGGAAGTACCTCGAAGTCCCTCGGAGCTCCCAGGGCTCAATGTCCAATTTAAGCGGGACCCTCATAGGAGGGTCTGTCCACGACTCCAAGTCTCTCACGAAAGGTTAAGAATTTGACCTTCCCCAGGGGCTTAGTGAGAATATTTGCAACCTGCTCATCAGTCCCAATGTGATGGAGCCTTATGGCGCCCCGTTGTACCATATCTCAGATAAAGTGGTACCTGATATCAATATGCTTGGAGCGGTCGTGGAAAACGAGATTCTCTGAAAGTCGAATCCCACTTTATTTGTCACAAAAGATTGCGGTGGTATCCAACACGTGCCCAAACAGCTCACTAAAGAGCTTCCTCAACCAAACAACTTCACGACAGGCCATACTTGTTGCAATGTATTTGGCCTCTGCAGTGCTCAAAGCAACTGATTTCTACTTCCTGCTCATCCAAGATATTGAAGCAAAACCTAGAGAGAAGCAACATCCACATGTGCTCTTATGATCCACCACACTGCCAACCTAGTCAGCGTCTGTATATCCATGGAGCCTCAAATTCTCGGTAATGTATCTCAATCCATGGTTGATTATGCCTCAGAGATTTCTCAAAAGTTTCTTGGCAGCAATCCAGTGTATGTGACGAGACTCGACCATAAGTTGACTCAATGTATTCACTGCAAAGCATATGCCTGGACGAGAGTCCACCAGGAACATTAGGGCCCCTACGAGTTGACGATACTTGGAAGGACTTCCCAAATCGGGCCCAACAACACTTCCACATAGCTTCTTAAAGTTGAGTTCCATCGGAGTAGTCACTGACTTGCAGTCCACCATCCCACATATTTCAAATAGCTTCACAATATATTTTCCTTAAGAAAGGAAAGTCTCACTTGGCTTTTGCTAGACCTCCAAGCCTAGGAAGTAGTGCATCAACCCTAGGTCTTTCATTTCAAATTTAGAAGCCAACTCCCTCTTACATTGATGAATGAGAGGGTCTGCACCTGTCAGAAAAAGGTTGTCCACATAGAGCACCAAAATGAGAGGCTTGTCATCATCGATCTTGAAGTAAAGGTTTAGATCAACTTCACTTCATGTAAAGCCCAACTTCTTCAAATAGCTATCAATGCTCTCATACCAAGCCCTGGGAGCTTGCTTCAACCCATAGAGGGCTTTCTTCAACTTGCATGCATGAGACTCTCGGTCCATAACTTGAAACCCTTCGGGTTGTTCTACATAAACTTCTTCCTTAAGCGAGCCATGCAAGAAAGACATTAGTTATGAATTAGGTTCATAACATTGCCTTCTTCTCGAAAAGCTTTGTCCTCAAAGCTTAACTTTTCGACAATTTCCTTTACTTTAATCGCCTTCCAAGTTTCTTCATGTTGCTATCTTGAACATATAATTCGTACTCATAATTCCTTCTTCTTCTTCTTCAATTTCTTCAATTTCTTCTTCTTCAATTAATTTAATTAATTAATATTAAATTTATATATATTTATATATATATATATATAATTATTTATTATTATTATTTTTAAAATAAATAATAATAATTTTTCTTTATATATATATATTATAACTTTTAATTATAATCATAACTAAATCGAAACCTTGTCTCCAAACATCACAGTGTTATTTTTCTTTTATTTTTTAACTTCACTGAACTATTAACCCGATCACTTCAGCTTTCATATGAAGAGTGGAGTACTCATCTAGCAAGCAAAGCATGCACGTAATCTGAATCCTCTGACACAGTAAACAAAGGTCCAGCACCTAGCACATATCACAAGGAGTCGTTGAGCTCTCCAAGGTAATAAAAACCTTTGATGCCACCAGTTTCAATGCCCACACCTACTCCATAAGAGCCCATGCCTACACCTGTGCCATATGTACCCATCATAGGAGAAGCGGATAGTGCTAACGTACTTGCACCTCCCCGACCATACCTGAACCAGATCCCATGGGTTTTCCCATAGAGCTCACGAAAGTTTTCTTCTCCTCTTCTTTCCTTTCCGACATAGTAATGGAATCTAAATTGATGCCAATATTTGCCAGAGAATTGCTTTTTGGTGCAGTAATGTTTAAGTCAATTAAGCCACGGCTTAATGTGTCCGCCCAGATTGATGACTTCGGTTGAAATTTTTCTTTCTGTGGCTGAGATCTAGCAGTACCTGTAGCGCTTGAATTTTGAGCTTGTACAGAATGCAGATTAGGTTTTTCCGATACGAGAGTTATCGCTGGAGCCAAAGGTTGTGTCTGAAACATACTGGGAGGTTGTGAGGCCTGAATTGGAGGCACAGCAATTCCAAAGGCACTGAATAAATTTCATTCAAAGGGATCTGCATTGCCAAAACCTGCCAAAGGATTGGAATTTGAAGACACAGCTCCAAATGCACCATATCCTTCATTCATCCCAGAAGTCAAAGAAGATGTAAAAGATACTGTACTTGATGTTTGGGCAGCAAATAGGCCTTCAGGTGATTGGAAAGAGGCATTATATTGAGACTGACTAAAATTATCACCAGGAAGCTGATTAAGGGAGTTGGTGGCCGACATTGAAGGGGCCGCAAAAGTCGCATTAAAATTAGCATCTGCAAACAAATCTATCCCAAAGCTTGGACCACTCATAGATGCAGTAATAGGAGCATTTGCAGCCTTTAGCGGAGGAGGTATTCCTTTCATGACATCGGTACGCCCTCCCATTAAACACTGGCCAAAAAGGTCATCCTTTGTGAAAGTTGGAACAGTAGCATCAGCACGCCTGAACGGGACAGTTCCATCATTAGCAATATCAATTGCATCAAAACTGAGAAGAATATCTGACGATCTCAAGAATTTTGCTACTGGAGCTGTTGGTTCTACCCTTCTTACACGAACACCTTTCTAGATTCGACCCTGTATCATCATCGAATACTTCCCCACTCTTCTGGATTCAACCCTGCGACTCTGTTGAAGAAATCTTGGGACAATAATGAACATCCAGTGTTTCAAGCGAGTTGCAGGACTGAATGGCAGATTCAACTTCGTGTTCCTCAATAGAATACGAAGAAGTTGCTGCCTTGAATCATCCTTGGACAAATGCTCCAGTGACCAGTAGCGAGCAAGAATATCAATCTCCCAGTCATGCTTTGCTCGTGTAACAGCAATTTATCTTGGTAGATATCTTTCTAGAGGCGCAGTCCAGTCACTGCTTGTCTCTGGATTGCTGACAAATCCTATTTCAGCAAGTATTTGTAATGCAACCAGTTGTGCTGCATCATCCCTCCCAACAAGATAGTTGCCCAGTATGTAGTCATGTTGCAGCTGCACATAGGGAAACTGCACAAACATTGGTTCTGTTATTGCTTCATCAGACTCCCGGAACAAACGCTTCTTGAATGACAACTTGCAATGCAAAATTTCACCCTTGCTACGGTCTTTCGCTGCTTTAAACTCAGCAAGAAGATCCCCTATATATTTGTTGTCATCCAAACCTATGTATTCTTCATTGCCATGATCAAGTGATTTTGCACCAGTAACAACTTTTCTGTACTCAAATAGACTGAATGTATTGTATGCAGATAGTTTTCCATCAATGATTTCATGACTAGGATCTTTTGTAACATCAGTATTCCATGAGAAATGCTGACCCCAATGCTTGAAATAGTTACTAGTCTCTCACAATACATTCCTATTGGGAGCTTGCATTTCATTGTATCCAATATTATCATCTGCCATGTTATCTTGACTTTTTCGAGCAAATCCACTAATCTGCAGCATTTTACTGTTTTCATATATTGGCCCTATATGATTATGGGCAAGATTTGCAGCCATCAAGTCCTGGTTATTTCTGTATAGATCCTTCTCTTCTGGCATTGCATTAGATCCAGCCTGTGGCACATCATTGAAAGAAGAATTTTTGGCAATCTCGTTGTCAACAGGTTGGTCATCAAGCTTTGTTGTTTTTCGAATTTCTTCTGGATGATCTAAATGCCAAGTATCCATCCAAGACATATTTGTAGGTATTAACTCATTTTTCTCACCACCATTATCATCTTGTATAGTCGAGTTGTAAGATAAATTCCCACTGTCTTGTTCATCAGATACTTCATTTTCCTTTTTATCATCAACAATGTCTTCTTCCTCATTGTCACGATATTGTTCATCTTCTCTATTATAGATTACTGCAGAAATTTTTTTATAACTGTTTGTGATTTCTGCACATGAATTTTCTAATCGTTGAAGCTTTTCTTGAATTTTTCTAATCTGCTCAATTTTTTTGGGATCTTCACGTAATGGCACATTGTATGGTAAACAATGTTCTCGGGCTTGTAAACTATGCTCATAAGCTTGTAGAACGATGTTGTGTCCCATTGCTGCGATATGACTCGATACTCTTTGTAACATCGAACTTCAGATTTGGTTACGTAGCGGCAAAATTGTAGATTTGTTGACTTAATAGCAAAATGGCTTTAATTATAAAAATACACGAAAGAGGTATACTTATCGTATAAGGTTTATTGATATGATATGAATAAGATATAAGATGCTTAATGAGGGTCCGCTTTTATACCTATGTGCGGAGTACCTTTCATGAACGGGCATGTCTTTTGGAGCATGCCTTTTTAGCTAACTTAATGACTACTTAACATAATTACTATTTGATTAATTAGTAATTATGTTTATTCTATTGATTATTTTATTAATGACTATATTTATTACATTAGTTATGAATTAGGTTCATAACGAGAAAGCAATTTTGACATCCATTTGATGTAGATTCCATCCTTGTGAGGTAACAAGGGCAATAATCAAAGGGACGGTGGTCTATCAGGCAACTAGTGCAAATATCTCATCATAGTCTTTACCTTCCTTTTGTGAGAAGCCTCGGGCAACGGAACCGGCCTTGAACTTTTCAACACTCCCATCAACTCCATGTTTGAATTTGTAAAGCCATTTCGAGGTGACAACACACTTGTCCTTTCGTCTCGGGACCACATCCCAGACATCATTCTTCATGATTGACTCATACTCTTCGTTCATAACACCCTTCCAAACTTGGTGATTCATGATTTCTTCGAACGTTCCAGGCTCAGATTGAACAATGGTGCTCATGGCTACCAAGTACCCTTGGTACCTATTCGAATTCTTACTTTCACGATATGTCCCCCTTGGTGCAATATGTCTCTCGACATCTTCGAGAGTATCTCTAAGCCATGGGGGTCTTCTTTTTGAAGAAGAGGGCTTGCTAGGAGGTGGATCAATGGGTGTTGATTTGTGGTAGCTTCAGATGTGCTCAAAGTCTCAAATTTTGTGGAGAGACTTAGACACATGTATTCTAGATAACCTAGAAATCGTTTTGGGAAATTCCACTTGGAGACAATTTTATTTGATTGATTAATTATTTTTAATATGACCCTAAGTCTAAACTTAGGAAATTAAAATAATTAATGGGTATTAATCTAAATTGTGGGTGTAACTTCTACAAGAAGACGAGGATCAAGTCGGAATGATCTTAGCCATTGATTAGCTTCTAATCTGGGCCGTTGAGTGTGAACGAGAAGATTATTTAAGAAAGCTTGAGGGTCATTTGGAAAATACACCGGTGTAGATACTCAATTGCCCAAGTAAATCGATTTTCTCAGTGGCTGAAGTTCGACAAGAGAAAATCGATCCAAAGGGAGAGTTGTAGGTGGAGGAGAGACAAAGAGGGTTCAACATCAATCAGGGGTGCAGGAGTAGGTGACACAGTGACAAAAAGAGACAACGTAGAGGCAGGAAGGGCACTACTCAGAGGGTTGACGTAGTTCTGCGTAGTACCCACTCAAAGCCAATGCAGTGGTGACGCAGGTGGCCCAGGAGGGTCGTTCTGGGGTCATTTCTCATCGTGAAATTGTGTGAGAAATTTCTCCAGTGTTATCATAGAGAATTCTCTTTACTACTGCTGATTGTGAGTTGTACAGGAAGATTATTGCTGAGGAATAATAGAAACCCTCATCTGCTAGACTGGTTTTCCCACATTGGGTTTTTCTGGGGACAATTGTCCAAAAAACTCTGTGTCATTTTTGTGCTAGTGTTTCCTTATTATTTTGCTCAGTGTAATGAATAAAATCATATAAATAATGTTTAATTAGTTCATTAGTAATTAGGTTGAAGAGGCATGTCTGATGGACATAACCTTTTGTGAAGAGGCACCTATCTAGGTATATAAGCAAGTCTCATTTGTAACTTTCAAATCATCATTCATTCCTGATACATTTTAATATAATATTTGTATCCTCATGGATATTTTCATATTCCAAGTCTTCTGGAGTATTTGACTTGAGAAGGAAATTTGTTCACTTCATTTGGTATGAGAGCAGTTTGAGCCTTCGGTCGCTTAACCGCTGCACAGAGCCACGCTCCCATATCCAGGTCTTTAACCATAAAAATCGTCAACCTTGTTGCGATCGTGACTGAAGCATTTGTTACAAATTTTGGAGCTTCTCCGTTGCTGAGTTCGTCAGAGGCCTTTGGCCATTAAAATTAAAAGAAAAAGAAATAAATTAAAAAAAAGAAAAAGAAAAACAAAAAAGAATTTAAGAAAAAAAAATGCAAGAGTATAGTTTAAAAAAGAAAAGAAAAGGAAATTGTTATAAAAGAAAAAAAGGACAAAAGAGAAAAACATTTAAAAAAAAAAAAATAAAAAAAAAAAAATACAAACGACACAAAGCTTACCTATTGCAGCAACCCCGACGCACAAAACAACGACGGACACCACAAACGCTGCTGCCATACGCCGCAGTCGTCCACCCCGCGTCCCTGCCACGGCCACTTGCAGTCGCCTTCTTCCCTGCTATCGTCCCAATTTCAAACACTCTTACTGCTCGTTCACCTTCCGCCTGCACTTGCCATAAAAACACATCCAGTCTTGCTGCCTGTCTCTACTCGCATTTCTTGACCCCACAATGCCTGCACACTTCTCCAACGCCCTGCCGCTTCTTCCACTATCACTCCGCCTTAACCCTTCGACGTCCACTCTTCTGTTGACGGACCACGCCATTTCGGCGTTTTCTCTCTCTTTGCTCTGCACCGTTCATCCTACATTGTCATTCAACCCTGCCGCTGAATCTGTTTGCTGCATTTCCTTGTTCACTTCACATCTGAAATTGCTACCGTTGACCGTCGTTGCCCAATCCCTCACTGCCATGTCTGACTCTTACTCGACTGCATTAGTATGTTTTTATATTTTATATTTTATATTTTATATTTTCTTTGGTCTCAACTGTCTACTGTCTCCACTATCACAATCGATCAGTCTTGAACCCCATAACATTTTTCATTAAAATTATATAAGAGCTGGGAATGAAATCAATCCTCACTCCTATTGTTCTCTAACCCATGTAACCGTCATCTGTACCGGTCCATCGTTCCATTAGAGCCACATCCGTACGATATTCTTGAAGGAAGATTAACTTAATAGGTTAAAAGAAAAAAAAAGACCATCGCTCCTATTTAATAAGTGATTTAAGTAGGATATTCGTAGAAGTGGATTTATGGATACTAAAGGCATACGTAAAAAGGGTATAAAATAAATTGTTTATTATATATATATATATATATATATATTAAAAGGAAGAGTTATTTTAAATATAAAGGAAAAATAATTATATATAAAGTAATTATGGGTGGTATTAGAATTAAAAATAATTTTATAAAAGAGACTATTATAAGGTCGGCGTGAAAAGGATTTTAATAATATAGTATTTAATTTCCTAAAAAAAAAATTTCACAAAAAAATAAAAAATAAAAGTGACCAAGTGAATAAAGTGATAATAATGAATTACAATCTAGAAAGGATGGAAGACAAAAATACATCTAATTGAGAATTAAAAGAAAAGGGAGATTTTTAGAAACTTTACCATTTTTTTTTTTTTTTTTTTTCTCGTAAAACTAAATCTATTTATAAAACATAATAGTACAAAACTGTGCCAGTTTCAGCTGTGTGAGCCTGAGAACTGGGCTTGATGTCCAAGCTTAAACCTTAGCAACTGAACTGCCCAGAGTGGGAAACCAGTTCTTTTAGAATAAAGTCTACCGCCCTTAGAAGGGAAACCGGTAAAATAGTAAAAGCACTGTGATATAACAAGAAACAGTAAACTAGAGTAGCCTACAGCTTTTGTAGCTGAATATAAACTCAAAAAACCAAAAAATTCTTCCATGAGGTCGAAAATCTGTACCAAAGCCAGCTGAGGGAGAGCAAAGTCACCGTTCAGGAGTAGGGGACTCCAGTTCTTCCACGATCCTGCAACCAAACTCAACTTCTCCATCATCGTTGTCCTTCTCTGGCGAGCCACTCTTGCTGAAGAAGTCCACCTGCAAGTTTTCCATTCCAGGAATGGAAAGGCCAATGCCCACGGGCTCAACAGGGGCTGGAATGTCCAAATTTGCATGTGAGGGCTGCGGGTCAGGCGGAATAGGAGCAGGGCGGGGCGCCGAAGAAGGATCAGGGATGGGGGATTCTTCGCACACTGTGACAGTGATGAATGTAGTGAGAACAGGCTTATTTAAGGAACAATTGAAGCGGAATTCCATCCTTTGTGAAGACTGGCGGAGGGCTGGGTTGGTGGGCAAATTAGAAGCAGGGGAGGCAGGCTGAGAGTCAGGCGGAATAGGCTGCAAAGGCGGTATAGAGTGAGTGCTTCCCGGAACGGAGTGAGAGCCTCTCTGACGCCCAGAATCCAAATGCAAAGTACAGTCAACGTCTTCCTCTGAAGAAGCCGAGGGCGAGCTAACGGAAGGGCGAGGGCGAGAGGAGCGCCCTCTGCTCACACCGCGCCTGCAGCGCATTCTCTGCCTGAGCCTAGGCATCGAAACCGCACGACGCCATGAGTGCTTGGGGTAGTCGGGATGCCACGGATAGCTCCGAAAATTAGCGTGAGAAGGCAAACAGAAATTGAGATGACAGTAGCTGGTTTGGGTGAAGTGGAAGCCTGGAAGAGTTTCCAAGCATCCCAGAATGGAGCAGCGTCGACCAGTGTGGGTGCACTCACTTGGAACAGCACAAGCGGGGGGCAACTTCCACAGACAGGAGCAGGGGGACTACAAAAAACACAATGAGTAGAAGAATTCTCCAGAGTGAACCAGCGAGACGAGGTAGATGACAGGTGCGGCGAACGGTGTGAAAGCGGAACAGGTTGGCGAAGTTAATGTGCTAGTAATGGCGCTGCAGGGGGCCATATGGCCGCAACAAGCGAACGCCCTTGGGATCCACCAAGGGACGGAAGTCCCATCAGTCCAAGCCAGCATTCGCATCCGGAGTTGAGCGATCAATGTGCACCAGCCTAGTGCATCTCTGGAGTGCTTCTCTGTCATGGATAGTGTTGAGGGGACCATGAACGAGGGTGTTGGCATTGTCTGCTCCTAGATTTGCTAGGAGATTAGCAACTTTGTTTCCTTCTCTTTTGACATGAGAGAAAGTGACTGCTTGATTGTTCTTTAGCCAGTTGCCAATTTGCTCGATTCTAGTTGCCAAACGCCAGCTAGAAGCTACTTTAGCTGTGTTGGTGCCTTGGAGTATCTGATTGGCCATGTTGATAAGGATCTGAGAGTCTCCTTCGATGACGATGGGGATATAGTTCTGAAGCTGTGCTAGGCGTAGACCTTGTAGAAGCCCTTCCAGCTCAGCCGAGTTGTTAGTGTCCCAGCCTATGGATCCGTAATAAACAGCCAGGGCATTCCCCTTGGAGTCCCGGAAAATTCCTCCAAAACCGGCTTGGCTTGGATTGCCTGTAGACGCTCCATCGAAATTTAACTTTACTATTTCTTTTGGTGGAGGGGTCCAACAAATAGGAGTAGCAGGGGTGTTCCGGCTGTTGGAGCTAGGAATTGGCGTAATTTTGAATTGCCAATTTTGCCAAATAGCGATTTCCTTGGGTTGCTTGGGAAGGTCCTCTTCCTGCCATGATTGTAGAGCTAGAGATTCCTGGAGATTACTGCTGAAGTTGCTCCAGATGATATCCAAGGAAGTGGATTGATTCTTGAAGATTCTCTTGTTTCTTTCCTTCCACAAAGACAAGACAAGTAAACCAGGGATGAGTTGCCAGAGCGTATTGAGAAGATTGCTGACATAAGGACGCCTGTGCCAGTTACGCAGAGTAGTTGTTATGTCCCCCACAGGTTTGCTTTTTTGGCATCTGAAACAGACTTTCTCCCAAAGAGCATTGGCCAGAGTGCAAGAGATCATGAGGTGGTGAATAGTTTCACTGCTCTAATTGCAATTAGGGCATTGAGAAGGGCCGATGAATCCTTTTTTGACAAGATCGTCCCATGTAAGAATTCTTTTGTGGCTGAGCATCCAAAGGAAAGTGGAAACTTTCGGCCAAGTACCAGGAGCCCAGACTAATTGCCAGAGCGAATCACGGGGTAAAGGAATAGGATACATTAGGGAATAGGCCTCCTTTGTGGAGAACATACCCTTTGTCGTGTAACCCCATCTGAGTGTGTCTGGATCCTCGGACCATCTTATTTTCCTGCGCTGGAGTTCTTCATTGAGGGCGTTCCAAGTAGTTTGCTGAGCATGAGGAGCGATGAGAGAAGGGTGCTTCCATTGCCTGTACTCATTGCGGCTTGTGCTGAGCCAGTACTGACTGACTTTGTCTTCTTCCAGTCTTGTGCTGTTGCTAGTGCTGAACTGTGTGAAAGTGTCAATTAGCTTTGGGTTCTGCTGCCAGGAGTCCACCCAAAACTTCGCTGTGTTACCATTGCGAACTTCCCAAAAACTGTGTTGCTGAATAAGCTTGCAGTGAAGTTTGGCAGTGTTCCAAATGAGCTATCCTGAATTTCCTGGGGAGAGCCTTATGAGATCTTCAGGTGGTCTGTTATTGGCATATTTAGCCGTCCATAATTTGGCCCAAGGAGAATGTGGATTCGAGAGCCATTTCCACCATATGCGGGCGCCCATGACCTCGTTGCTATGGGTAGGATTCCTGAGCCCAAGTCCTCCAGCCTCTTTCGGAGAGCAAACAATGTTCCAGTTGACAAGAGCCCACTTTCTATTTTGACCGGAGGATCCCCATAAGAATTTGCTTTGCAGGGTTTTTATCTGTTTGAGGACCCATTTCAGGGCTGCTAAGACAGAGAAAAGATAAAGAGGCATCGATTGCAGCACTGCTTTGATGAGAGTGAGCCTGCTAGTCGTATTGAGAGCTCGGAAGGTCCAAGAGGATAGGCGGGCTTCCAATTTTTCCAGGAGAATGTTCCAAGAAGAGTGTTTGATCGCAGAGTCGATGAGAGGCGCCCCAAGGTATTTGGCTGGGAGAGAGGCAATTGAGAACCCCAGAATGCGAGCAATGTTGGCTTGGGTTTGGGGGGCGTATTAAAAAAGAAGATCTGAGACTTGGACTCGTTTATGGACATGCCTGAGGCTTTAGAGAAAAGGTTTAAGATGGACTTGAAGGACCTGGCTTCGTGGACTGAGGGGTGGCCAAAAAGCATGTTATCATCCACAAATTGTTGGTGCGTGATAGCAGAGGAACCATGAAGAGAGATGCCACGCAGATTGTGGATATGGACAACATTGTTGATTAACCTTCCAAGACCTTTAGCCATGAGAACAAAAATGAAAGGAGAAAGGGGATCTCCTTGCTTGACACCTCTAGAGGGGGAGAAAGGCCTAGAGGGGACCCCATTAATAAGGATAGAGAAGAAGGCAGAAGTAATGAGACTTAGAATCCATTTGATCCATAATTGATCAAAGCCAAAAGCGCTAAGGATCTGTTGGATGTAACGCCAACAAAGTTTATCAAAAGCTTTGGATAGATCAATCTTTAGAAGCATACCTGCCTTTTTGCCAACTTTTAAGGAGTGTATAACCTCGTGAGTCAGGATGATGCCGTCCAAAATTTGGCGCCCTTCCACATAACCAGTCTGTTCAGGCGAGATGAGAAGCGGTAGAAGAGGTTTAAGCCGATTGGCAATGACTTTGGAGATAATTTTGTAGATGACATTGCAGAGGGCAATGGGGCGGTATTTATTTGGAGTATTGGGTTGTTCTTCCTTTGGGACCAGCGCTATGAAAGTAGCATTGAGCGAGGGGAGAAGCCGATGAGATGTCCTGGATTCCTCTACCAGTTGCCAGACTTCCGTTTTGATAAGATCCCAGAAGTGATGGAAGAAATTTGAGGTGAAGCCATCTGGGCCTGGAACTTTGTCATCCTTGGATTGAGTCACTGCCACTTCCACCTCCTGCAGGGTTATCGGGCGCAGAAGCATTTGGTTGTGCTCATCCGTGACCAGCTTAGGGATCAGTTGGGTGATTTTGTCAATGGCTGGTTGTCGATCTATAGGAGGTTCCTGCTGAATTCCTCTGAAGTGATCCAGAAGCACCCTTTCAATTTCTTCCTGTTGTTTGACTCGTTCTCCCTGCTGATTGGCGATGTGATGGATGTGGTTCTACATTCTCCTTTGGATCGTGGATCTGTGGAAGAACTTTGTATTTCTCTCTCCTTCTTTTAGCCAACGTATTCTTGATTTCTGTCTCCACAAAATTTCCTCTTGTTTGTGCCTTTCATTCAACTGTTTCTGTAGTACCTGTTCTTTGTTGGCCAAGAGTTCTGTACGGCCTGCCATGATAATCTGTTGCTGTACTTCTGCCATTTGTTGTTCCAGAGCCTTCTCCTCCTGGAAGATGTTTCCAAAAACAGAGTGATTCCAGTTTTTAATGTGGTACTTGAGAAATTTGAGCTTCTGCTGAAACTGGAACATTTTTGATCCCTTTGGTGGGACAAAGTTCTTCCAAGTGGCGTGGACCATTGCCTTGAAGGATGGGCGAGTTAGCCAAAAAGCCTCGAATTTGAATGGTCATTTTAGGTGGGTGCCAATGTTCTGCCACTGCAGGGAGATAGGCCAGTGATCTGAGCCTGCAAAAGGGAGAATAGAGGCTGAGAGGTCCCCCCCTAGATGGATTGCATTGTCCGAGAGGAGAAATCGAACCAGTTTTGAAGCGATCTGCCGACCTCTTGACCGCTTGTTGTTCCATGTGAATATGCCATTTGAAAAAGGAATGTCGATGAGCCAGCTATTGTTGATGAAGTCCTTGAAATGAGAGCATTCTGGTTCCAATCTTGATCGCCCTCCTGATTTTTCTTCCAGCTTAGTAATCATATTGAAGTCCCCTCCCAGAATCCAGAGAGGATGGGTGCGGTTGGAGTTTAAAGCCTCCATTGTGTTTAAGAGCGCTATTTTGCTGGTCGGATCCTGAGGGAAGTATACATTTGATAAGTGCCCATAAATATTAGTTCCGATTGGGTGGAAAGTGGCTTGAATTAAGTTGTGAGCCGCATGAAAATCGGCCAGCATTATGGCTCGAGTGTCCCAAGCTATCGCGAGTCCTCCGGAGAAGCCTGAGGCGTCAACTGCTACTGAATGACAACTAGGCCAGACCTTGGATAAGACTGTTCCTAGTGCTTTACTGGTACATTTGGTTTCTTGAAGAAAGAGGATTTGAGGTCTTTCTTTCTGAATCAAGTTTTTAATCATCCTGTGCTTTGCAGGGCTATTGAGCCCTCTGATGTTCCATGAGATGAGCTTCATGACGTACTATCTGCAAGTGGTTTGTAAAACCGTGTTAACTTGGGGTATCGTCCCGATTCTACCAGCATTTCCCCTAATGTGATGGTCCGCTGCCAATCTGGTTTCCTGCCCCTTTTTTTGGACTCTTTTATGACCTTTAGGTTGTCCCAATGACTGCCGGGCTGAATCCCTAGCTTCTTTTGCTGCTGTACCTTGGATAAAACCACCTCAAGAGTGTCGATTTGCCGAGGATTGATCTTGTCATATTCCTTCCTTCTGCAAGCATCCTCAAGTCCTAGAAGATCAAGCTCTCCTAGATCAAGACTTTCAGAGTCCTCTTCCATATGGCTAGTCTGGCTACTTTCTGGAGTTCCTGTTAGGGTAGGATTGGTGCTAGTTTTGGGATCATCGATTTCCATGATGATGGGCTTCCAGGTTAAGAGTTTAGTTGCTTCGGTGGAAAAGGGCTTTTTAGGCTCAAGGGTCTGCGGCATATCTAGAGTCGACGCAGGGTTTGAAGACTCAAGAATGTTAGGAGGAACAGGGGTTTTGAGAGAAGGATTCGGGGTATCAGGATGGGCTTCAGAAGAAGGGTCATGGTTTGAAAGAGCAGCGAAACTATTGCTGGAAGACGGATGGTTAGCAGAAGGGCGAGGTTTTTTGCCCGTGGCTGAGGGTTTCTTGTTATGCTTTCTCGGAGAGGGCACTTTGGTGAATCCATCCGACTCCATTTTGTCTTTAGCTTCTTTGCCCAGAGATTGAGCATTAAGCGGACAGTCCCTGAACAAATGTCCATGGGCATGGCATCTACGGCACCTGAAAGGAACGTGTTCATAATCCAAGGGTTGGATCCATTCAAAGTCATCATGGAATAAACTTACTGCATCTGGGAGGGCTTTGTCCAGTTGCATGTAGACGCAGATTCTTGCATATGAGGTATATCTTCGGAGCTTGGTTTTTTCCGCTATCTTGATGAACTCCCCCAAACCTCGGTCGATCTCTTGGAGCGAATCTTCATCCCAGTACTCAAGCGGCAGTGAGTATAGGCGAATCCATACTGGAGCCCAGTTGAAGTTTTCCTTGTTTGGGTTGAATCTTTCTACCCAGTTTCTGAGATATAACCCCGCAGAATTGAAAAAATAGGGCCCTCCGTCCATAACCGTGTTTCGATCTTCAATGCAGTTGAAAATGGCCGTAAAGAAGCCTTTCGGGCCAAGCTGGAGGGTTACATGTCCCTTTGGCTTCCATTTGGACGCAATCCATCCTTGCAGTGCCTTTTCAGTTGGCCATAAGCCAATGAATTTCCCAACAAGAGCGTGGTCTCTCATATATTGGATTCTGGCATTTATTCTATGGCTCGGCAAATCTATTTTGGGTCTTTCTGGTGCGATGGGCTTGCAGGTGGAGGAGGTAGCGCTAGCCGCATCCGTTCGTTTCTCAGAAGTCGGCACCTGTGGTGTCTCACCTCCCTGATCGTTGTCTTTAGCGCCGTGACTTTGATCAGGGTTTACCTTGATTCCGTCCTTGTCTGCAGGGGGAGGTTGGCCGCCTCCCCCCGAGTTTGTCGCCATGCGAAGGGCCGGAGTTTCTTCTTGCGCGTGCAGAGGGCGCTGTCAGATCTGATCTGTGCTTCAGGACTATTAGGGTTTCAGCAGAGTAGAGGGAAAGCGAACCCTAGCAGAGCCGTTCATAGCATCGGAACAAAATACTATTAAATGACCAAGAGAAGAAACATTTGTATATCATGACTAAAATATTTGAGGGTGGAAATATTATTAAATTCCCTCTAGACTCAATTAATTAATTTCTCTGGCTAAATTAAATTAAAATCCCCACGCCAAAAAATTAATTAATTTTGAGTAAAAAATAATCATAGATAAATTAATTTCTCTCCAAGTGGAAAATAATATAAAATTCGTGGGTGAAAAGGAAGTCAATTTTTGGAGGTCCTCCACCAAGGGGAAAATGGATATTTTAAGAAAATTTGAGCCCTTGGACCTTGGCGGTTAAGTCAAAGTCAAATTTTTGAGGAAATTAATCCAAAATATTAATTTTTGGATTAATTAAAAGTGGGTTTTTAAGAAAAAATCTATTTTTTCCTCAAAATAAAAAATTCGATGGTGGAGATTAAAATATGATCAAGTTATTTTCAACAGTCGATATTATTTTGACGAGGATCAAATCAACTAGCCATTATTTTCCACTTGGAGGGGTTTCTCTATATAAAGAAGCTATTGAGCTTCTATTTGGATGATATGATCTTTGGATGAGGTGATTTTGTAACGCATGTACTGAGCTGTGGCTCTACTAGAAACATTTTTCTCATAATAGAAATATTTTGGGGTTTAGTTCATGGTGTTTTTCTATCTGTTGATCTCTGGTATGTGCTGGCTATGTGTTTAAACTTCAACTTTATTCTATATCGTGTTAAATATTTTTCAACTGTTATTTCATTTGTTGATGATAACAACATTCTATTCGTACGAGTTATCTTAGGTGATCTGATTCACTATATGATTTAACAATTTATCTTGAGAATTTATAGAGAATCAGAGATCTATAGGTACACTATCCCTTGGGCTCCAAGTTCACAGACTATGGAGAAGAGCCAACCTTATTTAGGCTCTAAGCTTATTTTACAGGAGGGTTTGGCTGGTCTATCTTTCAAAATCATTCATTCATAAAATTTATTCAAAAACTCTTCTCAAAATTTTATTTGATCTTGGGCTAAAAAGATTTAACATGCTAATGAGAGCTAATAATTTTATTTTGTAAATATTTGTAAATTATATTCTAATCCTTGTTTTGTTTTGTAGTACTTGGGTTTTTTTTTGAACTTTTTTATATATTTGGGGTTTTGGAATTCTTTTATTCATTTGTGTAGGTGAATCCTCAAGCTGACAAGAGAAATCGATTTTTTTTTGAGGAAGATAGCCCCAAGGCTAGGGTTTAGAGGATTTTTACATTATCTTGGCCAGCGTTTCGCCAAGGAAAGGGGCCGCAAGGGGGTTTGACATGCCTATGGCTTCCTTAAGCCTAGATCTTCCACACCCATATGCCAAAATCTGAACGCATCATTAGAAGAAGGAGCCGCATGCACAAAAAGTTCGCTCAAAGGGATTGGTCAAGGTTGGTAAGTCCTGTATAACATTGTTGAGCTAATCTTTGTCTTGAAGGATAAATCAATCATTGGAAAAGTCTAGCTCATCTTGGAGGCCGATTTTGACATAAATCAAGGCCATTAGGCCTAGTGGTTTGCATCCTAAACCTCCTCTTCTCATTACTGTTTCCTTTGCAACACTAAAACACTTGTTTGCAGTAGTATAAAGCACATGACAGTGGCCGAAAAGACTAATCTCAATCATCATATCACATTGGGAAATCATTTGTATTCATTGGTTAGTCACTGTCTAGCATATTTTATAAATTTTGAAGACTGATGCATTAATTTTCTGAGCTAAACCAAGTCTGATATAAGTGATTCAGAGGTCCAATCATAAGCCTGCAGTGGAATAAAAGGGTTTGGAAGTCAGTATATTCCATTTAAATTGACTTTCTTATCATTATTTGGCACTTTTTATCATTTTCTAGGAACTGATATGTTAATTGGATGATCTGATATACTGATCAAAGATGTCTGATATATTACTTACAGATCTGATATATAACCCACAACAGTGGTAAGAACTTGTTCTAAAAGGTTGTAAAATTGACAAAGAAGTCTGCATAAGTTATAGGGGCTTATTTGGTAGTGGAATGGTCTTGAAATTGTCGTTGGTGACTTGCTCTCTTCCTTGCATCAACATTCTTTACATTTGCATCTCTATTGGCATCCTTTGCATCTAGTTGCTTTTAGTGCTCATTCCTCTCTGATAGCAATCTCATCAATATAACTTGACAAGTGCTCTAAAGGTAAACAATAGATCAATGTTGGTGTTGTTCTTGGAGTGCTCACATTTCGCTCTAAATACTAATTGCAAATTTGATTTGGTGACTGTTGTTTCACATTGTCTATTTGTTTCCTAACTAGCAAATCAGAATTGTGGAAGTTGCATACCTTTGTTGTCACCAAATATCTCAAGGGAAATACTTTGATTGTCATTGAAGAAGTTGGTTATTGATTAGTTGCAGGTTGTTACATTGCTGAATGGAATAAGTATTCTTGTAGCTTTACTTAAGTAATAAGATCATTTTCGCAAAGTAAGTAACATATTTAATCTTGCAATTAACTCACTCCTAAAGCACTTGTCTAATCATCAGATTGTGATAAGGGTAATCTAAGTAATTTCAAGAGTTGCTAATTGTGATACCTTGTTGAAATATTAGACTTGGGTATTTCATTGTTATTTATAAGCGATTGTCCATTTGTAAGTTTGTCCAATCTTGAATTGCTCTACACTATTCTTGTCATTAAATACTATTATGTTCATTGAGCACTACTTTGGTGAAGATTGTCTTTACAAATTATTAAGTACTTTCATTCATTATCCTAAAATGAACATCAGTGTAATCTATCTCCAAGTACTTAAGACATTTAAAACAATTTCACCTAAAGATAATCACTCACCTTGCACGTGCATTTTTGGATTAGTCTTGCATCAATCAACATACCTCCAAGCATAAGCTTGGTTGATAGAAAGATAGGACCACCTTTTTCACCCAGGTTGCGAAGCCTAGACCCTCATTTGTGGTTAACACGGTGACCTTTCAGTTGTCAGATTCCTAGCAGAGGTATTGTTAATATAGCCATTGCTATCTTTCCCTGGGATTCTCTCCACAACCTACTCTAGAGACTAGTTTCAAAATAGCTAAGGGAAATGATTCATTTAGTTAGGCATTTGATCTAAAATAAACCAAGATCTTGCATTTCACTTAGTTTTTAGGTGTTGCATTTCATATAGGGTAATGAAGCATCCTAAAGCAACAATTGTTCATCCAGTGGCTTAGTAAATTATTTATATTAAGCAAGTATTTTGACTCCATTTAAGGCACTGGTCTTTCAAAGTAATCTAATTAAATCATCAAACTTGCTAAATTAACCAAGTTGCTAGGCCATTCAGTTATGTCTCCTGGATGTATCAATTGCCGACGAGCCTTTCATATTTATATCTCATATGGACTACCCCCCATAGGCTGCTTTTGGGAGACAACTAGAGTGGAGAGGGCAAGGATTAGAGTGACAACCCCCGCCTTGATCATTGTCACATCTTTCCTATACAATTTGAGTGACAACATTTTCCAGCGTCATTGCTGGGGATAAGATTTTTGTTCTCGGTATTTGAAAATCTTCTCATCATATCATCATTCTCATTCTTCATCTTTTCATTAAACCATCAAGTGACACGTTGTGAAAATTTCACTACTGAAATTCTATTACAACAAGTCGAAATTATTCTTCTAACTGTAAATTAATTAATTGTATATTTGCCCACACAAACAACGAATAATTCACAACTACAATTTTCACCAAATTAAATTATGTGGAAGATAAACTAGAATATGAGAAAATACTGGTACACACACAAAATTTGACACAATTATTCTTGGATTAAAGTCCTAAGAAAAACCTAGCTTGGGAAAGCCGGTGCAACAACTGAGGGTTTTTATTATTAATTAGTAGTGAGAAATTCTGAGTACAATAAATATCGCCAAACCGACGAATCTGTCCAAGAGGAATACTGCAAAAAATTGTCTGAGGGAAATCACTGACTCTCCAAGAAATCTCGACACTTGACTGCCTTTGAAAAGCTAGACGTCCAACCAACTCTGTGTAGACCCTGCATCACCTTGGCGCAGTCCCTCAAACACTCTGCCTGAATCAGCTGCCAATCTAGTCGTCTTGCTTGTTGCTAACTGGGAAAATGCTTCTCCTGCCCTCTGGAAAACTTACCCAACCTCTGGAATGTTGAAAAGTGTAACTAGGTCGGTCTTCATATTGACTATGTAATTATGTATTTTATGTAAAGAAGAAGACAAAGATAATAAAATGTATTTTGTACTTGCTTCATGGGTTTCATGAGCAAGATTTTATTATTGGTTAAATAGACTTCTTCTTGATGTCTATCTAGGTTTTTGTCTTCTCGGTAAAAATATAATTTAGTGTCATATATATATGAAGGATCTAGTGCTCCAAAACCTTGTCCTAGAAGCTGTGGAAGAATGGCTTGAAATAGTCCTTATTTCAATGCTGGAAATAAATGAAAAAGTCGATCTTCACACTCACAGTCAAGTCGGCGTACAAGCTAATGGATGGTTGGCCTAAAGACAAGGAGACTGCCACTATATATACACAGTCTCTGCGATCTATTATACACCAAGTTTCTATGGATCTCTCTGAGATAGAAGTGCAGAATACCTGAAGCAGATTGCAGATTCTCTAAGTGAAAAACAATGCGTATTTCCTGAAGTTATGACAGAATATAAAATGCAGATTTTCCTGAAGTTGTTACAGGGTATACAATGCGGATTTTTGGGGACTTGAATAGGATCTCAATATGAGAACACTACAGTTATATATATGTGGATTTAAGGAGATATAAAGTGTGGATTTACTGAAGTTATAAAAGCGGATTTCTGAAGCTGAATATTGCAGATTCCTCTGTGTAAAAGTGCAGTGTATAAGTGTCGTTTTTCTTTGAAGTGGAACAATGTTAATTTTAGCGGATCAACATAATGTATGTGGATTACTATGATGCGGATGAATGTATGCATGTTGCTGTCAAGTCTGGAATAGGAGATTCAGGCAATCTCACTAATATGCACCTACTATCTATGACGGAATCAGGTCTGCAGTATGAAGGTCTAAAGTGGATGTGAAAGTTAAGGGTCATTGTTGGATAAGAAAAGAGAGGAAATTACCTTCCCTTTCACAATTAATAAAAGAAAGGACAATACAGATTAGTGTAAGAAAGAAAGGTCAGCATGGAATATTGACAAAGAAGAAGTAACAAGGTCTTGGAAGCATCCATAGGTCAAGGGTCTAAGTCTGGGTCATGTTACTTGTCATTTGAAGATCTATAAGAAGAATTTCTCGTGGGTTTTCCTCTCCAAGAGGGAGAGGTTTTGCCCTAGCTCTAGGAGCCTAATTTGTTTGTCTTGTGTATTTTGATAATTGACTTGATGAAAAATTAAATAAGCTAAAGAAGAGAAGACATAAATAACTCAAGTAAGCTTACAAGTAATTATCAATAAGAGAATTTGAATTAATCTCCAGCCCTTCAAATTCTCAACATGGTATCAGAGCTAAGGTGCTAAAGACAAAGGACTATTTGATAAGAAGACACTCAAGGATCAAAATTCAGTTTTCTAGAAAACATTAAAGCAATAGTCAAAGTCTACATTGAAAAGTCAAGTCAGTTTGCAAGGAAATCCTCATGCCATCCCAAGAAGCCTTTCAACCTTATTCAAAGAATCCACATATCGAGGAGGTAATCTTTGACATCAAAGATTCTTGATATTGAAGACATTGTTGGAAGACACATCATTAAGCACCACACAACACTTTTAAAGACATCGTCATTCTGAAGTAATCCTTGATCATCAAGGATCCAAGATCACCTACTTTGAAATCAATCTAAGTGGGAGTTCCTGCCATCATCTTCATCATTATCAACAAGGAAGCTGTTAGAAGAAGAAAAGCATCTACTCAAGTATGTATCTTTATGACTTCATATGAATCTATCAAAATGTCTTCTTTGCAAAGAAAGCAACAAACTGGTTAGGGTTTCAATCTTTCTTGCATGGAAGAAAAGGACAATGAAGTCATGCCAAATACATGAAGGGAGATATAAGAACTCGAAGGATTCTTACAAAATCCATAAAAGACTCTCTCATCTCTGATGTATCAAATCTAGAATCATCAAAAGGAATATATGAGAAATTGGTGGAGCTATTCTCTGTGAGTACTGCAGGAGAAGCAATCTCTCTAAGATCAACTGCAGGAACTGGGAGAAGTAATATCTGACACTGAGATGACTACAGTGATGCTGAATGCTTTGCTAGAAGAATGGGGAAATTTCACTTCAAGTTTATACGGGAAAAAGGAGCCACACCATTCCACGATTTATGGTCTCTCTGTAAAATAGAGGAAACAATATTGAGAGCCAAAGGTGTTACAGGATCAAGTGAAGGGAATCAAGCCTTTGTAGCCACGTCAAGGAAGAAAGGAAGATTCGGTAAGTTTGGTCCTCAGAATAGTATGGACAAAGCACGATGCTTTGGATGTGATGAACTTGGGCATTATAAAATAGATTGTCCTAAAACTGAAAAGGACAAGAGAAATAGGGAAGAAGCCCATATCTCAAATATAAGAGAAGAACCTGATGCAAAGAAATCTAAGAAAGAAGAAGTGAAGGATCTCCACTATGATTGAGATCATCTTCTCCTTTAAGTGATTTTTGCTGGTTGTAAAATAGTATAATAGGAAGCAGTGTATAATAGAAGATCATCAAAGCATGGTGGGAGCTCTCGATAAAACAACTCCTGGAAAACCTCACTGATGGAAGGCAGTTATCAAAGATCAAAGGTCATCGTGAATACTGGTGTTGATATTCTTCTAATGCAGTTCTCTATGACTTCACTAATTAGAAAGAAAGCATAATGGTTTCATCAAAAATTCCATGCTACAGAATTCTGGGATGTGATGACATATTGATGGAGTAAGCCAAGGGAGTGAAACTCTTCATTCTAGTAAAACTGCTACAGGATGACTTAAATGAAAAAGGCATGAGGTTTGTATATATTTATATGCTGACACTGGATGATGTGAAGTCATGTCATATGGTTGTAGGTAATAGACTTCTATATTTAGAAGTATGATCTATGAAGGTGGATCTCTCAGTGCACCGACAGATGAAATCAACATAATATATCCTCATGGAATATGAGGTGGTTGTACATGAACGAGGAACTGGAAAATTTGTAAGTTCCTGGGAATGAAGAATGTGCAGAAAGGAAGAGATCATGAAATGCAACCATGTCAAGAAGCAGTTATCATCCGGAAGCCTTGAAGATGTGACTAGGAGATCTCCTGGGAGGATATGTAGACTTTGACAGAAGTCTGGTAAAGAAGAAGACCCTTGACAAAAAATATTATTAAGAGATATGTCAATTTGAATAAAGGATGCCAATACCTACAGGAAGATGTCATGGTGAAAGATCATCACTGAGGTAACTTTTGTTTTAAAAGGTTCATATGTATATGTTTATCTGGATGAATTTGTGCAGGGCTGCTAATCATGAGAAAGGATGTATGATCCTTGGAGATGATTCGATGGAAAGCAGCATGGCATAACGATGGACCAGATGAGAAAGACTGATGAATCACTTTCTGATAGTGGACATGACTCGTGACTGAAAGTGATGGATGATCAGTGCCCTATGAAGCCAAAAGTTGAAGATTCCTCAATATTGAATTCCATGACATTGAGGGGAGGAATTCTTCATGAGTAGCTGGATTGCTGTTGTAGGACCTTGGTTGAGAGGGAGCCTGGTGGTAAGTTTCTTACTTGGAAGAAACTTGAAGTATGTTCGAGAGTGACATATGTGATTCTCTAATACATGTGTCATGCACTAGACTAAGACTAACGACCGTAAGTCTTAGTGAAGGCCATGTGGATGTAGAAATTTTATGACCCACTCCGATTTTCAGTTTCTCCTTATTTCTCCCATAAAGTTAAATTCCCATTCCCATAACCATACATTCACAAAGTTGGAAAATAAATATTTTCTGAAAACACAAATTCTGGAAATTTCAAATGCTGGAAATTGCAGAAATAAAAACACAGAAATATTTTTAGCCACATACACAGAAAATAACACGCCAATTTTTGGTCAACATGACCCTGGAAAAACCCCCTACAACTCTTGGGGAAAACCAGTTCGAAAGCTTCTCTTTATTTCTGAATATGCTTTTACAGTGAACAGGAAAACATAGTAAAAATTACAGCAACCTCACAAATGTACTTATCTCGAAAACTGTGCACAACTCCACCTTGATTTTTGTGGCAATGCAAAACAGAAATTTTACAGAAAAATGTGCAGCATTAAATGCTGTACGGACAACATAGAAAAACATGTTGTACGGCCTCCTCGAAAACAACGCTGTACAAACTGCTGAACACTGCTATACGACTGCCTCGATTTTTGTGCTATACTGTTGCCTTGAAACTGTTGTACGAACTCGATTTCTGTGCTGTACGGAAATATGGAAAACAGTGCCTCAAACTTCTGTATGACCTCCTTGGGAATCGTGCCAATATAGCAGCAATAAATGCTGTTCTCCTCTCCTCGATTTTCATGCCCTGTTGCTTTGAAAATCGTGCTTTGTCCTAGCTGTACGGATTTGTTGAATCTCCTTGCTGCCGTCCTCTTCCTCTCACTACTCAGAAATGTCTCTTTTTCTTTCTCTTCTCCTCTCTCAATCTGCTCATGAAAGACTGAATGATATTTTCCCTCTTTTCCTCTTTTAACCTAACCCTAAGTGACTTTTGGGGAATCCCTAAATCCAATGGCTGAGATAACTTTAGATCTAGGGCTGAGATTAAATGTGCATTTAAATCTCACTTTCTATTTTTTAATTCATCCCGCTTTAATAAAGACCCTCTTAGTCATTTATTTCCAAAGTCACTTTTCACTTTCTAATTTCACATTGACTTTATTAAAGTCACTTTAAAATTAGACTTAGGAACTTTATCACTTAAAGTCACTTTTAAATTAGATTTGACTTTATAACTTATAAAGTCACTTTAGGAGAAAAAGTGAAATACATTTGGGCACTTTTCCCTAGGCCAAAGATCAAAGCCTTATGGAACCACTTGTCCTCCGGTAGCCAAATTTCAACACTCCCTCTTACCGAGGAAGGTGTTCCTCACCACATCCATCTTGTCTCTGAAGTAGACATGCTTGCCCCGTGGTAAGGCTTTGGTAAATATATCTGCTACCTGCTCATCTGTGGGAATATACTCAAGCTTCACAACTCCCTTCTGAACATAGGCTCTGATGAAATGAAATCTGATGCTGATATGCTTTGACCTGTCATGAAATACTGGATTCTTTGTGAGTTTAATGCAACTTTGATTATCACAGTAAATCACTGAAGGTCTCAACGACCCACCAAATAAGCCAAACAACATCTTGCGAAGCCATATGGCCTACAACTAGTTAGACTGGCTGCCATGTACTTTGCTTCCGCTGAACTCAAGGCTACTAACTGCTGCTTTCGGCTGAACCACGACACCACTGCCGAACCCAAGCCAAAACAACACCCTGAAGTGCTCTTCCTATTAGAAGCACAACCTGCCCAATCAGAATCAGTGTAACCTGCCAATCTCACTCCATCTCTCTACCTATAATCCAGACCATACTCCACTGTCCCCTGCAAGTACCGCAAAATGTGTTTTGTAGCAACCCAGTGCACCCTTCTAGGCTAATACATGAATTGGCTCATTGTGTTGACTGCAAAATATATATCCGGTCTAGTGTTGACCAAATACATCAAGGAACCAATCAACTTCTTTCAGTTGGTGATCATAGGTGTCGACATGGGTCTACAATCCTCCATGTGGAATCTGCTAAGGATGTCCACAATATACTTCCCCTGTCCCAGGAAGAAATGCCCCTCCTCCTGCCACACCTCCAAACCCAAAAAGTAATGCATCAAGCCAATGTCCTTCATCTCAAACTTCGACGCAAGATCTCTCTTGCAGCCCTCTATGAGTCTCTCTACACCCGTAATGACCAAGTCATCCACATACAACACTAGAATGAGAGGCTCCTCACCTATTACAATAAAGTATAGGTTCAGATTTGCATCACTCTTTGTGAAATCCATATCCTGCAAGTACGTATCAATCCTGGAGTACCAAGCTCTAGGAGCTTGCTTCAAGCCATAAAGTGCCTTCTTCAGCCTGCATACATGTGACTCCTTCCCATGCGCCTCAAAGCCCTGTGGCTGCTCAATGTACACCTCCTCTTGTATGAAGCCATTGAGAAACGCGGTCTTCACATCCATCTGGTGGATCTTCCAACCCATCTCTGCTGCTATCGATATAATGGAGCGAATGGAAGTATATCGAGCCACGCGAGCCAAGGTCTCCTCATAATCTACTCCCTCTACTTGGGAGAACCCTTTAGCCACAAACCTTGGCTTGAATTTCTCAATGCTGCCATCTGCAGCATGCTTTACCTTGTAAAGCCATCTAAAAGTAACCACGGATTTGCCCTCAGGCCTCGGCACCGCCTCCTAAACATCATTATTCACGATAGAAGAATTCTCTTCCTGCATGGCCTCTCTCCAGACCTGTTGGCTAGCTGCCTCCTCATAGTGAGAAGGCTTAGAGTCAACGATGTTGGAAACCATTGCCATATATCTACAGAACCTCTCAGATGGTCTACTCTCTCTGACCGGTCTCTTCGGCCCAACAACAGATGTGGCCTCTCTCAAGGTATCTTGAAGCCACTTGGGCTTCCTCTTCCCTGAGCACACTTCTCCCATCGGAGAATGAAACTCGCCATCCTCATCAGAAGCCTGAACTTCTTATTGTTTGTCTGCTGTCCTCCTACCTGAACCTGAACCTGTAGATGCTGAAGTACCATGTGAACTGTCCATTAGTGGACTACTTAGTGAACAGCTTTGCGGACTGCTCTACATGCTGCCCGAAGCACCACCTCTCTGGCTCTGCGAGCCATTTCTCACTGATGGACCTGACACCGTAATTGGTGTACCTCCTGATCCCTGCCCACTGGATCCCTGTGACTGACTCAGCTGCTCCTGAGGGTATGGCTGATCTAGATACTCTAACTCCCGTGACCTCTTGAATGCCCTGTCCTCCTCGAACTTCACATCCCACTTGACAACAACTCTCCTTTGTGCAAGAATATAAATTCGAAAGTTTTTCAAGGTCTCACTATAGCCCACAAAGATACCCTTCTCTGTGGTGGGCTCTAGCTTGGTCCTCTTCTCCTTGGGTACATAGGAGTATGCAATACACCAAAAGATACAAAAATGACCAATATGAGGCTTCTTCCCAGAAAAAGCCTCCTCTGGAGTCACATGCCCCAAGGCACGATGCAGACTCCTTTTCTGCAAATAAACAGTAGTGTTGCATGCCTCTGCCCACAAAAACAATGGTAACCCCTGATCATGTAGCATGGCTTTGGCAGCCCCAACGATGGATCTGTTCTTCCTCTCCGCAAACCCATTCTGCTGGGGGTTGTAAGGAACTGTGAACTCCCCCCTGATGCCTGCCTCCACACAATAATCAACAAACTCACCAAGGGTGTACTCCCCTCCATTGTTCGACTTGACGGACTTGATATTTCGGCCTGTCTGAGTCTCCACAAGAGCTCTGAACTCCTGAAACCGCTTGAAGACCTCACTCTTTGTCTTCAAGAATAAATCTAGGTCCTCCTGGAGTGATCATCAATGAATAAAACATAGTACTCATATCCACTCAAGGAAACATGAGACATCCGACCACTCACATTGGTATGAATCAAATCAAGTATCCCAGTCGATCTGCTGTCACTGCTGGGAAGAGGGGTTTTGGCAATCTTGCCCATAGCACATCCTCTGCATGTATCAATGTGATCAGTACAAAAATCTAGCACAATTGTAGTGATCTCCCGCAATGTCCTCAAGGCTCCATGATACATGTGCCCCATCCTGCAGTGCCAAATCTCGCACAACTCTGAGAGTCTGAACTGCTAGCTCTGCTGCTGGTACTATTGCTCAATGCCAAAGGGGCTGAAACACAAACTTGTACACCTTTGCATGGGGTACACCAATCACTCTAGCTGAATCAGTTGGAGCGCCCCTGGGATATATAAGCACCTGTCCTCTCCTGAACAATACCGCATACCCTCTGTCCTCCAATGCTGAGACGGATATAAGGTTCTTCCTCATCCTTGGCACATATAGAAATCCGACACTTCAAAGGGAGGTTTGGGTTCCCTATCAAATGTCAATGTCCCCACACCGACTGCTCTAACAGTGCTATCGTCTCCGAGTACTACCTCTATATCAGTGCCACTCTCTGAAAGCTCTGAGAAGTACTCACGGACTCTTGTCATATGACGTGAAGCCCCACTGTCAACATACCAAATACCTGAAGATGCTCCGCTAGTGGAGGGAAATGCACACTCCCTCTCAACCTCCGTGGCAGGTGATCCTACACTAGTGGACTCACAAGCAATGAACCCAAACTCCCGGTCAAAGCTCTCCGAAAAGTCAACTATCTCTGCTGATGCTACCATGGTCTTGTTCTTCCCCTTCTTCTTCTTCTCCGGACACACAACTGCATAGTGTCTCATCCTCTGACAATTCCAACACTTTACCTTGGAATAGTCCTTCTCCTTATTCACCTGCTGCTTCCCTTTACCTTTGCCTTTGCCCCCACCACCACTTGTGGAAGCTTGCTTCTTTCCCTTGCTCTTCTTGCCTCCCGCTAACAGTGCTACATTGTCATCCTTCTCAATTGGTTTGGCTGCCCCAAGTTGGGTTTTTCTGATTTCATTCTGTATGCAATCATCCCACAACCTCTCCCAAGAGGGAAGAGTCTCACGTGCAACAATCCCATAAGCAAAACTCAGCCATGAACTGGGAATGCCATTCATTGCAATCTGCACCAACTCAGTGGGTGGAATGACCTCTCCAACTGCTGCCAAATCATCTCTCGCATTAGTGATCTTTGTGAGGTATGCAGTAGCACTATCAGTCTTTGCCATCTTGATGGCCTTCAACTTTTCCCTTAGGACCATTTTTCTATTCTCATTGGTACTCTAGTAGAGATTGGTCAAGGCTGTCCACATCTCATGTGCAAGTCTCTTTCTTCTCACATGAGGAATGCAATGGTCTTTAACACCATCCAGAATCAGTCTCTTACCCTCGTTATTCTTCTTGTTAAAGTCTGCCAACTGAACAACATCAGTAGGCACATTCACAGGGTGCTGTTGGGTATTCACCATTATACCCCAGAATTCTGCCTCCTCAAAGATGCTTTGCATTCTATCCTTCCATATATTGTAGTTGCTATGCCCATCCAACCTATCCTCCACCCTCAAGCCCAAAGACATGCTTGCTGTCCTAATAAACTGAAAATGACACTGCTGTGGTAAAGGTTCAGTTTTCTGTGTGAAAAATCAGCTTGCTGTAATTTTTCTCTTTGTTGTCCCAAACTGCACTTTTCAGCAAACTAGCTCCGATACCATGTAGAAATTTGATTACCCACTTCGGATTTCAGTTTCTTTTTATTTTCTCCCATAAAGTTAAATGCCCATTCCCATAACCATTCATTTAACAAGCTGGAAAATAAATATTTTCTGAAAACACAAATTCTAGAAATTTCAAATGCTGGAAATTGCAGAAATAAAAACACAGAAATATTTTCAGCCACACACATAGAAAATAACACGCTGATTTTTGGTCAACATGACCCAGGAAAAACCCCCTACAACTCTTGGGGAAAACCAGTTCGAAAGCTTCTCTTTATTTCTGAATATGCTTTTACAGTGAACAGGAAAACACAGTAAAAATTACAGCGACCTCACAAATGTACTTGTCTCGAAAACCGTGCACAACTCCACCTCGATTTTCGTGCCAATGCAAAACATAAATTTTACAGAAAAATCTGCAACATTAAATGTTGTACGGACAACATAGAAAAACATGCTGTACGGCCTCCTCGAAAACTGCTGTTCAACCTACTGAAAACTGTTGTACGGCTGCCTCGATTTCCATGTTGTACGATTGCCTTGAAACTGTTGTACGGCCTCAATTACTGTGTTGTTTCTCTACTGTACAGAAATCTGTAAAACAATGCCTCAAACTACTATACGTCCTCGGGAATCGTGCCAATATAGCAGCAATAAATGTTGTTCTCCTCTCCTCGATTT
Source organism: Pinus albicaulis (assembly GCA_034641835.2). Classification (NCBI taxonomy): domain Eukaryota; kingdom Viridiplantae; phylum Streptophyta; class Pinopsida; order Pinales; family Pinaceae; genus Pinus; species Pinus albicaulis. Next base: position 1,227,916 of record CM076584.1, read on the forward strand.
TCGTGCCCTCTTGCCTTGAAAACCATGCTCTGTCCTTGCTGTATAGATTTGTATAGAAATTTGAATACCAACCCCAGTTTTCAGTTTCTCCTTATTTCTCCCATATAGTTAAATGCCCATTCCCATGGCCATACATTCAACAAGCTGGAAAAAATAAATATTTTCTGAAAACACAAATTCTGGAAATTTCACAATGTTGAAATGTAGAAATAAAAACTCAGAAAAATAAATCAGACACACACAGAATTTTGACACGCTGATTTTTGATCAATGTGACCCTGGAAAACCCCCCTACAACTCTTGGGGAAAACCAATTCGAAAGCTCCTTATTTCTGATAAATGATTTTACAATGAGACAAAATTTACAGCAAAAATTCCAGCAACTTAATAAATGTACTTATCTCGATTTCGGTGCTTCTACCCTGCCTTAGAAAACGTGCCAAACAGGAAAAACTCAAAACAAAATTTTTACAGCATTTATTACAACATTAAATGCTGAAATGACTTTCTTGAAATTTGTGCCCAACTGTACGGCTGTACGAAATACACAACAATACCTCCTCGATTTCTGTGCCTCTTTCTGCCTTGAAATCTGTGCCAAAGCTGCTGTACGGCTGCTGTATGGATTTTCTCGAAATCTGTGCCACCAACCAATAGTCTCTCTCCTCGATTTTGGTGTCCATAATCTGCCCAAAAAACAGTGCTGAAGCTGCTGTATGGATTTCTTGAAATCTGTGCCTCCTCCCTCGAAAAATGTGCCAAGCTCCTGCTATACGGATTTCTGCCTTGGGAACCGTGCCCCTTTACTGCTGTACGGATTTGCTGAAGTCTCTATTAGCTGCCCTCCTTCTCCTCACTGCTCAGAAATTACTACGGACCAAGGCAAGCAGGAATTACTACTCATGAGCTGGAGAAGGCGGCTCCTCCACAATGCGGCACCAGTACTCGTCCCGTGGAACTTCGACGTCTTCCTTTGGTTCGCTGTCCTTGTTGGTGATGTCCATGTCCACCTGCATGGGTTGCTTACCCAAGTCGGAAAGTGCTGGTCCAAAGGGCGCAACAGGTCTCACGGGAATATTCGCAGCCAGCACGGGATTAGGACCAAGGGGAGAGGGAATTGGACCGGGCATAGGTGGAAAAATCAAGTTAGGCATCTCTTCTCTCAGAGTGACGGTAACGAAGGCAGTGACAAAGGGCTGATTGAAGGAGCATTCAAAGCGGAATTCCGCCCTGTGGGAGGACTGGCGAAGGGCATGACTGTCTGAAGCATGGGAGGCAGGGGAAACAGGCCTTGGCGGATCAGCATAAGGAGGTGGGGTGATCTGAGCAACGCGAACATTGCCAAGATGGCAAGCGTGACCTCTTTGGCTGCGAGTATCTGGATAGCGCCCCCACGCAACATCCTCAGAGAAAGTCTCTGCATCCGAGCTAGTAGTAGGTCGAGAGCGAGCAGCCCGGCCTCGGCTCGCACCACGGCGGCAACACATTCGGTGACGGAGCCATGGCATGGCTACAGAAGTAGTCTGGAGATGCCTGAGACAATTAGAATAGGAAGAAAACGATGGGAGCCCGCAATGATTGACAAATTGGGTATGCAGAAAGGAATTGGAATAGCAAAAGGCGCTCTGGGTGAAATGATGGCCTGGTAATGTCTCCAAACAGCCCAAGAGCGAGCAACGTCGCCCCGTCTGTGTGCGAGTGCTTGGCTCAACACAAGCAGCAGGGCAAGCGCTCCACAGGGGAGGCAGAGAACGACAAGCAGAACAGGAACACTCCAAATTACCCGAGATGAATTCCATTGCTAACCAACTGAGCAGGACGGGGAGATGAATACGCCGGCGAGGGAGAGTAAATGCAAAGCAAGCTGGCGGGGTAAATGCAAGGATAATGGAGCTGCAGGGGGCCATATGGCCACCCCACGCGAGCTTCCTCGGGAGGTGTCCGGGGACTGATGTCCCATCAATCAAGGCTGCCATCTGCATCCGTAGGTAACTTTATCACTTAAAGTCACTTTTAAATTAGACTTGACTTTATAACTTTATAAAGTCACTTTAGGAGAAAAATTAAATTCTTTTGAACACTTTTCCCTAGGCCAAAGATCAAAGCCTTAGGGAACCGCCTGTCCTCCGGTAACCAAATTTCAACAATTTGCCGAATCTCCTTGCTGCTGTCCTCTTCCTCTCACTGCTCAGAAATGTCTGCTTTGCTTTCTCTTCTCCTCTCTCAATCTGCTCATGAAAGACTGAATGATCTTTTCCCTCTTTTCCTCCTTTAACCTAACCCTAAGTGACTTTTGGGGAATCCTTAAATCCAATGGTTGAGATAGCTTTAGATCTAGGGCTGAGATTGAATGTGCATTTAAATCTCACTTTCTATTTTTTAATTCACTCCACTTTAATAAAGACCCTCTTAGTCATTTATTTCCAAAGTCACTTTTCACTTTCTAATTTCACATTGACTTTATTAAAGTCACTTTAAAATTAGACTTAGTAACTTTATCACTTAAAGTCACTTTTAAATTAGATTTGACTTTTATAACTTATAAAGTCACTTTAGGAGAAAAAGTGAAATACATTTGGACACTTTTCCTTAGGCCAAAGATCAAAGCCTTAGGGAACCACCTGTCCTTCGGAACCAAATTTCAACAGTGGAGAGAATGGATAGACACATCATTCTAGTCTTCACCTGGAAGACAAAATGGAGGATTGGGTAATCATCTGGCATTCAATACTCTTTGAGAATGAGATAGGGCATTCAAGATAAGAGTAGTCGAGGACCAATATTCTTTGAGGGCTGGCTACCCAAGAGAAGAATAGTCCAAGAAGTTCATACTTTGGGAAAACCTGGGTGGAGTATGTACCTTGGAGAGACAATGATTTTGGTGTCTATAAGTCATGTGTTCCACCAACATTGTAGCTCATTGTCTCGTTGAGAAATGGGGCTATTAGTCAAGGCCTTGCATTAGGACAATGCTGGTTGATATGATGCTATACAAATGCGATTACCAATCTGATTCTTCTTATGAGATTCTTCAGTTTGAAAGTGACCATGTACCTGTATGAATACCTCCCTAGTTAAGAGGGAGTGTTGAAAAGTGTAACTAGGTCGGTCTTCATATTGACTATGTAATTATGTATTTTATGTAAAGAAAATGACAAAGATAATAAAATGTATTTTGTACTTGCTTCATGGGTTTCATGAGCAAGATTTTATTATAGGTTAAATAAACTTCTTCTTGATGTCTATTTAGGCTTTTGTCTTCTCGGTAAAAACATAATTTAGTGTCATATATATATGAAGGATCTAGTGCTCCAAGACCTTGTCCTAGAAGCTGTGGAAGAATGGCTTGAAATAGTCCTTATATCAACGCTGGAAATAAATGATAAAGTCGGCCTTCACACTTACAGTCAAGTTGGTCTACAAGCTAATGGATGGTCAGCCTAAAGACAGGGAGATTGCCACTATATATACACAGTCTTTGCGGTATATTATACACCAATTTTCTGCGGATCTCTCTGAGATAGAAGTGCGGAATACCTGAAGCAGATTGCAGATTCTCTAAGTGAAAAACAATGCGTGTTTCCTGAAGTTATGACATAATATAAAATGTGGATTTTCCTGAAGTTGTTACAGGGTATACAATGCGGATTTTTGGGGACTTGAACAAGATCTCAATATGAGAACACTACAGTTATATATATGCGGATTTAAGGAGATATAAAATGCGGATTTACTGAAGTTATAAAAGCGGATTTTTGAAGTTGAAGTTTGTGGATTCCTCGGTGTAAAAGTTCAGTATATAAGTGCCGTTTTTCTCTGAAGTGGAACAAAGTTAAGTTTAGCGGATCAACATGATGTATGTGGATTACTATGATGCGGATGAATGTATGCATGTCGCTTTCAAGTCTGGAATAAGAGATTCGGGCAATCTCACTAATATGCACCTACTATCTATGACGAAATCAGGTCTGCAGTATGAAGGTCTAAAGTGGATGTGAAAGTTAAGGGTCATTGTTGGATAAGAAAAGAGAGGATTGTTTACCTTCCCTCTCACACTTAATAAAAGAAAGGACAATACAGATTGGTGCAAGAAAGAAAGGTCAGCATGGAAGATCGACAAAGAAGAAGTAACAAGGTCTTGGAAGCATCTATAGGTCAAGGGTCTAAGCTTGGGTCATGGTACTTGTCATTTGAAGATCTATAAGAAGAATTTCTCGTGGGTTTTCCTCTCCAAGAGGGAGAGGTTTTGCCCTGGCTCTAGGAGCCTAATTTGTGTGTTTCATGTATTTTGATAATTAAATTGATGAAAGATTAAATAAGCTAAAGAAGAGAAGACATAAATAACTCAAGTAAGCTCACAAGTAATTATCAAGAAGAGAATTTGAATTAATCTCCAGCCCTCCAAATTCTCAACATGGAACTGAAAATGTCTTCCTTTTCAGCCGGATGGAATTGCCCTCTTGAGGCTCTGCCTTGCCTCTGTGCAGCCTCCTAGAGAAAATCTCGGCCTCCTCTTTTTGACTCTACAGAACTGGAAATATTCCTCCGGACTCGCTGCCCCTGCCCCTCTCTGTCTTTGCTTCCCTTCTTTGGCTCGAACTCTTCCGACAACTGCTACTTCTCTCTAGAAAATTGAACTACCCAAGGAAATTAATCTCAAGTGTGTATCCTCCATCTACCCATTGACCTCATCTTATAATCTCTACTTGGGACTCCAACAACCAAGATTAAAACATAATTTATGGTTGAGATCATTTTTGAATTGATCCGTTCGAGTTTTTAGATGATTCACACCCTTCTCAGTCAATACTAATTAATTAACCAGTTTTCCTAAGTTTAGACTTAAGAAATATTTAAAAATAGGCTAATAATCTAATTGAGACACTACTAGGTGGAATTTCCAGAAACAATTTCAGGGTTATCGAGAACTCCTGTGTTGTAGCCTCTTTACAAAGTTTTGAGACTAGAACACCTTCGATTCTACAAAAACTAACATCCCTCTTAGCGAAGAAGGTATTATAGTGCTGTACTACTGCTACAATACCCTGTCTCTGTATCATCCTCTGTACGCTACTGATGTCTAGCCACTGTGACTGCCTGCCACTGCCCACCAACCACTGCACAACTCTGATGCTCCATTTGTGCTACTGCTGACACTGCTATACTGTTGCCAACTCTACATCTGCACTGCAACTCCCTCTCATATGTTTTTGTTGCTACTGTAACTAATACAACCAAGAAGCATCCAAAATACCGAATCATCTGTCTCTGTGTTGCATCTGTCTCTTGAGTATCAGACTGCTACTAGCCTCTGCACTGTCCACTAGGGAATCTGTGCTGTTGCTGATTCTGTTACTGAGCATCTTGCTCTGTTGTCAACACTGCACTGCACTACTCAACATCTGACTGCTAGTAGTTTGTAATCGTCACTCCAAAATTTGACTGCATCAACTGACACTGATCCATCCTGCTACTGAATACTGTGGGCCCTCGTAGCAAGGTAATTATCCATGAGGAAGACACCTCAATGGACCCTGCCCAATATCTGCAATTCTGGAACTGTAACTCCATATCGCCCCATCTCACTCTCGGAGGTATAGCTGCAAACATGGCGAAGGCTTCCTCCAGTCTGGAGGACAACTTGTCTATCTCTGGGGACACTGCCACCTGATCCCGCTTCTCCAGCTTGTCCTTCTTCTTGAGAGGACATTAAGTATTGTAGTGGCCAAACTCGCCACACTTGAAGCACTTGAATTTAGATAGGTTCTTCTTCTTCTTCTTCTTCTCTTGTACCTTACTGGACCCTTTGATGTAATGGCCACATTCTCCTCTTCCCTCTCATCCTTCGAGCCCTTGCTGCTACTTCCGTTGATGGTGCTCTTCACTAGAGCTCGCCTCATCTCCTCCTCTTGTAGGTTTGACCACATCCTGTCCCATATAGGCAATTGGTCTCGACCAAAGATACTTTGGACAAAAACTTGCCACTCATCTGACGGTTGAGGTGCCTCCCCAACGAATGCAAGCTGATCACGGACTTGCTGAATCCCGACAAGGAAGGGATCTTTGTCTTCATCCTTCTGCATCCTGACGTTTCTCAGCTTCTCCTGCAGGAACATTTTCCGCTGCTCAGAAGTATTCTGATATAGTTGGTCGAGAGCGTCCCACATCTCCTTGGCCGATATATGCGGGACTATATGGTCTTAGACTCCATCCAAGATCATCTGCTTTGCCTTTTCCATCTCTTTCCCGTACTCTCGAAGTTGATCTGCATCTGTCGGTATTGCCATGAAATTCTCTACATACATCATCAGACCAAATTCATCTAGCAGGAAGATCATCCCGACCTTCCAAATGACAAAGTTGGAGGCTCCCTCCAACTTATCTTGATATCTGAGCCCAACTATGGCCATCTCTGAATCTGAATGAAAATCCCCCTCTCCCTCTACTCGACAGCTGAATCTGCTACTGGCACTCCCTTCTGGAGTGAGAAATTCTGCTTATAGCTATTGCCAATCTGCAACTGGAAAATCAAATTTCTAAACTAGAAACCATTTGAGAGAAATTCTCTCTATGTGCACTTCCTCTTCCACCTGGCGCTGATTCTGCTGTTGCAAAACCCTTCTGTGCCCAAACAAGGAATCTGCTCTGCGGAAATCTGAGCTATATTTGCCCCTTTGCCTGTTGGAATCATTCGAACTAGCAAGCCGAATTTTTCTACCGATCCACCTGAAAAAATCAAACTTCCTCAAGCAACTTGCACTGCCTAGCTTAGGCTCTGCGCAAGCTCCATAAATTCGTCTTGCTGCTCCCTTAGAACAACGAATTTTTGCTTCCGCATTTGATCAAATAGGCCCTGATACCATATGAAAATTTCACTACTGAAATTCTATTGTAGCAACTGAAAATTATTCTTTTAAATGTAAATTAATTAACAGTTTATTTTTTCACACAAACAACAAATAATTCACAACTGCAATTTTCACCGAATTAAATTATGCGAAAGATAATCTGGAACCTGAGAAAATACTAACACACACACACACGAGAAATTTTGAGGTCTAAAATGAGCCTCCTGAGAAAAATGTACAACCAAAATAAACTTTATTAGAACCAATAGGATTCAAGATGATGATGTCAATCATGGGGGATGATTCACCATTTTTGGAGTAAAAAAGTAAAAAGAATAAAAAATAATAAAATAATAAAGCTATTTTTTCAACTCATATTTTCAATTTATCTCCCTAAGGTTTTACTCAAATTTCAAGTGGGAGTACTCGTTGGATGCAAAATTTAATCCTTCATCCAAGGAGTACCCATGTTGCATACTTTCGATAGACCCTGCTACATGAAAAATGAGAAATACATGAAAAAACGTGATTGCAATCACGTTTTTTCATGTATTTCTCATTTTTCATGTAGCAGGGTCTATCGAAAGTATGCAACATGGGTACTCCTTGGATGAAGGATTAAATTTTGCATCCAACGAGTGTTGTCGGTCGAAATTTGAGTAAACCCATAGGGAGATAAGTTGAAAATACGATTTGAAAAAATAGTTTGTTTGTTTGTTTTGATTTTTTTTTGTGGTTCCCTCTAAAATTTGACGATGTAATCTAATATTATTTTATTATTTCCATTATTATTTTATAATTTCCTTAGGAAGCCCATTTTAGACCTCAAAATTTCCCTAATGCAAAAACTTGACACAATTATTTTTGGACTAAAGTCCACGGAAAAACCCAACTTGGAAAAACTGGTGCAGCAACTGAGGGTTTTTATTATTAAGCAACAAGGATAAATTCTTAGTACAATAAATATCGCCAAACTTATGAATCTATCCAAGAGGAATACTAGCAAAAATTATTTGAGGGAAATTACTCTCTCTGAGAAATCTCGACACTTGACTGCCTTTGAAAATCAAGCCGTCCAACCATATTTGCGCAGGCCCTGCATCACCCTAGCGTAGTCCCTCAAATGCTTTGCCTGAATCAACTGCCAATCTAGCCATCTTGCCTGCTATTGACTGGAAAAATGCTTCTCCAACACTCTAAAAAACTTTCCCGGCCTCTGGAACTGAAAACGTCTTCCTCTTTAGCTGGATTGAATTTCCCTCTTGAGGCTCTGCGCAACCTTTACACAACCTCCTCGAGAAAATCTTAGCCTCCTCTTTCTAACTCTCTAGAACTGGAAAAATTCCTCTGGACTCACTGTCCTTGCCCCTCTCTGTCTCTACATCCCTTCTCTGACTCGAACTCTTCTAACAACTATTATTACTCTCTAGAAAATTGAATTGTCCAAGGAAATCGATTTCAAGTGTGTATCCTCCATTTACCCATCAACCTCCTCTTATAATCTCTAGTTGGGATTCCGATGACCAAGATTAAAACATAATCGATGGCTGAAATCATTTCTAGATCAATCTGTTTGAGTTTCTAAATGATGCACACCTTTCTCAATTAATGCTGATTAATTAACCACTTTCCCTAACTTTAGACTTAGGAAATATTTAAAATAGGCTAATAATCTAATTGAGACACTTTTAGATGGAATTTCTAGAAATGATTTCTGGGTTATGCAGAATGCCTATGTTTTAGCCTCTCCACAAAGTTTTGAGACAAGAACACCTTCAATTCTACAAAAACTAATACATGTTTCTTAGCAATCTTCTCATCACCTTGTTAACCTTTTCTATCTACACCTTTAGCACTTGGATGTTTGGGTTGGTTTCTTGTTTGGGTGACGACTCCACTTATTCATCCTTTCTCAAGAGGTTATACTAGAAGAAATCCTGGTAGCTTGGTTAACTCCGTTCTCGATCCTGAAAGGGATCTAAGGGCTCCCTGATATCCACTTGCTTTTCCCGGATCCCGTGAGTCAGGACACCATGGAGTTTTATAGGCCTTTCAACTTTGCCAATATCCAGGGATATCCTCATGCTCTTCCAGATGTTGGTTTGGATATGATTTCTATGTTTCAGGGGAACAATGCAATCACTACTGACGCTCATCTCAAGAAATTCACATCCTTCTTGCTAAGACATGCTCACGCAACTGCATACAATCATGAAGATATTAAGATGAAGCTCTTTGTCCTTTCATTAGAAGATGATACATTTCAATGGTTCTTAGACAAGTCTGCTAATTCTTTTGATTCTTTGCAAGCTATGATAAATGCTTTTAAGGGTAAATATGGGGACAAGAAAGAAGGAAGATATTTGTTCAAAGCCATCGACAATATTAAGAAGAATGAAAATGAAACAATTGAAGAATTCAATCAAAGGTTCAATGGCATTGTCAAAGAAATGACTCAGCACTATAAGCCTCCTGACAGATCCTTATTGGAGCAGTACCTTGAAGCATTTGTTGTTGATACTTCTTATGAAATAAGACATGCTAAACCAACCAACTTAGTTTCTACTCAAGTTATAGCTGAAGAGCTAAAAATGAATAGAAAGCATTTGGTAAATAAGAAATTCCTGGTTTTGAAATAGGTCCGATCAAATCTAAAGGGAAAGAAATAAAGGAGGTAGAGCATGTCCCAATTAAGGAATTAACTTAGATGATTAAAGAAACGAGAATCAAGCATGCTAGAGAAATGAGTGCCATGCAGTAGGCTGATTCAAATGGAGTAGAATCAAGCTCAGAATATTCAACCTAGAAATAATAATAATAATCGATGTAATACTAATCCATGGCTAAGAAGGAATCCTCCCAATGATCAAATGCCTGCCACTCCTCTTTAATCTACGAATGTCGTCGATTAACTCCATTTTGCAGACCATGTGAAGGATTCCATGAAGAAAGTTCATGTGCCATCACTAGAAGACTCCTAGATGAAGGGACTAGTGAACATATAAATAATGTCAATCATAATTCTGTAAGGAAAGTGTTGCACAAATACGATCCTCTCATCTTTCACCATCAATAATTTCAGTGATGAAAAAGATCCTATCACACAAATATATGGTGAAACATTGTCTCAAGAGCAGATTTTGGAAATTGCTAGAAGTAAAGGTTACACATATCAAAAGAAAGGTAAAGACTAGAGTCAGAATAAGCAACAAGTTGCATCTAAATGTTAACAACCAGGATTAAAAATTGATTGGGTTGCATGGACAAACAATGTTAAAATTTTTGTCCCAGTCTTAGAACTTTTAAAGATTCCTTCCCTAAGAGCTGCATTTTTCAAGTCTTTAGGCATTATTGCTCAAGAGGAAAAGGTTGATGTGCACCAAAAAGATGAAGAAATTAAGTTAAAGGATTTGAATTGTTATATGACGAATGGAGATCATCAACCTTTCTTCTTGACTTTAGAGGATAATGATCACTTGCCTCACAATTGTATGTTGGATTTAGGGGTTTCAACCAATGGCATGACTAAGAAAGTCATGGACCAGTCAAACTTAAGAATTTCAAGGCCCTATGACAACATTTTCTTTATGGATTCAAAAAAGATTGAAGTCCTCGATGTGGTTAAAGACATGCAAGTTGCCTTGGCTAATTACCCATATAAGATTATCACCATGGACATAGAAATCATAGATGTGCCTGATATATGGGTAATGCTTCTATCGAGGAAGTTTGCAGCTGATCTGGGAGGATGTATTCAGTCGGATCTATCATATGCTACTATTCTCGCAACAACAGGTGGTATGGTCAAGTTGTACAAAGAAGTAGAAAGAAGGTATCCTGCTGAAAATCTGAAGAGGCCAAAAAATGATGAGGAAATGGAACCACAAGGTCATCCTTCAGAGTATAATGCAGTTGTGACTGAATTCTTCCAGCCTACCCATCATGTTTCTCATCTTCCAAGCAAGAAAAGAAGAAGACTCGAATTCGACAAACATGTGCAGTGTAATGACGAGAGTCTTCATCAGCTTAAAAGGGTCAAAATTCAATAAGGGACATTTGATAAGTAGCCTATCGACCTACCTAAAAGCAAATAGGTGTTCCATATTGTGCCACAGGGATGGCATCTGATGGCATAGGGCATTCTCTATATTGTATTTCTAACACTATACTCTTAGATATGATTTTATTTATGTCTTTAGTTAGTTTTCTTTTCATACATTTACATTCTGTCTTTATGTTTTGATATGTTAAAATAGGTTTTTTCTATTTCAATAGATGTTTTATGTATGCATGATGCTTTTGATTTTGAGCAGATATCTATTTGATGGATTTTTGTTTTCTTGGATACAGGATTTTGGATTTTTAAATTCCTTCAAGGAAGCAACGTGTCACCAAGTAGAGCTAGGTGTTGACCACACTTTGTCAACAATCCAAGGAAGCAGAGTACAAAGAAGTGGAGGAAAAAATTTCAAAGATCAAAGTCATTAGCCAACATGATTATGTCATTGTAAACCCAATTTCTGCAAGTTTTGTTGTAAATGATGCTAGTATGACGATTTAATTATGTAACAAAACCTAGGTAAGCCTTTGATTTTGGCCAAAGATTTCATCCTAAGAAGTTTTTAAACCTCCCTGAATTATGTGTGTTTGTAAACACGCCTAATTGGCAAAGTTTTTCTTCCAGTTTAAACCCCAAAGATAGGGGGGAATTCGTTGACAAGATCTTAGGTGAGTCTTAGTGTTATATCGAGTCTATTGTAAAAGTGTATTTGGGAATACTTTTAGTGCATGGATCCTTGGAATTAGTCACAATGGTTAAATTATTTTATTACAAGCTCACTTGGTTTCATACTAGATCATATTGTGTCGCAGAATTGGGTAAATTATTGAGGGTCTGTGTACAGATGTTTACCCCTTTCAAGGGTTGAATTTGTAATCATTTGATGTAAAAATATTTTAGTGCATGGTCCCTTGCAGTGAAACACCATGGCTAAAATATTTGAGGGTGGAAAAATTATTAAATCCCCTCTAAAGTCAATTAATTATTTTTTTCTGGCTAAATTAAATTAAAAATCCTAAGCCAAAAAATTAATTATTTTTGAGTCAAAAATAATTATAGAGAAATTAATTTCTCTTCAAGTGGAAAATAATAAAAAATTCGTGGGTCAAAAGGAAGTCAATTTTTAGAGGTACTAAATCAAGGGAAAAATGGATATTCTAAGAAAATTTGAGCCCTTGAACCTTGGCGGTTGAGTCAAAGTGAATTTTTTGAGGAAATTAATCCAAAATATTAATTTTTGGATTAATTGAAAGTGGTTTTTAAGAAAAATTTGAATTTTTCCTCAAAATAAAAATTCGACCGTGGAGATTAAAAGATGATCAAGTTTTTTTCAATGGTTGAGATTATTTTGACGAGGATCAAGTCAGCTAGTCATTATCTTCCATTGGGAGGGGTTTCTCTATACAAAGAAGCTATTGAGCTTCTATTTGGATGATATGATTTTTGGATGAGGTGATTTTGTAACATATGTACTGAGTTGTGGCTCTGCTGGGAACATTTTTCTCATAATAGAAAGACTTTGGGGTTTAGTTCTTGATGTTCTTCTATCTGCTAATCTGTGGTAAGTGCTGACTATGTGTTTATCCTATATTGCGCTAAATATTTTTTAATTGTTATTTCATTTGTCGGTGATAAGAACACTCTATTGGTACGAGTTATCTTAGGTGATCTGATTCACTATATGATCTAACAATTTATCTTGAGAATTTTTAGAGATTTATAAGTATGCTAGCCCTTGGGCTCCAAGTTCACAGACTGTGGGGAAGAATTGACCTTGTTTGGGCTCTAAGCTTTCATTGTGGTGAATTATTTTGCAGGAGGGTTTGACTCGTCTATCTTTCGAAATCATTCATTCATAAAATTTATTCAAAAAATCTTCTCAAAATTTTATTTGATCTTGGGCTAAAAAGATTTAACATGCTAATGAGAGCTAGTAGTTTTATTTTGTAAATATTGTACATTTGTAAATATTTGTAAATTGTTTTCCAACCCTTGTTTTGTTTTGTAATACTTGGGGTTTTTGGGTTTTTTTTTTTTTAAATTTTTTGTAGATATTTGGGCTTTTGGAATTATTTCATTCATTTTGGCAGGTGAATCCTCAATTCGTCAAGAGACATTGAATTTTTCTGAGGAAGTTGTTAATCTAAGTTGTCATTGATGTCAATATGCTAGATGATGACATGTTGACCCTATGATGAAGAAGACAAACAATGAAGAAGCCCATTCACTGTCCAAGAAGCCCATCCATTGTCCAAGAAGCCCATCCACTACCCAAGAAGCCCATTCACTGTCCTCTATTTTTTCTGCACCATCTATTGACTAGTCACTTAAAAAAAACATATTTCTCACTCTTGAAAGGATGAATCTGAACATGACACCTATCCCATCTTATAAAGCATAATTTTAGCTTTCCAAATAGCTATTACTCAGCCAAAATCTCCAAGCGGTTTGAAAGTTACTAATTTTTTAAGTTAAGAATAATGTTCTGGTTTGTGAGCCGACCTCATCCTTCTAGGACAAGTCGGCCTACTTCAAGGGACATGTCTATTCGTTGGAGGGTCAAATTTTGTGTATTTATATGCAGTCAATCTCCTTGTTTCGGATCATCTTCTTCTCATCCATTCATCATAGAGTTTGGTCAAGAGAGGAGGTGTTCATACCTCATGAACATAAGAAGAAGAGGGTAAATAAAGAAGATTTCTCTAGTGCATTTCATTGCTTTTGTCCTATAATTTTCGGCCTACTTCAAGGGACATGTCTATTCGTTGGAGGGTCAAATTTTGTGTATTTATATGCGGTCAACCTCCTTGTTTCGGATCATCTTCTTCTCATCCATTCATCACAGAGTTCGATCAAGAGAGGAGGTGTTCATACCTCATGAACATAAGAAGAGGAGGGTAAATAAAGAAGATTTCTCTAGTGCATTTCATTGCTTTTGTCCTGTAATTTTCGGACTGAGGAGTTGTTTTGTGTTTTTCGGACTGTGGAGGAGCTATTATGTGATTTTCAGACTGTGGAGGAGCTGGTCTATTCGAACCTGTGACAAATTCCTGAATTCGGACTTGTAACAGCCTCCTAAAATTTGGATCTTTCTGTCCTACTTCAGACCTGTAAATATCCTTCCTCTCTCGGTGCTGGTGGAGTATTTAGGATTGTGTTAAAAGGTCTTGGTGGAGCAGTCTTAGAGTAGAACTGTGTTATATATCCAAAGGTGCAGTGTTGATCTCGGTGAAGGCTTCAAGCCTCAGTGGAGCAGTCACAACAGTCTAGCAGTATGCCTATAAGATTATAAAGAGGCCTATTCACAGTACACTTGAGGGCTAACCACAGTGTAGTTAGAAGCACAGTGTATAAGTGGTGAATTAGTGCAGTCTTGGCATAATACAGTGTTGGTACATTGGTGCAGAATTGATGAAGCAATGAAGTGCAATCGTGGCATGGTGCAGTGTTGGTATTGAAGTAGTGAAGAAGTCATGGTGCAAGATTTGGTGCAAAATTGATGAAGAAGTGTAGATTGGTGCAGATTGATGCAATAGAGCATCTTTGAACTATAGTCCAGTGAAGCAGCTAAAAGGGATTGATGTCCTTGGGTAATGATAGGGTTGAAGCCCTAGAGGTCGGAGCCTTATTAAGTCCAAGTTGGTGCTTGGAAATCATTGTACTCATTCATTTGTGAAAGTATCATTATCCTTCTATCGATAATAAATTATTCATTTCTCTGTTTTTGCGTAGAATCTAACTGGTTATAATAACAATTGAAAGAAACACTGATTCACCCCCCTCTCAGTATTTCCAACAATTGGTATCGGAGCCAACTTCTTCATTATCAACCTAACAGCTGGAAGAAGGATTCTTAGACACAATGAAGAACATATAAGTGACAAGGAAGTTGCTTATGATCAATGGAACAAACTTTGGTTTTTGGAAGAAGAGGATGTCCTACTATTTAATGTCCCTTGGACCTGAAGTGTGGCATTCTGTTTTGAATGGGTACAAATCTCCCTCCACTCTTCCAACTGATCAAGAGGAAAGAAAAGCCTACATTGCTAATGCCAAAACTCTAAATTCCATTACTAGTGGAATCTCTGATTCTGAAATCACAGAAGTCATGAATTGTGACTTGGCCAAAGAAGTATGGGATAAGCTGGTTGCCCTATGTGATGGGGACTCCAAAGTTAAGAAGGAAAAGCTTCAAATTTATAGAAGACAATTCGAAAGTCTGAAAATGGATGACAAAGAAGATATTGCATCATACTTTCTCCGAGTCGCTGAAGTGGTCAACTCTCTTAAAGGATTAGGAGAAAATGTTGAAGAAAGCACTGTTGTTCAAAAAATCCTGAGATCTCTTCCTGAAAGATTTGACTCCAAAGTAAGTGCCATAGAAGAAATGAAGGACCTAGATACTCTCAAGATGGATGAACTTCATGGAATTCTCATTGCCTATGAGATGAGGAAAGGAAACCCAAATTCCAAAGAAGCAACATTCAAAGCCTCAAAGTCAACAAAAAGGGGAAAAGGATGGAATAACAGTAGTGATGACTTCGATGTTGAAACAAAATTAGCACAATTTGTACGAAGACTAAAGAAGGGATCCAAGCTAAAAGGTAAGTACCCTCTCATTTGTTTAAAATGTGGAAGAATAGGTCATTATGCTGCAAAATGTCCTCATAAACATGATAGTGATGATGAAGAGGATTCTAAAAGGGTGGTGTACAAAAAGAAAGGGTTTAATAAGAATAACTTCTTCTCCAAACAAGATAAGTCTGATGAAGATGAATTTGTAGTCATCAAGAAGAAATCAACTAGAAATATCCCTCATCACAAAGGAGGTAATGATGAATCAGATGAAGAAAATGACTATGTTGGAAGCAAAGAAGTGTTATTCATGGCATTCACAAATGATGATGATTCAGAGCTAGAAGGAGAAGGAAGTATGGATGAATTACTAATAAGTGCCATTGAAGAATGAGAATTTACGAAAGAAGATCATTTCTCTCAAAGTAGAAAAGGAGGAAGCAAAAAGAAGGGAAGACTTCTTGAACAATAAGCTAAAAGAAAAGGAAGATATCTGTGAAAAACGTGAAGCTGAAATAGTATCTCTAAGGAAGGAGTTGGAGCAAGTCAAAAGGAGTTGGCAAAGCTCTCAAGCACTTGATAACATTCTTAATACTAAAAAACCTCAATATGATAAATCTGGGATTGGTTTCAAAGGAGAATCATCAAGTCCTAAGGATAATGCAAGGAGTTATGCTGACATACTTTCTTGCCATCCAAAAGAAGAAAAGTCATCTCGCCAAGAACAAAGGCCCATCTCAAATCCAAGAAATGAAGGAAGAGCAACTCCAAGGAAGAATGTTGATTCAAGTCATGGCTATTACAACAGGTACCAGACTATCTTTCTTGGGTATTTTTACTATTGTAAAAACTTTGGTCATCAAGCTAAGCATTGTAGGGCTCATAAGAATGAAGCACCAAGATTGAAAGATCAAACAAACAAACTACGTGGTCCCAAAGAGCAAGGACAAATCAAAACTTACAATTCTTTTGATCCTTTGGCTAAGTTTGATCCGACTTGCTCATTATGTAATAATTATGATCATAATGAACAAAATTGCCCACTCAAAAGAGAGGAAGCTAAAAGGGTGAATCTCAATAAGGATAAATGTGGCCTAGCTCTATGTGCTCATAGTGATGAAAATCATTGGTTCGTGGATAGTGGATGCTCAAGACATATGACAGGTGACCAAAAGAAGTTTGTCTCATTGAACAAGAAGAATGGAAATGTATCCTTTGGAAGTGGATCTACTAAAATCACTGGAAAAGGAACTGCTACCCTTGTTCATGGACAAGGAAAGGCTCAAAATACTTTGCTGGTAGAAGGGCTCAAACACAATTTCTTAAGTATTAGCCAAATTTGTGACCAAGGACATAATGTTGTCTTTAGTACTAAAAAGTGTGAAATAAGAGACTCATCCTCAGGAGAACTTGTGGCAAAAGGAGTAAGAACACCAGATAATGTTTACATTCTAAGCAAAATCCAAGAAGATAAATGTTACTTGAGTCAAATAGATGAAAGCTGGCTATCGCACAAGCGACTGGGGCATACAAGCTTTGATAACTTGATCAATATGAACAAAAATAATGCAGTAGCTTAACACTAGCAGATTCGGGCTAGCTATAATCAAGGTAGCGACTTAGATCCTAAAGCCGCAGACATGCAGTCTTATGGTAGCGGCTCTGGGTTTGGTTGCTGTTGACTGTCATTTGAAGGTTCCTGAAGTTGCCTGAAAGCTGAATTAAGTTGTCTTTGATATATTTGACCTCTGTGCACAGGTTCATGAAGTTGTTGGGTTATATTATCATACATATTATATTGGGCTCATTGTACTCGCTGCTGAACATTTTATGACAATATAATAGAAGAATATTTCAAAGGGTTTTCCTCGTAGTGGGTTTTTCCTTGGTCTTTGACCAAATTTGGTGTCTCTTGTTGATGTGTTGATTGTCTCCTTTGTCATTACTTCTATTGTTCTATCTTCAATTACTGTTGATGAATGGAAAGACTGATTGTAATTGGAAATATTGCTAAGTGAAGTTTGGAATTGGGCTAAAGTAATTGATGCAACATAGAACAATCTAAAATAAACAACTATATTGACATTCAACCTTCTCCAATTTGACATCAATTCAGATCATCGGAACATCTATTCTTCTGTTCACGTGCGAAGGACAGAGAGAAGAAGAAGACTGAAGTTTGTCCTACATTGACTATCTTTGATTGAATTCTTCTGAGATCAATTTGACTTGTGTTTGGCTGAAATCATCTGGGTACAGTTTGGCTTAGTTCTAGACAAAGTTAATCGAATTTATGGGCCAAGTTGACTAAATTTCTCGGCAATTGACAGAGCTTTGTCTAAGGTAGTTTGATCGAGTTGAAAAACAATTGCAGGAGGTTGAATTTTGACCCTGTTGACTAGGGTTGACAGAATTCTGGGCAACGACAAGGTCGAATTTCGACGTATTTGACCATGTTTGACCTGGGTGGATTTCTGTGGTCTATTTGACCTAATTTGACTTATGAATATCAAATTGTAATTTTGTTGAACTAAAGAATTTTGCCTAAAAAAGATTGTTGGGTTTTCTCCCGAGTTTGGGTTTCCCAGGTAAAAATTTGTCTCTTTGTGTGCTTGGCTGTCTCTTTATGATTCTATTATCATTATTGCATTACTATTGAGATTTTCTATGTATATTTGCTTAATGATTCTTGTGACATAAGTTAACATAATTAAGAAGTCATTGGAAAGTAATTATTAGATTAGAAGATCAAATTTCCTTGAAAAAACATGGTATTAGAGCCTAGGTGAAAGAACAACCGTTAAAGAGACTAGAAGGTCGTGTTACTAAGGATACATGGTGATCCGTCTGTTGGTTAAGGTAAAACTGAGTTTTTGTTGTTCCTTGGAGGAATTTCGAAGCCCTAGAAGGGAGGCTAAGAGGATTTAGGTCATGAGCAGTGCCGTAGATGACTAAGGCTAGGCCACATGCCTAGAATTGCCCGAAAAGGCTTCAGTTCGAGTTGTAGAGCGCTGAAAAGGCCTTCGGACTAGGCCACAACTTGTCTGAGGGAGGTTGCAGGCAAAGATGAGGAGACAAAAGGCCTCAGGAGACTGTGAATAGTGCTGAGCTGCCTTAGGACTGTGGATACGCCAACAAGGCACAAAAGAGAAGCCCTAGTCCGAGTTTTGTAGCCCTAGTTCAGGGCAGAAATCCTTAGACCAACAAGAGAGCACAAGTTAAAAAAAGTTTTGATTTTGTCTTAGGAAGAGAAAGAAGCTAAGCTGATTGTCTAAGATCAGGTTGAAGGAACACTGTTTTGTATTTGTTGGACTAAAGAAGAAGGATTGCTAAATTAATGATCCTAATTGAAAAGTATTTTTTTGGGAAAACCAAGACTTTTATTTGTGCCCTAGAAGAGGGCCAAAACCTCTACTCTGTGAACAAAACCTGTGGACAAAAGTTGTTAATGATTAGTTTATAATTGAGGTTTGGTTTGAATAGGTTATTCAGCAACTTGATTATTTCACTATGAAAGTCAAGGAAGCTAGAACTAGAGGGAGAGAAAGTCTCAAGTTCTTAATTATCAGATTGAGATTCATGTTTTAAAGGAGGATGTTGACAATTGGAGGAGATCTAGGAGCTTCCAAGCTCTAGATCTAGAGTTTGACTGCATTTTTTGAGGGCATCCTAGCATCTAGAGCAATTATCTTCTGATAAATCACCTAGATTTGTGCCAAATCAATACCATTGATTGCAAAGTGATAATGGCATTTTCATAGTTGTGGTTGTTGTTTGCACATATATTGAGGATTGATTGATGAAGCGAGTTCATTTGGAATATTTTATGGAGGACACTGGAATGCCATGGTCTTATTCAAAGATAAGAGTCCATATATACTGGGCCTATGCAAAGATAAGAATCCATATATCTAGACTCGTACAAAGATAAGAATCCATTGTAGTTAATATTAGAGGAAAGGTGGAAGAGATAGGAAATGAAACAAAGTATCATGCCTGAGCCATATTTAAAGCGCTATGGATGAGTGAATATGAGTATCTGCTATGATAAATTCATATTCAAACATGGGAGCACTCGCATTCCAGAACATTAGATACAAGAAATGTGGAGAGAAACGAAATGAACATTTGTATTAAAAACATGGAGAAGAGTTACAAACTGTGAATCATCCAGAGCAGAATCCCCAATTCCAGCAAAGCTTCTTATTACTGAATCCCTACGGGCTCTTCAAACATCTACTATCAAAGTTCATACAAAATACATACAGAACACTCGAACTAGTGAGTCCTTTGGAAAATCTGGAACCTTTTGTTAGTGTTATCTTCCTGCTTTTATAACCTCTGATTCCTATGCGAGGGAAGATATTTTTCCCCGCGTGCTTGTATGCTATTTCAGGTCAAAATCAAAAACAAAAATGATGATGAGTTAAAGCTGCCTCTCATCATCTTACAACGCAGGCCTAAAGCCGTTTCTAATTGAAATGTAACAATTGATTAAACTGAAAGTAAAAACTGCAGGAGTGAAATAAGGATTTCACCCGAAATGACAAAATGAATAGAACATAAGGTAAAAAGGCCACATAGGCCCATTCGTGAATTATCATTGATGTTTGATGGGGCGGAGCCACTGCTGCTGCTGGCGAAAGAGATACCGTTAGTCATGGGAAGGACTGGCCTTCTGTGCTGGAGAATGCGGTACTGCTGGTAGTGGATGAGTTGGCCTTTTGCTGATTTGTGTGTTTAGGACTTTAAACTTTGATTCTCTTTACTAATTTTCATTAACCTTTATTGTTTGCTGACAGGTACTTTCTTTGTGCACTGGAGGGTTTCGCTGTGTAACCAATGCTTATGAAACAAGTGGTTAAAACGTGGAAATTACCCTTTATGCCCCCTTTTTGCCTTTGATCAGGCCTCTGAGGATCGTCACACTCGGCCTTGAGCCACTGTGATTGGCTATGGGATGGCCCACATACTTAAAATGCCATGGAAAAACCTGCATAGACAGCAAACTTGTTTAAGAAATCCTGCGATGAAGGCATAGACTGCATCAGAAGGCTTGGGTGAAGGTGGAAGAGCAGTGCAGAGGCAGGGAATGCAGCGGAGGCATTTTCATGGCGAAAGCAGGGTTTGAATATGATTTGGTGTGAAACTGTGCAGAAGGTGGTTTTGCGGAAAATTGGAGTGGTTTTCGCGCGGGGTTGAAGTGGTAAGCGGTAATGGGCCAAATGAACGCGATACGGCTTGGTGGTTGACGCGTGTCTTTACAAAACTACCCATTTCGCGTGGAAACAACGCAATCATGTTATTTGATGAAATGAACGCGAAAATGAATGGGAGCCGTTTGATCTTGGCAATCTAGATCAACGGTGGAGGAAGAATGCGATGGACGAACCAACGCGGTCGGGTGGGACCGGCACTGACGTCAGCAATTTTGTCATGTAGCGGGCTGATCAGTTGCGGGGTTATGGAAGCGAGAGCGATGTGGGCCGTTAGATGAATAAGATCGACGGTCCATATCAGAGCGAGGAATGCAATAATGGATGGGCGGTCGGGAAACTTGCGAAGGAGCGATAGAGCGAGGACTGTTGGATCGTGATGGAGATCAACTGCGGGGGCGCTTGGAGGGTACATACGGGTTTGTGGGACGGGTGCCTCCGCAATGAATATGGATCGTTGGATGGAAATCTTCTGCGGTCAAAGGGGTCAACTACGGGGGCATCGTGGAGGTAAGAAAGGGGGGGGGGGGGAAGGGAGTAGTCCCGCTGGCCGTTGGATCGGATAGATCAACTGTGGAGATTAAACGCAAAGGGAGAAAGGATGTGCGGGAGGAAGAAAGGTGGGAGTAATGTGGGCCGTTAGATGAGGGGAAATGAACGACTATGCTTGAATCGGGACTGTGCACATCGGGAATTCAGACAGACGGGAGTAGGAACCATAGAGAGAGCGATTGCGATATGCCGAGGGAGCGAGAGCCGTTGGATTTGGGGGCGAGATCAATGATCCGGATCATATCGCGAGGGGATGACAAATGGATGAATGAGGCGGAGGACTGCGATACAGCGAGACAGCGCCGACCGTTGGATCTAGGGAAGCCAGATCAACGGCTTAGATTATATCGGCGGGGAATGAACATCGGCAATGAAACATAAAGGGGAAACGGGGGAGAGCGATCTGCGATGGAGCGATGAGGCGATGACTGTTGGATCTGCGGAAGGAGATCAACGCTCAGGATTGCGTAGGAGTTTCACACATCAGCGGAAAAGTATTCAGTGGCGAGGACTTTAGAATGCTGCGATGTGCGATGAGTGATGGATGAGCGTGGCGTGATGGAGCGATGACCATGGGATCTGGGAGGGATCAACGGCTAGGATTCCATCGGCAGGGGATGATCATCGGCGGAGAAGGGGAGGCGGAAGGGAAAGGGCGGACCCTGATGCGATGCGCCGATGCGATGGCCGTCGGATGTTGTGGAATGGACGGTCTAGATCATATCGGGGGATCGGCCATCGGCGAAACAAAAAACTTGGAAGCAGAAACTTGGAAAGAGCGACGTGCGATGGCCGATGGGTTTAGCGCTCGATCACGGGGTCCGGTCTCATGGCGGAAAAGGGGCTTAGAGACCTGATATGTAAAAATGAGCGCTTTTAGAGCAAAAAGGTGGATTTTTGGCCTTTTCAAGGGTTCCGATAGGTGAAATTTGGGCTTTGACAATCCATGCGGTCCTTGTTGTATTTGCTTTGCGGTATAAGGCTCCTTGTCATTAGACATTCCAGCTTAGTGAGGGATGTCATAACAACAACATGCAAAAAACCAAACACTCCAGTGCTAGTGAAGTATCTTCCTAATTCAAGACACAATCTAGCACACTCCTCCTTGTCAGGTTCCAACTTGTCTGATGCTGTCATATACTCATTTTGTACCTCTGGATCTATATGGGGTTTGGCCCTAACCCCACACCCAGGTGCAGGTTTTCCCAACCAAGATGGAGAGTAGTATTTTGGCATAAGGATATACGCCAAGGCTTGTAGTGGAACATTAAGTTTATCCTATCGTGCACACACAAAATTGTGAATAATATCAGACAAGTTGGGATCTTTTTGCTGAACAATATCTTTTATTTGCCCCAACATGTTATTCGTTTGTTCATACACCTCCCCAATCACTAGTGTATTTGTATCTGCTAAACGAATCATGTTATAAATGGGCTTGGTGTATTGCAAAACTTCCCTCACATGTGCCCAAAACAGACCATCAAGAGAAGCCTCCTCCACCTCCTCAAAACCTTGCCTATCAACTGCGGTTGGAGCCCTATCCTTTAATACTTGCCAGTGTTGACTTGATACCATGCTAGCCAATGACTCTCTTACCTTCGAAAGGCGCCTGAAGGTGAGGTAATAGCTAGAAAATCTAGTTTTCGCAATCTTCAACAACTCCAAACTTGAGTGACTGTGGGAAAGCCCATGGGTATTGCTATGGTTGGTAATAAATTTTATCATTCTCTTGCCTCTCTTGTACAAATCACCAATCCATCTGTATTGAGGGTGTTTGTTCTTAATAGTATCATGCATCAGAAGGTTCATTGTGTGAACCAAACAACCAAACCAAAATATGTTGGGTATCTATCGTCAATAATTGCTCCTGCTTCCTTACATTTAGAAGCATTATCAATGATGACTTGGATGACATTGTATGACCCAATTCTTTCAATTGTTTGAAGTGATGGTTCTGCAATGTTGATGGCGGTCTTCAACTTTTCTGAGTAATCATATGTTGAAAGGAAGACTATACCACTAGTAGACACAACAAGAACACTTATCAATGGCTTGCCTTTTACATTTGTCCAACCATCAGATACAATGGATACCCCATGGTCATTCCAAGAATTTGTCATTTTACATAAAGCGTGTGCTATATTTTCTTTTTCATGATCAAGTTCCACGGTTCTAGCCTTGTCATATGTAGGGCTCTTGTATCCTTTGGGGAATCATTAATAGCGGAAACCATTTCATGACATAAGGTGAGTGAAGAACATTGAATGGTATCCCACGTGCATAGAGAAACTGGTAAATTTTTCCATCCACATCATTCCGACACCTTTCGTTAAGGAAATCTGATATGGTTCTACACCTTAAAGGGATGTTTGTTCCTATGCCTCCATATCCACTGCCATGGGAGGATGTTGATGGAGTTCTTAGTCTATGTGATTATGGGCTAGTGGTGTCATGTTCAAAGTCACCCTTTGATCTTTTATATTTGTATTGGGCTTCCTCCTCTTCCCTTATGTATTTGGCTCTTCGAAGTTGTGACACATTTCCACAAGCTTTGATTCCTATTTGTATAGTTCCATCCCATAGCATTTTCCCATAGAGATGCTTTTTGGCACGAGTGTATGAACCTGTGTAAGTGTTTTTGCAATGGAGGCATGTAAAGTTAGTGGTTCCACCCCCTTCCCTCCTGAAGGACTAGAAACATATTTCCACAATGGGGTTTGGTCTGGTTTCTTTTTTGTGCCCTCATCATCTCCACTTTCATTATCCTCCTCCTCCTCCTCCTCCTCCTCACCAAGGTACTCCTCCTCTCCAAGGTTTTCAAATCCACCACTACTCACTTCATCCTCTTTATCTCTCCTTTTATTTCTTTTGGCCCCTCTCCTCTCTCCAAAAACTTGCCACGCGACCGCGCCTTTTTCGCCCATGGGGAGCGATCACTCCCTCATTCGCTCTCGAAAAACCAGGAATCAATTTTTTTTAAGGGAGCACACTCTCGTTGTTGCTTCTGATTTGGTCCTCAATGGAGTGCACTCCCGATGTCGCTTCCGATCCACTCTCGAGAGGAGCGCGCTTTAGGAGCGGATTCAGGGGGGGGGGGCGCTCCTCCATAACCTTGGTCAAGGACATCAGTTTGTCATCCTTCCAATTAGAATCTAGAGGCAATGTTTCTATTAACAATATTTTATATTCTCTTGGTTTGAAGAAGAATTTGTTGTCCATACCATCTCATGAAGAAGGCTATAGAGTTGCTTTTGTTGATGGACAAGTCTTAGTATGGAAGAAGGATGCCTCCTTTGAATCTGCTAAAGTTATTGGTGTATGAATTGGAGGACTATATCATCTCTTTGGTCGCTCAATTCAAGCCCTACTACATAACACTACTGATCTTTGTGAGCTATGGCATTGAAGGTACGGTCATGTACACTATAAAGCTTTGTCTAGATTGAGAGATTTTGTTAAAGTTGTACCTAAACTTAGAACAAAACATGATGTAGTAAACAACAAAACATGATGTAGTAAACAAAGGATGTGCCATTGGGAAAAATGGTAGATCCAAAGGATTCTTGGATCTCATGCATTCTGATGTTTGTGGGCCAATGCTTGATAAAACCTTGGGTGGATGCTTGTATTATGTATCTTTCATTGATGATTACTCTCACAAAACATGGATCTATCTCTTAATGGCCATAGATCAAGTATTTGAAAAGTTTTGTGAATTCAAAGCACATGTTGAAAATGCTACATGAAGAAGGATCAAGATTCCGAGGTCTGATAGTGGTGGAGAATATGTATCCAAGGAATTGATTGACTTCTATAGGGATGTTGGAATTAAGAGGGAGCTGATAATTCCCTATTATCCCGAACAAAATGGAACTGCTGAAAGAAAGAACTGGAATTTTATGAAAGCTGCCAAGATCCTGTGGATGAAAATGCTTAACTTTAAAACTTTTGCACAACGAAATATACTAGCAATTAGATCAATGCACAATACACAATATTTATGCCCAAAAACTTAATTAGTCCTTTAACAAGAAATACTAAGGCTCCTGTACTAGGGAAAGTGGCCCTTTACAATCCCTTTATTGTTGATTTTTAGGTAGCATCGAATGTGCTCTAGCTCCAAAACTTTGTGGAGGGGCTAGAACACATGAGATCTCTAAGACCCAAAAATCGTTTGGAGAAATTCCACCCAGAGCTTAAGTTATTAAAATAATTAATTATTTTAATGGAGACCCTAAGTCCAACTTAGGGAAATTAACTAATTAAAGTGAATTAATTTAAACTTGTGGGTGAGAATGTTCTAAGTGACGAGGATGAATTCTTTTCTAATCTTAGTCATCCATTAGAGATTAGATCACGACCGTTGAATATTCAACAGGAAAAGTATTAAAGGAAGGTTTGGGGTCAGTTGGAGAACACACAGAGCAGCAACACTTGAGCTAAGTCGAAATTCTGGGGCGCGATTTCCTGAGAATTTTCGAGTGAGCTTGTAGTGCAGTGAGGGGTAGATCGGCAGTGGGATTTCTGAATCCAAGGCTGAGAATACAATAGCAGAGAGGCAGATTTGTGCCAAAGAGACAGTGCAGGCCCAAGAGGGGTGATGCAGAGACAGCGTAAGCCCAGGCAGGGTGATGCAGAGGCAGTGGAAGCCCAGGAGGGGTGACGCAGAGCCAGAAGGGCTCATGTAGAGGGATGCAGGCCCAACTAGGGTGATGCAGTCACTCAATGACCAACGCTAGTGTTTCAGTGGGCTAGATTGGGCTTGTATTCAACAGATCTGAAGGGGTGATGCAGCCACACTGAAGGGTGATGCAGTGACTGTGTAGGCACCTGTGGGGTTCTTCAGCATTAGTTGAATCATCCATAATGTCTATTTTTAGAGATAGAGGTACTTCTGCCGAGATTTTCTTTGTTGGGTAAACCACTACTGGTACACTAGATTGTATTCATAAATCTGCATAATAATAAAACCCTCAAGAGTTGCTGCACCGGTTTTCTCGCATTGGGTTTTTCCTGGGGGCATTTGTCCGAAAAATCTTGTGTGTCCTTTGTCGAATGTGCTTAATTCTTTAGTACTTGATCTGTATATTTGTGTAGGCAGCAGTGTATTTTATTTTATTTTTTTAACTAAAACGGATATGTTTTTATTTATTTGAAGGTAGCTGGTTGGGCCTTGGCCAAAACAACCAAGAGTACAGTTCTCCTATCCATCTTTCTTGAGCTGATATAGGTTACATTACAATCAAGAGATGCAAGTTTGGAATGATATCTCATCATTAATATTGAGCTGTCCTTTCAGGAGAGTGCAACCTTTGTTTGCCATGGAATCTGCTTCACTGTTCGAGTTCCTTAGTATATGGAAGAATTTGTAGTTGTCAAATTCGAGGAGGGTTCTCTTTAATCTACTCATATTTTTTTTGAGACTTGCATTATTGAACAGTTCCTCTGTGTTGAGTTTTTTGATGAGAATTTCTGAGTCTCCAAAAGCTTGAAAGTCTCTGATGCCTCTTTCTCGTGCTATTTGGCATGCTTTGAGGAGGGCTAGGATCTCTGCCTGGTTGTTGGTTTTCTGCCCAATACCCTAGCAAAAGGAGTCCCTTCTTGAACCATTCGGAGAATACATAACACCACCTGCTCCAGCTGCACCTGGGTTCCCTTTGGAAGCCCCATCCAAGAAAATCGTGGTTAAGTGTTGCTTCCGCTACCACTCTTGAAAAATGATATCAGTGTCTCTTTTTCGCCATTCAGGGTTTGCAGAGGGGGAAACTAAGGGATGCTTCCGAGGATGGGGGGTAAGAGAATCCAGCCAACTCTTTTCTTCTGGGAGGAGAGAGAGGTCTTTTTTGAAATAAGATTGCTGAGCAGCTTCCAGTAGGAGAGATTTTGCTTTGGCTGCTACTTTCAAGGGATTATGAGAGATTTCATTAAAAATTTGGTCATTCCCGGCCAACCAAAGTTGCCAACGAACATATTTGGGGATGGCATTCCAAATTCTGTTCCATAGGGATTTAGTGGGGATAGATTTGACTCCATGAGGCAAATAGATCGGAAACTGAGTTATGAGAGGGGGTAGGAATCTGAAGGTCGTGAAGGATATAGCCCCACACTTCTTTGGCAAATAAACAATCAATGAAAAGATGCTTAGCTGTTTCAGTGTTGCTTCTACAAAGTGTGCATCTGTGCGGTCCAACAATACTCCTCTTGGCCAGATTGTCTCCAGTTAGAACTTTATTATGCACCAGCGTCCAGAAAAAAAAATTTACTTTGGGAAGGCCGAAGGGATCCCATACTTTTTTCTAGAAGATGGGAGAATGACTACTGTTTTTTGTGGGATGAAGAGCGCTGTAGCCAACAGCTGTGGTGTACCTTCCTGCATGACCCTAGCCCCATGAGTCCTTCATATTTCGATGCACTGGACAGTGGCGCTGCCTCGTCGAGCAGATCTATGATGATTTTTTGTTGCTAGAGGAGTCGTGCAGGGATTCCGTGAAAGTTCCAACCGCTCCAGTTGCCCTTGCTGTCCCACGTGGAGAGGTCATACAAGCTGTGGATGCCAACGCGTATGAGCCAATCTTTGATTTTTGTTATTTCCTCAGTGTCTGAGAGAGGTTCACAGTCCTTTATTCGGTCTTCCCATAGTCTCATTTTCTTGCCATTACCCGGGATGCGATACACCTTTTCCTTGAAGAATTGCAGACTTTTGCGGCATAAGTTCCAAGCTTGGGTGCAGTTTACAGTGTTGCTTGCTTGCAGGCTTCTGAGAGAAGTTCCTTCTGCGTATTTTTTCTTGAGAATTTGACTTCAGGGTGGTTTGGTTCGTTATACAACTTCCACAGGATTTTGCCTGAAGAGCGATGTTCACAAGTGATGGATCCCGAATCTGTAATCTGCCCTCAAAGTTATTTCTTTTAACAATTTCCCAACTAACCAAATGAATTTTGTGCTGATTCCCTTTTCCCCCTTGCCAGAGAAAATCTCGAAGGAGTTTGGATATTTGATCCATCACATTTTTTGGAGCCAAGAGAAATGCAGCTTGGTAGATTGGCAACGCAGACAACAGAGTTTTAATAAGGATAACTTTTCCACCTTGCCTCCCCATGCTGAGATTTTTGTCTTAATTTTACTGATGATGTCGCTCCACAACGACCTTTTGTTAACTCCATTCGTCATAGGCAATCCCAAGTACTTGATCTTGTCCCAATGGGCATAGCATTTAAACCCTAGGAGCTGCGAAATGTTCGTGAGCTCATGCTGCTCCAAGTTCCAACCATAGATTTCACTCTTTCTTTGGCTAACTAAAGCTCCTGTAACTATGCAGTAACATTTGAGGACTGAATCGAAGGCCCTTGCAATTCTGGGGGAGGCTCCTCCAAGGAGAAGAGAGTCGTCCGCGAAGAGGGCGTGGTTCATGGGATCAATGCCATTGGAAATTCTGAGACCAGGAAGAGTACTAGCAACTCTCTCAGCTGTGAGTTTTCTGCTGAGTGTTTCTGCCAACAGAATATACAGAAAAGGAGAGAGGGGGTAGCCCTGTCTTAGACCTCTTTAGGCTTGAAAAAAAGAGGTAGGGCGCCCATTGACCAGGGGGGCAATCCAGGGGTTATTAATGCATGCGTTGATAAGGCTAACAAACTGGGGCGAGAAGCCGAAGGTGAGTAAGACTTTGGTGAGGTAGACGCGATTAACCCTGTCAAAAGCGTTGGCCATGTCAAGTTTTATCAGCATTCCTTTCTCTTTTCACTGTTTACTTGAATGTATAGCCTCCTGCACTTGGATGACATTGTCCAAGACGTGCCTACCTTCTACAAAACCTCCTTGGGAGGTGGAGGTAAGCCTTTTGAGTAAAGGTTTAATTCTGTTTGCCAGGAGTTTAGCCAAAATTTTGTAGGAGGCGTTGCAAAGTGATATGGGCCTGAATCTGGCAAAATTTTTTGGGTTGACATCTTTTGGGATTAAGGCAAGATATGTGGAGTTGGTTCCTCCTCCTACCTTTTCTTTTTTCTGGAACCCTCTTATCATTTTCTGAAGGTCAAATTTGATGATGTCCCAACAAATATTATAGAAGTGAATGGTAAAACTGTCGGGCCCAGGGGCCTTATCAGGCTCCATAGACCAAATAACATTGATGATGTCTTCCTCTGTGAAGGGGTTGATGAGGGCAAGGTTGTCTTCAGGGCTGACCAGAAGGGGAATGTTTGAGAGGAGATCTGCTGTTTCCTCCTCACTGCCTTGAGTCCCTGCACTATAAAGATTTTTGAAGTGGTTTTCTGCTGCTTCTTTAATTTGAGTAAACCCTTTGCAGATCTGTCCCTCTGCAGTTGATATTTCCAAGATGTGGTTGCGAGTGAGCCGAGCTCTATATTGACGGTGGAAGAATGAAGTGTTCTGGTCCCCGGCCTTCAACCACAGGCTGCGTGATTTGATTCTCTAATACTCTTCTTCCATTCGAAAGGAGCAGTAGGAAGAACTTTGGGCTTTTTCCTCTTTGTCAATCATCTCTGAGGTGATATCCTTGCTTTCCATTTCAACTTGTAAGTCCTCCAGAGATTGCACTGCTTCTTTTCTTTGACTGGTTGGAGTTGGGGCTGGTTTTCTTATCCATTCTTTCAGGGCTTGTTTTGTTGCCTTGAGCTTTTGCTCCCAAACGTAGCATGGCGATCTTGAGATTGGTTTGGCCCATGCTGCTTTCACTGTTTCAATGAAACCTTCCCTTTCAATCCAGAGGGGACCGAAGTGAAAGGGGATTGGGCCCAAGTCTTCTTCATCCTCCAAGAGCAGTTGAATGGGCTTATGGTCTGATGTTAATTTAGGGAGGATTTTTGTAGTGATTATCTTATTGTTCATCATCAGGGAGCCTTGCACTAAGAATCTGTCCAGGCGGGCAAAAATATGATCCTTCCCGGTCCGGTTATTAGTCCATGTATAGAGGCCTCTTACCGGGTTGAAATCGAGTAGACCCCATTGCTGGATGAGATCTTCCACCAAAGGCAACACATGACCTCTACTGCTATTACCGCCTTTCTTTTCTTTAGATTTCAGTACAATGTTCAGGTCTCCAACAAGGATGATGTTATTGGGGCTATGCTGCTCTAAGAATGCTAAGAGGGAATTCCAGCATTCTCTTTTTTCAACGTAAAGGACTGGGACATAAAGATTGAAAACCGAGATGGTCAACTTACTTGTGCAATGCGTTAATTCAGTGAGATCCAATGCTGGGTTTCAAAGGAATTGTTCAGATGAAAAAGTTCATCTATCCATAGGGTTGCCAGCCCCCCTAAAGATCCCCTTGAGCTTATTGCTTTGCCTGCGCTTTTCTTCCACTTCGACTTGCTGATGTCGAGAAGGGCTTGCCCTTCGATTTTTGTCTCTTGGAGCATGAGAATATCTGGGGGGTCAATTTTCAATAGATCCTTGACGGCTTCAGTTTACGAGGGGTTCCCCAAGCCTCTATAGTTCCAAGAGATGAGTCGCATTATTTACCAGAGGGGGGGTGTGAACCTCCCTTAGGAGGCCTTGCTCTAGTATTTCTCCCAATAGACATCTCTATTGTGGGCTCGCTGCCTTGGGTTTTCAGTCTTTCAGCCTCCTCCTCCGTTGCTTCTTTGTGGGATTTCCTTTCGGCTCTTTTTGACGGGCGCTCGTAGGTCTCATCCTCAAATGAACCTGAGCTATCGACTGGCTTTTTCCTTGTGAATTCTGCATACAAGGGGTTGGAGGGGCTACCTTGGGAAGCTTCTGGTTGGGCTGCTTCTTCATCTTCTTTGTTGGAGATGGGTGGTGCTGCCTGTTCAACATTTTCTGGGGCTGCTTCTGAGGGAATGCCCTAGCTACTTTCTTTTTCCTTTGAGTTTGGACCCCTCTCTTCAGTGGGATTGGAGTTACTAGGGTGCTCCTTCTGTATGCCTTTCCCACTACCTTTTTTTTGATGTGCTGCTTTCTGGACTAGGGTCCATTGCTCGCCATTGTGTTTCTCTGGCTGTTCCTCAACCTTTTTCTTACAGTGTTTTGTGAAATGTCCATGACCATGGCAGTGTCTACACTTGAAGGGAAGCTGTTCGTAATCTAGTTCTTGAACATGAGTCCATCCGGCAACGGTGAGCTTGATTGCTTCTGGCAGCCCCTCCTCTAGATTGACTTCGACACATATGCGGGCACACGAATACTGATCTTTTTTAACGGTTTGGTCTATGTATTTTCCTAGGGCGTTGCCGATTATCTGAAGAGACTTTTGATTCCAGCAATGAAGGGGAAGATGGGGCAAACATACCCAGACAGGAATAGCAGATGGAACATCCTGGGCGGGATCAAAATCAGGCGACCATTTGTTTAGGTATAATCCTTGCGGACCCATGAAATATGGTCCGTTCCTGAAGATTAAACTTTTGTCCTCTACATTCTTGAATACGAACATGAAAAAGCCTTTATACACAAAGTAGCTTTTTATGCCCTCTTTGGTTAACGGGATCCAGTTCCTCTGTACTCACTCTTCAACAGACTTTGGTGAAGGCCATAGACCAGTGAACTGGCCTATAAGACCTCTCTCTGCTAGATTCAAAGTTGCTCTGCAGGTTTCTTCTTCAGGGAGTGCAACCGAGGGGATACTATCCATTTTCTTGACAAACTTCTGTTGCATGGCAGAGGAGGATCGCTTATTGCATGCTGCAACCATTGATTTGAATGCGAGGACCTCTGGGGGGAGGGGGGTGGGGGACTGGGCCCCTGCTGGAATCCATTGAAAGGAGGCGACCGTGGAGAGAGAGGGCTGCTGTGCATAGCAGCCACAGGGGCGTGCGGTCGAGGAGTAGCGGCGTGCGTGTCACTTTCTTAGGCAACAGTGTATTTACTTCGATGTTTTTCTTGTATTATTCAGAAAAATAATTTGTTAAATTATAAAACAAGTAGGAGAAGTAAATCAGATTACTGCTGTAGGATTTCTGTTTAGTAAATTCAGAAATTTTCACATGGTATCAGAGCTATTGCAGATCAGGGAGAGTTGAAGCCATCAGCGAAGAGGCAAATTTTTTGTTGTAGGAAGGCGGCTGTGACAGCACAGATCTACAAAAAGGCAACACAACACCAGGGGACAACGCAGGCCCAGGAGGGGTGACACATAGCTAGTCTATCTCATGCAGAGCTGACGCAGAGGCTCATACAGACCCAGAAGGGTGGCACATAGCTAATATACCTCACGCAGGCTGAGAAGGGTGACACAGTCCAAGAGGAGGTCACGCTGTGCTAGTTGCCGTGGTTGGAAGTGCAATTTTGTTCTTCGGAAGTTGCTGGTGGGGCATTGTTCTATCGGTGCAAAACATTGTCTAGCAGGGTTGACAAAGTAAGGGTAAGCAGTTCCTCAATAGGATTTCTCCCCAAAAAGCCTGAGATATGATCAATGGAGTGATTGGAGAGGGCTGTTTCGACAACAGTTGGTGGAGGATTTTCGGGAGGGAAATCACTTATTAGAGGGAGCATATTCTCTAGAGGGTTTCTAGCGCCAATAAACCCAAATCCGGTCTTTTGCTCAGGGTAGTAGCAGAAGAAGGGAGAAGAGTATTAGCTTCGACAACTTTTGAGCAGAGATGACCGCACATGGATTGAGGGATTAGGACAGTTTGGATGGAGTATCCAACTTCGTCGTCTGGAAGGCTAGAATCCTGTCAGTTCTAGATGAATATCGCATCAAAGATCATGCCGAGAAGGTTTTAGCTGTTCCTGTTGATGCTGATCCATTGAAGAAGTATGAGGAAGCGCAAGAAAGGGCTGAGCGCTTGATTATGGACGAGGTCAAGGATCATGTGGTCCCACACATTGCTGAAAACAACACAATAAATGAGATGTGGACGACGTTGACCTCAATGTATCAAGGGACTTCTGTCCAAAGGGGAATGCTTCTGGAGAATCAGCTTCGACTATTTTAGATGCATAAGGGAGAGGAAATTGACCCTTTCCTCATTAGATTGAAGGTGATTCGTGATCAGCGGGTTGCTATGGGGGCCACTCTTGATGAGGGTCTACTGGTTAGGACTGTCTTGAATGCAGTGTCTGAAGAGTGGGAGACCTTTGTCCAAGGCATTTTTGGCAGAGCGACACTTCCAAATTGGGAAGGCATGTGGGCAGCTCTTCGACAAGAAGAGATTAGGAGATTGACCAAGGCGGGTAGCACCAACGGTGGAATCAAGATCAAGAAGGAGGAGGAAGATGCAGCCATCGCATTCAAGGGACAACAGGGGCAACGCGGGAAGAAGAAGAAAGACCTTTCAAAGGTAAGGTGCTTCAGATGTGGTGAACTAGGACATTTCGCCACTACTTGTCCTTAGAAGAAGAAAGGCAAGGAAGATTTAGATTCAAAGGCTGCAGCAGCAAAGGGCGATGATGGGAGTGATGACGATGTGGCTATGAGTGCTCATGTGCCTCAAGAAAAGAGATGGGGCGACATAGATCTATAGATTGGACTACAAATGGTGGCAAGGGGCAGGATCCTTGAGATGCCCAAACTCTTGGATCACATACGAGTTACGGGAGCCCTTAATGACAGTAGCAGGATGACTGGAGTTAGTTGGTTTGGAGGACTATGGAGGCACATAGGCAGAGCTAGGACGCTGAAGACTTGAGCAGAGGCGACAACAACGTAGAAGCAACAACGCTGAGGTTGATGGGATTTCAGCAGCGCAGAGGCAGTGGTTACGTAGAGGCAATGCAGTAGCAACGCAGAGCTCTAGAGGGTCAACGCATATTTGCAGTAGAGGGTGTTTCAATATCAAGATGCAGCCAAACTGATTTGTTTGTCAGTATTTTGGGTGATGTCCTTTGGTTGCTTAACTCTCAGCAACTGAGTTGCAGTGCAGTAGTTAGCAGTGGCAGTGCTATAAGTATCATGATGCAACATTTTGGGAGGGAGCTGCTTTACAGATGTAGCAATGATAGTGGCAGGGTCATAAGCAACATTACAGATAGTAGCAACGGAGTAGATGAAGGGAAACAGGCCGAGCATCAACAGCGCAGAGGACCGATGCCGTGGATCAGGGTAATGCTTCTGGATTGAAGTATTGGTAGAGCACATTTCTCGCTAAGAGGGAGTGTTGATTTTTGGCTGGCATCGGATGTGCTCTAGCTCCAAAATTTTGTGGAGGGGCTAGAACGCATGAGATCTCCAAGACCCAGAAATCATTTGGAGAAATTCCACACAGAGCTTAAGTTATTCAAATAATTAATTTTTTTATGGAGACCCTAAGTCTAACTTAGGTAAATTAAATAATTAAAGTGAATTAATTTAAACATGTGCGTGATAATGTTCTAAGTGATGAGGATCAAGTCTTTTCTGATCTTAGCCGTCGATTAGAGATTAGATCACGACCGTTGAATGTTCAACAAGAAAAGTATTAAAGGAAGGCTCGGGGTCAATTGGAGAACACACACAGAGCGACAATACTTGAGCTAAGTCGAGATTCTGGTGCGCGGTTTGCTGAGAATTTTCGAGTGAGCTTGCAGTGCAGCGAGGGGTAGTTCGGCAGTGGGATTTTTGAATCCAAGGCCGATAATACAATAGCAGAGAGGCAGATCTGTGCCAGAGAGACAACGCAGGCCCAAGAGGGGTGACGCAGAGGCAATGCAAGCCCAGGAGGGGTGACGCAGAGCCAAAAGGGCTCATGTGGAGGGACGTAGGCCCAGCTAGGGTGACGTAGTCACTTGGTGACCAACGCTGGGGTTTCACTGGGCCATATTGGGCTCGTATTCAACAAATTTGAAGGGGTGATGTAGCCACACTAAAGGGTGACGAAGTGATTGCATAGGCACCTATGGGGTTCTTCATCCTCAGCTGAATCAGCCATAATTTCTGTCTCCAGAGATAGAGGTACTTTTGCCAAGATTTTCTTTGTTGGGTAAACCACTACTTGTACCCTATTTTGTATTCAGAAATCTGCGTAATAATAAAACCCTCAAGAGCTGCTGCACCGGTTCTCCCGCATTGGGTTTTTCTGGGGACATTTGTTCGAAAAATATTGTGTGTCCTTTGTCGAATGTGCTTAATTCTTCTGTACTTGCTTTGTATATTTGTGTAGGCAGCAGTGTATTTACTTAGATGTTTTTCTTTTATTATTCAGAAAATAACTTGTTATGTTATAAAACAAGTAGGAGAAGTAAATCAGATTACTGCTGTAGGATTTCTGTTTAGTAAATTCAGAAATTTTCACGTGTACAATGCCAAAGAAACAAGACAAAACCTTTGTGTAGAATACCTAGGTTGAGGATGAGTCCTTTTAGATCTCTTCCGCCTTAATACAATGACTAGTGGCTATCCTTTGCCACCAAGACTTACAACCACCTACTATAGCAGATAATGCACTCTAGCAGTTGACATACTTCATATTTCTCTTTTTTGGTCATTTCATGCAATTTTATACATTCGCTAATCATACCGTTATTTCATTCTAGTCTTATCTTTAGTCATGTGTCTAGTACTTCTAGCTTTGGAGTTACAATGGAGTTGCATTTGCACTCTCACATATCTTGTATTTACAAAGGATGTATCTTTTAGTGCCATTGACCTACTCATGTGGTCACCCGAGGACATTAATACATTTGTCTTATCTACTCCTTGCCCTCCTTAAACCAACCAACCAACCAACTCTCTTTAGGCTCACAGTAGAATCAACAACAAACTCTCTGCCCACTTGGCAACCTTAGTATTGCAATTTCTTCCACAGGTAGCCCTCTGCCAGCCTCCAAAACACAAAACAACACCTACATCTAACTTCTTAGGTCTGCGGGCAGCCCCTCTTGGCTGCGACCTGTCCTATAAACCTGCCACAGAGGCTCGACCTCCCTTTTCTAAGACTCTACGTACCTATGTTTGGCTGTAGCCCTTGTCACAGCACCCTGTGGTGACCTTCTTTGACTGTTGATGTGCTACAAGCCTGTGGCCTCCTTTCCTTCAGCCCGTGATTAGACTAGCCAAACCTCAAACTAGGGCTCAACCTCCACTTTCTACTGTGCCGACCCATATGGAATAACCTTCTCTCTTTCCTGCGGTTAGGTCTCTTCTAGCCCTCCCACCTGCAACACCAAAACCAAAATCCAAGGTCCTCATCACCATAGAAAAGATCCCTCCAAAATCCTTGCTGTTCTAGTTGCAGGTCTCTGGCTTCCTTACGAGGTGAACTCACCTCCAAGAAGAATAATCCTCCATACTCCTTGTATTTATACTTTTCCAAGGTGTGTGAAACCCCAAGGGGTGTATCTTTTGTCCTTGTTGGCCGACCTAAGCCGACTTGACACATTAAGCTGACTTATAATTAAATTTAAAATATTTCTTTCACCTTTTAATTATTCTCACATGCCCGACACAAAAGCTATGTGAGAAGTACCTCTTGATGCTGCTAAATTTCAACAATATGATGGTAAAGACCACAGGGGAGCAGTCGTCTGGGTCAAAAAAATGGAAGTTTTGAATCAAACCCCCATTGGGTGAAAGACAAAAAATAGTGACGAATTCCAATGACTTAGAAGAAGAAACTTATGATTGGTGTCTATGGTGTACTAGGAAATGTGAAGCTCATTCTTTTCATTGGAAAAGTTTCATAGTTGCCCTATTAAAAAAGTTCCATGATGAGGAAGACGACAATTTGTACAATAAATCTGTTCATCTTAAACAAAAGGAAAACTTGAATCACTACACGCACCAATGGAAAGCTCTGGCCACAAGACAAATAGATTCACAAATAAGCAATTACTAAAATTGTATATATGTGTATTGAAGGATTACATATGTTGTGAAATAAAACTATTTAACCCTTAAACAGTTGAGGATGCTAGACATGCAGTGAAACTAATTGAACAAAAGAACAAGTTCAACAAGCCATCATTCACCAGGGAATACAAAAACCAGCAACAGGATTTAGATAAGAAAGCAATAAGCAAATGTAGATATTGTGGAGTCAAATGTTTGGCAAGACATAGATGCAGCAATAAAAAACTATGTACTTACGAATCAGAAAAGGACTCAGACACATCTAGTAGTGAATCAATGAGAGGGAAAAAGAAGAAAAACAATTATCTAAGTGTGGAAAAATTTGGACAGTAGGACACAGATGTGAAGACTTTTCCTTATACTACTATAAAATTATGAATGAGAGGCAAGTATAAGTAGAGAAGCCAGCTGATGAAATCACAATAGGATGCAACACAGATTCAGACCATGATGATACACCAAAATGCATTCTTGTGGATGTATTGTAGAACGTAATTGAAAAGAATTCGCGAACACTTTTTATCAGTGGGAATCATACAATCCTCCATGGTATAGTACTTGTTATGTATGCAGTAGGATTTTATGTAAAAACAAGACAATCTAGACAAATATTATTTATTATTCTTGCAGAAAAAGCATGTCTCATTTTGTGAGGTGTATTTATGTTTTGATGGTACTTTTGCAGACCTGGCTAGGTACAAAAGGGTACAGTTTTCCTCTGTGGATACTATTCACACTTTTGTTGAAAAATCCACTTCTCCACTGCCTGCTACTGGAAAACCTATGTCACAGGGAGTTGGTAATTTGGTCTATTGTATTTTCGTTATCTTATGCTCTTTGAAGAAATAAATGCAGTCAACTAGCTGCAATTTTTGTGTGTTGCTCTTTGTTATCAAGCATACAGTAAACAATCATTATTGTGCATGAACGAGTTCTTGTGTTGCTTTTGGAATATTTATTTAGATTGTTTATAATCCATTGTTATCTGTTCATTATAAGTACATGCTAATTTTTCAGACCATAACTAAGGTTATGTTTCTAACCTATAATGACACATAGAGGTGTTCAGACTTGGCATGTTATGAGATGATGAACTGCTGTGCATGTCATTAGAGATGGAGAAGCCAAAAACATATGAGTATCAATATTTCAAGAAGCTGAAGCTGTCCAGCAACCAAAAAATTCCTTGCTTAAGGAGCTCAGAGTTGGGGAATGAGATCCAAAAACGAGAGCTGCATAAACATCATTCAGGTATGTATCTAATTCATGTCTCTATTTCTGCCTAAACATTTTCATGACCATCACATTGTGTGACTCTCACATGTATTTACTTATATTTCTATTCTAATAGCTCAAAATTCAAACAAGAAATTGTTCTTCACCATAACTGATCATATGCGTACATGTGCAAATATATCTAATGTAATGTAATGTCCTTTTCTGAGTAATCACTACAGGAAGTTGACTTAGTAGCCTATTTGATTCCCATAGGTTATAGTCGGAAAAAGGGGATCACTTAATTTAATTGTTTAAATGTCATTTTTGGGTGAAAAAGCAACATATAAAAGTGACGTTGAATAGTTAAATTAAAAAGGGTTATAAAAGAGAGATCCATGGTATTACGATAACCCTTGGTATTCTGATCTGTAAACTGCCGTTGATATTCCACTGGACAGTTCATCACAACAGATCTCATAATTATTATATAAAAAATCTAAGATTCTACACTATTACAGTTTTATTAAACTTTAAGATCTGTAGATTTCACTGTAATTAGTGCATGCATGCGAATATAAATTATGCAGAAAAGTAGAGAACGAAAAAATAAGCTCACACACACATAAGACACAAGATATGCTCTCTGGAAAACCCTTTCGGGAGAAAACCCAGCTGGAAGGTGAGTCCGCTTCGCTCTCTTTCTCTGTCTGGAAATATGTCTGCAGGTACAAAGAAGTAATGCCTATGGCCCGTGGGCTGCTACAGTGCACAGATTCTCTCTATGTGCTCTACCTCCTATCTGTTAGAAAATCATAAAGGCAGAAAGATTTTCTTATTCTTGATAATTATTTGTGATGTTTCTTGTTATTACGATTCTTTATATCTTCTTTCTTTTAGTTCATGAAGCAATTACCAAAGCAGCAACACATATAACAATAGACACCATTTATAGGCACTATGCCAGGGCAAAACCCCCCTCAAGGGAAAAAACCCAGTCAAGATATTTCTTCCTTTCAATAGTATTCTTTGAGATTCTTCACCCTAGACACATAATAGTCCTTCCCTCCACACCAAGTCAACCTCCCAGATCTTCGACCCCTTTCCAACAACTTCGACTATGCAACAACTTCCAACAACAACAAAACTTGGAAGACTTAGATCTCCCAATCTAGGGCACGAAACATAGAGAGAGAGGCACCAAAATTTCGTTTTTCTTCTTCTCCTTAGTGTTATCACCATAGTAATTCTCAGGTTGTGGGATGAGGATTTGTAGTTAAAAAAACCAGGGGTAACCAAGAACTGCTTTGAAAATTCAGGATCTAGCCTTCCTGAGTTTCGGAGAGGGATCTCTCCTTACAATTTAGCTTTGTTTTGATAAAGGGTTTTAGGCTAGCTATGAGTGGACAATTTTGTTTGATTTTTGGAATGTTGGTAGGAATAAATGACTACAAAGAAAACCATAGAAAGATCTACCTAACCATTGGGCAATGGAGTCAAATTATAGCAAACAAGACTAGAAAACCTAGGCCAAAAGATGCAAATATGCTAAGGGCAAGATAGATGACCTTCAGAGGGTTTTAAAAGGCTATTTTGATGAAGTGGGTGAAATCTGGACTAAGGGCAATTAAGAATCCTTAGATCACAGAAAAGGAAGAGGGGAGTTGAGTTCAAATGAGACTAAAGAGCAATTAAGAATTCTAAAGTCTGGAAATCAGTAGAAAACATAAAAATGAAAACTAGTTAATACAAAGAGCTTTTTACACTAATTCTGTAATATTCCTCTTATTTTTTCATTTAGATAGAAATAAACACAGGATGTATGAATGAAACTTAGAGAGATACACAATGAAAACTTGAAAAGACTGTACTCATCTGGTCATCACATGAATCCTTAACTATGATGTCTATTTGCTTCAGTTTCCAGCCTGCTGCTTCAACTTAACTCACATAAAATCCCAATGTTTCAAAAAAAATCTATAGTAATCTTGATTATTTTATTCCACACTGAATACTTTGAATAATGAAGTATTTATACACATACATTGTTTACAAAATATCTGAGAGTTTGAGATAATGTTTTAAGGAAAAATAGGAAAGATAACATAAGAAGAGGGACAGTAGCAAAACAATTTGCAAGCTGTCCTCTTTTACAAGGAAAAATAGAACTGTTTATCTTATTTAAACTGATTTTTGATGTGCTGTGAGCATAGCTGGAATTAGGTGCATTTTCTCGTGGAAGGTGTTTGTAGAACATTCATTTCTTTGAATTTCAACTCTGATACTCTTTATCATTTGATTTTCACTGTGTTACTACTGTAATTGAAAAATAACCAGCAGTAACATTCTTTTTACTGATACACTTTGACCCTGATACACTTTGACACTGATTTTTTCACCATAAAGTAACAATAGAATATGAATTTTTTATGTGATTTTCTTGCCATTTACCTGTCAAATTCACATCAGATCTGTGAATTCTTGCCACTGTTCAGCAGTGGGGATCTTCATATTCTTTAGTTTCCTGTAGCTTTCATCAGCCTCTTTATATTTAGCAAAGTTTGGCTTTACTGTGAACATATGCTTGATCTCATTTTCTAAAAAGAACAAATTTTCAAAATATTGAAGTAGTACTTTGCCACTTGGAGATCCTTGAGGCAAAGGCTGTTTAGCTTGCTCCTTAGCATGAGCTCTGATTTTCTGGTCATAAACCTTCTGTGGCATTAATTTGTCATTCAATACATGAATGTCTGGTAAACCTGCTTCTAATAATACTTTGTATTTGGCCCAATAGCTTGTGATGGCCAAGTTCATATCTTTACACCTGTCTTCCAAATTATTCATCATGTTTCTTTTATTCAGAACTTTCTTAATTTGAAGGATGGCCTCTGTTCTGTCAGCAATTTTCAACTCTTCTAATTCTTTTCTGTTTTTGCTGTTCAAAAATGCTATGAGTTGAACTGCTTGTGGTGGCTTATTTTCAATTTCTTTCTTGGTTTTATCAATTTTTGCATTTGCAGCCCGTGGCAACTCTTTCTGCTCATATATTATCTGAATAGAAGGCCATTGTGAGTGAATGCCTTCAATGATTTTTGTCCATAAATGATTTTTTATGTAGGCAACTTGATCTGTAAGATTCACCTGCTGTTGAAGAATTTTCACTTGTTCCTGTAATCTGTCAGCCCTCTGTTCATGTCCTTTGGAAGTAATTAAGGCATCTCTTTTAGAAGTTTCCAGATTTTTAATGATGCCTTTCAAACTGAGTATTTCTTTATCTTTTAAAGACATATCTTCCGTGGCTCTGATTATTGCAGCTTTGTTCTCTACTGTGTTTATCTGTGAGGTCGATGAAGAAGAGGCAGAGATGTCATGAGAAGTGATTGGCACTGCAGTTGCCAATACTCCTTGCGGTGCCAAGTGTTCTGCCAATGTAGATGAAACAGCTGTACTTACAGTTGGGATCACTGTAGGAATGAAAACCTGTTGAGCTTTCTTCAGATTTTCATTTTCTTTCATGAAAGCTTCTATTTGGCTTTCCATTTCCTTTATCTGGGCTGTCATCTTTAGAACAAGTTGTTTTAGTTCATCTTTTTCTGCTAAAGAATTTCTTTTGCCTGGGGATTTTTATTTTGAGGCAATTTTAGCTGTTTTTTGAGGGCAGCTATGTCTTCATTTTTCTGTTTGATTATAACTTTTGCTCCTTCAATGTTTGCTGGGTCAGCTCCTGCTTCAATTACTATGTCCTCCAATGCTTTGATTCTTAAGTTATTGGCATATAATGAGGCTTTATCCAATTTCATTTGATTTTGAAGGTTTATCAGTGTTTTCTCAATCCTGATAGAATTCATAGTCTTATTGATTATTTTAGAATACAACATCTCTGTATTGCTTCTGTGGAATTCTATTTGGTCCAACTCATGGACAACATCTGCATCAACTTCAAGGTTTGTCTTCGAATAATCTGCAATTGTTTTTGGATCAGCCACTGTGGGCTTGAGAAATGACATCACCAATTTGTTTGAAGAATAATCAAAAGCTGAAAGGAGTCTATCTTTATTCGCAGGCTTTTCTTTAAGGAACTTGGAATATGCTTCACTTTTGATTTCTTCATTCTTTTCTTTGATTTGTCTGAACCTGATTTGAATATCTGACTCTGTGTTGTCAGGTTCTTTAGAAGAAGAGGGCATATCAACCTTTCTTTGTTTATCCACCATGACTGTGTCTTTCTGCTGTGCTCCAAGTTGGACATTTTGAAGCTCTTTGAGTGTTTCAGTTACTATCCTTGTAGCTTCATCATCAGTTTCATGACCATTGTTATCTTCAACATTGATAGCTTTATCCCTTTCTTCATCAGTCAATTTACTTTTCTTACTGTAGGGAATTTTGAATCTTTTATCTAGAATAGTTTCAGCAGTGAAACTATTTTCCTTTCTGCTTCTTTTATGAACAATTTCAGCTTCTTTGTTCACTGTAACCACTTGTGTTTGATCAATCTGTTTATCTTTTCCACTGTTTCCCTGCATGCCCTGTGAGTCATCATCAAATAAAGTATTCGGCTCCCACTCAAGTTTATTGGCATATTTTTCAATTTGGGGCTTGGGATCATGCAAGAAAGCAGACAACTTGCATTTCAATCTGATTTGACTTAAAACACCCTGAGTATCATAATTCCACATAAAGCTGTATGGGAATTTATATTCTTTCAACTTGACATTAATTTCATTTGCTGCTTCTCTGTTGTTCACAATGACTGGCCCAACTTGATTTTTCAGTTTGAACTGAGTCTTTTTTTTAGAGGCTATGAAATTGACTTCATCTGCATTCAACAACTGCCTCAAATATTCTAAAGCAAATATCCTTGTTGTCACAAATCTAGGCAATTTATATGGGGCCAAGAGTGCACCATATACTCTAATCTCTGTGTAATTCTTGTATAAGTACCAATCCCCTGTTTTACAG
This sequence comes from Pinus albicaulis, assembly GCA_034641835.2. Lineage (NCBI taxonomy): Eukaryota > Viridiplantae > Streptophyta > Pinopsida > Pinales > Pinaceae > Pinus > Pinus albicaulis. The sequence goes on from CM076584.1 coordinate 1,271,089, forward strand.
CTCTCAGATAGCTATAAGATCCTATTTGTTTCTTCATTAATTCTAGGGGTCTGTTCTTTATTCAGCAAATTCATAGCAGGTACTAGAAACAAGTCATTAAAGTTTGCATAGTTGTATTTCCTGTTCCATTTTCTCAGAATTGATGACCAAAACACAACTGAAAGTACATTCCCTTCTGGATCTATCTTCTGAAACTCAATAGGAAATTTGTCTGCTTGATAATACAAAAAGAGATGAAGTAGATATGAGGTATATCTAAAGACTCCTTCTTCTGACAATTTGGACAATTGGTAGTGCATGTTTTCTGCAATGAATTTGGCAAAATTGTACACAATGGATGGACACTGGCTAGGACTTAGAATAGACAGAAAACCTAGGATAGCAACATCAGTGAATTCATCACTGTTATATTCCAGTGTGAATGATAGCATGGAGACAATCTGTCTGGTTTCATTTGGAAAATGAAAAGTATCAAATGGAAGATTGAGCTTAGGGATATCAACCTGTTTGTGACAAAAAGTCTGGAAGATTTTGAACTTAGAAGCAAAATCAAGGTCTAGGTAAAGCTGAGTTAAATCCTCTATTGATAATGAAGCAGCATTAGGGTCAGGGTTTAATTGCAGCATAGAGTTTATGGATTCTGCATTGATGTAAAATATGACCTCTCTATCTTTATTGACAATACACCTTTGGTCTGGAAGATAATAGGACTGACACAATCTAACAAAATCAGGGACTGAATGAGTAAGAGGGACAATGTACTTTGGCAGATTGGAATCCCAGACTGGTATATCTTTGTCACCTTTCTTTACAGATTTACCAAAACACCAGTTATAGACATCAAGTAAATTGAACTCTACTAAAGGGTTCAGTATTCTGTAATCAAGGTCAACCAGAGGACTATTTTCTTGTGAAGTAACTGGAGGTTGGACAGGCCTGACAACTTCTGTGGAATCAACAGTGAGTGCAGGGGTTGGTTTATCAAGTTTAGAAGACTCAGGCTGAGAGATTTTAGCAGAGGCTTTCTTCTGAGGTTTTGGGCCTCCTGATTTGGGGGTTACTTGTTTCTTTGTCATTTTTTAAGTAAACAGAGCAAGCTTAGATGGTTTGCTGAGTTCTTCTGTTGGAAACAAGGGACTTTTGGAGAATTTCTCTGATAAAATAGGGTTCTGAGCAGAGTTTTAGATGGAAAGAGGGTTTTAATGCTCAGAAGAAAAGCTATAATCAATTCCAGCAGTGAAAATGACCAGGGAATGGATAAAACTAAAAAAAACAGAAATGAGGGATTCTGTGGAAAAATTGACAGAGTTTCCCCTGTACTTTGGATGTTTTTTGTAATCTTCCTGTGAATAATTTAGTAAAAAGGAAATGGCTGGTAAAACAATGTTTTTTCCTTTGAAATTGAAGTTTTTTGTGGATAAGTTTGATGAAAAATACCTTTAAAAAGGTATAATTGTGGTCGAAGAGGTTTCACAGTTGCGCGCAGTCTTCAATTCTGATGAATTCGGCTATCAGAGGGTATGGTGCATCTTTGCAGAGGAAATGGTAGTTTAAATAATTCACAGTTTCGAAATTGGCTTTTAAAATGGCAACTGATTCATTGGTAAGTTCGAAAATGGTGAAAAGAGCTCTGCACAGGCTGTCAAAGGTTTACTGGCGCAAAATGGTGAAAATTCGATGAAAATAGGCTCTGCGGAGGTTTCTCAGGTTAAAAGGCGCGAATAGATGAAAATGTGATAAAAACATTAAGTTCTAATGTTTTAAACCATAGTTTGAATCATAGTTAAATCACATTAACTGCAGGTTAAGCGGAAGTGGTTTCGGAATACCACTGGGCGGTATTCGTGCAGCTGTAGAGCGGTAAGCGATAAATTACTTTTCGAACGCGATCCAATTGTTTTGTGACATGTCAACGCAGGCTGGTTTGGGAAAACCACCCATATCGCGCGAATTTTACAAAACATCGGTCGATTACTTTATGGGCGCGATATGAGGTATCGGCCGTCGAATCTGGCTTTGACAAGCGAAGGGTCACGATTTAAAAGGAAAGGAGCGGGGAAATGAAAGTCATTGGGTTGCATATGGATCGTCCGATTTGGACCTAATGGAAAATCCAACGGTGGTCATGCTACGCGATAGGGGAAGGCATGGGAATGTAATAAATTGTCGCATTGATCATTAATCGTTGGATTAAATGAATGGAGGGGATCAGAGGGCTGATATTAACCCCGATAATAAAAGGGACTTGGTTCAGTTTTATACAGAATCAATGGAAAAATGATCGGGAGAGGTTTGAAACTAGGATTTAATCGAGGTTAAGACTTGCATTTAGGGGATATGGGGTTTGTATGGCGGATTTTAACTTAGATTAGGGTTTTAACCTTAGGTTAGGGAGTCGGGCAAGGGAAAATATACAAGAGGATAGGGTTATTTCTTTTGAAGTTTAGTTTAAATGAAACTTCGGGAAATTTTTGCTTTAAACACATATAAAACATGTTTAAAGTTTTTTTCATATATTTTTTTATTATATGGTTAATTAAACCAGGGTGATTTAACTACCATAGAGGCGGGATATATATATATATATAAGGATAGTTTTAGCCAAAGGGGTTGTAATGTGGGTGTTTTATTTAAACATGTGGGGATTAAATAACTTTGGCTAAAGTTATAATAAGTGGATTTTTGGGTTTATTATATAAAAAGGAGTTATATATAATAGGAGAAGGTTATTTTTATAGGGAATTAATATATAAATTAAAGTTAATATGAAAATGGGATAATGTATACTCAAAATACATAAACATAATAAGTAAAGTGGAGTTTAAAAGACAATTTGCATTAATCTTATCACTTTAACTTAAGATATAAAGTAATTTTGAGGGTTTAATGCTTTCAAATGATGAAGGAAATTAGTCAGATGGGAATTATAATGCCTTTAAGTAAAAAATGGAGTTTTACTTGGGATTATTCATGGGGTGAATGCATGAATGGAAATTGATGTAAGTTTAAGGGATTACTATAGACATTTCACACTTTTAACTGATCAGTCATAGAGCCTTGGGTCCGGTCCCCACAAAAGTCAAGGAAATGCTTTGAGCTTTTCTGATTGATAGTTTAGAATGTTTCATAACTATGGGAAGGGGAAGTTAGTTATGTTGCAACCCATGATGAATGATATTTATATTGAGACTTTTCACCTTCTTCTACCTACCCAGCTTACCATGCTAACATTTTTTCTTCCTTTGTAGTAAGGTGCATTTGAGCTAGCAACCTTCACAGCATTTATTCTTTCTGAAAGCAAGTAAACTATCTAATTCTACACTTATTTCATCCATGAATCCAGATTAAAATGTTGGATTCATTTTATTTCTCTACCTAACTACTGAATTGTCATGATTAAACTGTATGACAACTCATTATTCTTTATTTACAACAAGTGAAATTGAAAAATGACAAGTTAAGATTAAACTGTTTAACTCATCATGGAATATGGCATTTATTGACACTCTGCCATAGTCAAAAAGTAAAAAGTAGTGGCATTTATGCTTGCACACTTTCATGCTTTATTCATTTTTCTTTTGGGGTCTTTTATTTTGTATAAGTCCTTTGATTATTCTTTTAGGACTTTTTACCCTCTTTTTGATTTTGATTTTTTTACAAAATATGTGAATACAACTTGCAGAAGGCAAAGTATGTACAGATTTACAAGATTATCAATAGTCAAGTCAAAATTATGACCCCTATATTATAGGTTGCTAACACTTAGACTTCCCCAAACTCGCACTTTTTCGGCTTCCCGACAACAAAATTCGAACTTTTTCTCAGCTACAAGTGATATAGAACTTGTTGTGAGAGAGTGTGCTCCAAATGAATTCGATTTCCTTCCTTTTATAAGCTCCAGGTGAGGTGGAATAGGTGTCTCTTAGGCCGACATGATCTCCTTTAGACTGACTTGGTGTGGAGGTCACATAATTCATATTTTACTTAATATTAAATATTTTTGCATGATTCAAAAGCCCAAAAAAGGTCTCTTTAAATGTACAATGACTCTATTAACTTAGAATAAATCGTAGAAGTCTTCAATGGGGACTTTGACCTAAAACATGGTGACCCAAGCATGAAACCCATGCTTTAATAAGTCACAATAATAATAATAAAAATTATTTTCTTTATTCTTTTGTCAAGTACATTACAAGATGACTCAAGTACATTAAATGAAAAGCGAACCTAGTTACATTTTCCAACACTTCCTCTTAACTAGAGAGTTATTCGAGAATGGACATTTCCACCGTCATATACAAATACAATGGAAGATCTCATACTATATGAACAATGAAGAACTTTAGGCACCGCAATGCCATGGACTAGATTCCTAACTAGGGCAATCTATCCTTTGGTCTCTCAACAATTTAGGCACCGCAATGCCACAGACTAGATTCCTAGCCAGGGCAATCTATCCGGGTGGGACTAAGATGGACTCAAGCTTTTAGCCCTTTTAGGTACCATCACGCTTACTTGCTAACCATCAACCCAGGGACCTAGGTGTGTATCAATGGCCAGAGCTCTATGACCCATACCACCCTTCTCTACTTTGGGACCTAGACATCAACACAAAGTGCTGACCATATGTCCTCCCAGGCAATGCTTCACTCACAAAGCCTCAAAACCCCTTGATCCAACAGATCATGGATGACCAATCTCTCCCAATCAAACTGACTGGTAACCAGCATGCTATCAAAATCCTTCGCGAGATTTTCCTGTACAAACACAACCCAAATCAATAATATACTTTTAGATGTACATAAAGACAAACCTCCGAGGTCTTTCAGACAAATTGATGTTGCTTTTCAACTTTTCATAGTAGGACTATTAACTGAATCTTTGAGAGAAGATTCCTTCGTCATATACTTCCCTTCTCCTACTTTTCATGCAATAACATATCCTCCGAAATTTCATTCTTCAATCAAAACTAAGCTATGCCTTCCCTCTCAACCAGGAAGCATCTTCATCCAAACTCCCTCTTAATCTTAAGGAGATATTTTCTATTTAGGCTTCCTCAAGGAGATCAACTTCTTCTTTTCGTCATCGGAGAATCTTTCATGGCTTCCAACCATTTCATCAGAGTTATCATCATCCTCATCATGCTTATCACATCAACGGGCATCTTCACCATATTGAAGATTGTGTACCTACACAACTTAGGTAACAAGTACAACCAAATATATAGAAACTTGAAGTTACCCATATCAGAATCACAGAAGCATTTCAACTTTATACATATCAGATTCCCAAACTTAATTACAAATAGGACACATATGCTTTTCAACATTTTGCTAAGGACTTTGTTTTGAACCCTAGACTACTTCATAACAACTTTTATTCTATCTAGGGTTTCAGTGTTTCTTTCAAAGGTGTAACACACCCTATTACAACATATAGCAAACCCTAGAAAAAATATAAATATAGATCTATAAGATATCTAACAATTTTTAGAATTCATATGTTAGACTTTCCATTATAGATTTATACAAATCCTAGATTTCATACAAGAGAATCAATCAAAGTCAATCACAACTTAGTCATTAATATGACCAGCTTCCACTAGAGTTAGTTGCAAACCTAAATTTTCAATCAACCATAAAATCCAATCAAAAATCATATTTCATCAATCTTACACAAATCTCAAATCATCATATTGTTATTATTCATCAGAGATTTTCACTTCTACTAAGGTTCAACTTCAAAACCCTAGAATTCCTTTTTCACAACCTCAACAATCATTATGTAAATAGATCTCAGATTGTTATATCACACATACTAGAGAATTTAACTACTACTAGGGTTTAGCTACATAACCCTAGATTTCCAAATATCATCATCCTAGAATCTCATAGAAGGATTTATATTAAATCCTAAGACTTATGACCATGAATAGCTAGGTCAACACATTTATCTAGGAATTCATTATCACGCAAAGGCATATCATATGTCCGAAAACATTAATACATTAGACATACACTGACCTAGACCAAGCTAGGTTTTCAACCAAAGGACATATTTTCTGGTAATTAGGGTTTCATCATCAAGTAAAGTCATTTCATATCATAGACAAACATAACAAATTTGATTAGACTAGGGTTTGATCAAACAAACATAGACATACCAAGGAAATCATTTCTATGACATTATAAGGGTCTTGTTTACACATTCCACCAAACCCTAATGAGTTAGGATTTCAATATAGGAACATAGCAGACCCAAGATTATCAACATTTCAAAGGTTCGGGATTTTAGACCTTATCATTCAACCCTAACAAGTTAGGTTTTCCTGATCAGACCAAAATCCTAAACATGACATCATTAATAAAAGCTTCAAATAGCATTTCACGATAACCCTAAGCAGTTTAGGGTTTTAGACATTCACCTTAGCATACCCTTCGGTTAGGGTTTTTCAAAACCTATCTAGGGTTCTTTGCAAAATCAATTAAGAATATGAGTTGGGTAGATTTATCAAGTGATGAATCACCCAAAATAAGAATCAATATGATTCACTATAGCTCGACACAACAATGTTAGTAATAGATTGTCAAATGAATGAACATTTATCATAAAGAAATCAATGTTTTAAAGCATGCCATTGTTTCTTGACAAACCTTGTCTTGAGAGGTCCTCCTTCATACTCCTTGAGAATATAGCAGATGTTTTTCCTAATCAAGATCAGTAGTATAATAGAGGGAGAAAGGTGATTAGTATAATCAAAACATAAATAAGTACATAAAACCAAAAACTGAAAGGAAATGAGATACTTGTCTTTGAGAGTTGTTGAGGGCTCCTTCCAAAGCTTGAGGGATACCTATAAACTTATAAAAACAATAAAATGTCTTTTCCAAAAATATGTTAAAAACCTATAAATTCTAAAACATTAGAAATATAAAATAAGATATCTAAGGACTTAGTAATGTAAGTCCTATTGTCGCACAAATTGTCTAGGCACCGCGACAACGGCTCAGATTGGGGGCTGTCACCTTTATCCCCAATCTCTCTATTTAAGCTGTCTCCTTGCAGGCCAAGGGAGGTAGACCCTTTTAGAAATGAGGATGACAATCCAGGAGACACAGCTAAAACATCAAATACTTATAAAATGACGAGATTCCACAGATCTAGATTAGATATCACGTTTAAGACCAATGCCTTATGGAGTCAAACAGAATCCCGTTATGCAATTATAAACAAGTAAGTGACGATTAACTACTGCTTATTAAAACACGATTAATGACATTCAATGAAAGATACAACAACCATGAAACAGTATGATGAAAATGCCAGGGTTTAAAATGTTTCAATTAATTTCGATCCATACAAATCAAAGATTTTATATAGTCACTCTTAAGATAAAATTTCAAAAGCTCACTTGACTATAAAAGATATTTTTTGAGAATTTTCCAAATTTTATATATATATATATATATTTTTATTTTCTAAATTTTTAAGATTTTTTTTTTTTTTTTCTTTGTAAATCTAAAATTCAAAATCTAAATCTAAGACTAACTAAATATAAAAAGGCTCTAATTTTAACTAAATTTGAACTCTAAAGCTAAACAAATTAACGAAGTCTAAACTACATCTAAAATAAAACAAATCAAAATCTAATTAAAAATAAACAAAACGACAAAGTTCTAAAATCCGATTAAAACTAAACCATATGAAACTAAAATCTAAAAATAAAAATAAAATCTAAAACTAAACGCAAGTAACAAAATCGAAATGAACCTATGATCTAACTAGACCTACGATATCACTAAAAAAAATGAAATTGTAACGCAATGCTATCACTACCACTAAAGTTAATCTATACTAACACATTACCAAAAATTTAGATCTATCACTAACATTAAAATCTAACCTACGACTAACCCAAAGAAATCGTATTAACAAGCTGTCTTTGAAAAATCAACGCAAATGTTTTTGTGTTTCGTTTGATGTTGCAGGTCGACGGGCGAGGAGTCTGGACGGCGTGGAGAGGAGACGGGTTCGAACAGCAACGACGGCTATGAGAACGCAGGCAGGGAATTCGATGGACGAGGAGCTTGAATTTTTTATTGTTGCATTTGCCGTTTTGCTTGAGTTTGCAGGTTGGAAGGCAAAGAACGGACACCGACAGCAGAGAAGAGACTGGACGGCGGGTTGAAGCTGAGCTAGTCGGCGGCTTGGAGACTGTAGGAGCAAGAGATGGGTTCGATGCTGGAATGATGGGCAGAAGCTCGATTTGAAGATGCAGAAAGGAAGGACGGCAAGCATACAGATGGGTCTGAGGGAGATGCTGACAGCAACAAGGAAGATGTGAACCCAGTAAAATAAAAAAAAAACGTCCAGCAACTTCAAATTGTTCCAAAATTTATATTTTCAAAGTTTCTTGAAACCAATAACGCCCAGATTTGCCCACAGTGGGGGTTCTGAAGCCAGATCTGGCCTTTGGAGGCTAGATCTGCCTTAGATCTAAAAAAATATTTCCGATTGAACCTGTAACCTGCAACAATCAGTCAGATTTGAAGATACACATCAAGAAACTATTAAACCCTTACAGTCCTAGAAGAAAATTTACAAATTTACAACTAATTTACAAATTTAAAACCCTCATGGTCAGATCTGAATCTATTTTAGCACATTTTTTAGAGATTTAAAATTTTTAAATGAGAGGCACAAGCCTTCGAAACCCTGCAAAATCACAAATATCGTAAGATAGACTTGGAATTTAACAAATAAAGAGCTTATCAGATTTATGTTTATTGAGAGTCGGTTGGTCCAACCGAAGACTTCCCTAGACGCCCAATCTTAAAAAAAATTTCCCTGCACACTTAGATCCGAATCTTAGATCGATAGAGATTTAAGAAAACAACATGAGACCTTTGCGGAAAAATCAGAATGTTATTTTATAAACCCAGAAAACTGCATAAGATACCTATATGCAGATTAATCCATGAAGGCCATCAACCATAAAATGCAAGAAACCAAGTAGCAGAGTCTAGAGACAATTCACCACATAGATCTGAGAAGGAACATCCAGATTGTAACCCCAAAGTCTTTATGCTTTATTCCTCAAAAGTTTACAAGAGCTTCTAAGAGCAAGTGCATGATCCTGAGATCGGATGATTCAAGAATGACAAAGACCTCTAAATTTATAGGACCGGATCTCTAACGGCTAGTTTGGATGATCCTCGTCAAAATAATCTCAACTGTCCAAAAGATTTAATTATCTTTTAATCCGGAGCGTTGAAATTAAAATTTTGGGGAAAAAACGAATTTATCATTTAATTCAATTTTAATTAACTCAAAAATATTATTTTTGAGTTAATTACCTCAAAATTTTGACTCGACTTATAACCACCAAGGCCCAAGGGTCCAAAATTGCTTAAAATTCTCAATATTCCCTTGGCCTAGGGCTTTTAAAATCATTTTCCAAGGACCCACAAATTTTGCCTTTAAAGATTTATTCCTAACTTAGGACCCTAAATTAATTAAATTTCTGGTTTAAGATTTCATTAATTAATTGGCCAGAAAATTTAATTAATTGACTGAGAGGGGATTATAATTATTTTTCCAACCCTCCTTACATGAGATAATACATTTACATACATGAAGGGGGAATACCCATTAATATAGACCCTCAAATAAATACCCAATTCTGCGACTCAACATATGATCTAGTAGACCAAGTAGCTCAAACTACTTTTACAAGGACTCGATAGAACACTAGGACTCACTTAGTATGCTGATGATAAAATCCACCCTAGCTTTGGGGTGAGGCTGGAGGGAAAAACTCTGCCGATCACTTACGTGAATCAGTGAGACAAAAAACCTCCTAGGATGGAAGTCATCAACAACACACTAGGCTTACCTAGGTTGTTACATACATTGACGGTCTTACTTAGATCATTTACATCATTACATGCAGAATGGGTTTACATCATTTATAACAATGTCAACTGTCGATGAAATCTGGTTGATGGAATCTGAACGACGCAACCACGTCGAACATGACGAATCCCATTTGAAAAAATGGGGGTGTACTACTATGGTGTAGTTGACAAAGTGCGGTCAACATCTGGCTCTACTTGGGGACACGTTGCTTCATTGAAGGAATGTGAGAATCCAGAGTCTGCATCCAAGCAACACACAAGATTACATAAGTAGCGTCCATCCAAATATCATCATATAACATTAAGCTCATAAAAAATAGAAGCTCTTCTTTTATTTATTATTCTATTTAACATGAAAAGTCAATCTACTCTAACTGCAAAAATGAAATGCTGAAATAACAAGGAGTAGGGTTAGAAATACGATACAGAGGATGCCATGTGGCATCAGATGTGCTCAATATAGTGTATGCTGAGCATTTGCCTGCTTTCAGTCAAGTCTGTAGGTTGCTTTTCAGATGTGCCACGGCCGATCTTGCATAATGTAGGATTCTGTCTCATCCAAATGTCAAGCTGCTCTCGACCATCAGACAAATCAAACCACTTACTTTTTCTTTTCTGCTTCTTTCTCTTCTTCTGAGTGGGTTGTGATGTCAGCAATGAGACCACTGCAGATTTCTTGTCCTCATGTTGAAGATGTTTGTACAAAATATCTGAAGAATCTGGAGCATGACCAATATTATTCTGGATATATTTTGTTAATGGTGACACATAAGCTTGGTCTTTCTCAACATCCCTTGAAACCATAGTTAAATCCTCTGTGTGATGAGATGGGAAAGGCTTTAGCAGACAAGAAGTCTTATGATCTGTTGATGAATCTTCATAATCAAATTTCGGTTGAAATTTTTGTAATTCTTCCATTTTTTCCAATTTCTTCTGTATGGAACTCATCTCCCTGGCATGCCTTACTATTAATTTTGTCTGATTTGCCTCCATATTTTTTATTTCCAACAAGTGATTTTCCTTCATGGCAGTCATTTCCTGGGTGTGTCTTGCTTCCATTGCAATCATATGATTCTGTATAATGGACATCTGATTAGAATGATTAACTTCCATTATCTTTAACCTGTTTTCCATGACATTTATTTCCTTAACATGTTTTTCTTCCATGGCAATTATTTGATTGGAGTGATTAAATTCCATGATCTTTAACCTGTTTTCCATGACATTTATTTCCTGTGCATGACTTGCTTCCATGGAATTTATCTTATTTTGAAGATTGATTTGGTTAGCTTCCATGTTTTGAATCATTTGCATATGATTGGGTTGCACATCCTTAATCATCTGAGCTGGTTCCTTAACCCGACTTTCATGATCTTCTATATGCATGTGATAGTCCTTACCAACAACATTAATTTGATGACTTGACCTTGCCATTCTACTAGCTATGATCCTTTTGACAATGGGACAAGTAGCCTCTTCATGAAGATCATTACAGGCTCTACAATAAGGCGGAGCTTCATCCACAAGATTCGCAAACTCAAGTTGATTTGTCGGTCTCTGCTCATAAGATAGGTCTCTTTTCTGCAAAGCATTATTATTTCTAAGTTGGGAATTCTGCATTTGAGCTCTTTCCATTTGAACCAACCTAGCCTGTAAGACACTTATTTCCTTAGCATGTTCAGAGATCAATTTCGCTTGATTAAGCTCCATGCTTTCAAGTTTTTGCATTAACTTTTTCATAGGGTCATCATCATCTTCTTCAATATCTAGAGTTTTGGACATTCCAGATGCTTTCTTATCCTTTTCAATCTCCTCAGCTAAAGATTGACAAGCCTTATAATTTGCAGTTTTAGCCCGCCTTAACTCATATGAAGTATCAGAATCAAAAGCATCAATGTGAAAATTCAGAAGAGATCCATCAGGAGGTTTATGGGTTTGAGATATTTCTCCAAGGATACCATTAAATCTCCTGTTAAATTCTTTAGTTGTTTCATTTTCTTTCTTTTTTATGGTACTGATCTCTCTTACCAAATGTCGATCTTCCCTTTTATCACCATACTTTTCTTTAAAAGCAGCTACAATTGATTCAAAAGTATCAAATGAATTATCAGGCTTTTCCGTAAACCATTCAGCGACATCTTCGCCAAAAGTAAGAACAAAAGTTTTCATCTTTACATCATCGAAATTATTATTTGCAACTGCAAATCTATTCCACCAGTTAGTGAAAGAAAATAAATGAGATTTAACACTAACTGCATCATTTCCTTGAAAGATAGGTAATTTATCCATTTGAGGGAGATCATGAGGATAACCTTGAATATTAGCAAAATTACATGGGGCAAAAACATCCATGATATCGTTTTTCGGATTTTAGAAATAGATCTGTGTTCAAGAATAGTCAAAAGGTCCTCAGGAAGCGAACTTCTTGGCAGGAACTCTTGTAAGAAATGAAAGAATTGGAGTCGCCACTTGAACATGAAACTAATTCTTAAACAGGAGAAATAATCGAGAGATAGCAGATGGATACAAGGGGGGGATTCTTGTCTGGGAATAAAAAGATGAATAAGTGGAGTCGCCACCCAAACAAGAAGCCAACCGAAATGTCCAGGTGCTAAAGATATGATGATGAAAAGATAAGACGATGAAAATATGAAGAGATGAAAGATGCCAGAAAATGTGATCCCTTGCGACAGGCTAATGAATGGCGATGAAAGATCAGAAGATTATAAAATGTTGTTAAGACCAAGGACAAAAAAACTCTCTCCCCGGCAACGGCGCCAAAAAATGTTGTCGCACAAATTGTCTAGGCATCGCGACAACGACTCAGATTGGGGGCTGTCACCTTTATCCTCAATCTCTCTATTTAAGCTGTCTCTTTGCAGGCCAAGGGAGGTAGACCCTTTTAGAAATGAGGACGACAAATCCATGAGACACAGCTAAAACATCAAATACTTATAAAATGAACGAGATTCCACAGATCTAGATTAGATATCACGTTTAAGACCAGTGCCTTATGGAGTCAAACAGAATCCCGTTATGCAATTATAAACAAGTAAGTGACAATTCACTGCTGCTTATTAAAACACGATTAATGATATTCAATGAAAGATACAACAACCATGAAATAGTGTGATGAAAATGCTAGGGTTTAAAATGTTTCAATTAATTTCGATCCAGACAAATCAAAGATTTTATATAGTCACTCTTAAGATAAAATTTCAAAAGCTCACTTGACTATAAAAGATATTTTTTGAGAATTTTCCAAATTATATATATATATATATATATTTTTTTATTTTCTAAATTTTTAAGATTTTGAATTTTGAATTTTTATTTTTTTATTTTATTTTTTATTTTTAATCTAAAATTCAAAATCTAAATCTAAGACTAACTACATATAAAAAGGCTCTAATTTTAACAAAATTTGAACTCTAAAGCTAAACAAATTAACTAAGTCTAAACTACAGCTAAAATAAAACAAATCAAAATCTAATTAAAAATAAACAAAACGACAAAGTTCTAAAATCCGATTAAAACTAAACCATATGAAACTAAAATCTAAAAATAAAAATAAAATCTAAAACTAAACGCAAGTAACAAAATCGAAATGAACCTATGATCTAACTAGACCTACGATATCACTAAAAAAAATGAAATTATAACGCAATGCTATCACTCCCACTAAAGTTAATCTATACTAACACATTACCAAAAATTTAGATCTATCACTAACATTAAAATCTAACCTACGACTAACCCAAAGAAATCGTATTAACACGCTGTCTTTGAAAAATCAACGCAAATGTTTTTGTGTTTCGTTTGATGTTGCAGGTCGACGGGCGAGGACTCTGGACGACGTGGAGAGGAGACGAGTTCGAACAGCAACGACGGCTATGAGAACGCAGGCAGGGCATTCGATGGACGAGGAGCTTGAATTTTTTATTGTTGTGTTTGCCGTTTTGCTTGAGTTTGCAGGTTGGAAGGCAGAGAACGGACATCGACAGTAGAGAGGAGACTGGACGACGGGTTGAAGCTGAGCTAGTCGAGGGCTTGGAGACTGCAGGAGCAAGAGATGGGTTCGATGCTGGAATGATGGGCAGAAGCTCGATTTGAAGATGCAGAAAGGAAGGACGACAAGCATACAGATAGGTCTGAGGGAGATGCTGACAGCAGCAAGGAAGATGTGAACCCAGTAAAATAAAAAAAACGTCCAGCAACTTCAAATTGTTCCAAAATTTAGATTTTCAAAGCTTCTTGAAACCAATAACGCCCAGATTTGCCCACAGTGGGGGTTCTGAGGCCAGATCTGGCCTTTGGAGGCTAGATCTGCCTTAGATCTAAAAAAATATTTCCGATTGAACCTGTAACCTGCAACAATCAGTCAGATCTGAAGATACACATCAAGAAACTATTAAACCCTTACAGTCCTAGAAGAAAATTTACAAATTTACAACTAATTTACAAATTTAAAACCCTCATGGTCAGATCTGAATCTATTTTAGCACATTTTTTAGAGATTTAAAATTTTTAAATGAGAGGCACAAGCCTTCGAAACCCTGCAAAATCACAAATATCGTAAGATAGACCTAGAATTTTTTTTTTTTTAACTTGAACGGTTATGAGATTTTATTTATGAGAAAGAGAGTGGACAGGGCTGTGCCTTATCGACCCAGAATACATCTTTGGATTCCAGCGGCAGCTGAATTTAAGACTTGACGTTAACAAGGCAAATCTGTAAATCTTTCTTCATTTATAAAAAGCAAACCTTTCTGCATTGCACTCCCCTTGTTGGCCATCAAGTCTGCTTCACTGTTTGAGCTTCTCAGAATGTGGTAGAATTTATAGGTGTTGAATGCTGTGAGGACCCTTTTCAGTCTTTCCAGGACCCTGTTTAGGCTTGCATTTCTGAATTTCTCTTCCATGTTCAGATTCTTGATGAGGATCTCCGAATCCCCGAAAATCTGTATGTCTTTGATGCCTTTCTCCCTAGCAATTTGGCAGGCTTTGAGCAGACTTAAAAGCTCCGCTTGATTATTAGTTTTCAATCCGAGACCCCAGTAGAATGAGTCTCGGGGAGCTCCATTTGGGGAGTAAATAATCCCGCCTGCACCGGAAGGTCCAGGGTTCCCTTTGGATGCCCCATCAAAAAAGATGGTGTGTATCTTTTGTTCTCTCCACCAAAGCTGAAAGGAGGCATCTGGATCTCGCTTTCTCCAGGAAGGGGGGGAAATAGGGGGAGGTTGAAGATACCTTCTGCAGTGGGGTTCAAGGGGTTCTAGCCACCTCTTCTCGGTCGGCTGAAGCAAAGGATCCTCTTTGTAGAATTGCTGCTGGGCTGCTTCCAAGAGAAGTGATCTGGCTTTTGCAGCCACCTGCAATGGAGTATGTGTCAATTCATTGAAAATCATCTGGTTGCGCGCAATCCAAATCTGCCAACACAAAAACTTAGGGAGAGCATTCCAGACTTTGCGCCAGAAGGACTTTTGAGGAATACAAAGCGGGTAAAGTTGTCTCCAATCTGCAAAAAGCTCCGAGACAGAGGTATGTGCTGGGGCGTTTATATGAAAATCCTGCAACAGAAGATCCCACACTGCCTTAGCGAAATGACATTCAATAAAGAGATGCTGTGCTGTTTCGTTGTTGCTCCTGCAGAGAGCACACCTGTATGGACCAGCGAAATTCCTTTTAGCCATGTTGTCGCCAGTTAGAATTTTGTTATGGACCAATGTCCAGAAGAAGAAATTGACTTTCGGGAGTGCCAATGGTTCCCAAACATTTTTCCAGAACTCTGCGTTGTGTTTGCTGGTCCTAGAGGTTTGAAAGGCTTTGTAGCCACCTGCAGTGGTGTATTCTCCAGAGATTCCCCAACCCCATCGATCCTTCAAATTGCTGTGAATAGGAGCTGCGTCCTCCAACATGTCGAGCAACCTGTTACTTTGTGCTTGCAACCGTTCTGGGGGATCGATTGCCCATCCGATCCAATCTCCGTTAGCGTCCCAAATTGAAATATCGAATACTCTGTTCTTACCTTCGGAGGTTAACCAGTCTTGTAACTCGGCAATTTCCGCTTTGTCTTTCAGTGGCTCTCTATCCATAATACGGTCGTGCCATAAGTTTGTATCTTTCCCGTTGCCTGGGATCCTATATGCAAATCGCTTAAACATTAAACTGCTCTTGATGCAAAGCTTCCACAGCATCGTGTTGTTAGCTGTATAACACAGTTGTATATCTCTAAGCGCTGCCTTGTTTGTATATTTCGCTCTCAGCAAAGCACTGACTGGATGCCGAGGCTCTTTGAGCATCTTCCACAAAGTTTTGCAACCGAGGGCCAAGTTGAACAGAGAGGGGTCTCGGATTTGAAGGCCGCCCACTTCTCTTGAGTTTTTAACTGTTTCCCAGTTGACCAGGTGAAGCTTTTTCTCATTTCCCCTGCCTCCTTGCCAGAGAAAGTCTCTTATTAGCGCGGAGATCTGATCCATTACAGTCTTTGGGGCCAGCAGGAACGCAGCTTGGTAGATTGGAAGGGCTGAGAGTTGTGATTTAATCAAGATAACCTTTCCTCCTTTTGTTAGCCAGAAACCTCCCCATGAAGAGATTTTTGTTTTGAGTTTGCAGATGATGTCAGACCAGAGCGATCTCCTATTTGTTCCAGAAATTATGGGGAGCCCGAGATATTTGACTTTGTCCCATTGAGAGTGCCCTTTGAATCCTAGAATGTTGGCTATGTTGTTGAGCTCCTGCTGTCCAGTATTCCAACTGAAGACTTCGCTTTTCTTTTCATTTACTAGGGCTCCCGAGACTTTGCAATATTTTCTGATGACTGATTCGAAGGCCTTGGCAATCCTGGTTGAGGCACCTCCCAAAAGAATCGAATCATCTGCAAAGAGGGCATGATTCAGGGAGTTAACTCTGCTGGTAGGTTTGAGGCCCGGAAGAGTACCTGCCCTTCTTTCTGCTTCAAGTTTTCTACTTAACGTTTCAGCCATTAATATATATAAGAAGGGGGAGAGCGGGCATCCCTGCCTGATTCCTCTCCTAGCTTGGAAGAAGCTGGTAGGCCTGCCATTAATGAGCGGGGCAATCCATGGATTGTCCAAGCAGGCTTTGATGAGGTTTACAAATTGAGGAGAGAATCCAAAGGAGAGCAAAACTTTGATGAGAAAAGTTCTGTTGACTCGATCAAATGCGTTAGCCATGTCTAGCTTTATGAGCATGCCTTTTTCTTTACTTTGCTTGCTTGTGTGTATGGTCTCCTGCACTTGTATGACATTATCCAATATATGCCTGCCCTCGACAAATCCTCCTTGGGAGCTAGAGATCAGTCTTGGAAGCAAGGGCTTTAATCTACTGGCCAAGAGTTTTGCCAATATCTTGTAAGAGGCATTACATAACGAGATTGGTCTGAATCTTGAGAAGGTTTCCGGATTAGTATCTTTGGGGATCAGGGCTAGGTAAGTTGAATTGGTGCTGCCCCCTACTTTCGCTTTTTTCATGAATCCCGAGATCATCTTTTGCAGGTCATGTTTGATTATACCCCAGCATGCTTTGTAGAAATGTATTGTGAAGCCATCAGGCCCTGGGGCCTTGTCTGAATCCATGGACCAGATAACCTTTATTATTTCTTCCTCAGTGACAGGTTTGCAAAGATCAGAATTGTCCTCCGGGGAGATGAGGGAAGGGATGTTACTGAGGAAATCTGCTACTTCTTCTTCTTCACATTGGGTGTCCACACTGTATAGATTTTTAAAATGCGTTTCTGCAGCTTCTTTTACTTGTTGGAGGCCTTTACAGTTATGTCCATCAGCGTTCTTTATTTCTGCAATATGGTTCCTTGACAGCCTAGCACGATACTGTCTGTGAAAGAAAGTAGTATTTCGGTCCCCAGCTTTTAACCATAAACTTCTGGACTTTAATCTCCAGTATTCCTCCTCTTTTCTAAAGGTTTGGTAGGCAGCTCTCTGGGCTTTTGTTTCCTTGTCCAGCAGATCTTCGTTTATGGGTTTGCTTTCCATTTCATGTTGAAGGGTGTGCAAAGTCAGTACTGCTTCAGTTCTTTCAGTGGTAGGGTTAGGAGCTGGGTTTTTAATCCATTCCTTCAGCGCTTTTTTGGTGAGCTTCAGTTTTTGCTCCCAAACATAGCTGGGGGACCCATTGATGGAGGAGGCCCAAGCAGCAGACACCGTTTGAGAGAAGCCAGCCCTCTCAATCCACAGTGGGGAAAAGCGAAATGGGATAGGGCCCAGGTCCTCTTCTTCCTCTAGACAGAGCAGAATAGGCTTATGGTCAGAGGAGAGCTTGGGAAGGATCTTGGTTGTTAAGATCATCTTGTTCATGAGAAGAGAGGATTGGACAAGAAAACGGTCTAGCCGGGCAGAAATGTGCTCTACCCCGGTACGATTATTCGACCATGTGAAGAGGCCTTGAGTTGGGTTAAGGTCCAGTAAATCCCACTGCTGAGCAAGCTCTTCAACAATGGCTACCATGTGGTCTTTGGAATAGGAGCCCCCTCTTTTCTCTTTAGCTTTCAGAACAATGTTGAGATCCCCAGCGAGAATGATGTTGTTGGGGGATTCTTGCTCTAAAAAGGCTGCCAAAGAGTTCCAGCATTCTCTTTTTTCTGAATAAATGACAGGGACATAAAGATTGACAAGTGATATTTTCAACTTACTTGCAAGATGGCAGATTTCTGTGTAGATCCAGTGTTGGGTCTCTTGAGTTTTGATCAGCTGGTGTTTATCTTCGGACCAAAGAGTTGCCAGTCCTCCCGATGAGCCCCTCGCACTGACAGCTATGCCTCCAGTTTTTTTCCATTTTGACTTGCTGGTTTCTAGCAGAGTTTGCCCTGCTATCTTTGTCTCTTGGAGCAAGAGGATGTCTGCAGGTTCCATTTTCATTAGATCCTTTACTGCGTCTATTTTTGCATGGTTCCCCAGTCCTCTGCAATTCCAAGAGACTAGCTTCATTATTTACCTGTTAGCGGAGTGGTGCCACCCTTGTGTGGCCTGGACCTATTGTTTCTTCCGATCGTCATTTCAATTGTGGACTGACTTCCTTGTGTTTTGAGCCTTTCAGCTTCTTCTTCTCTCTGCTCCTTGCGGGATTTCCTTCCCGCTCTTTTTGATGGGCGTTCATAAATTTCTTCTTCTGAGGAATCTGTGCTTTCTGCTGCCTTTTTCTTTGTGACTTCTGCATAAGTAGGGTTGGGGGGGCTGCCAAGGGGGACTTCAGCTTGGGTGGCAGCGCCTCCCTCGTTGCTTGAGGGGGAGGCTTCTATTTGAATCTCATTTTCTGTAGCAGTGTTCATTGGGTCACTCTTTGCACCCTCAGCTTCTTTTAAGGTTTCTTCCGCCTCCTGGGTGGGTGAAGGAATGTTCCTATCTCCAGAAGCAGCACCTTTTCCTGTATCCTTTTTTGCATGGCCAGCTCTCTGGACTAGAGTCCATTGTTCCTTGATTAGTTTATCCGATTGCTCCTCTGCGCGCTTCTTACAGTGCCTCGCAAAGTGTCCATGCCCGTGGTTCCCGATGCTGACCACTGCCTCCACAGCTTCTATAAATGCAGGCATCATTTAAAACCCAGCCCGGCATGCTTTGCTTAAAGGAAGCCCAAGTCAGGCTGGGCAGGCACGCTCTCCACGCCGGAGTTAGATCGTTTGGGAGGCTTCTAGGTCGACTTCAACCACAAGATTCACACAGCCAATTTTCCACTGGCGGATCAATGTGTGTAATTCAGTGAGCCCAATAGCTGAAGGATTATGATCCCAGTGGTAGGCAAGAGTGAGTCACACCCACACTGATGAATAAGGAACCTTGAGGGGTCAAAACTGCTCATTTATTAAGGTTGTTCTGCGCCCCATGAAAGGACACTGTCAGAAGATTAGGCTTCAGCCTTCCGGATTTCTTCGGGGACGACGAAGGTCCTTGCTCACTTGGGCAGCTCTTGACGCCGCCTTATCAATGGTTTCCGCCCGAGACCATTCCTCCACTGATTTGGGGACGGATAGTGTCTTCAACTGGCCAATGAGGCCCCTATCTGCCAGATTTAACGCCGCTTTACAGGTTTCCTCCTCAGGCAAGGCTACTGCAGGGATCGAATCCAATTTTTTGATGAACTTCTGCTGAGAAGCTGATGGGGGGCGTTTTGAACCGGCAGCAATCAAAGAGCGAAAGGCTGTGACTTCAGGCGGTACAGGAGGGGGGGCAGAGCCCCCAGGCGTTCCCATCGTGCAGCAGAGTAAGATCGCAGGGCTGTGCGCAGGGGCGCAGCAGCCAGAGCGGCGCAGAGTCTCTCCTGGAACCCTAGCTGCTCAGAGCACGGGGGGCAGCGCGCTGCAGTTTTTTTTTGGGATATGTATTTTTTAAACTATACATAATTAAGATAGACCTAGAATTTAACAAATAAAGAGCTTATCAGATTTATGTTTATTGAGAGTCGGCTGGTCCAACCGAAGACTTCCCTAGACGCCCAATCTTAAAAAAAATTTCCCTGCACACTTAGATCTGAATCTTAGATCGATAGAGATTTAAGAAAACAACATGAGAACTTTGCATAAAAAATCAGAATGTTATTTTATAAACCCAGAAAACTGCACAAGATACCTGTATGCAGATTAATCCATGAAGGCCATCAACCATAAAATACAAGAAACAAAGTAGCAGAGTTTAGAGACAATTCACCACATAGATCTGAGAAGGAAGATCCAGATTTGTAACCCCAAAGTCTTTATGCTTTATCCCTCAAAAGTTTACAAGAGCTTCTAAGAGCAAGTGCACGATCCTGAGATCGGATCCCTCAAAAATGAGAAAGACCTCTAAATTTATAGGACAAGATCTCTAACGGCTAGTTTGGATGATCCTCGTCAAAATAATCTCAACCGTCCAAAAGATTTAATTATCTTTTAATCCGGAGCGTTGAAATTAAAATTTTGGGGAAAAAACGAATTTATCATTTAATTCAATCTTAATTAACTCAAAAATATTATTTTTGAGTTAATTATCCCAAAATTTTGACCTTGACTTAACCACCAAGGCCCAAGGGTCCAATATTTCTTAAAATTCTCAATATTCCCTTGGCCTGGGGCTGTCAAAATCATTTTCCAAGGACCCACAAATTTTGCCTTTAAAGATTTAATCATAATTTAGGACCCTAAATTAATTAAATTTCTGGTTTAGGATTTTATTAATTAATTGACCATAAAATTTAATTAATTGACTAAGAGGGGATTATAATTATTTTTCCAACCCTCTTTTACATGAGATAATACATTTACATACATGAAGGGGGAAAACCCATTCGTATAGACCCTCAAATAAATACCCAATTCTGCGACTCAAAACATGATCTAGTAGACCAAGTAGTTGAAACTACTTTTACAAGGACTCAATAGAACACTAGGACTCACTTAGTATGCTGATGATAAAATCCACCCTAGCTTTGGGGTGAGGCTGGAGGGAAAAACTTTGCCGATCACTTACGTGAATCAGTGAGACAAAAAACCTCCTAGGATGGAAGTCATCAACAACATACTAGGCTTACCTAGGTTGTTACATACATTGACGGTCTTATTTAGATCATTTATATCATTACATGCAGAATGGGTTTACATCATAACATGCAGAATGGGTTTACATCATTTATAACAATGTCAACTGTCGATGAAATCTGGTTGATGGAATTTGAATGGCGCAACCACGTCGAACATAACGAATCCCGTTTGAAAAAATGGGGGTGTATTGCTATGGTGTAGTTGACAAAGTGCGGTCAACAAGTCCCTAATGTCAAATTGTTCGGGCTTGACTTTCTTTGGGTCTCCTTCAACAATGTTGGCTTGATCTCTTTCTCTCTTCTTATTTCTCGTATTGTTAGGACAGTCACTCCTATATTGACCCTTCTTATGGCATTAATAGACATGTCAACTTTCTTCCTTAGTCCTTTCGATTTCTTTCCTTTATGTTGAGCAATGTAGGCATTTGATACTCCTTTAGAATTGGCAGCTAATGAGATCCTTAATTCTTCCTAAATGCAGGCATTCCATAGTTCTTCAAAGGTGGGAGCTTCCTTCCAACTATTAAGTTGTTAATTTTGGACAACTAGGTCCAAACTCTATGTTGTGATGTTCGGATGAAGATACCAATATTTTTATTGGGTTCCTCTTTCAGAGAGGTGCAAGATCGATCTAAAGATCATCTTGATCCGATGAGCAGAACATTTATTTTGAATTTATTTTTGATCTATTCAAAATATGTGCAGGTTGGCCTTAAGGTTTTGTGCCCCAACAGATGTGTCACACACCCTCAATGATGGATATAAATAAGGTCAATGTTGGAGGACATTTCACTCATCTCATCTTCACACATTCTCTCTCCTCATCTGATTGGTTCGATCACTTGGAGTCTCTTCTCTCTCCACACGTGGGAAATCTGGCAGCAACACTTTCTGTTTTTTGGTCTAGGCTTTCTGTAGCAAGGTTTGACCAACGTTGACTTTGGTCAATGCAAGGTCAAATCGACTCAAAACTCTCCCAAATCTCGATTTCCCTAATCCGCATTTTCTGGCACTATTTCCGAGGCAAGACGTTGAGTTTGACTATTCAGCGTTGACCTAGCTGCTGCTGCTGTTTGCATTGACCGTTGACTGATAGCGTTGACTTTTGTGTTGACTGTTTGGCTGTCCTAGAGGGTTGTATGACATTGCTGGTTGGCTACCATATTGAGACTTTGCTAGTTGAAGCATCCTGTTGACCGTCGTAACGCACAAACACACTTATATTCTTCTGGCTTGTCTTCTGTTGATCTATTGGGATGTTCTATCAACTTTTTACTTTATTGTTTATGTGATTGTTGTCTAATACTGAAGAGAAAGTAAAGTTGCATCAAGTGTAGAACATCTACATAAATTTACATGGTATCAGAGGTAAGGTGAAGACAAGGCCCTAATTTGTAGCAATCACCGAAGAAGAGGATGGGTTCCTCAAACTACAATGGCTTCAAGACTAATGACAAATTGACTGGGAAGCATGACTTCCATGCTTGGAAGATGACATTGGATCTTATGTTGGAAGTCCAAGATGTCATGGACTATGTGCAGGGTAAAATCCAAGAGCCTCCATCCACTGCAACTGTTGCTGCCAAAACAAAGTGTAAGAAGGGAGAGATCAAAGCAAAGCTAATGATTAGGGACTAATTCTCAAGAGTCTAGTTGCCTACATCTCTGAGCTGGGCACATCCAAAGAGATGTATGATAAGTTGTTCAAGGCCAACAATGCGAATCAAGTCCTATTCTTCAAGAATCAGTTGAAGAATCTGAAGAAAGGCAGGGATGAGTCTATTCAATCATATTTTATGAAGCTAACCGAGATCAGGAACAATCTACTGGCTATTGGGGAGACAATAGCTGATCGAGAGATGGTACACACCGCACTTGGAGGGCTCTCATCCGAATGGCATGTGTTCAACACTACCATTCTCAATAATAATGTGATACCTGACTTTGATGAAGTACTATCGAGATGCGTTCAAGAAGAGACAAGAATGAAGGAGTATGAAAATGAAGGAAATGCTGCCTATGTTGCTCATTCTAGAAAGAAGAACTTTGGTGGTCCAGAGAACAAAAGAAGAGCAGGGACCCAAGGAAAGAAGGGCAAGTGTTACACTTGTCATAGGCTAGGTCACTATGCTAGAGAATGCCCTTTCAAGAAGGATTCTCCCGATGGTGATGACAACAACAACAACCGGAGGAATGGCAATCAAAGGAACAACAAGTTCAAGGGAAAGAGGAAGGCTCCCTCCGACGGAAATGGTCAACCTTTCAAAAGGTCGAGAAATTCCAGGTATGAGGAATCAAATGTTGTTGATAAAAGAAATGAATTCATTCTTGTATATGCCCTCTCTGTTGCATCTCCACCCGACACTATGGATGTCTGGTTGATTGATAGTGGTGCCTCAAGGCACATCACTGGGTTCAAGGAAGCACTCTTTGATATAGTTGAGAAGGATACTAATCTGGAAATTTTCCTTGGAGATAATGCCACATACCCCATGAAAGGGACACGGACTGTGACCCTCCACTTGTCTCAAGGTCAAGTCCTCCGCTTGCAGGATGTACTCTATGTACCTAATTTGAAGAACCTTGTGTCTATATCGGCCATGGAAGACAAAGGTTTCAATGTGGCATTTATTAATGGAAAGGTGCGCATGTGGAAGAAGAGCTTCAAGGAAGCTATCAAGATTGGGTTTAGAGTTCATACACTCTACCAGGTTGGAGGAAGTCCACTGGGAGTGATGACATGTGATACTATCCGACAGACTGAGCTATGGCACAAGAGGTTTGGACACCTTCACTGCAAGGCCCTTCCCGAAGCAAGGAAGGTGGTGATGGGGATGCCCGAGTTCTCAAATAATCATGAAGGTGTATGTCATGGTTGTGTTGAAGGAAAGCATACAAGGGGACCTTTCCCCTCAAGCGTCACAAAGACATCTGATGTCTTGCAATTAGTACATTCTGATCTATCTGGTATGCTGCCGTGACATCCTTGGGAGGATGTTCTTATTATATGATGTTCATAGATGACTTCTCTTGCAAAACCTAGATATAATTCTTGAAGAAGAAGGATGAGGCTTTCATATGGTTCTGTACCTTCAAAGCCTTGGTGGAAAATCTGACAAGGAAGAAGATCAAGATATTGAGGACCGATAATGGCACTGAATATGAGATGAACAAGTTCAAGAACTTTTGCAGAGAAGGTGGCATCGAGAGGGAGACCACAATTGTCTATACTCTCGAGCAGAATGGCGTTGTTGAATGAAAGAACAGGACCATTGTGGAAGCTGCCCGTGCCATGCTATGTGACCAGGGTCTATCGAAGTTTCTATGGGGAGAAGTTGCGAACACTGCTGTGTACATACATAACCGATGCCCGCATTCCACACTAGACTCCAAAACTCCCGAAGAGGTTTTCTTTGGTAAGAAACCCGACGTCTCACATTTTAGAGTTTTTGGATGTCCTGTTTATTTTCATGTACCGAAAGAGAAGAGGAGCAAGCTGGATGCTTTTGGGAAGAAGGGAATGTTTGTGGGCTACAACGAAACTTCGAAGGCCTATAGAGTCTATGTGCCTGGTCAAAGGGAAGTGGAGATATGCCACAATGTCACTTTTGACGAAGATGCTTCCCTGAGGAAAGTAGTCAATCTTCCGAGATCTGAGGAAGATCGTGAAGCAAGACCTGGAAATCAAGAAGAACCAAAGGATGAGACGATGCCTGATGCTGAAGGACCGATGGACCCGATTGATCCACCTCCTTCACTAGGTAAGAGACCATCATGGCTCAGGGACACTCTCGAGGATGCAAAGGGACATATGGCCCCAAGGGGGACGTTTTGTGAAAGCAAGAAGCCGAGTAGATACCAAGGGTATCTAGCAGCCATGAGTACTATTGTACAATCTGAGCCTGGATGTTTTGAGGAAGCCGTAAAGCATCAAGTCTGGAAGGACACTATGCACGAAGAGTATGAGTCCATATTGAAGAATGATGTCTGGGATGTGGTTCCAAGACCGGAGAACAAAGCAGTTGTCACCTCGAAATGGCTCTAGAAGAAAGATCAAGCATGGATCTGATGGAAGTGCTGAAAAGTTCAAGGCAAGTTTCGTTGCTCGTGGCTTCTCTCAAAAGGAAGGCATAGACTATGATGACATATTTGCACCTGTGGCTTGATATACCACCATTCGATCCATCATAGCCCTTGCTGCTACGCAAGGATGGAGTCTTCATCAGATGGATGTGAAGACCGCATTTCTGCATGGTGCGATAAAGGAAGAGGTGTATGTAGAGCAACCTCTGGGGTTCGAAGTCCAGGATCGGGACACCCATGTTTGCAGGTTGAAGAAATCCCTTTATGGGCTGAACCAAGCACCCAGAGCTTGTTACGAGAGGATAGATAGCTACCTGATGAAGCTAGGCTTCACTCGTAGTAATGCTGATCTGAACCTTTACTTCAAGATTGATAGAGAGAAGCCTCTCATTCTGGTGCTGTATGTGGATGACCTCTTCCTGACAGGTGCTGACTCTCTCATTCATCAGTGCAAGAGGGAGCTCGCTGCTGAGTTCGAAATGAAGGACCTAGGACTGATGCACTACTTCCTAGGTCTGGAGGTCTGGCAGAGACCTGGTGAGATTTTTCTTTCTCAAGGAAAATACATTGTGAAGCTTCTTGAAAGATTTGGTATGGTGGACTGTAAGTTTGTGTCGACACCGATGGAGCTCAACTTTAAGAAGTTGAGTGGCAGCGCTGCTGGGCCCATGTTAGCAAATCCCACTGAGTATCGTCAACTTGTAGGGGCCTTGATGTTCTTAGTGAACACCCGTCCGAACATATGTTTTGCAGTGAACACTTTGAGTCAACAAATGGTTGAGCCTCATCACACTCACTGGGTTGGTGCCAAGAATTTTCTAAGATATCTTCAAGGCACGATAAACCATGGGCTGAGATACACTGCCGGGTGCGTGACACTCCTTGGATATACTGATGCCGATTGGGCTGGCAGTGTGGTGGATCGTAAGAGCACATCGAGATGCTGCGTCACACTTGGTTCTACTTTGATATCATGGATTAGCAGGAAGCAGAAGTCAGTGGATTTGAGCACCGCGGAGGCCAAATACATTGCAGCGAGTATGGCCTGTTGTGAAGCAGTCTATTTGCGAAAGCTCTTCAGTGAGCTGTTCGGGCATGTGCTAGATACCACCGTGATACTCTGTGGTAACCAGAGTGGGATTCGGTTGTCCGAGAATCCCGTGTTCCACGATCGATCCAAGCATATTGATATCAGGTACCACTTTATCCGAGATATAGTACAGCGAGGCGCCTTAAGGCTCGATCATATAGGAACTGATGAGCAGGTCGCGGATATTCTCACAAAGCCCTTGGGGAAGGTCAAGTTCCTAACCTTCCGTGAGAATCTTGGTATCGTGGAACGACCCTATTCTGAGGGTCCTGTTGGACGATGAGCTTTGGGAGCTCTGGGGGGCTTTGGGGATAGCTTCTCAGAGCTATAAGCAACCACAGGGCTAGGCTTGCCGAACCTTGTTGGTGTGCTTCTGCCCGACTGTTGTGATGATTGAGTTGGTTCCCCTCTCATTATCTGTGCCCCGTATGCATCCTACCCATTGAGTTCAGGGCTTATGGGAAGTACCTCTCGTTTGGCCAGTGAGGTGGGAAAAGCTAGAGACTAGTAGCAAAGACTGATGGACGCATAAGAGATTGCCGTACTCTCTATCTAGGATGGCATGGTCCAACCACTTGATCTGAGATCAAGTCTAGTGAGGTTTCAGACCTCCTACTAACTTCGGGTCAGATAAACCAACTTCGGGTTGGTATGAGACTCTTTGTGAGCCCTATAGAGGTTTCGGACCTCTGGGCTGAATCTGTCAGCCGAGAATGATGTTTTTGTGACTGACCCACTTCTGTTCTGAAATAAAGAAGCCAGCAAAGCAAGTTACGATGGGATGACGCACGATGTTTGGATTGCACAGGTGGATGGAGTTCTCCCTAGTTGAGAGGGAGTGTTAATTTTGAACAACTATGTCCAAACTCCATGTTGTGATGCTCGGATGAAGATACCAATATTTTTATTGGGTTCCTCTTTCGGAGAGGTGCAAGATCGATCTAAAGATCATCTTGATCCGATGAGCAGAACATTTATTTTGAATTTATTTTTAATCTATTCAAAATATGTGTAGGTCGGCCTTAAGGTTTTGTGCCCCAACAGAGGTGTCACACACCCTCAATGATGGATATAAATAAGGTCAATGTTGGAGGACATTTCACTCATTTCATCCTCACACATTCTCTCTCCTTATCTGATTGGTTTGATCACTTGGAGTCTCTTCTCTCTCCACACGTGGGAAATCTGGCAGCAACACTTTCTGTTTTTCGGTCTAGGGTTTTTGCAGCAAAGTTTGACCAATGTTGACTTTGGTCAATGCAAGGTCAAATCGACTCGAAACTCTCCCAAAATATCGATTTCCCTAATCCGCATTTTCTGGCATTATTTCCGAGGCAAGACGTTGAGTTTGACTATTCAGCGTTGACCTAGCTGTTGCTGTTGTTTGCGTTGACCGTTCACTGATAGCATTGACTTTTGTGTTGACTTTTAAGTTGACTGTTTGGCTGTCCTAGAGGGTTGTATGACATTGCTGGTTGGCTGACCATATTGAGGCTTTGTTGGTTGAAGCATCCTGTTGACCGCCGTAATGCACAAACACACTTATATTCTTCTGGGATGTTTTCTGTTGATCTATTGGTATGTTCTATCAGCTTTTTACTTTATTGTATATGTGATTGCTGTCTAATACTGAAGAGAAAGTAAAGTTGCATCAAGCATAGAACATCTACATAAATTTACATGAGTCCTGCAACAAATGCACTCCAAGTAGATGGCAATCCTAATAGAGCAGTGATCACGAGTTCTTTATCTGAAACAATTTCATCAATGGCCAAAAGCTCATCCCTGATTCTTGCTATCTTCACAAAGGAGGCTATTGTGTCTTCTTTAATCATCTTTGTAGTCCTTATTTCATTTTTCAAAGTAGCTACTTGACCAATGTTCTTAATAGTGAATAACTTTGACAAAGCTTCGTACATTTCCTGAGCATGGTCGATGTTGGCTATGAATGGGACAAGGTTGTCCTTTATTCCTTCCAACATTAAAGTCATGGCCACCAATTCTAGTTCCCTGAATTTCACTTTGTCACCATCACTAGAATCCTCTATAGGCTTCTTTACTTTTCCTTTAACCAAGTCTAGTACCTTATTCTTTTCAAGGATGAGGCCAATTCTCTTCTTCCAGGACCTGTAGTTTGAGGCTCCTTCAAGTTTGTTTTCTCCCTTGATTGTGTTAAACATCTTCCTAGAATGTAGTAGATTCCTACCATGAGAAGATCCTTTAAATGGTTCCTTGATATTAAGTGTCAAAGACTACCTTTTTCTTCCTTCTTCACCAAAGCTTTGATACCATGTTAGAAAATTATAAAGGAAAAAATATTTTCTTATTCTTGATACTTATGATTCTTTATATCTTCTTTCTCTTAGTTCATCAAGCAATTACCAAAGAAACAACACATAAAACAATAGACAACAGATGTAGGCACTATGCCAAGGAAAAACGCCCCTCGAGGGGAAAACCCAGTGAGGATAATTCTTCCTTTCAATAGTATTCTTTGAGACTCTTCACCCTAGACATATACCAGACCTTCCCTCCACACCAAGTCAACCTTCGAGATCTTCGACTCATTTCCAACAACTTCAACTAGGCAACAACTTCCAACAGCAGACGGCTTTTGGCAACAATAAAACTTGGAAAACTTTGATCTCCCAATATAGGGCACGAAACAGAGAGAGAGGCACCAAATTTTTGTTTTTCTTCTTCTCCTTGGACTTTCCCAAACTCGCACTTCTTTTGGCTTCTCGACAACAGGCTTCGAACTTTTTCTCGACTATAAGAGATATCGAACTTGCTGTCAGAGAGTGTGCTCCAAATGAATTCGATTTCCTTCCTATTATAGGCTCCAGGTTAGGTCGAATAGGTGTCTCTTAGACCGACATGGTCCCCTTTATGCTGACTTTGTGTGGAGGTTACATAATTCATACTTTACGTAATATTAAACCTTTTTACATGATTCAAAAGCCCAAGAAGGGTCTCTTTAAATGTACAATGACTCTATTAACTTAGAATAAATCCTAGAAGTCCTCAGTGGGGACTTTGACCTAAAACATGGTGACCCAAGCATGAAACCCATGCTTTAATAAGTTACAATAATAATAATAATAATAAATTCATCTCTTTATTCTTTTGTCAAGTACATTACAAGATGACTCAAGTACATTAAATGAAGACTGAACTTAGTTACATTTTCTAGCACTATCTCTCTTGGCTATCTTTGCTCAGCTATGGAACAAAATTCTCTCGAAAGAATGGAAAATGCCTCTTCCTCCTAGTGGCCCGGTTATAACACAACTTGATAGCCTACTAGTGATTATTTTTGACTACATCAACTCTTAACTAGAGTTACAAAATAAACTCTTCTAGAGTCTTTTACATCACAAACACATGGTTAGCCCCTTTTCCATGAATAACAGGGGCTGACGCGACATCCTCCCAAATTATATGTGTGAAAACAGGAAGGTTAGCTTTTGAGTAGCATAACTTTTGCATACAAACTCTGATTGATGCGCTTATTGCGCCGTTGGAAAGATCTCTGAGTGTAGAATAACATAAAAAGGTGCGGCGCCAAAGCGACAAAGTTTTACCCCCAAAAAACGTCGTTTGATGCCTCAAAATGCTCTCGAAAGGTTTCAGACCCCGTTTCGCCAAACTGGGTTCCGCTGGTAAAAATGGTCCCGTGAGCTGATTCCTCCACGTTTTCCACTCCAAATGCATCGAGATGGATGTCAAACAATATAATGATCCAATTCGGAACACACCTCCCCAATTTGGGAGGCATTTGGTCCCCAAAAGCTTTTACTGAATGAGGTGAGGAAATTTTTCCTCTACCTTCTCTTTGATTCACCATTTAGCTTTTCCTAGAAGTCGTCCCTTCAACCCAATCTGCCAAAGGTCATGTTGCCCTTACCTTGTAGTTATGGACCTCTTCTGCAAAATTGTATCTTTTGTCAACTCTGCCTGAGCTTCTGGTGCCAAATCCTCCACAGAAGGTAGGACCTGTTCCTGTTCCTGATCTAGCATGGAAAGCTCATAGAGTTTCAAATTCATTACATTCACAACTGAGTAAATGCGCATAAATGGTGGTAAACTGAGTCGATAGGCATTATCACCCACCTTTTCCAGTATCTCAAAGGGACCATATCTGAGAGCCTTAATTTTCTTACCAGGCTCCTGCAACCTCTCCTTGTTCAACTGTAGCCATACTCTGTTGCCCACCTTGAATGTTTTCTCTATTCTGTGCTGATAATGCCTGGCCTTATACTTCTCCTGTGACTTCTGTAGTGTTTCCTTTACCTTTAGATGGATTTGCCTAATCTTCTCTATAAATTTTTCAGCCCTCAAAGTATCTCCTGTAAGATCTTCCTTCACTCCTCCTTGCTGCCCATATGCAATATCCAAAGGTGAAGGTGGAAAATATACAAAAAAAGTCTCAAATGGGGACTTTCCTGTAGAAGTGTGGATTGCTCTATTATAAGAATGTTGTATATATACCAAATTTTTATCCCAGGTCTTTGGATGCTTCTAGTTGTACCTCAAAAGCTGCCCCAAAGTCTTGTTGATTACTTCTGTCTACCCATTTGTTTATGGATGGAATGCTGTAGATCTCTTCAACTTAGTGGCCATCTTTTCCCACCATGTAGTCCAGAATGCACTGAGAAATATTGTATCCATGTCTGAAACGATGCTCCTTGTTATCCTAAAGTGCACCTAGACTTGTCCAAAGAACAAGTTTGCTGCTTCTTGCCCGCTGATGGTCTGTTTACAGGGCATCAGAACACATCTTGCTGAACCTCTCAACTACCACGTACATGTAGTCATGTCCCTTCCTGGTTGTCTGTAAACCTCCCACAAAGTCCATGGAAATGCTTTTTCAAGGACGAGTAGGTACAGGTAAGGGATGATATAGACCCTGTTTCCTGTTCTTAGGCTTCCTGGTACGATAAAGGATGCATCCTCTTATGAACCTAGCTACCTTCTCTTGCATCTTGGGCCAATACACATACCTCTGCAAGTTAGCCACGGTCTTCCCTACACCAAAGTGCCCTGCAATCTTGAAATTGTGAGCCTCTTTAATCAGTTGCAATCGCTCACCTTTAGGAACACATAACTTATCCAACCTATAGGGTAACCCATATTGGAGATGATAGTCAACGATTTTGTCGCCATCGTGCACATGACTCTGACTCTGCAACTACTGATACACCTTGAAGTCCTCATCTTCTGAATATGCCTCTCTGCATGCATCATGGGTGAATGGCTCCATGTGCATAAGTGTCCCTAAAACTGTAATCTTTGATGTGGGTGGCTTCGACAGCATGTCAACCAACTTGTTTGTGCTTCCCTTCTTATACTTGATCACCAAATGAAACTACTGTAGAAACCCAACCACTTGTAGTGCCTGGTCTGCTGTAGCTTACTTTGGGCCTGCAAACACTGTAACGACTGGTGATCTGTTTGGATTACTATCTCCTTTCCCATCAGATAATGCTTTTGTTAATTTTGGGCAACTAGGTCCAAACTCCAAGTTGCACTGCTCATATGATGATGATTGTATTTTTGTTGGATTCCTCTTTCGGAGAGGTGCAAGATTGATCTAAAGATCATCTTGTTTGGATGAGAAGAACATGTATTTTGATTTTCTTTTCTACACATGTGCAAGGTCGGCCAGATTTGTAATGTAGGCTCACAAGCCTAATAGATGTGTCACACATCCTCACTGACTGATATAAATTAGAGAGACTTGGAGATCATTTTCTCATCAACTCATCACAAATTTTCTCTTGTGATTTGATTGGTTCGATCTGCCATGCGGAGCTGCAGCTAGGAAAATTTGCGGACTGTTTTAGGGTTGATTGCTAGTGCGTTGACCAACATTGATCATGGTCAACCCTTTGTGTTTTGACCTCCAAAATTTGCACAAATTCCGACCTTGTGAGGCCGCATTTGAGGGCACAAAGATTGAGGAAAAATGAGCCCGTTGACCGAAGCCCTAAACTGCAGCGTTGACTTTCTACGTTGAATTTTTGTTGACCAACGTTGACTTTTAAGGAGCTGGCTTTGAGGGGTGTGTGTGACACTTAGAGGGTTGGCTGATCTGATGTTGAGAAATACTTTGCCGGCTGATGCATCCTGTTGATTTCCTTAACACACACTATTCTCTATCTTTGCTGGACAAGAAGAATTGTAAAATCTGATCTATATTATTGGCTTGTCTTCTGTTGATCTATTATTGTGTTCTATCAGCATTTTACTTTCATGTTTATGTGATTGCTAAATTGAATCGGGTCTAAGAAAGATTGAAGTAAAATTGCATTAAGAATAGAACATACCATGTCTATCTAAATTTAACATTGTATCAGAGCTGAGGTGAAGACAAAGCCCAAGCTAGTGTGAAAAGCAATCACCAAAGAAGAAATCCTATCAAGGACCAATGGCCTCCTCAACCTATAAGGGTTTCAAATTTGATGATAAGTTGATTGACAAGTCTGATTATCATGCATGGAAGATGTCCTTGGATTTGGCATTAGAAGATCAAGATGTCATGGATTATGTGCAGGGGAAGATCCTTGAGCCTCCATCAAATGCACCTGCTGCCACAAAGACGAAGTATAGAAAAGGGGAAATTAAAGCAAAGATGATTATCCGAGATTCTATTCATAAGCACTTGGTTGCTTACATTTATGAGCTGAGCACATCTAAAGAGATGTACGATAAGTTGGTTAGCATGTTCAGGGCTAGCAATGCTAATCAAGTTCTTTTCTTCAAGAATCAATTGAAGAATATCAAGAAGGGCAAGGATGAAGTTTTTCCATCCTATTTTATGAGGCTCACTGAAATCAGGATCAACCTTCTAGCTATTTGAGAAGAAATTGCTGATCGAGAGATGGTTTTCATTGCGCTTGGAGGTCTCCCCCATGATTGGTATGTATTCAATACCACTATTCTTAATAATAATGTGATTCCTGATTTTGATGAAATATTGACGAGATGAACTCAAGAGGAGACAAGAATGATGGAGAGAGATCATCCCTCTAATGGAAATGGAGGTGACCCTATTGCCTTCACCGCTCATGCAAAGAAGAGGAACAATGGTGGTTCGAGAAATCAAAACCATGGAAGAGCAGGGCCCAAAGGAAGGAAGGGAAGATGTTACACTTGTAATGAGTTTGGTCACTATGCAACATAGTGCCCTAATAGAAGGGACTCTCCCAGGGATGATGACAACAACAATTCCAGGGGGAAAAGGGAAGGCTCCCTCTGATCGTAGTGGAAATGGGTAACCTTTCAAGAGGTCAAGAAATCCCAGGTACGATGAGTCTAATGTCGCTGATAATAAGAAAAATGAATTATTCTTGTATCTGCCCTCTCTGCTGCATCTCTTCCTGACACCCTGGATGTTTGGTTGATTGATAGTGGTGCTTCAAGGCACCGCACTGGTTTTAAAGAAGCCCTCTCTAATTTGATTGAGAAGGATACGAATCTAGAAATTATCCTTGGAGATAATGCCACCTATCCCGTGAAAGGGACAGGGACTGTGACCCTTCATCTATCTCAAGGTCAAGTCCTCCGTTTACAAGATTGGTTGTACATACCTGATCTAAAGAAGAACCTTGTGTCTATTTTGACGATAAAAGACAAAGGGTTCAAGGTGGCATTCGTTGATGGAAAGGTACGCATCTGGAAGAAGAACTTCAAGGAAGCTCTTACTATTGGTTTTAGAGTTGATACACTCTACTAGGTTGGAGGAAGTCCATTGGGGGCTATGTCATGTGATACAACTTTTCAAACAGAGTTATGGCACCGGAGGTTTGCACATCTTCACTACAAAGACCTTCCCGAAGCAAGGAAGGTGGTGACAGGGATGCCCGAATTTAAAGATGATCTTGAAGGTATATGTCAGGGTTGTGCCGAAGGGAAGCATACAAGGGGACCATGTTGAAAAGTGTAACTATGATTGGTCTTCATATTGACTATGTAATTATGTATTTATGTAAAGAAGAAGACAAAGATAATAAAATATATATTTGTTGTACTTGCTTCATGGGTTTCATGAGTAGGATTTTATTCTAGGTTAATAGACTTCTTCTTGATGTCTATTAGGGTTTTTTGTCTTCTAGGTATAAATGCAATTAAGTGTCATATATATTAAGGATCTACTCTAAAGAAATGCTCCAAGACCTTGCCAAATAAACCCTGAAAGAATGATTTAATTCAGCCCTCAAACCACGCTGTAAGATAAGCTACAACGCTGGAATTATTGCACTTCAAGTCCGCCTAATGCATAGTGATAAAGTCAGTTTACTAGCTGGCTGTAAGGTTGGCTCAAATACAGGTTGGAATAACTATTTATACCCACCTATGCTGTGTAGAAAAGAACAAAATTGCGGATTGCTCTGAGTTATAAATGCGGATTTCAGGAGTTGAAATTGCGGATTTCTGAAGCAATAAAATGCGGATTTCTAGGAGTAATATATGCGGATTTCAGATGACTTGTTTAGGGTTTAAAGTGTGGATTTCAGGTAGTAAAAAGTGCAGTGAAAAGTGTGGATTTCAGGCAGTGAAAAGTGCAGTGATAAAGTGCGGACTTCAACAGGGATGAAATACAGATTTAAGAAGTGATCAAATACGGATCACAGAGGTGAAGAAGGTGTTGAATTTCAGAGGTTAGATAAGTGCGAAGTTCAGGATTGAATCTGTGATACCTTTATGGAGATACATCTGTGATACATTAGTGGTATAAATTCAGAAGGTCTACATTCTGAAAAGCTGATGTGCATGCAAAAGATGAGAAGAAGGATCTTAAGATAAACTTAGAGACCGAATTCTCTAATGCTAATGGAGGTCAGTACACATTGGTGAAGAAAAGAAATATCAACGTTGGAGGAAGACTTAGAAGAAGTGTCAAGGTCTTGGAGGCATTCATAGGTCAAGGGTCTGTGTCTTGGTCATGGTACTTCTCATTTGAAGATCTATAAGAAGAATTTCTCATGGGTTTTCCTCTCCAAGAGGGAGAGGTTTTGCCTGGCTCGAAGAGCCTAACTTTGTGTCTTTTGTATTTTTGTGATTGACTTGATGAAAGACTAACTAAGCTAAGCAAGAGAAGACATAAGTAACTCAAGTAAGTTCACAAGTAGTTATCAAGAAGAGAATTTGAATTAATCATCAGCCCTTAAAATTCTCAATAGACCATTCCCCTCAAGTGTCACAAAGACAACTGATATCTTGGAGTTGATACATTTTGATTTATCTGGTATGTTCTGTGACATCCTTGGGAGGATATTCCTATTACATGAATTTTACAGATGACTTCTCCCGCAAGACCTGGATATATTTCTTGAAGAAGGACGAAGCATTCAAATGGTTTCGTACCTTCAAGGCCTTGGTGGAAAATCAAACCGAGAAGAGAATCAAAGTTTTGAGGAACGACAATGGGACCGAGTATGAGTCAAATGAGTTCAATGACTTTTGCAGTGAAGCTGGCATTAAGAGGGAGACCACAACTGTGTATACTCCTGAGCAAAATGGTCTTGCTGAAAGAAAGAACAAGACCATTGTGGCTGCTGCCCATGCCATGCTATGTGACCAAGGTCTTCCGAAGTTTCTATGGAGAGAAGTTGCGGACACTGTTGTGTACGTTCAAAATAGATGCCTACATTCCGCTCTGGACTCCAAGACTCGCGAAGAAGTCTTCTTTGGGAAGAAACTTGATGTTTCTCATTTTAGAGTTTTTGGTTGTCCTGTTTACTTTCATGTGCCGAAATAAAAGAGAAGCAAACTGGATGCTTCTGGAAAGAAGGGAATGTTTATGGGCTACATTGAAACTTTGAAGGCATATAGAATCTATGTGCCTAGTCAAAGAGAAGTAGAGATATGCCACGATGTCACCTTCGATGAAGAGGCTGCCCTCAAGAAAGTAAGAAATCTTCCTAGCTCCAAGGAAGACAAAGAAGATGAAGAAGCAAGGAAGTAGGAAGAACCGAAGGATGAAGTGATGCCTGATGTTGAAGGACTTATGGATCCTATTGATCCCCCTCCTTCAAATAAGAGAAGACCCTCATGGCTCAGGGATACTCTCGAAGATGCCGAGAGACATATTGCCCCAAAGGGGACATTCTGTGAAAGCAAGAAGCCGAATAGATACCAAGGGTATCTAGCAGCCATGAGTAAAGTTGTACAATCTAAGCCTGGATCATTTGAAGAAATCGTAAAGCATAAAGTTTGGAAGGATGCTACGCACAAAGAATATGAGTCCATTATGAAAAATGATGTCTGGGAAGTGGTCTCGAGATCGGAGGACAAATTTGTTGTCTCCTCGAAATGGCTCTATAAGATCAAGCATGGATCTGATGGTAGTGCTAAAAAGTACAAGGCAAGATTTGTTGCCCGAGGCTTCTCTAAAAAATAAGGCATAGATTATGATGACATATTTGCACCTGTGGCCCACTATATCACCATCCGATCTATCATTGCCCTTGCTGCAACATAAGGATGGGGTATCCATCAGATGGATGTGAACACTGCTTTTTTGCATGGTTAAATAAAGGAAGAGGTGTATGTGAAGCAACCTCTGGGGTTCGAAGTCCAAAATAGAGACAACTATGTATGCAGGTTGAAGAAATCCCTTTATGGGTTGAAGGAAGACCCCATGGCTTGGTATGAGAGGATAGATAACTACTTGATGAAGCTGAGCTTCACTCGAAGTAATGTTGATCCAAACTTTTATTTTAAGGTTGATAGAGAAAGGCCTCTCATTCTAGTTCCCTATGTGGACAATCTCTTTCTGAAAAGTGTTGACCCTCTCATTCATCAGTGTAAGAGGGAGCTAGCTTCCGAGTTTGAGATGAAAGACCTAGGACTGATGCATTACTTCCTAGGCTTGGAGGTCTAGCAAAGGCCAGGCAAGATTTTCCTTTCTCAAGGAAACTATGTCGTGAAGTTGCTGGAGAGATTTGGTATGGTGGACTGTAAGTCTGTGTCGACATCGATGGAACTCAACTTTAAGAAGTTGTGTGGAAAGGATGTTGGGCTCGAGCTGGGAAATCCCACCGAGTATCAACAACTCTTGGGGGCCCTGATGTTCTTAGTGAACTCTCGTCCGGACGTATGTTTTGCAGTGAACACTTTGAGTCAACATATGGTTGAGCCTCATCACATTCACTGGATTGGTGCCAAGAATCTATTGAGATATCTTTGGGGCACAATCAACCATGGGCTGAGATACACTGCCCAGAGTTTGAGACTCCATGGATATACTGATGCCGATTGGGTTGGCAGTGTGGTGGATCGCAAGAGCACATCTAGATGTTGCTTCACCTTGGGTTCTGCTTCGATATCTTGGATGAGCAGGAAGCAAAAGTTGGTAGCTTTGATCACTGCTGAGGTCGAATACATTGCAGCGGGTATGGCTTGTTGTGAAGCTATTTGGTTGAGAAAGCTCTTCAATGAGCTGTTTTGGCATGTGCTAGATACCACCGTTATCCTTTGTGATAAACAGAGTAGGATTCGTCTTTTTGAGAATCTCGTGTTCTGCGATCGATCCAAGCATATTGATATCAGGTACCACTTCATTCGGGACATGGTATAATGAGGCGCTGTAAGGCTCGATCACATTGAAACTGATGAGCAAGTCGCGAACATTCTCACAAAGCCCCTAGGGAAGGTCAAATTCTTAACCTTCCGTGAGAAGCTTGGAATCATGGAAAGACCCTATTCTGAGGGTCCTTCTTGAGTTGGACTATGAGCTCTGGGAGCTCCAGGGGGCTTGGGGATAGCTTCTTGGAGCTATAAGCACACACGGGGCTAGGCTTGCCAAACCTTGTTGTGCTTCTGCCCCATCGTTATGATATTGAGTTGGTTCACCTCTCTTTGATCCATGCCCCGCATGCATCCTACCCATGGAGTTTCAGACTCATGGGAAGTACCTCTCATTTGGCCAATGAGGTGGGAAATGTGGGTAGAGACCAATAGCAAGACTGATGGATGCATCTGAGATTGCTGTACTCTTTATGTCTAGGACGACACGTGTCCAACACCTTGATCTAGGATCAAGTCTGATGAGGTTCTTACCTCTAAACTGACTTCGGGTCAGTAAACTAACTTCGAGTTAGTATGAGACTCTTTTTGGGTCCAAGAGCGGTTTTAACGTCTAAGCTGACTTGGGGTCAACAGAGCGTGATGTCTTTGTGACTCACCTTTTGTTCTATTTGCGAATAAGGGCCATCAAAGCAAGTTACGGCAGGATGACGCACGATACTATATGATAGTACATGATGACACTGATCTCTGGATGTCACAAGTGGACAGATGGAGTTCTCCCTAGTTGAAAGGGAGTGTTAATTTTGGGCAACTAGGTCCAAACTCCAGGTTGCACTGCTCATATGATGATGATTGTATTTTTGTTTGATTCCTCTTTCAGAGAGGTGCAATATTGATCTAAAGATCATCTTGTTTGGATGAGAAGAACATGTATTTTGATTTTATTTTACACACATGTGCAAGGTCGGCGATATTTATAATATAGGCTCACAAGCCTAATAGATGTGTCACACACCCTCATTGACTGATATAAATTGGAGAGACTTGGAAATCATTTGCTCATCAACTCATCACACATTCTCTTTTGTGATTTGATTGGTTTGATCAACCTTTGGAGGCCTCTCTTTCTCACACGTGCGGAGCTGCAACTAGGAAAATTTGCGATCTGTTTTAGGGCTGATTGCTGGTGCGTTGACTAGCGTTGACCATGGTCAACCCTTGGTGTTTGACCTCCAAACTTCGTAGAAATTCCGATCTCGTGAGGCAGCATTTGAGGGCACAAAGATCGAGGAAAAAGGAGCTTGTTGATGGAAGCCCTAAACTGCAGTGTTGACTTTCTGTTGACCAACGTTGACTTTTGAGGAGCTGTCTTTGAGGGGTGTGTGTGCATTTGGAGGGTTGGCTGATCTGATGTTGAGAAAGACTTTGTTGGCTGATGCATCCTGTTGACTGCCGTAACGCACACTATTCTCTATCTTTGCTGGACGAAGAATTGTAAAATTTGATCTATATTATTGGCTTGTCTTATGTTAATCTATTATTGTGTTCTATCAACATTTTACTTTCATGTTTATGTGATTACTAAATTGAATCGGGTCCAAGAAAGATTGAAGTAAAATTGCATTAAGCATAGAACATACCATGTCTTTCTAAATTTAACAGCTTCCACTTCTTCACAACTTGCACCATGGCATAGAGCTCCTTATCGTAGGTAGGGTAGTTAAGAACTTCCCCATGAAAAACTTTAGAATGGTAACATACAGGCCTTCCTCCTTGCATCAAGACAACTCCCATATCATACCCACTCGCATCTGTCTCCACTTCGAAAGGCCCTGCAAGTTTGGTAATGCCAAAGCTGGTGCTTGAATGATCTTCTTCTTTAACTCCTCGAAAGCCCTTTGCTGACCTGTTCCCCACTGAAAACTCTTTCCACTTGTTGTTATGGCGTGGAGCGGTGCTGCTATTGCTGAAAACGAGGCTATGAATTTCTTGAGGTATTGTGCTGCCCCAATGAAACCCTTGACCTTAGAAACATTAGTAGGCACCCGCCATTTCATGGTGGCCTCCATCTTGGAAGGATCTATCTTCAGCTCTCCTCCACCGATCACATACCCCAGATACACCAAAGACTGCTGCGAAAATTCGCATTTCTTGAGATTTGCTAGCAGCTGGTGCTTCTTCAATGTTTCCAGCACCTGCGTCAAATGTGACATATGCTCCTCCTAGGTAGCACTATATACCAGTATATCATCCAAATAGATAATAACAAATGAATCTATAAAAGGGCGCAATACATCATTCATTAATCTCATAAATGTAGCTGGTGCATTACATAGGCCAAATGGCATAACTAACCACTCACACAAACCTTGCCTGGTTTTGAAGGCGGTCTTCCAAGTATCTTCTTTGACTCGAACCTGGTGATATCCAGGTTTCAAGTCCAACTTGGTGAAATAGGGGGGTATTTGTTCTTGAGTGTGATTTTATTCAACGCCCTGTAATCTATACACATCTGCCAAGTCCCATCCTTCTTTGGCACAATGATGATGGGTGACCCACATGGTGATGTACTCAGTCGAATGACACCCTGTTCCAGAAACTGCTGCAACTGTTTCTTTCCATCACTTGCTTCTATAACAGACTGTCTGTACAATCCAATATTTGGCAATGGGAGTCTGGCAAAAGTTGGATCTCATGCTCCACTTCTCTCTTAGGTTGTAACCCTTTAGGCTCTCAGAACACATCCTTGTATGCCTGTAACAACTCCTCCAATTGTTGTTTCTGTTTCTTAGTATACCTCTTTAGGGATACCTTGCCTCTTATTGGCTCCTATTTAGACTGACTTTCTCTTAAAAACAATAAAACATACTTCTTGCTAGAACTGATCAATTTTTTGGCTTGTATCTTTATATGGAAGAGTTTGGTCATTTCTTTCTCTTCCTGTTGCTGAAGGCTACTCAGAGTCAACTCCTTCTATACTGATGTACATACGATCTTCTCATCCACGTCCAAGCTGCTTTCAACTTGGTTGCTCGAATCAGTGGCCATGAGATTCTTCTTCTTGTTCTTCGGGTTTACTATGGATGCAACTTCCATGATGACTAAATTAGAATGATATGCAATCTATCTAATGTAAAATGTAATTATCTTGGTAAATTTTAAGTTAAATGCCTATCTAGATGTAACCTTTCTCTTAACTATTTTGAAAGAAGCCTGTAGTGTGAGTTGTGGAGGAACACCCAGGAAAAGACAACTGAAGTTGTATTAATGATACCTCCCTTGGAAATCCAACCTCCTGATGCCTTTGGCGCTGCAAAGATTGTGGCTTTGATGATTGGAAGGTGTCCTTGTTAAACACAAAAGTGTTTGATTTTTGTAGCATCAGATGTGCTCTAGCCTTGAAATTTTGCAGAGAGACTAAAACACATGTATTCTACAAGACCTATAAATCGTTTAGGGAAATTCCACCCAGAAGTGACTTAATTAAAATAATTAATCAATTTTTAATATTTCCTAAGTCTAAACTTAGAAGATATGATTAATTAAAGGGTATTAATTAAGTCGGGTGCGAATATTTTAGAAAAAGGCATGGATCAAGTCCAAGTTAATCGTAGCCAAAGATCTAATCATGGTCATTGATGTCTCAACGAGAGATTATAAGAAGGAACTCGATGGGCACTTGGAGGACACACCAATGCAGCTACTCAGTTGCCCAGGCAGATCGATTTTCTCAGTGGCTGAAGTACAAGAAGAGAAGATAGAGCCAGAGGGTGAGTTGCAGGTGAGAGAGAGAGAGAATCAACAGTGGTTCGAAAAGTGCAGGACGGATCCAGGAAGAGACAACATGAGGAGAAAAGTAGTTCACATGTGCACTGCGCAGAGGGTGACACCGAAACTTCAGCGTATGGGTAGAGGGTCCATCCCAGGGTCAGGAAGTTGTTGTGAAGAGTGAGAAATTTGTCACTAAATTTCTCTCAGTATTTCTCCTCTGTTTTGCTGTTTGAATTCTTGTACTTGAATTATTGTTGAATATTAATACATAAACCCTCATCTATTGCACCGGTTTTCCCACACTGGGTTTTTTCGAGGACAATTGTCCAGAAATAACTGTCTCAAAGTATTTGTGTGTGTGCTAGAATTTCTCAAGTTTTCAGCTTTTATTTTCTTCCTCAATATTTATTTTGTGAATGTTGCAATGTATTAGAAAACTGCAAATAATTTGTGTAATTAAATTTAACAATAGAAGAAATATCATCAGTATTGCAGCGGATTCCAGATTTGGAATTTTCACGAAAAGAGGGTCTATATTTCACAAGCTGGGTGAGAAAGGGGGTTCCTAAAGTCTTTCAACCAAGCTTATGCTTAGAGGTAAGTTAATTAAAGATTCAAATTAATACTAAGGATGCCATGAGATGCTTTTGTGAAAATTAGTGTTTCCAAAGAAAGTGTAATGAGAGAAACTCTTCAAGTAAATGTCACCAATAGCTTTCAATGGAAATGAAATGTAAAACAATTAGCTTGATGTAAAACCACAAGTTCCAAAATATATTG
The DNA here is from genome assembly GCA_034641835.2 of Pinus albicaulis. Lineage (NCBI taxonomy): Eukaryota > Viridiplantae > Streptophyta > Pinopsida > Pinales > Pinaceae > Pinus > Pinus albicaulis. The sequence continues at coordinate 1,313,809 of CM076584.1, forward strand.
CTTGCAATAAACTAAATTTGCTCGAAATGAAATGGCACAACAGATACTTCAAGAGATAACCATTAACAACCAAAATGCCATATGAACATGGATTGATAAAAGTATTGAAGCGATATTTCCATGAACTTGTAGAGAAAAGTAAGATAGTTTAAATTTTCCAAAATGAAATACTTGCTTGCTCAAATAAGAAAAACTTGCATATATTGTAAATGGATTGCACAAGTAAATAGAAATGGCAAAATATGAACTAATCTCAAGTGTGTGCTGGAATAAGGATATTATGAGTGCTATGTTAATCATGCATGAAATGAAATTAGGAAGTGAGATTAGAGCAACTAACTAAGAAATTGGTCAATCCACAAACAAATTTTCTCCCTCTAAATGGAGAGAAAAGGGATACAATGGGAAAGATTTCCAAGCTCCCAAAAAAGAAATCACCTTTTATTAGTTTAGTTACAAGAAGTGAGAGCCCCTAAAGGCCTCAACCAAAATCAAAGAAAAACTTCACAATGAAAGCCTTAGACAATAGATTTTCCTTGATGACCTACTTGATACAAATGAGGCCAAAGAGAGGCCTCGAAATCTGAAAATTTGGAGGCTCGCTTTACATATAAAAATCAGATTTGAAGAGAAGATAAATTTGCACAAAGCAAGAAAGGCTAGTCCTTTAATCCCACAACCTAGAGATGAAATTGCTGCTCTCAAAGAGAACTCGGTCTTGCCAAAATGGAGCCTCAAATGCTCACAACCTCCTTGAATGCTGGCCTCGAAATGAGAGTCGAAGGTCCCACAAACAACTTGTTAAAAAATTTCAAACAATAAATCCCGCAAGCTGCCACAAGCACAAGTTAGAGAGGGTTGCAAGATAAACCAAATATTAGCTATGAAACTAATCAAGAAAATTGCGAAAGTATATGTACAATATGGTCTACAAAGGCTAAGCTAAAGAATATGAGAGAACTCTATTATTTGCTTAACTATCACTCAAGCTCTTAAGTAGCAAATAAACAATTATGAGCACAAGAATTTGAAGTAGGGAATTATATTGAAAGAAATGCTTGAAATATGATCCAAGGCCACAATTCCCTGCAAGATAAATCGAAACATGAAGACTTGAGAATTAACAAATGTGGCTTCTCCTTCGAGTATTTCAAGAATGGGTTGGTTCCTCCAAGAACTTCCCCTCACGCTTGAAGCTTGATCCAAAGAAATATTTTCTACACAACTTCACATAGACAAATTAGATCCATATGGGCTTAATCACATGCAACGATGAGAAAAATTTAGAGATATATTGGACATCTACTAAAACATTCTCTATCTGGAGCAAGTAAATAAACCTTATGCTAATGTAAGATAGCATACATCAACACAACTTGAAAAGCATAATGTAAATAATAGCATAATGAAATGAGTAGAAAGATGGAAGCAAGAATATCAAAGTATTACCATACATGATGAGAATAACACCTAAAATGTAACCCCAAAGTATTTTGTATTAATTTGAAATAAGTATGCAATCTAGCAGAGTCTCCTTAAGTCCATTAGCTCGTATCAAGATTACATAATGGGAGCCCAATGGCTCAATTTATAGAAAAAATGGAGAAGATGTCAATGTAAACCCCAATGGCAAGTGGAGAAGGAGAAAATCTCAAGGCAAATCCGAATTTTCGAAGTATAGCTCCAATGCCAAGTGTAAAAAATGATTTCTGGCAAGTGGACAAGATTTCCTTCTTCCCTTATGTGCCAAGTTCGTTTTTCTCTGCCTGTTGTGCCAAGTGTGGATGTATGTGAGTGAATAGGGGAGAAATCCCCACGAATTTCTCAAGAAGAAGATGCCCATAACATTTGGTATTGACACCTCTATTAAACTGCTCTCCATCTTGCGTTAGACTGTTGTAGAAGAGGGCAATGTTAAGGGAAATATGTTGTCCGTTGATGCTGGGGCAAACAATTGCGTACAAGTGTAATTGCATGTGGGGTAAGTGGAGACAATAATCCACAAATATCTCTTCCCAAATCTTTGGTAATTTACCTATGCATCGATCTTCTATAGTGAAAGTTGAGCTGCCTAAAGGATGTACGCACCACCCAATCTAGCCCACAATTGGTTTTCCCCATGTGCATTATTTCCTTGCTTATGTGGTGTGCCAAATCATCTTCCACTTGCCCCCTTGACTTGACTTGTTGACTTGAGTGCTTTCCATGTCTTTTCCACACTATTTTGGCATGTGGGAATTTGATTTTCTCCATTTTTTTATTTCTAGGTTATTTATTTCTCATTTTCCCACCTAACTTAGGAAAAAGTGGGTTTTGTGGGGGTAAAAGTAATTTTTCACCCCTCCAAGTGTGTCTTAGTAGAAAGTTGAGGGGGAGAGGTGTAATTTTGAGCACACATACCCCATACAACTTCTCTAGACATCACTTATTACATTTTACAATAAGAATTTATTAAAATTTTTGTCTTGCGAGAAATTAAAAAAAATTAAATAATGACCCATAGACATAATCAAGTTCCGCGAAACCTTATGAGTGATCTAGTATGGTAATATATAATGACTTTAGACACTAGGACTCACCCAAGGCCTTGCCATCAAGCCACACTGCTGTACACCGTTGGATACCTTGTGCTACTGCTGTCCCATCCCATATCACCTCGTGTCCTTCCTGTGTCACCGTACTTGACACTTCCTGCGGGTACTAAATGCGATGTGAGCTACTCCTACTCCACAACGCAGTCCAACATACTACGACACATCCCCATGAATCTCCATGCCCATTTGCAAACCACTGCTCAACACTAGATGGTCCTACACGTCCCTTGATGTGATGGCTGAAAGCTGTGTCCATATGCATCGACCCGCAATCGACTTGTACCATCACCTCCACCGTCGCATCACCATACTCTCCAATGAATGGATCTCCCCTCCAAATCCTCTCTCAGGGGTCCAAGAAGTGAATCTCCCTAGGTGTCAGTAGTGAAGGCACCATTGCTCTGCTCCTACACGACCTCTGTGCCCCATACAAAGGTGAAGAATCCCTAGCCCCATACAAGGCACCCTCTGGTGGCCTGCCAATGTCACCACCTTCGAAAAACTCCTGCCAGAGTATGTGGGTCACCCTGTGACCTTGTGTACAAACGTCATACCAAGATAACTCAAGAAGTCTGTCCATAAACTGGTTGGCCACTGGTGCTGACCGAAACTCCCCTAGCGAATGTGCATACTCAAATCCTAGGTCAACTATACCATCTAGGTCATAGTCAAGCGACATTCCTGGAAAGTGATAGGTAGTCGCGTCTGGATCCCAATGCCAATCTGGGCTTCTGGTATCCCAGTGCTTAGAAGCTCCTACTGAGCTACACTCGGGTCCGCCACCATCTCCATAGCCCACTCCACCGGGTACCAACTCAAAATCTGTCGCCATCCAACCCCAAGAGGAGGATCGAATGCATGAACTCTCGCGCATAGAACAACCCCAACATGCAGATGCTGCTCCATGTACAATTAAGGTCGTCTCATACTGTTATCCAGGTCAACGCATGAGATTTGACTAGGTAGCTCTGTCTCTCTCTCTCCAATGGCCAAAGGTGACCCAAGAGTGCTGCTAGCCCCGTCTATGTATTCCTGAAGAGGGTTTCTCCGACTCTCCAATGTGCCCTCTAACTGCCCCCTTAGGGAGTCCAATTGTTCCTCAACGTGAGCCAATTTGGCCACTGACTCGGCACAACCAACTCAAATTCCCTCCAGCTCTTTGTTCTGCTGCAGAATAGCCCCTCGTATTGATGTGGCCTTCCTTTTTAATGCTAGAAGGCCGGCCTGAAACTGAAGACATTGCTTTGTGCGACCATTGTCTAATACCTTTGTATCTCTTGGCGCCTCATCAAGGGTGGATACGTCTCCTAGCACCTCATCCATCTGTTGTGTGCTGTTATCACCCAAAAACTTTGCCACAACCCCGGTCACCACCTCAACAGATGGCACTACTGGGGTATGCTGCACTCTCTCCACTAAAATGTCAACCAATACGGTCAAGGGATTTATAGAATAACGACAGGACAAGAAACTAAACCTTTCGATGATGATAAAGTCGCTAAATGGGAAAATAAACAAGATCAAGCACGAGGGTTGATAGGAATGTCCATTGCTCAAGAACTTCGATTTCATATCCTTGAAATTGACAGCCCTAATGAAGCCCTGAAAAAACTAAATATTGTTTTTGGCATTCAAAATCAAATCAGGGCCCACCAGCTTGAAAATGAGTTGCTTACTTTGGACCCCAATAATTTCTCCTTTATTGAAGATTTTTTGTCCAATTCAAGACCCTTAGACTTCTTTTAGAAGGTTGTAAGGTCAAAAAGGACGATTGTAGCCTCATCTATTCCATTCTTACTAAGCTTGGCCTTGCATACTCTGTATTTGTTTCCACCTTCCATTCCACTAGAGAAGCCATCATTTCTTCAGGAACCGCCTACAAGAACCCCTCTTTTGATGCCTTCTGCGATTCTTTGATAAGAGAACAAGAAAAACTCTTACACCTTAGTCTTATCACTTCTGGAAAAATTCTAAGAAAGCCTTAGTAGCCTAACAAAAACCATATCAAAAGAAACCCAAGAAGCAGTATCCTAAAATGTATGGTCCTAAATCAAACAAGGGTCCTAAGCAATTTCAACCGTAAATTGAAAAAGAAACTCACCAAAATGGTAAGGCAAATAAAAACAAAGGGAAGAAAACAGATAGACATTGCAACTTTTGTAATCGTGATGGCCATTTTGAGTCCAAATGTTTTAAAAAGATGGAAGCATTGGAAGCAGCAATGAAGAAGCACCACATCAACTTGGAGACCTCTTCAACTTCATCTTTAGGAATGGCACTTTCTGATTGTGGTTGTCAAGCATCTGGTTATGCATTAAATGTTTCTTCTTCTTCTCATTCTCATGAGTGGCTCATTGGTTCTAGAGCTTCTTACCACATGGCCAAAAATAAAGCCATGTTTTCTTCTTTAAATGATTGTAACACCAAACATATTTATGTTGGTGATGATAGATCTCTTAGTGTTGTAGGATCTGAAACCATTCATCTAGATAATGGTCAGTTTAATGATGTACTATGTGTTCCTACCTTGTCATGCAACCTTCTATTTTTTTATCAGATAACTCATTCAGGTCAAGGGAAAATAGTAGAATTCTCTCCTCATGATGTTGTAATCAAGGACCTCAAAAATCCTAGACATATTTTAGCTAATGGCATTGCTGATAATTCCACAAGGTTGTATAAGTTTGACAACTTTGGGTCATCATGTCTTCCCTCCGTTTTTGTTGCTCATAATGATGATGTGAGCAGACTTTGGCATGAGCGATTTGGTCACTTAAACTATCGCTCTCTTGAAACTCTATGTAAAGAAAATATGGTGACAGTGCTTCCTATGGTATCTTGCGAAGATGGTGTTTGCTCTAGGTGTGTACTCGGAAAACATCATCGGGATAGTTTTGACAAACGTACCTCTTCGCACGCTTCAGCCCCTTTGCAGCTTGTGCACAGTGATTTATGTGGTCCACTTTCTGTTGTTTCTTTCTCTGGTTGCAAGTACTTCTTAACTTTCATTGATGATTTTCCTAGACGCACTTGGGTATACTTCTTAAAACTCAAGAGTGAAGTTTTTAACATGTTCTTAGCCTTTAAGGCCTTTGTTGAGAAACAATCTGGACATCCAACTCTTAAGTGAAGATCATACAATGGAGGAGAATATGTTAACAACAAATTTATCAACTTTTGCACTGAGCATGGAATTCAATTGCAACATACCGTTCTATATACTCCACAACAAAATGGTGTAGCTGAAAGGAAGAATCACACCTTAAAAGAAATGGCTAATTGTATGCTTCAATCTAAAAGATTTAGTCTCAATTTTTGGGCAGAAGCAATTAACTGTGCAAATTACATAGTAAATCGCACTCCTACTAAGGTTTTAAAGAATATAACTCCAGAATAAGCTTAGGGCTCAATTAAACCAGATGTAAGTCACTTTCATGTTTTTGGAAGTGATGCTTGGGCCCATATTCCAGATGCGAAACATAAAGCCTTAGAACCTAAGAGTGAAAAATGCATTTTTGTTGGATATTCTAAAGATGTCAAAGGATATAGACTTCTTCAACCAAAATCCAAAAATATAATCATTAGAAGAGATGTAAAATTTGATGAAAATATATCGGCCTGTGAGCCTAGTTCGGCAGGTGTGCCACCTTTGGTCTGCGAGCCTGATTCGGCATATGTGCCACCTCTCTCTCTCTTCTATTTTTAATAGAATTCCTTCTAGCTCAGATGATGACGGCGAGGATGACAATCCTCCTCCACCTCTTGAAGTTATTTCTTTTACTCCACAGCTTCCAAGATGGGTCCGCTTTAATCGGGATGCAGCATGTTCTCTTGTAGGTGACCCTGTAGATCGACGATGTACACGTTCTCAGTTCCAAAGAGCCTCTTCCTTATTGGCTCAAGTTCCAGAAAATCCTGATCCAGACACCTTTGAAGAAGCTTCCGGTCATCTAGATTGGGATGAAGCTATGAATGAAGAATATCGTTCCTTATTGGCAAATGATACTTGGGATCTTGTTCCTCTTCCAAAAGGAAGAAAACTTGTTAGATGCAGATGGGTTTACAAAACAAAGTTTGGACCAGATGGAAAAGTGGATAGAGATAAAGCTCGTCTTGTCGCTAAAGGTTTTTCACAAGTTGAAGGCATTGACTATACTGAAACCTTCTCCCTTGTTGCCAAATTGAATTCTATCTGCCTTGTTCTTTCCCTTGTTGCCTCCTTTAAATGGGAAGTCCATCAGATGGATGTTAAATCCGCCTTCTTACATGGAGATTTGCATGAATAAATCTACATGGAACAACCCCTGGCTTTATCCAAAACAACTCCAGCCTTGTTTGTTGCCTTAGGAAGTCTCTCTATGGTATCAAACAAACTCCTCGGGCTTGGTATGCCAAAATGGATAGATTTCTATTAGATAATGGCTTTTCTAGGTGTCATTCTGACAACACTGTCTACACCAAGAAAGCGGGTAAGTCCTTCACCATCCTTGTTCTTTATGTTGATGATCTTATCCTTACTGTTAGTGATCTCAACCATATAAACCATGTGAAGTCTAGCCTCAAAAAGAAGTTTGAAATGACAGACTTAGGACACTTGCATTATTTCCTTGGTCTTCAAGTCTTGCAATCCAAAGAAGGTATTACCCTTTCTTAGTCCAAGTATGTCTGTGATCTTCTACGCCACTTTCACATGGAATATTGTCAGCCAACCCCTTCTCCCTTTCAGTCTGGTGTCAAGCTTTCAGTGACTTGTACTACACCTGAAGTTTATGCTACCTTATACCATCAACTTGTTGGTAAACTTTTGTATCTAACCCATACTTGTCCTGACCTTTCCTTTGCCGTTGGTCTTGTCGCTCGGTTTATGCACCAACCTCATGAAAGTCACTGTAAAACAGCTAAAAGAATACTTCGATATATTTGAGGTACAGTTCAGTTCGAGATTCATTACAGTGCAGGAGCATCTCCATTGTTGATTGGTTTCACTGATTCTGATTGGGCTTGTGACCCTGATGATCGAAAGTCTACTGCAGGATATGTATTCACTCTTGGTTCAAGACCTATTACATGGTCTTGTAAGAAACAAAGTGCCTTCTCTCTTTCTTCAGCAGAAGTAGAGGATCGTGGTGCAGTTGAAGCCAGCAAGGAAGCCATGTGGCTTCGTCAGATCCTGTCTAAATTTGGTCTTCATCAACAACATCCAACTACACTTTGGTGTGATAATCAGAGTGCCATTCAGCTATGTAAAGATCCAGTTCAACATCAGCGTATGAGACACATTGAGCTCCACATACACTTCATCAGAAAGCTCATTCATGATCATGTTCTTGAAGTGTAGTATTGTCCAACCAATGATCAAGTAGCCGATATCTTTACAAAGGTTCTCACAGAAGCGAAGTTTACCAAACTTCGATCCATGCTTGGAGTTCAGGAAAGTTATCATTAAGGGGGGATAGGCTCTAATGCCTCCTTCCTTCTCCTATTGTGTCACCTTTGTAAATCCTTCAATCCTATCCTAAGTTGTTCTTAAGGGGGGATGTTAGGATATTCCAACACATAGGAAATAGTTAAGAATAACTTAGTCTAGTGTAGAGTTAGGTAAAGTGTGTTTCTTTACTATGTACATTTGTAACTTATAATCCTACGGTCACGATTTGTAGTGATCCGACGGTTCACTCTCTCCTCGGTATTAACGACACTTGTTCTGTGGCTTAACACCCAATTGGTCCATGATCTCTATTTAAAGAGCATGGAGGGTCATTCGTCCAGTAACCGTTTATGAGAGAAACATATGTAATCTTTCTTTTATATTAATAAATTGTCTGAAATGGCCGCGTTGGCTCAGACCGTGGACTGTTTCCCTCATCGAGGGTTTTAACCACGTGATAATACTGGTGTACTGATTTGTGATCTGTTTGTGAGCGGTGACCTTTGGTTTTTGATCTAAGGAACTTACCCTGTAAATTCCTACAGTAGAGCAATCCACTTGAAGAAGTTGTTAACCATCAAGAATGGAAGGATTCCATGAATGAAGAATATCAATCTATAAGGAAGAATGGAGTTTGGGAGATTGTACCTAGGCCTGAAGACAAATCTGTGGTAACTTCCAAATGGATCTACAAAATAAAACATGCGGCAGATGGAAGTATCGATAAGTATAAGGCAATATTTGTGGCTAGGAGCTTCTCTCAACAAGAAGGCATCGACTATGAAGAGACATTTGCTTCGACAACAAGGTATACAATGATTCGTTCGTTGGTCTCTTTGGCAGCATCGATGGGATGGAACATCCATCAAATGGATGTCAAGGCTGCGTTCTGAATGGCGGCACAATTGACGAGGGAGTCTATATAGAGAAACCCTTGGGATTTGAAATTAAAGACAGGAAGGCATATGTTTGAAGATTGAAGAAAGAATTATATGGCCTCAAGCAAGCACTAAGGGAATATCATGCTAGAATGGATGCATACCTACAAGGAATAGGCTTCAAAAGAAGTTCTGCTGATCCAAACCTTTATATCAAGGTTGTAGATGGAGAACATGTGATCGTTCTTTTATATGTAGATGATCTTCTCTTAACAGGTGTAGAAGGTCGAATTAAAGAATGCAAGAAGAAACTAGCATCAAAATTTGACATGAAGGATCTAGGGCTAATGCATTACTATTTGGGAATAGAAGTCTGGCAAGGACTTGATGAAATTTATCTGGGTCAAGGGAAGTACGTGATCAAGATGTTGAAGAGGTTTGATATGATGGATTGCAAACCTATGATCACTCTGATGATCACAAACTTGAAGAGACTAAGAATTTCTGAATCAAGCCCTGTGGATCCTTCCAAATATAGACAACTGATTGGCTCATTGATGTACTTGGTGAATACTCGAACAAACATATGTTTTGCAGTAAACATTATCAGTGAATTCCAAGTGGAGCCAAAGAATGACCACTGGATAGCAGCAAAACATATACTGAGATATCTGCGAGGAACTATCCATTACTGCTTGAAATATGATAGGAGGAATGATGTCCACTTGATTGGATATACAAATTCCGACTGGGAGGCAGCGAGCAGGATGGAAGAAGCACTATAAGAGGATGTTTCAGTTTGGGATCCTCCATGATCTCATGGATAAGTAGAAAGCAAGACACAGTTGCTTTAAGTAGTATTTAGGCTGAGTATATTGCGGCCTATGAAATGAGCAGAGAAGCGGTCTGGTTAAGGACGCTGCTATCCGACCTATTCGAAGGATCGATGGACCCTACAGTGATACATTGTGACAACAACAGATGTATACGATTGTCTGAGGACCCAATATTTCATGGAAAGACAAAGCATATAAACAAAAAGTATCACTATATTCAGGAGCTAGTACAAAATGGTGTGCTGCAGCTACAATATATCTCCACTGATGAGAAGGTAGATGACATATTGACGAAATCTCTTCCTAACAAGAAGCTTGTGTACTTGAGAGACAAGCTTGGCTTGATTTATATATCCTCCCTAGTTGAGAGGGAGAGATAGGAACATCATTTTTGTCTTCACTTGGGAAGACAGAATCTAGGATTAGGTAACCATCTAGCATCTGATACTCTTTGAGGATGAGGTAGGGAATCTAAGATAAGAGTAATCGTGGACTGATATTCTTTTAGGACTAGCTATCCAAGGCAAGAATAGTACAAGGAAGGTCATACTCGGTGAACACTCGAGTGGGGTATGTACCTAGAGAGACAATGATGATGGTGTCTATAAATCACTAGTCTCGCTAGCATTGTGCTCTGATCTTGTGGAGAGATAGAGCTGTAAGTCAAGGCCTTGTTATGTGACAATGCTAGTTAAAATGATGCTAGACAGATGGGTTACCAATCCGACTCTTCTTATGAGATATCTTTAGATTGAGAATGTCCATGTACCTCTTATGAATACCTCGCTAGTTAAGAGGGAGTGTTGAAAAATGTGTAACTAGGCTCGGTCTTCATAAGTATGAAATGTATTTTTGATTCTTGTAAATTATAAAATAAAATAAAAATTATTATTATTATTTTGGAGCATGGGTTTCATGATCAAGGTCTTTTATTTTATAGTTCAAGCACCAATTGAGTGCTTCTAGGGTTTGTCTCGTTGAGAATTCGTAGGGTCGGAGATTAATTCAAATTTTCTTCTTGATAATTACTTGTGTGCTTACTTGAGTTACTTATGTCTTCTCTTCTTTAGCTTATTTAGTCTTTCATCAAGTCAATTACCAAAATACAAAAGACACAAAGTTAGGCTCCTCGAGCCAGGGAAAAATCTCTCCCTGCTGGAGAGGAAAAACTGTAAGGAATTCTTCTTGTAGATCTTCAAATGACAAGTTACATGACCAAGACTCAAACCCTTAACTTTTGTATGCTTTCAAGACCTTGTCACAGATGGATCCTTCTCTTCTGCACTAACCTACATTGACTTGCACTTTTCTACACCAGTACTAGAGAACTCTGTCTCTAGCTAAATTCTTCTTTCTTTGTGCCTTTACTTGACTGAGCTCACTGTTCACTTGTTTTACATTAACACAACTCTTACCTTAGCACTATCATTTAACATAGTCATGTACTTTGTTGTACCTTACCTCAGTGAAATAATTAACACTTTAACACAACTAATCTTAGCCTTCTTCAACACCTTCATCCGCAACTTTCTTCAACAAAGAGATCCGCAGTTGACCGCAGTCCAAACTTCAGCTCTGAGATCCGCACTTGACGACAACCCTTGTGTCAGCTCTGTGATCTGCACTTTGACCGCAACACTAGTCTCAGTTCTGTGATCTACACTTTTCTCCACTCTGTAATGATAAAAAGATATCTGCAATTCTTCAAGTGCTATATATTTGTTACTCCTACGCTTTTTCCATAGAATTTCCTTGGTATTTATTGCAAGTGTATTCTGATTAATTCATCACAGACTTGACCGGAAACTTGTCCTTCAAATGAGTTGCACATCAACCTTTATATAGAATGTATCTTCCATAATTTAAGCCGACCTGATTGACTGATGGTAGGCCGACATCATCTCAGCGTATAAACCGACTTGAAGGGTTGTCTTCCAACATATAAGGAGGCTATTTAGAGGCATTCCTTTGCAGATATGTGACAAGGTCTTGGAGCATACCCTTTGACTAGACACTTCATATTCATGACTCTTTAATTATACTTATAACCAGAAAACAAATCCTAATAGACATCAAGAGGAAGTCTATTGACCTATAATAAAAATCTTGCTCATGAAACCCATGAAGCAAGTACAACAAAAATCCATTTTATTATCTTTGTCTTTTTCTTTGCATAAATCCATAATTACATAGTCAATATGAAGACCGATCCTAGTTACACTTTTCAACAGTCCCTCTTAACTAGGGAGGTATTTCTCATAAGAAGAATCGGATTGGTAATCGGATCTGTATAGCATCACATCAACCAACATTGTCCTAGTTCAAGGCCTTGACTAACAACCCCATCTCTCAAGGAGACAATGGGCTACAATGCTGGCGAGACACATGACTTATAGACACCATAGTCATTGTCTCTCCAAGGTACATACTCCACCCGGGTGTTCCCAAAGTATGGCCTTCTTGGACTATTCTTCTTTTGGGTAGCTAGGCCTCAAAGTATCTCGATCCTCGACTACTCTTATCTTGAATGCCCTAACACATTCTCAAAGAGTATCGAATGCCAGATGATTACCCAATCCTCCATTCTGTCTTCCCAAGTGAAGACCAGAATGATGTGTCTATCTCTCCCTCTCATCCATGGAGGACCTATTCCACAAGGGAATGTTCTCATTCCTGTATAAGGAATGTACCTAAGCTCATTCTTAGGAATTACCAAGTTTCTTCCAAGTAAGAAATTTATCACTAGGCTCTCTCTCAATCAGGGACTTGCAGCAGCAATGTTGAGACACCCAGTTGCTCATGAATAATTCCTCCCCTCGATGTCATGGATTTCAATATTTAGGAATCTCCAACTTTAGCTCCATAGGGCACAAATCATCCATCACTTTCATTCATGAGTCATGTCATCTACCAGAAGGTGATTCATCTGTCTTTCTTATCTGGTCCACCTTTTATGCCATGTTGCTTTCTTTCGAATCATCTCCATGGATCTTACATCCTTTCTCATGATTAGCAGCCCTGCACAAATTCATCCAGATAAACATATACGTATGAACTTTTAAAACAAAAGTTACCTCATTGATGATCTTTCACCATGACATCTTCTTGTAGGCATCAACATCCTTTATTCAGATTGACACATCTCCTAATGATATGTTTTGTCAAGGGTCTTCTTGAGAGTGCAAGCTTCTGTGATCCATAACATTTTAAAATATAAATCTTCCGGGAAATCACATAATAAATTTATTATGTGATTTCTCGGAAGATTTATATTTTAAAAAGGGTCTTCTTCTTTACCAAACTTCTATGAGAGTCTACACATCCTCCCAGGAGATATTCTAGTCACATCTTCTTGGCTTCCGGATGATGACTGCCTCTTGACATTGTTTCACTTCATGATCTCTTCCTTTATGCACATCTTCATTCCCAGGAACTTCCAATTTACAGTTCCTTGTTCATATACAACCACCTCATATTCCATATGAGGATATATTATGTTGATTTCATCTGTTGGTGCACCGAGAGAGATCCTCCTCCATAGATCATACTTCTAAATATAGAAGTCCATTACCTGCAACCATATGACATGACTTCATATCATCCAGTGTCAGCATATATATATATACCTCATTACTTTTTCCTTTGAGTCATCCTGTAGCAATTTCACTAGAATGAAGAGCTTCATTCCCTTGACCTGCTTCATTAATATGTCATCACATCCCAAAATTCTGTAGCATAGAATTCTTGATGAAACCATTCTACTTTCTTTCTAATCAGTCAATTCATTAGGGAACTCCTCAGCACCTGTTTCCATGATGACCCTTGATTTTGATGACTGCCTTCCATCAGTATTGTTATCAGTGAGGTTTTCTAGGATCTGTTTCACCAAGAGCTCCTGCCATGCTTCTATCCTGATGCTATTAATATACATTGCTTCCTATCATACTATTTTACAACCAACATAAATCACTTAAAGGAGAAGATGATCTCAATCATAGTAGAGATCCCTCGTTTCTTCTTTCTTAGATTTCTTTGCATCAGGTTCTTCCCTCATATCTATGACATGGGCTTCTTCCTTTTCCCCCTTGTCCTTTCCAGATGTAGGACAATCTCTTTTATAATGCCCAAGTTCATTACATCCAAAGCATCGTACTTTGTCCATATTTCTTCTTTTATTTTGAGGACCCAATTTTCCTTTCTTCCTTTCTTCCTGGATATGGCTGCAAAGGCTTGATTCCCTTCACTTGATCCTGTATCATCTTTTTCAGTCAATCTTGTTTCCTCTATTTTACATAGAGACCATAAATCATGGAATGGTGTCGCTTCTTTCTTCCAGTATAAACTTGAAGTGAAGTTTCTTCATTCTTCTGGTAGAGCATTCAGTACCACTGTAGTCATCTCAGTGTTGGACATTACTTCTGCCAATTCCTGCAGTTGGTCTCTTATTTCAGAAATCCTCATAAAGTATGAAGTGATTCCTTATTCTCTTGACAATTTCATTTTATATAGATCTTGTCTTAGAGAGATTGGTTCTCCTGCAGTACTCACAGAGAATAGCTCCACCAATTTCTCATATATCTCTTTAGAAGACTTTAGTTTTGATACATAGGGAATGAGGGAGTCCTTAATAGATTCTATGAGAATCCTCTGGGCTCTGATTTCTCCTTTCATGTACTTGGCATGAGCTGGAGGATCTTCTTTTGAGGGTTGAATTGTAGATCCTTCGATGTAATCCATAACTTCGTCTTCAATTAAATTCAAATCTGTCCTCTTCTTCCATGCACTAAAGTTTGATGACTCAGCCAATTTGTTGCTCTCTTTACAGTAAGTCATCTTGACAGATTTAAGTAAGGTCATAGACACTTACTTGAGTAAAGTGAGTTGCCGCTTCCTTGATGATGATGAAGATGAAGTCAAGAGCTTCTTCTAGGATTGAAATTTCCAATGTAGGTGATCTTGGATCCTTGATGATAAGGGATATCTTCAAAAGATGATGTATCTCCGAGCAATATTTATAAATCTTTGATGGAAAATATTATTTTCTTGATGAGTTGATCCTTTGAATGAGATGAAGATCTTTCTTGAAAAATAGCTTGAGAGTCTTCCTTGCAAACTGATTAGACTTTTCAACCCAAAAATTTGATCTTCACTTCCTAGAGTGTCTTCTTTGTCAAGTAGCCCTTGTGTTCAACAACTTAGCTCTGATTCTATGTTGAAAATTTGTAGGGCCTAAGATTAATTCAAATTCTCTTGTTCATAATTGTTTGTGTGCTTACTTGATAATTGTTTGTGTGCTTATGTCTTCTTTTCTTTAGCTTATTTGGTCTTTCATAAAGTCAATTACCAAAATACAAAAGACACGAAGTTAGGCTCCTCGAGCCAGGGCAAAACCTCTCCCTCTTGGAGAGGAAAACCTGTAAGGAATTCTTCTTGTAGATCTTCAAATGACAAGTACCATGACCAAGACTCAGACCCTTAACTTTTGTATGCTTCCAATACCTTGTCACAGATGGATCCTTCTCTTCTACACTGACTTGCACTTTTCTATACTAGAACTAGAGAACTCAGTCTCTAGTTAAATTCTTCTTTCTTTGTGCCTTTACTTGACTGAGCTGACTGTTCATTTGTTTTACATTAACATAACTCTCAGCTTAGCACTATCGTTTAACATAGTCATGTACTTTGTTGTACCTTACCTCAGTGAAATAATTCACACTTTAACATAGTTAATCTTAGCCTCCTTCAACACCTTCATCCACAACTTTCTTCAACAAAGAGATCCACACTTGACCACAGTCCAAACTTCAGCTCTGAGATCCGCACTTGACCGCAGCCCTTGTGTCAGCTCTGTGATCCGCACTTTGACCGCAACACTAGTCTCAGTTCTGTGATCCAGACTTTTCTCCATGCTATAATGATACAAAGATATCTGCAATTCTTCAAGTGCTATATATCTGTTATTCCAACACTTTTTCCATAGACTTTCCTTGGTATTTATTGCAGGTGTATTCCGATTAATTCATCACACACTTGACCGAAAACTTGTCCTGCAAATGAGCCGCACATCAACCTTTATATAGAGTGTATCTTCCATAATTTAAGCCGACCTGATTGATTGAGGGTAGGCCGACATCATCTCAACTTATAGACCGACTTGAAGCGCTGTCTTCCAACGTTTAAGGAGGCTGTTTAGAGGCATTCCTTTGTAGATATGTGACAAGGTCTTGGAGCATACCGTTTGACTAGACACTTCATATTCATGACTCTCTAATTATACTTATAATTAGAAGACAAATCCTAATAGAGATCAAGAAGAAGTCTATTGGCCTATAATAAAAATCTTGCTCATGAAACCCATGAAGCAAGTACAACAAAAATACATTTTATTATCTTTGTCTTCTTCTTTGCATAAATTCATAATTACATAGTCAATATGAAGACTGATCCTAGTTACACTTTTCAACATGTCCTAGGTCAAGAAGTCAAAAGAGTCATCATAAGTTGAAGACCCCACTGGGCACATTGTAACTTGTAAAGAAAATAATTTTTGTCTTTAAAAGTTTTGGAATACCCTCCAACCAAGTTGGCTTAGCAGTTGGCAAGTCGACCTAAAGGAAGAGCCACGTCACTCACTCACATTCATTCTAGCGAAGGAAGAGGAAGGAGAAAGCAACGAAGAAGGAAGACGAAAAAGACTTATGTTTGGGATAATTTTTTCTCACATGTGCTAAAGAGGACTAGGGTTTTTGCAACAAACCTAGGGCATCCATCTACAAGTTCGATCTTGGAGAAAGGGAGGAAAAGAGGACAAGCGAAGTGCACCAAGGGTCACTGTCAAGCTCCAAAAGTGAGGGAAAGGCAAGCAAAGGTCAGAGGAGGGCTCTAGAAGAAAATCGAAGTTCCCACATGTGGCAACAACAGTTGCAGGGAGGCCGAAATTTCAGATCTGCAGTAAGAGGTCAAAAATCTTGCAGCAGAAGGTCAAAAAGGTGCTACTGGAAGAGATTTGACTGGGTTTGACTAGATCGAATTTGGCACATCATCCAAAGAGGTTAGTCTTGGTCTTGGAGGGTATTGGTCTAAGTCTTAAGGCCATGTGATTCACCAATTGAAGAATCTATAAGGAAGAGAAGAGATTTACGGGTTTTCCTCCCAAGAGGAGAGGTTTTGGCCCTGACTTGTATCCTATATACTGTGTCATTGTTCTTTTGTTTTTGGTAGTTGTTTGATGCTTCACACATAATAATAAGGAGCAAAGCTAATAAGTAAAAAGGAATCACAAGCAGTTATCAAGTAAAGAGAATTAATCATATTCATTGCCCTATTGAATTCTCAACATTTTGCAGTTACCAGAGAGAAACATTTGCATATATATATATATATTCAAAATTCAAGAGCATTCACATAAGTAGGACATTCAACAAGCAACACATGACACTAGAGATCAGTGGAAACCCATAAGGGAGAAAACCACAAATTTTTGGCGGAAAGTGATGTGAAGGCAAGCTCCTACTACCCTATTACATCAAATTTTTTGTAGGTTCCAACCTATAGAAGGCTGGTACCTCAAGGAAGTTCCAACTCCCACAAAGTTTTCTGCAAGCTACAACCCATAAGAGGCTCCTACCTCAACAGGCTACAACTTGTTCTTTATCAAGCTACCACTTGAAAGGAGACTGCAATCTCCCAATCACAATACAAAATCAAATTTGTTGGTTACCTGATATCAATTTCTGCCCTCATATATGCTGCTCATCTTCATTGCTTCTCTTCAATTTTGTTCCTCTTTGGCTACTTTTCTCTTTTCTCCCCACAGAATGCTGCTCATGAACACTCTTATACAAGTTTCTTAACTCACCAAAAAACACAATTTTCATTCAACGATGCATCTTTTATAAGCATTGTTTATTGACTGTTTGTATTCTATGCAAGAATATGAAATGATGAGTTGTCTCTTGGTCTTCTAAGGCTGTTCACAACCTGCCTCTTCATTTCCAAATCTGAAATTCAGAATTTTGTAATATAAAATAGAGCTGAAATAATATAGGCTAGCAGCAATGATTGCACAAGACAAATCTTGAAAGCTTTTCAGATTTGTATTAACTACATTTTCCAGATTTGGACCAGACACATGCTAATGCCTTTGAGAATTCTTCTGAAGTGTCTTTAGCATCAACAATGTGAGGATTAACGAGTTTCATGACTTGTAATATAGTATACTGCTGTACAAGTGATTCTGTTTAATAAAAGCATATATTTTCAAACTTATGTCTCAAGATATCATGTGCCATTTTTCATTTTAATTGTAAGCCATACATCAAAATAACCAATCAACATAGTTCACAATGATCAGCCTTTTCACTTCAAGCAATCTTGCAACCGTGGCAGTCTATCAAAATCAGCCTTAACACAACAACAACAGTCAGATTGATGACATCAAACATCCTTAACACCATTATCATTTGACATCAATGCCAACATTTTCAATAAATTGCTCTTTTTCAGTGTGGCTGAAGAGTAGGGCATCTTCATGTGACAACATCTGATTTGGTGGGCTGCCCATGTGTCTTCCTCAAATTTCCTCCTCTTCCATAGTGGCTAGAGGGGGCACAACTTTCTTCTTATGGTTTTGTTCATAAGTTTTTTCTTTATCACATTGTGGACAGGGGAGCCTTTTGCAGCTTCCTCGTCCCAAGCTATATTTCCTTGCACTATGCATAGGATGTGGAGTGCAAAGGGTCGACTTTGTATGCCCTTTTCCTTCTTTTCTGCATTACCACACTATGTCGACCACTTTGCATACTAGTACGCATCAACACTCTGCATCTCAAGTTGCATCAATGACTCCACTTAGCGCTTATCCAATTGCTTGTTTTGAAATGAAGAGTGCATAGGTAATAGCTACTTTTTGATTGCCCATTTGTTCACATTGTCAAGAGCTCCACATCCTTCTTTAGCTTAGTTTTTTTCGAGTCTTTACCCCATCCTTTGTGGTTGAGTATGGGGTGCGGAGGTGGACTTTCCTTCAACTTGTCAAAATCTTCATGTTGCACAAAGCTCCACATTCCTCTTTGCCTTAGTCGACTTCTAGCTTGTGCACACTCTTTATGGCTGAGCGTAGAGTGTACACCTCCTCTTTGACTCATCCATATCTCCACATCATAAAGCAAAATCCCCTCCTTTCAAAGGACTCTACGAATTTCCCTAAGGCATCAGATTATGGGCTTATTCCAGGACTATTAGCTGAAAAAATGGGCCGAGGCCTAATCAGTTTGTTAAGAGATTTTGTAGTTAAGTATTTAGACATTTTGATTTCTTTAGAGGGTCTAGTTGGATCACCTTTGGCACTCTTTATCTTGCCATTTTTACTTTTGATTCCTAGTCCCATTGACCTATTTTAGTCATTGGTGGATATTGATATATATCCTTTTCTTTGCACATTCTAATGAAAACATGCGTGTGTGTGTGAGAACATGTGCTAAATGCTAATTAAACATTAGAAATAAGTTGCTATCCATTATAACTTATGGCACTTCCAATCCACTTATGGCCATATCATTGGATGAATTTATTGGTAAATGAATCTTTAATCTCTTGTTTGGTCTAATGATGTAATACCTTTTTATATTGAAAAAAGTGTATATGTTGTTTCAGATGAAAAATGTTCATATACACTCCACAAAATTTGTTATAGTAACTTCCTTTGGTAATGCATGATGGGTATTTGGAAAAGTCAAATTATTGGCTGCTTTAGGCTATATTTGCAGCACAGATAACATATCAGATTCAGTATGATCTCAAATCGAAAGTGTATGACAATGATGTTGAGAATAGCATGCTTAATATCCATAATGTTTGATTTTGCTTATTCTAAGCCAAGCAATATAATAATTTTGGCAATTTCAGGAATGTGCAATGACTATGGAACAATATTCCATTATAAAAGACACAAATTGCAAAAACTTGCAGAAAAGGCTTTGCTGCTTGAGAGAGGGGATTTAGTTTTGTTTGGGTAAGATTTGCAGGGCTGCTGGAACCAATTGCTGAAAGTTTGCATGAAAATAATGCCCTGCATAATTTCACATTTTGAAAGTATGTTTTAATGCTTTTATGCAGGTCCAAAACCATAGTGATGCTTCTCCAAAGGCTAGAGATTCTGAGTAATAGCAATGTTCGTACAGCATCCCAGAAGAAGGTTCTAGAGACCCCTGTATGTAATTTTTTTATTTTACAATGTCAGTTGATTTCTAATGCATATATCAAATTACTTTAGAGAATAGAAATTGTACCCATTCGATGTGCCTTTTGAATAGCTAGTCCTGAGTGTATCCTCCATTTTCTCTCAAATGTTTATTTTTAATACTAATTATCTTGTAGGGCATACCAATCGGCATAGAGAAAAGAGCCCTACAGTCAAATTTCCAGCCAGAAATTTATAGTTTTCTGAATACAACATATGGCATTGATAACGTTTGTATCCCGTTGGACATTTCTAGTGATGCACAAGAACTTAAGCATGTGTCCCATCCTTGTAAATTCTCGGGAATCAAAACATCAGTTTTCCAAGATGCAGATTATTTGTCATTAATTTCACCTTCAAAGGTAAATGAAGTTCATCAGGGTGGTAGTGATGGCTATGGATGGAGTCATAACGGTATAACAGAGTTTGATTTTGTCAGAGATTCTGTATCTAATGGTCAACAATTGGCTCAGGGGATTGGTTTTAATGCTGACAACATTCTTGACACTAGATATTTACATTACCCGTATTCTTTGTTCTCCAAATCATGTTCCTTTGACAATGACAATAAATGGATTTCAAAAGATCTTCCTTCTTTTCTGGACCTACAAGCTAATAGGTGTCATGTTTTTGAGTCTTTGTGTACGGAAATGACCAATTTGGGCCCAATTCGCAGGGATATAATGAAGTACAAACCTAAAAATTCTCATTTTATGAAAGATGCTACGATGCAGCTCCTGGATAATGAAGATGAGTTCAAGTATCACAGGCAAGAGTTCCGTCCTGAAATGGGCATGATATTATGGACTTCACCCAAGAAGAATCTTGAGTGGACTTCACCCAACAAGAATCTTGATTTTGATTTGCCGCTAGATCATAAAGACAAGCATAAACATTATAAAAAGGAGTTCATCCCAGAAACTGGACTTATCTTGTGGGGTTCACCCAATAAAGATGTGTTTTTCAATCTGAAGTGTGACAAAGATGATGACTTTTATTTGCAAGCTTCATCTCAGACTTTCAGTCCCACAATTTCCCTATGGAACAATGATCAGGTCACTGGTCCTGATTTAGGGTTCAGGTTTTCAAGTATAGAACCATATTATGGAACTGATAATTGGGAGCCCAGAGAATCTCTTTCATATCTTCTCTCAAGGGAAATGGATCTGATAGAGGCGCAGCATAAGTTGGATGGAAACACACATGATTTTCCATATATGAATGTGAATGAGCAATATCACTTCATGCAAGCAGATGGGCAGGAAGTTCCTGGTTTTTATAATTTGCCCTATAATAGTAGGGACAGGAAAATATTCCCTGTGAAGCTTAACTGGGGACTGGAAAATGCTTTGAGCATTCCAGACATTGATTTGTTTAGAGAGAGAAGATGGGAGAGTTCAACACTGTCTATTTACTCTGAAAATATTGAAATGATGCAATAATGATTGTAATTCTTATGGAGCAGAACATGCTTGGTTTTATTCGGTATTCATGACTCTTTCAAAACTGTATGGCGGACTAGTGGGGAAGATATTCAAGAATTTAGTGGTCTGAATGACACACATTGTTTGGCTACTGAAAATACCCTGAGTCTTTTACTGGTCAAATAGATAGTGTTAAAGGATTTCAGGTTGAACAGTTTTCCTCTTGGGAATCAGTTCTGGTCGGTGTCTAACATGCTGACACAACTTTATTCAATTTCAAGAGTTTTTAAAGTTTTGACAACAATGAAAATCCACTGTATAGAAGGGAATTATATAAAGAGATATGTGTGGATGAGATGGATGCTTGTACACATAATCTTGAAATTGTGCCTTGTTCTCCTTCTAGTAAGCAGAGACAGAGATAGAGGAATGATTGGTTCTTATGGTAAGAAAAGCAAGTTAAGTAATATGTTTGTAAATTTACATGATTTTTTTTTAAAGAGCTATCCAGGTTTCCTTGAAGAAAATGGTAATGGTGGGCTATCAGTAGCAATGGGAATTTTAAATCTTTTGGTTAAGTCAATCCCTTAAGTCAGTTTAGAGTTTGATGAATACAATATTGCATTTTCTCTTCCTCCACTGCATTTTGCTGATTGCCATTTTGGACAGGATTATGCTAAATTTATTGTCTCAAGGAAGAGAATATTCTTTGTTAACAAATATGTATTTTGGAAGTTAAATGCAGATATTAGAATTTGATTCTTGGCTGTGTATATATGCATATTTGTACATGCTTCACAATGTTAATGTGTACTTTTACATCTCATTTTGTCACTGCCAGCCAATATTATTAATCGCATTTTTTGTTTCGATTTTTTAATACTAGAACTTTTACCTCGATACATTTTTAAAATTATATTTTTCCTCCATGGCTTTTCATATGGCACATATTTTTTTGGGATCTTTACGTGTTACCCATCTTTTCTATTGGGCATTTATTACAATTGTGATTCTTCTATTCTTTGGTTCAATTTTAGTGTTACCACCTGAAAATGCATGATCATTTTGCATTTTTGGAGGCATTCTTTCCAGCAACACTGCTAAGAATTGTGAATCTCACTGGCTTGGTACAAGGCTGTGCTTTAAACATCATCCTTTATCATGACACAATCCACTAGAAGGATTACACACGAGGAGGAGTGCCCTACCTTCAAGCTGTTGTTGGAGGGATTTATGGCATAATTAAAGACCAGCCTAGATCCATCTTACTTTGGATCTATCATGCGCCGAGAGGGATCAAATCTCTCGAGGTGCAAACCTATTTTTTGAGTGCAAAACTTGAGGAAAGGTTTGCACCTCGAGAGATTTGATCCCTCTCGGCGCATGATAGATCCAGAGTAAGATGGATCTAGGTTGGTTCCAGTTGAAGGCATCAACGTCACATTTTTCAGATTATTAAAATTTTTGTATATTTTTGAGACGTACATCATACTTTGAAATTTTGAAGATTAGAAATACAAATTCTAACAAATGTTAGAACACTATTTTGAATACTGAGCCACGTAATAATCGTAGAAATCAACATCTACACTATTCAATTATTTAAATATTTTTCTGGAACTATTGTACTAAAAATCATACTTTTCTCTCTTGCTCTTCAATATTAATAGGTTGAATTACTAAAACATAAAAATAAATGTACATTGTCAATAATTTTTCCTTCTTACAGTGAAATAATGCACAATGTTAATCCAATCACTTTAAAATTAATGTACCAACAATGTACATCCAATTACATCAAATCAGAAATTAACGTTTACACTGAAATCAATGCATATAATGCAAACAATGAAATAGGATTAGAAAACAACATCTACAGTGAAATGGATGCATCTAATGCAGGTAATAAAATAGGATTAGAAATCAACATCTACACTGAAATTAATGTATCTAATGCAAGTAAGCAAATAATATTAGAAACCAACATCACTGAAACCAATGCATCTAGTGCAAGAAATCAAATAGGATTAGAAATCACCATCTATACTGAAATCGATGAATTTATTGCAAGCAATCAAATACGATTAGGAATCATGTACATTGAAATCAATGCATCTAGTGGAAGTAGTCAAATATAATTAGAAATCAACATCTACACTTAAATTAATGCATCTAGTGCAAGGAATCAAATAGGATAAAAAATCGTCGTCTACATTGAAATCAATGAATTTATTGCGAGAAAACATATAGGATTAGCAATCATCTACAGTGGAATCAATGCATATAGTGCAAGAAATTAAATATAATTATAAATAAACATATACACTAAAATCGATGCATCTAGTGCAAGCAATCAAAATGGATTAGAAATCTCCATCTACACTAAAATCAATTCATCTAGTGCATGAAATCTTCTTCCCTCTCTCCCCCCTCGAAGTACATCTTTGTTTCCTTCCCTCTATCCACTCTCTCACATCCTCCCTTTCCTTCCTATCTCTCCATTTCTCTCCTACATCTCTATCACTCTCTCTCTTCACCCTCCAACTCTGTTACTATATCCCTACCTCTCTCCTTCTCTCATCCCTTCTCTTCATATCTCATTCTTTGTCTCTTTATCTCATTCGAAAACATACACACTCTCTCTCCATCTCTCCCTTGTCACTTAATCTCTCTCTCTCTACTTATCAATCTCTCTGTATTTCTTCTTCCCTCCCTCTCTCCCCCTCTAAATCCATCTCTCTCTCTCTCTCTCTCTCTCTGTATATATATATATATATTCCCTCCAATTTTCTCTCTTCCCCCTTCACTCTCTTCCTCTCTCTCAAGTCCTCTCTCTTGTCCTTCCTCTCTCTCCAATCCTCTTTCTTGCTCTCTCTCTCAACATCTACACTAAAATCAATGCATATAGTGCAAGAAATCAAATAGGATTAGAAATCAGCATCCACAATGAAATCAATGCACCTAGTGAAATAATTCGTCTTCCCTCTCTCCCCCCTCCAACTCCATCTCTCTTTCCCCCCCTCTCTCCACTCTCTCACATCCTCTCTCTCTTCCTTCCCCTTTCTCCCTTTCTCTCCCTTTCTCTCCCATGTCTATATCTCTCTCTTTCCCTCTCTCTCCCTCTCTTCACCCTCCAACTCTGTCAATATATCCCTCCCTCTCTCCTTCTCCCCCCATTCCCTCCATCTCTCCTTTTTCTCTTTATCTCACCCCAAAACATACACATGCTCTCTCTATTTCTCCCTTTTCACTCCCTCTCTCTCTCCACTTCTCACTCTATATGTATTTATTCTTCCCTCCAACTCCATCTCTCTATCCCTCCCTCTCTCCTCCTATCTCCCTCCCTCTCTTCTCCTCTCTCTCTTCCTTCCTCTCTCTCCCTTCCTCTCCTACCTCCCTCTCTCTTCGCCCATCTCTCTCTTTTCCCTCTAATCCTCTCTCTTCCCCCATAACTCTCTCTCTCTCTCTCTCTCTCTCTCTTCCAATCCTCTCACTATCTCCATCCCTCTCTCCTGCTCCCCCCCCTCATATTTATGTCTCCCTCTTCTTTGCATACCCTTTTCTACCTCTCTCACTCCTCTCCCTCTCTCTCTTCATTCCTCCTCTCCCCTCTCCTTGATTTTATCTCCATCTCTCCCTTCTCACTCCCTCTATCTCTCCACCTCTATCACTCTATGTATTTGTTCTTCCCTTCCATATATATCTAGAGTTAATATATATCATGATACATTAATATATATAATAATATAGAAAATTTAATATTGTATTAATCCAAAGTTATTAAATATAATAATATTAATATGAATATTAGATTTAATAATAATATTATTATTAATAATATTTTGATATTAATATTAGGGATAATAATGGTTTTTTTGGCATGATATTAATAATAATTTGGCCCATAGTATTTGACCTATAGGATTCACCTAAATAAAACCTATTTTTTGAGTGTTGGTAAATATAAAGAGATTTATAGAGTAAATATAAAAAAATAGGTTTTATTGATTTACCATCTTTTATTTACAATGGTATTTGGCCCATAGACATGGTATATAATTAGATGTTGATTTATAATGATATTTGATATGTTTTTATATATTTATCATGCCTCTTTATACATTTTTTATATTGATTTATTTATTTACCATAGCTCTTTTATAAATATGGTATTTAGCCCATGGTATTAATAATAATTTGGCTCATGGTAATTGGCATATAGGCTTCACCTAAATAAAACTTCTTTTTTGACTTATTGTAAATATAAAGAGGTTTATGGAGTAAATATAAAAAGAGGCTTTATTTATTTAGTGGAAGTAGTCAAATATAATTAGAAATCAACATCTACACTGAAATTAATTTTCATCTTTTTTTTTTCAGTGAAAATAGTAAATATCTATATTTATTTTCATCTTTTTTTCTACTGTTTTCTAATGCATAATGTTTTCTCGCCCTTTCCAGCTAGTAGATAATGGTTTCTATAGTGAATGCTTTCATACAAAATTAAATTTGACAAATGATTAAAATCTACAATGATAACCTATATGGATTTTTTATTCCATTAACTTTTATAACTCTTTCTATGTATATATTATTGAATCTTTTTTCAAATTTCCAAAACACTATATTTTATAATTAATTAAATAAATATATAAATAATTTTCATATATATATATATATATATATATAATTTTAAAATATCATAACATAACATATGACAATCCATCATTCTTAAAACATCATAATATATTCGAAATCTGCAATTAATATCCTATAAAAAAAACGTCAAACATAAAGGTACGCAATTGATGTGAATTATTAAATGTTGCAGCACTTGAATTTACAACGTGAAAATTAGGTTTTCATCTATTGATCATAATCTATGAAGAAGACTAGCGCGATAATTCGCTCTTTACGAACTTGGCCAATAGGCGTCGGCGTACTATTGCAATAATTCTCTGAGATCACCTAACAGAAGGCGTAGTTTTACGGAAAACCCTGAATATTTAAGGCTACCATAGCCATCATTGTCTCGTGTTAGAGTGTCTAGATCTTCTACTACGACTTTAAATTAGGCTCAACCAGTTTCATTATAGAGGCCATCAGAGTTATTTTCCAAATTTACCACAATATCATCCCACCCTTAACTGCCAGACTTCGTCCACAAATCCAAGAACATTATCTAGCCTTACTGTTTTGCAGGTTTCTAGCAATTGAATTCTGGTTCAAAAGCCAAGTATGCAGATAATAAATTGAATGATATTGGAGAGGATAAATCAAATTTCCATCACATGACTGAGCAAGCAACTTAAAAGATGCCTCTTTCCATTAGATTGTTGAAGATCAATCTCCAACTATTCAACTTTGTTCATCCACTCTAAAAGAGTTAATAATTTATCACGCATTGTTTGTTGTTTAAATTTGTGCAGAAAATGCCTGCCAAAGGAGGCACAGACGGGGTCCCACTCTTCTTTTGTGACAATTTTTTCAAATCTTCCATGTTAAATTTCAAGTTTCACCAATTTAACAATTTTTTTCTTTTTCTTTTTACAGTCTCACTGCTGCTCAAAATCTTCAATTTGAATTTTGCACTACTTTCCTCGAGTCTCATCTTTCCATTTGGTTTCCATCGAAACTACTTCAAGCATTCTATAACGCACGCTTTGCAGTCATAGCGAGAGACTGGCAATTGCTTTTGGAATTATGAGTACGGGGCATGGAACTCCGATTAGGATTACCAAAAACCTTCGTGCGTGCGGTGGCTGCCACAGTGCCACCAAATATATTTCCAAGATTGTTAGACGAGAAATTACAGTGAGAGATGGAAGCTGTTTCCATTTTTTCCAGGGTGAGCTGTATTCTTGCAGGGATTACTGGTGATGCTCATTCATACCGAACAAACAGAAGCTTGAATGTTTACAAAAATGTGCATATTATTTCCTTTCAGTTGGCATACTACGTCTCATTATTATTCTGGTTTCGATGCTGTGGCAATTTGGTAACAGAAGTACTTCAAATTCTGTAGACAGAGAATAAATATTTTCAACGGGTATTTCGTATGATGTAGAGATATGCATTTCGAGGTACGAGTTTGTACGAAAAAAATTAGGATAAAGGGACGATAATTTGTTGTTTAAAGAGTTAATAATTTCTTTAAAGGCGTCGGCGTACTATTGCAATACTTCTCTGAGATCACCTAACAGAAGGCATCGTTTTCCGGAAAACCCTGAATATTTAAGGCTACCATAGCCATCATTGTCTGGTGTTAGTGTCTAGATCTTCTACTACGACTTTAAATTAGGCTCAACCGGTTTCATTATAGAGGTCATCAGAGTTATTTTCCAATTATCCCTTTATCATGAAAAAATCAAGATAAAAGGACGATAATTTGTTGTTTAAAGAGTTAATAATTTCTTTAAAGGCGTCGGCGTACTATTGCAATAATTCTCTGAGATCAGCTGTGAATTATCGTCGTCTACCTGAGAGAGCTCCAGCTCGGGAGCTTCCAGTTCGAACCTCGCCGCAGAAATGCTTGAAGTTTGGAATAAAAGCCGTGAACCAAATGCGAATCACCTCTAATGTTCGATCATAGTTGAGTTGTTTTAATTTTTTTTGTTTATTTATATGATTATTAAAACTTATTTGTTAAGCCGACGCTTAATTTTTATTTTTATTTTAATTTAAAATTTCAGCAGACATTGAGGACGTGACCCACCTCATCGGGGTCATACTGCCAGGATGCGGCGAGGTTCGAACCGGAAGCCTCGAGCCGGGAGCTTTCCTTCGTGGCATTTACGATAACTACAAACATCTCAAAGAATGAGCAATTTGCAATAGTACGCCGACGCCTTTAAAGAAATTATTAACTCTTTAAACAACAAAGGGATAACTGGGGTAACTCTCAAAGGCGTTTCGGTCTTGGATCCTCCTTCCGAGATCACCTACTGCAAGGCGCGTTTTCTCCGAAAACTCGAATATTTAAGGCTACCATACCCATCATCGATCGTGTGTTAGAGTGTTCGTAAATCTCTTCTACTACGACTTTGAATTAGGCTCGTCCTGCTTCATTATAGAGGCCATCGGAGTTATTTCAAATTTGCCACAATATCATCCCACCCTTAACTGGTACTTTGTCCACAACCAAGAAACATTATCTAGCCTTACCTGCTTAAGTGTTTCGGAAAATTGAATTCTGGTTCAAAAGCCAAGTATGCAGACAATAAATTGAATGATATTGGAGAGGATAAATCAAATTTCCATCACATGACTGAGCAAGCAACTTAAAAGATGCCTCTTTCCATTAGATTGTTGAACATCAATCTCCAACTATTCAACTTTGTTCATCCACTCTAAAAGAGTTAATAATTTATCACGCACTGTTTGTTGTTTAAATTTGTGCAGAAAATGCCTACCAAAGGAGGCACAGACGGGGTCCCACTCTTCTTTTGTGACAATTTTTTCAAATCTTCCATGTTAACTTTCAAGTTTCACCAATTGAACAATTTTTTTCTTTTTCTTTTTGCAGTCTCACTGTTGCTCAAAATCTTCAATTTGAATTTTACACTACTTTCCTCGAGTCTCATCTTTCCATTTGGTTTCCATCGAAACTACTTCAAGCATTCTATAAGGCACGCTTTGCAGTCATAGCGAGAGACTGGCAATTGCTTTTGGAATTATGAGTACGGGGCATGGAACTCCGATTAGGATTACCAAAAACCTTCGTGTGTGCGGTGGCTGCCACAGTGCCACCACATATATTTCCAAGATTGTTAGACGAGAAATTACAGTGAGAGATGGAGGCCGTTTCCATTTTTTCCAGGGTGAGCTGTGTTCTTGCAGGGATTACTGGTGATGCTCATTCATACAGAACAAACATAAGCTTGAATGTTTACAAAAATGTGCATATTATTTCCTTTCAGTTGGCATACTACGTCTCATTATTATTCTGGTTTCTAGGATGTTGTGGCAATCTGGTAACAGAAGTACTTCAAATTCCGTAGACAGACAATAAATATTTTCACTGACAGTGTAAGTCTAGAGTTATGCATTTCAGAGTCTGAGTTTGTCTGAAAAAATTAGGATAAAGGGACGATAATTTGTTGTTTAAAGAGTTAATAATTTCTTTAAAGGCGTCGGCGTACTATTGCAATACTTCTCTGAGATCACCTAACAGAAGGCATCGTTTTCCGGAAAACCCTGAATATTTAAGGCTACCATAGCCATCATTGTCTGGTGTTAGTGTCTAGATCTTCTACTACGACTTTAAATTAGGCTCAACCGATTTCATTATAGAGGTCATCAGAGTTATTTTCCAATTATCCCTTTATCATGAAAAAATCAAGATAAAAGGACGATAATTTGTTGTTTAAAGAGTTAATAATTTCTTTAAAGGCGTCGGCGTACTATTGCAATAATTCTCTGAGATCAGGTGTGAATTATCGTCGTCTACCTGAGAGAGCTCTAGCTCGGGAGCTTCCAGTTCGAACCTCGCCGCAGAAATGCTTGAAGTTTGGAATAAAAGCCGTGAACCAAATGCGAATCACCTCTAATGTTCGATCATAGTTGAGTTGTTTTAATTTTTTTTGTTTATTTATATGATTATCAAAACTTATTTGTTAAGCCGACGCTTAATTTTTATTTTTATTTTAATTTAAAATTTCAGCAGACATTGAGGACGTGACCCACCTGACATCGGGGTCATACTGGGCTATAGATGCGCCTCTCGGCGCAATAAAGTGCACAAGAATAGAGGGGTGCCCCACCTTTTGGGAATTGTATGGCATACATTATGCTGAGGCACTCCATGCATGAGGATATTTTACTGCGTGTTTAGTTGAAAATACGACATGTCTCATTGGAGGCTCATTCAAAGCATGAGATCTTGCCAAAGAAGTTAAGCTAAGAGGAGCACTCCACCCAAAAAGTATCAAAGGAAATATGCACCATCAAAGAGGCTCATTCGAAGCGTGAGATCTTGTCAAAGAAGCTTAAGGGAAGAGGAGCACTCCACCCAAAAAAGCATTAGAAGAAATATGTGCCATCAAAGGTAAAGATAGCACATATTCCTAGGTCTCTTGACAATTTCTTGTGATTAGTTATTACTTCTTCCTTTTTGTTATTATATATATTCATTATCAAGACGATTGCTAAAAACTTATGAAGATCACAAAGACACTAAGACAACACAAAATGTAGGCGTTCAACTAGGGAAAAATCCCTATGAAGGGGAAAACCTAGTCAAACCAATGTTGCACGAAGCGGGGACATTGATTGGAAGCAGATACGCGGAAGCATTATTTTCCAAAAATATAGAAAGATAAGCATCTCGAAAGCGTTTCCTATATATATTTATATTTTTTTGCATTTATAATAAAAGAAACATCCAAAATACCAAATTAGTTGTAGAATATATGAAAACATGCATACTTTATAAAAAACAAGATAGATATGACATCCATTGTACATTAATGGTTAATTATTCAAGCATCAACCATCTAGAATCTAGATTGTTCTCCTCTTGTCTCGCGTTTTCTTCTACCTCGATTGTCTAGGGATATTAGTCAACATTGCCCAATTTTGATCAAACTGTCTAATCAAAACTTTAAAATATGGTGGTAAAATCTAAACATGCTTGATCGATGATTTTGACTTGATTGAAAGGTAATTTTTTGCGAAGGCCATAACAAAGGAGTTCAACAATTAACACCACCAACACTAGGGTACATGAACACATAGATGACTTGGTGCTCTTGATTAAATGCAAATCACATACCTTCATACATGATATAATCTAATGAAAAACCAGGATCTCATTGATCCTAAATTCCTGAAAATTGTTAAGTATACTGAATCTTGAATAGGATATGAAATTCTATTTTCTCCATATGAAGCTCGATGAGTTGTATATTAAACAAATTTTCTCTTAATAATAATAATAATAATAATAATTATATATTATTAATTCTTAATTAATCCTAAATCAACTCAATATATAATTAATCAATTAGTAAACTATTCTAATTCTAATTATTAATAACTCAGTATAGTAATTAATCAATTAGTTAACTATTTTAATTATTAATAACTCAATAGTATTATGTCTTAAGCATATTGATTGTTTACGAAAAAAATTTAATTACAAATTTTTTAATTAAATTTTTTAAATCAAAATTAAAAATAAAATAAATAAAAATATTAATAAATTTATTACTTAGAACAAATTATTAAATTCTTAGAAATAAAATTAAAATAACAACTTTAAAAATATTTTCTATTCTTATCAGTTCTTTTTAAATTTCCCCATTCTCTATTAATTTTGACATAATTCCTTCTTTCATTCCTTCATTCATTATCCTGTCCTGAAGATGGATCCCCATTGGGATTCGAATCGTCGACAATTGTTTTATAACACTGCAAAATCCGGAGACCTCTTTAATAATTCATGAGTATCAAATAATTTAATTTTTGAAGGTCCTCCACCAAGTGAATATTGTAAATTCCAAGAAAAAATGTACCTTTGGACCTTGGTGGTTGAGTCAAAGTCAAAATTTTGAGGAAATTAGCTCAAAATTGTTACGATATTCCGACACATTGGAAGTAGTTAAGAATAGCTTAGTCTAGTGTAGAGTTAGGTAAAGTGTGTTTCTTTACCATGTACATTTGTAACTTACAATCCGATGGTCACAATTTGTAGTGATTTGATGGTTATCTCTCTCCTCGGTATTAACGACACTTAATCCGTGGCTTAACACCCGATTGGTCCATGGTCTCTATTTAAAGAGCATAGAGGGTTATTTGTTCAGTAACCGTTTATGAGAGAAACATATGTAATCATTCTTTTTATATTAATAAATTGCCTGAAGTGGCTGCATTGGCTCAGACCGTGGACTATTTTCCTCTTTGAGGGTTTTAACCACGTGATTATATAGGTGTACTGATTTGTGATTTGTTTGTAAGCGGTGACCTTTGGTTCTTGATCTAAAGAACTTACTCTATACATTTCTACATGGTATCGGAACTATTTTGAGGGCCACATCTGCTGTTGATCAAAATCCGAAGCCGGTTTGACTGCATGCGAATATCGTTTTCTAGATCTACTATTTTTGAACATTTTCGGGCTTGGAGAATCGCTCTGTTGTGTCCAGAGCGTTTGTTACAGTGAGGAATGCCTTTCGTTTCATGCGAAAAGGTTTTTGGTTGCCCAAGTTATGTCAATTTAGATCTGGAGGTATAAAGTATATGTTTTGCAGTTTTATTTGTTAAAAGTTATGCTTATTTCTTATTTCGGTTTCCTCTGTTTATTTCGGTTTTAGGTTCTATTTATTTGTCGGATCTATACCCTCTTCTCTGTGTATGCTCTTTGCTCTGTGTTGTGTGCGATCTCGGCAAATCAGAAACATGAGGAAGGGATTTTTTACTACGTATGTTCTTTCCCCGCGTCTTTGTACGATCTTGGGAAATCATAAATAGTGGAAAAATAGATAGTTGCCGGTAAGGCTAACCAAAAATCTAACAATCTTCCGCAAGGCTTGCATTTCGTTTTTTTTTTTTTGCTCGAGTTTTTGTTTTTTTTTGTGCAGGAAAAGACACACATTGAAGAGTAAAAAAAAAAATCCCTTCCTCCTTTCAAACAATTACAAAATCCTTTTACTATCTCACTTGGTGAAAAGTTAGTTTATGAGAATAGAGGTCTTGGGTTCAGGTCTCTTTCTCAAGCTTCTTTTGTAAAAATTTTTTGTTGAAGGGGCGAGGTTTTGTTTTAAAGTCGAACTTTATTATCAAATTTCAAACCGTTCCTGTAACTATTCGACATCTTCAACTCGTTTTTTCAAAAAGGCATAACTTCTTCATCCGAAAGTCGTTTTTTTTTTTAATCAGCGTAATTTTTTGAGATATTTCCATTGGAGCAATTTGTTTTAGCTTTTCTCAGTTTCAGTTTAAAAAAAATGAAAAGTGCATGCTCGATTATTCTTAACAACACCAATTATTTCCAATGGCTACCTCACATGGTAGATATACTTAGAAGTAAAGGGCTTTATAGAATAGCCACAAGACGTGAAACTAAACATTTTGATGATGATAAAGTCGCTAAATGGGAAAATAAACAAGATCAAGCACGAGGGTTGATAGGAATGTCCATTTCTCAAGATCATTGATTTCATATCCTTGACATTGACACCCCTCATGAAGCCTTGGACAAGTTAAATACTGTCTTTGGCATTCAAAATCAAATCAGGGCCCACCAGCTTGAAAATGAGTTGCTTACTTTGGACCCTAATAATTTCTTCTCTATTGAAGACTTTTTGTCCAAATTCAAGACCCTTAGACTTATTTTAGAAGGCTGTAAGGTCAAAAAGAAAGATGGTAGCCTCATCTATTGCATTCTTGCTTAGCTTGGCCTTGCATACTTTGTATTTGTTTTTGCCTTCCATTCCACTAGAGAAGCCATCATTTCTTCAGGAACCACCTACAATAATCCCTCTTTTGATTCCTTTTGTGATTCTTTGATACAAGAAGAAGAAAAACTCTTACACCTTGGTCTTATCACTCTTGGAAATGATTCTAAGAAAACCTTAGCAGCCCAACAACAATCATATTAAAAGAATCCCAACAAGCAGTATCTTAAAAAATATGGTCCGAAACCAAACAAGGGTCCCAAGCAATTTCCGCTGCAAATTGAAAAAGCAACTCACCAAAATGATAAGGCAAATAAAAACAAAGGAAAGAAGACCGATAGACATTGCAACTTTTGTAATCGTGATGGCTATATGGAGTCCAAATGTTTTAAGAAGATGGAAGCCTTAGAAGCAACAATGAAGAAGCACAACATCAATTTGGGGCACTCTTCACCTTCATCTTTAGGAATGGCACTTTTTGCTTCTGGTTGTCAAGCATCAAGATTTGGTTATGCATTAAATGTATCTTCCTCTTCTCATTCTCATCAGTGGCTCATTGATTCTGGAGCTTCTTATCACATGGCAAAAAATAAAGCCATGTTTTCTTCTTTCAATGATTGTAACACCAAACATATTTATGTTGGTGATGATAGATCTCTTAGTGTTGTAGGATCTGGAACCATTCATCTCGATAATGGTCAGTTTAATGATGTACTATGTGTTCCTACCTTGTCATGCAACCTTCTCTCTATTTATCAGATAACTCATTCAGGTGAAGGGAAATTAGTAGAATTCTCACCTCATGATGTTGTAATCAAGGACCTCAAAGATCCTAAACATATTTTAGCTACTAGCATTGCTGATGATTCCACAAGATTGTATAAGTTTGACAACTTTGGGTCATCATGTCTTCCCTCTGTTTTTGTTGCTCATAATGATGAAGTGAGCAAACTTTGGCATGAGCGATTTGGTCACTTAAACTATCGCTCTCTTCAAACTCTATATAAGGAAAATATGGTGATGGTTCTTCCTATGGTATCTTGTTGAGATGGTGTTTGCTTCGGATGTGTACTCGGAAAATATCATTAGGATAGTTTTGACAAACGTGCATCTTGGCACGCTTCAGCCCTTTTGCAACTTGTGCACAATGATTTATGTGGTCCACTTCATGTTGTTTATTTCTCTGGTTGCAAGTACTTCTTAACTTTCATTGATGATTTTTCCAGACACACTTGGCTATACTTCTTAAAACTCAAGAGTGAATTTTTTAACATGTTCTTGGCCTTTAAGGCCTTTGTTGAGAAACGATCTGGACATCAAATTCTTAAGTTAAGATCAGACAATGGAGGAGAATATGTTAACAACAAATTTATCAACTTCTGCACTGAGCATGGCATTCAATTGCAACATACTGTTCCATATACTCCACAACAAAATGGTGTCGCTGAAAGGAAGAATCACACCTTAAAAGAAATGGCTAATTATATGCTTCAATCTAAAGGACTTGGTCTCAATTTTTGGGCATAAGCAATTAACTTTGCAAATTACATTGTAAATCACACTCCTACTAAGGTTTTAAAGAATATAACTCCAGAAGAAGCTTGGAGCTCAATCAAACCAGATGTAAGTCACTTTCGTGTTTTTGGAAGTGATGCTTGGGGCCATATTCCAGATGTGAAACATAAAGCCTTAGAACCTGAGTGAAAAATGCATTTTTGTTGGATATTCTGAAGATGTCAAAGGTTATAGACTTCTACAACCAAAATCCAAAAATATAATCATTAGAAAAGATGTAAAATTTGATGAAAATATATCGGCCTGCGAGCCTAGTTCGGCGGGTGTGCCACCTTTGGCCTGTGAGCCTGATTCGGCATATGTGCCACCTCTCTCTCTCTCTCTTCTATTTTTAATAGCATTCCTTCTAGTTCAGATGATGATAGTGAGGATGACAATCCTCCTCCACCTCTTGAAATTATTCATTTTACTCCACCACTTCCAAGATGGGTCCGATCTACTCAGGATGCAGCAGATTCACTTGCAGGTGACCCTACAGATCGACGACGTACTCGTTCTTAGTTCAAAAGAACCTCTTCCTTATTGGCTCAAGTTCCAGAAAATCCTGATCCAACTACCTTTGAAGAAGCCTCCGGTCATCCAGATTGGGATGAAGCTATGAATGAAGAATGTCGTTCCTTATTGGCGAATGATACTTGGGATCTTGTTCCTCTTCCAAAAGGAAGAAAACTTGTCAGATGCAGATGGGTTTACAAAACATAGTTTGGACCAGATGGAAAAGTGGATAGACATAAAGCTCGTCTTGTCACTAAAGGATTTTCACAAGTTGAAGGTATTGACTATACTGAAACCTTCTCCTCTGTTGCCAAAATGAATTCTATCTGCCTTGTTCTTTCCCTTGCTGCCTCTTTTAAATGGGAAGTCCATCAAATGGATGTTAAATTTTCCTTCTTACATAGATATTTGCATGAAGAAATCTACAAGGAACAATCCCCTGGCTTTATCCAAAATGACTCTAGCCTTGTTTGTCGCCTTAAGAATTCTCTCTATGGTCTCAAGCAAGCTCCTCGGGCTTGGTATGCCAAAATGGATAGATTTCTATTAGATAATGGCTTTTCTAGGTGTCATTCTGACAACACTGTCTACACCAAGAAAGTGGGTAAGTCCTTCACCATCCTTGTTCTTTATGTTGATGATCTTATCCTTACTGGCAGTGATCCAAACCATATAAACCATGTGAATTCTAGCCTCAAAAAGAAGTTTGAAATTGGCAGACTTAGGACACTTGCATTATTTCCTTGGTCTTCAAGTATAGCAATCCAAAGAAGGTATTACCCTCTCTCAGTCCAAATATGCTTGTGATATTCTACACCACTTTCACATGGAAGATTGTAAGCCAACCCCTTTTCCCTTTCAGTATGGAGTCAAGCTTTCAGTCACTTGTACTACCCCTAAAGTTGACGCTACCTTATACTGTCAACTTATTGGTAAACTTCTGTATCTAACCGTGAGTCTCAAAAGTAAGCCCATATTCATACATATTTACATTATGTCATAACCATTTAGCTCTTATTTCATAGCCATTTGACTTAAAACCCTACATCGAGTAACCATTTTCATAAATATATGGGTTAGGATCCTTGTTTTCCAAAGTTATTTATTTTATGTATTTTAAGTGAATTTATGATTAGAAACTAGAAAATTAACATAGTTTCATATATCTATATATGTGTTATGAGTTTTGTGACATGTGTAGGTCAAAACGAGACTTCTAGAAGACCCTTATGTGGCACTCTAAAGCCAAATTCGAATTTGGTTGGAGAAGATTCCGACCATTTCACCAATTCGAAGTAGAACTATAGACTAGTGTACATTTCCAAGCCTCGTCAAAACTCTCAGATTTAAATTCGTTGAATAAGAAAAGAGGAGCAGAGAGGAATGCCAAGGGAAACGAGAAATTTGCTCAGAAACTATAGCAAAAATGAAGTCATAATCATTTAACAAATCCATGATTTAGAGAGACCGTTCTTCAGGAAGCTAAGTTTGGTTTCGAATTGAACTCAAATGATCGATGCATGTGGCAATCAGCAAATCATTTCATTCACCAGAAGTCGTATTCCATTGCCAGAAAAACGTAACTATTTTTGACACGTGATTTTGAAGCACGTTTTCTGGTTGACTGAGGATGAATTATGAAAAACTAAGACGTGGTTTTTTTCGCCAATAGGGTCAATTAGATAACCCATAAATCTTTTTAAGAAATTCGTGGCGGTCTGGGAGAATTTCTCGGTTCTTTGAAGCCCATTTTTGCCTGCCGCGTGAGGAAAAAACGGTTTTTGAATTTAATTCTTGGAAATCAGTTGAAAGAATTTCGTGTGTGGCAATATCATTTCTTAAATGATTAGTAGAGAATTCCAATTGAAATTGTTTTGCTGCACACTGCCACCTTACGAGGAGAAGGTAATGCAAAATCAGAACAATTAATCCGTGATGGTATGGACCCTATTGCAAAGCGATTTATGTGGGATGTCATCTTACGTATATCAACTAGGCAAGGGAAAACATCAGTTATCCTGACAACACATAGCATGAATGAAGCACAGGCCCTTTGTACACGCATTGGAATTATGGTTGGGGGACAGCTCCGTTGTCTTCGAAGTCCTCAACATTTGAAAACACGCTTTGGAAACTATCTTGAGCAGGGGGTGGTTTGCTTGTATACAATAGGAGAATGGCATTCATGTTTTTAGTTTTAATTTTCTTATTTAATAAATTGTTTTGTTTAATAAAATTATATATATATATATATATATCTATATATATATATATATATATTAAATGTAACATATATAATATTTAAAAAAAAATAGTATTTTTCAATTTTGTTATTAAAAAAAAAAAAAAAAAAATTTTATTTTTCAATTTTGTTATTTAAAAAAAAAAAAAAAAAAAAAAAATTAATAAATTTGAATCAATGAAATGAATAAGTTAGTTGCTCACTTTTCTGAAGGTATTGATTAATTTTGGACTGATGATGAAAAGATGAATGAATAACTTTTTATTCAAGATTTTTAGCTACAGAAACCGTCGACATTCTGCAGCTAAAGTCCAATTCCGCAACTAAAGTTTAATTCCGCAGATGTTCTCCAATTCTGCAGCTGAAAAACTTCATTGTTCAAATCAGTCGAACTTTCTCATACAAAATCAGATTTTGATGATTTAAGTATCGTTGGAAAGGTCTCAACAAGATCTACACAATGAGAAACCCATCATTAGAGTTTGAAATGGTAAATAATGAAATAAATTTCTGAAAAGAAGCAACATTCAACTTGAGGCGCTAATTCCAAAACATGTATAAATTCTTTTGATTTTTTCTTTGAACTTGTTTCATTAATACAAATTCTTATTTTTGTGTGTAAATATCATAACTAGAGAGATTGATCACCTTTGATAATCTTACATTCCATTGCAGAAGAAGTATTAGTTTTTTTTGTAGGTTCCAAGAGGAAGGACAAATGACTACAAGAGAATGGTGTCTCTCTAAGAGACCAATTTGTTTCATAAGAGGATGATCAGCAACAAAAAGAAAATATGCTGATGCAAAATCAGATCCAAACACTTGAAAAACTTTCTCGTATACTATTGTCTCCACCACATCCATACCTCATAATAAACCATTCACCTCATTTCACTTCATTTTCCATTTACATTCACATCCACTTTCCATTTCTTTGTCCATTCATAACCCACAAATAAAACAAGAGGCTCATTCACATGCTTATTGCCCATTTCCATTTCTACTCTCCATTGCCATCTTCCATTTCTTGTCATTTTCATTCCGCAAATAAGCCCTCGCTTCAATGCAAATTATTGGAGTCCATAGTAAGCAATGGAGTCCATAGTCCTTTGAGTCTAAGTTCTTTGTAAAAACACCTTGAGACTTGCATGCCTTAATGGCAAGTTCTCATGCTGACAAACAATGGGAATACATTAATTTCCCTTTTTCGTCAGATCTTCTAGGTGACTCGACATCGGAAAAATCATTCGTGCCTGGCGAGATGTGTTTGGGATCTTGACTCTCATTGTCATCAATGGTGAGAGTTCTTGTGTTGATTAGTGGCATCCATTAATGGCCACTAAGTCAATAATTTCCTACTATGTTCGACATCAGAACATCTTTTCACATAGTAGAAATTATGCCAATGAGTTTTGAAGACATGAAGACTATTATTTTCAGCATTTTGGAGCAGATTCAACAAGTTTTAGTAGGAGCAATAAAAAGTCATCTTTTATCTTTATCCATGACTCTTCTTGTTCACCCACTTGAAGAAAAACATGACTTTAATTTTGGTACCACTACACATACAATAACTCATCCACATTTTAGGTAAGTGAAGGTAATGTTGTTTTCTAATTTTTAGTCATGTAATTCATTAGAATGCTAAAATTGTAACTTTGAAAAAATTCCTCATTCCCTTTTTCACATTGTCATATCTTTAGTTGGGGGGGAAGGGACATCATTTCATATCCACATGTCATACACTATCACACATTTTCATTTCATTTCCACCCACATATACTTCCCAACCAACTATTGTTGCAACATGATTTAAAAGATTATATGCCTTGCAAATGATCAATTCATTGATGAAGTAATTGATTCTAAATGTTTTCATGAACTTTGATGCAACAAAGAAAATAAAGCATTGTTACACAAGAACCATGGCTAAAAAAAAATAAAAAAATAAAAAAATGTTGCAATCAAATGTATTATACTTTGTCAAAAAGAAAATATCAAGAAGCAAAGTTTGGAACGAATCTATATGAGTCAAAACTCATAAAAGATCAACTCATGGACAAATGAATCATTGTAATAGTTGCATGAGGACATGCAACAACTTCAGTTGGGGTGTATGTTGAGTCTCAAAAGTGTTTTCCATATTCATACATATTTCCATTATGCCATAACCATTCAGCTCTTATTTCATAGCCATCTGACCTAAAACCCTACATCAAGTAACCATTTTCATAAATAGGTACAGGGATCCTTGTTTTCCAAAGTTATTTATTTTATGTATTTAAAGTGAATTTATGATTAGAAACTAGAAAATTAACATAGTTTCATATATCTATATATGTGTTATGAGTTTTGTGACATGTGTAGGTCAAAAAGGAGACTTCTAGAAGACCCTTATGTGGCACTCTAAGGACAAATTCGAATTTGGTTTGAGAAGATCATGGGATCAAGAGGATATGTGTCTCATTTCCTTATTGTATTGAAACTCTAAGAGGATATGTGTCTCATTTCTTAATTGTGTTGAAACTCTAGAAGGACATGTGTCTTATCATTTCCTATTTTGATTGTAACTCTAGAGATGGAGGGAGAGATTCATGGACTCCCATTAATGAGATAACTCTTCATATTTTGTATAAATAGGAGAAGCTTTCTCTTATCATGGGTAATGAAAAGTAGTGAAAAATAGGAGAAGGAGAGAAAGGAATAGAGAGTCTTTTGTAAAAAAATTTACAATGGAATAGGATGTAGATTTGTGAGGTTTTCAATAAAGAAATTCAGTTCTTTGATGTTGTTTTGATTACAATTTTAAGGAGCTGAAGCTAAGGATTACACCAAATTGGTAGCAGAGGGCCCCTGCTATTCAAGGAGGTTTTGCATGTTTTCTAGATAAGTTGCTTTCAATTCTGCTTTTGTCATATTTCCTTACTTAGATTGTCAAAATCATAGCTTAAGTATAATTTTTCATGCTTTATACCGTCGTTAACCGACGTTGTCTTTGTCCTAGATTGCTGTGAAAGTACCCCGGCATTTGCACATAGTTTTATAATGACTAATGACATGGAATCAATCTTGTCCTTCTGCTGATTTATTTTTCTTAGCTTTTAATTCCAGCATTGTTTTATTCATTTCAGTTTTGTACATTTACTTTACTAGTTAGATTAGATATTAGACTGTTCATTTCATTATCAGTTACCTCCGAAAGCCATAGCAAGACTAATGGTGAGGGATTGAAGCATGAATGTGTAGTTTGATATTAGATTAATTTTCTGCAAGTTAGATATTAAATTGCTCATTTCATTATCAGTTACCTCCGAAAGCCATAGCGAGACTAATGGTGAGGGATTGAAGTATGAATGTGTAGTTTGATGTTAGTTTATTTTTCTGCAAGTTAGATATTAAATTGCTCATTTCATTATCAGTTACCTCCGAAAGCCACATCGAGACTAATGGTGAGGGATTGAAGTATGAGTGTGTAGTTTGTTTAGCTTTACTTTGCTTTCTGTAATTCTTGTATTTTTTTGAGCACAGTTTCCTTTGTATTTAGACAGCAATGCATGGGTTTCATGATCAATAGTTCACTGCTTGTTTGACTAGTATAGTGGCAATATTTTCATTTAGAATTAATTTTTTGTCACTGCATGTTTTAAAACCCTTTTGAAGTTTGAATTTTTAGAAATCATTATAAAGGACATCATTGCCTTGAACATTTATATCCATACTTGTCTTCTATAATTTCCATCTCATATTAGGAAACCAACCAAGATAAAAAAAAAAAAAACCAAAAACGACAAAAAGTAAGAGATAGGTTATCTTGCACATATAGTGCGCCACACTTCGTCAGCTTACGAATCCTGGATTGACAAATTAATGTAGCAATTTAGGACACACTAAATTGACCAAACATTTTGGCGCCGTTGCCGGAGAAGTGTAACTAGGTAGCCTTATTTCTTACATCTAAAAAAAAATTGATAATTCTTGAGTATGCTCTCCTCCTGCACTTTGTGTGATCTGGAGGATCAGAAAAATGATTGTTATGTAAAAAAAAAATTAATAATTATTGAGTATGCTCTCCTCCCGCACTTTGTATGATCTGGAGGATCAGAAAAAAGAATTGTTATGTAAAAAAAAGAAAAGAGAAAAAGATAAAAAAATGAGACAAAATAAACTTCATCATTTCAATTGATTCAATAAAATAAATAAAATAAATAAAAATGGATTTTTTTTTTTAATTGTTTTGTTTACTAAAATATATATGTATATTTTTAAATTTTTGAAAAAATATATATAATTTTAATAAACAAATCATTTAAAAAAAAAAAATTGAATAAATTATTTTGTTTAGTAAAATACATATGTATATTTTTAATTTTTGAAAATACAACATATGTCATTTTATTAACAAAAACAAATTTAAAAAATAAAAAAATAAAAATAAAAATAAAATAAAAATAAAAATCAAAGCATAAAATAAAATGAGATATGTTGTACTTTTCTCTTGCTCTCATTGGCGCTCATAACATCTTCATGGAACTCGCCCCAGTATCATGGCTACAAGATTTCCTGGAAGCAAAACAAGTTCTTTAGAAAGCTACTCGATGGAGACAATAGAATCTTTGAACATGTCATCAAGCAATAATGAACAAAATATCTCGGAGACTTGTTCAGCAACTCAGAAAATTAATCAATCTGCTAATGAAGGAGATTCTATTGACATGCTCTCAACGAATGCTACTTCCATTCAAAATGCTACGGTTGAAGCAGAACTCAATAGTCTACGTGAATTTCTGCTAGGCAGTAATTTTGATGATAATTTGTATATCGATGATACTTTATTCACAGATACATTTAAGAAAAGTCTTGACTAGTATAGCTATTCAGAAGTGTAGCCTATGATTCAAGCTGGTTCTTTTGAACAGTTACGGTCTTTATGTGACTCATCCACACATGTGCCACAAGCAAAATCAAATATACATATTTCTAGGGGTGTTTCTACTGTTTCGATTCTGAGCAATTATGATCAGTTCCCCGCTGTCAAGCAGATTCCGGCCATTTCACCAGTTCGAAGTAGAACTACAGACTAGTGTACATTTCCAAGCCTGTCAAAACTCTCAGATTTAAATTCGTTGAATAAGAAAAGAGAAGCAGAGAGGAAAGCCAAGGAAAACGAGAAATTTACAGCCAAACTGAAGTCATAATCATTTAACAAATCCGTGATTTAGAGAGACCGTTCTTCAGGAAGCCAAGTTGGTTTCGAATTGAACTCAATTGATTGATGCATGTGGCAATCAACAAACCAGAAGTCGTATTTCATTCCTAGAAAAACGCAACTGTATTTGACACATGATTTTAAAACGTGAATTCAGAGCAAACTAAGGCGAATTTCAAAAAACCGAGATATGGGTTTTTCCGGGAACGGGGGCAATTAGATAACCCAGAAATCGTTTTAAGAAATTTGTGGCGGTCTCGGAGAAATTTTCGGTTTTTTGAAGCCCATTTTTGCCTGCCGCGTGAGGAAAAAATGGTTTTTGAATTTAATTCTTAGAAATCAGTTGAAAGAATTTCGTGTGTAGCAATATCATTTCTTAAATGATTAGTAGAGAATTCCAATTGAAATTGTTTTGCTGCACGCTGCAACCTTATGAGGAGAAGGTAATGCAAAATTAGAACAATTAATCCGTGATGGTATGGACCCTATTGCAAAGCGATTTATGTGGGATGTCATCTCACGTATATCAACTAGGCAAGGGAAAACAACAGTTATCCTGACAACACATAGCATGAATGAAGCACAGGCCCTTTGTACACACATTGGAATTATGGTTGGGGGGCAGCTCCGTTGTCTTGGAAGTCCTCAACATTTGAAAACACGCTTTGGAAACTATCTTGAG
The DNA here is from genome assembly GCA_034641835.2 of Pinus albicaulis. Lineage (NCBI taxonomy): Eukaryota > Viridiplantae > Streptophyta > Pinopsida > Pinales > Pinaceae > Pinus > Pinus albicaulis. The sequence continues at coordinate 1,357,804 of CM076584.1, forward strand.
CAGGTGGTGGTTTGCTTGTATACAACAAGGGAATGGCATTCATGTTTTTAGTTTTTTTTTTTTAATTTTCTTATTTTGTTTGTTTAATAAAATTATATATGTATATTTTTTTAAAATGTAACATATATAATATTAAAAAAAAAAAAAATTCTCTTTTTCAATTTTGTTTTGATTAAAAAAAAAAAAAAAAAAAATAATAATAATAATAATAAAAAATTTGAATCAATGAAATAAATAAGTTATTTGCTCACTTTTCTGAAGGTATTGATTAATTTTGCACTGATGATGAAAGATGAATGACTAGCTTTTTATTCAAGATTTTTAGCTACAGAAACCGTCGACATTCTGCAGCTAAAGTCCAATTCCGCAGCTAAAGTCCAATTCCGCAGCTGTTCTCCAATTCTGCAGCTGAAAAACCTCATTGTTCAAATCAGCCTAACTTTCTCATACAAAATCAGATTTTGATGATTTAAGTATCGTTGGAAAGGTCTCAACAAGATCTACACAACGAGAAATCCATCATTAGAGTTTGAAATGGTAAATAATGAAATAAATTGCTGAAAAGAAGCAACATTCAACATGAGGCACTAATTCCAAAACATGTATAAATTCTTTTGATTTTTTTCTTTGAATTTGTTTCATTAATACAAATTCTTAGTTTTGTGTGTAAATATCATAACTAGAGAGATTTATTACCTCTCTCATTTGATAATCTTACATTCCATTGCAGAAGAAGTATTAGTTTTTTTTGCAGGTTCCAGGAGGAAGGACAAATGACTACAAGAGAATGGTGTCTCTCTAAGAGACCAATTTGTTTCATAAAAGGATGATCGGCAACAAAGAGAAAATATGATGATGCAAAATCAAATCCAAACACTTGAAAAACTTTCAGATACTATTGTCTCCATCACATCTATACCTCATAATAAACCATTCACCTCATTTCACTTCATATTTTCCATTTATATTTACATCCACTTTTCATTTCTTTTTGTCCATTCATAACCCACAAATAAAAGCAAGAGGCTCATTCACATGCTTATTTCCCATTTCCATTTCTACTCTCCATTGCCATCTTCCATTTTCATTTTTCATTTCTTGTCATTTTCATTCCGCAAATAAGCCCTGCTTCAGTGCAAATTATTGAGTCCATAGTCCTTTGAGTCTAAGTTATTTGTAAAAACACCTTGAGGCTTGCATGCCTTAATGGCAAGTTCTCATGCTGACAAACAATGAGAATACATTAATGTCCCTTGTTCGTCAGATCTTCTAGGTGACTCGACATCGGCAAAAATCATTCGTACCTAGCAAGATGTGTTTGGGCATCTTGACTCTCATTGTCATCAATGGTGAGAGTTCTCGTGTTGACTAGTGGCATCCATTAATGGCCACTAAGTCAACAATTTCCTACTATGTTCAACATCAGAACATCTTTTCACATAGTAGGAATTATGCCAATGAGTTTTGAAGACATGAAGACTATTATTTTCAGCATTTTGGAGCAGATTCAACAAGTTTTAGTAGGAGCAATAAAAAATCATCTTATCTCTTTATCCATGACTCCTCTTGTTCAGCCACTTGAAGAAGAATATGATCAGAATTTTGCAGCCACCACACATACACAACTCATCCACATTTAAGGTAAGTGAATGTATGTTGTTTTCTAATTTTTAGTCATGTAATTCATTAGAATGCTAAAATTGTAACTTTGAAAAAATACCTCACTCCCTTTTTCACATTGTCATATCTTTAGTTGGGGGGAAGGGACATCATTTCATATCCACATGTCATACACTATCATACATTTTCATTTCATTTCCACCCACATATACTTCCCAACCAACTATTGTTGCAACATGATCCAAAAGATTATATGCTTTGCAAATGATCAATTCATTGATGAAGTAATTGATTCTAAATGTTTTCATGAACTTTGATGCAACAAAGAAAATAAAGCATTGTTACACAAGAACCATTGCTCAAAAAAATAAAAATAAAAAAAATGTTGCAATCAAATGTATTATACTTTGTCAAAAAGAAAATATCAAGAAGCAAAGTTTGGAACGAATCTATATGAGTCAAATCTCATAAAAGATCAACTCATGGACAAATGAATCATTGCAATAGTTGCATGAGGACATGCAACAACTTCAGTTGAGGGGTATGTTGAGTCTCAAAAGTGTTTTCCATATTCATACATATTTTCATTATGTCATAACCATTTAGCTCTTATTTCATAGCCATCTGACCTAAAACCGTACATCAAGTAACCATTTTCATAAATATATGGGTTAGGATCCTTGTTTTCCAAAGTTGTTTATTTTATGTATTTAAAGTGAATTTATGATTAGAAACTAGAAAATTAACATAGTTTCATATATCTATATGTGTTATGAGTTTTGTGACATGTGTAGATAAAAAATGAGACTTCTAGAAGACCCTTATGTGGCACTCTAAGGCCAAATTCGAATTTGGTTGGAGAAGATCATGGGATCAAGAGGATATGTGTCTCACTTCCTTGTTGTATTGAAACTCTAAGAGGATATGTGTCTCATTCCTTAAGTTGTGTTGAAACTCTAGAAAGACATGTGTCTTATCATTTCCTATTTTGATTGTAACTCTAGAGATGGAGGGAGAGATTCATGGACTCCCATTAATGAGATAAATCCTCATATTTTGTATAAATAGGAGAAGCTTTCTCCTATCATGAGTAATGAAAAAGTAGTGAAAAATAGGAGAATGAGAGAAAGGAATAGAGAGTCTTTTGTAACAAAGCTTAAAATGGAATGGGATGTAGATTTGTGAGTTTTTCAATAAAGAAGTTCCTTGATGGTGTTTTGATTACAATTTTAAGGAGCTGAAGAAGGATTACACCAAATTGGTAGCAGAGGGCCCCTGCTATTCAAGGAGGTTTTGCATATTTTCTAGATAAGTTGCTTTCAATTCTGTTTTGTCATATTTCCTTACTTAGATTGCTTTATGAAATCATAGCTTTTAGCATAATTTTTCATGATTTATACTGCTGTTAACTGATCAGTGTCTTTGTCCCAGATTACAGTAGGCAGCTCGGGCATTTGCACATAGTTTTACAATGACTAATGACATGGAATCAATCTTGTCCTTCTGCTGATTTATTTTTCTTAGCTTTTAATTCCAACACTGTTTTATTTATTTCAGTTTTGTACATTTGCTTTATTAGTTAGATTAGATATTAAATTACTCATGTCATTATCAGTTACCTCCGAAAGCCATAGCGAGACTAATGGTGAGGGATTGAAGTATGAGTGTGTAGTTTGATATTAGATTATTTTTCTGCAAGTTAGATATTAAATTGCTCATGTCATTATCAGTGACCTCCGAAAGCCATAGCGAGACTAATGGTGAGGGATTGAAGTATGAGTGTGTAATTTGATATTAGTTTATTTTTCTGCAAATTAGATATCAGATTGTTCAAGTTGTTTATGATTACCTCCGAAAGCCATAGCGAGACTAATGGTGAGGGGTCAAAATATGAGTTGATGTAATTTGGTTTTAGCTTTACTTTGCTTGCAATTCTTGTATTTCTTTGAGCACAATTCCTTTTGTATTTATACATCAGCAAGGGTAATGGGTTTCATGATCAATAGTTCACTGTTTGTTTGACTAGTATAGTGGCACATTTTCATTTAGGAATTAATTTTGTCATTGCATGTTTTAAAACCCTTTTGAAGTTTGAAGTTTGGGAAATCATTATAAATGACATCATTGCCTTGAACATTTATATCCATACTTGTCTTTTAGAATTTCCATCTCACATTAGGAAACCAACCAAGATAAAAACCCCCAAGATAAATAAAAAAAACCAAAAACGACAAAAAGTAAGAGATATGTTATCTTGCACATATAGTGCACCACACTTCGTCAGCTTACGAATCCCGGATTGACAAATTAATGTAGCAATTTAGGACACACTAAATTGACCAAACACTAACCCATACCTATTTTGACCTTTCCTTTGCCATTTGTCTTGTTGCTTGGTTTATGCACCAACCTCATGAAAGTCACTGGAAAGCAGCTAAAATAATACTTTGATATATTCGAGGTACAATTTAGTTTGGGATTCATTGCAATGTAGGGGCAACTCCATTGTTGATTGGTTTCACTGATTTTGATTGGGCTGGTGACCCTGATGATCGAAATTCTACTGCAGGATATGTATTCACTCTTGTTTCAAGACCTATTATTTGGTCTTGTAAGAAACAAAGTGCCATATCTCTTTCTTCGGCTAAAGCAAAGTATCGCGGTGCACTTGAAGCCAGCAAGGAAGCCATGTGGTTTCGTCAGATCCTGTCTGAATTTGGTCTTCATCGGCAGCATTCAACTACACTTTGGTGTGATAATCAGAGTGCCATTGAACTATGTAAAGATCCAATTCAACATCAGCGTATGAAGCACATTGAACTCCACATACACTTCATCAGAAAGCTCATTCATGATTGTGTTCTTGAAGTATAGTACTGTCCAACCAATGATCAAGTAGCCGATATCTTTACGAAGGCTCTCACAGAAGCATAGTTTACCAAACTTCGATCCATGCTTGGAGTTCAGGAAAGTTGTCATTAAGGGGGGATAGGCTCTAATGCCTCCTTCCTTCTCCTTTTGTGTCACTTTTGTGAATCCTTCAATCCTATCCCAAGTTTTTCTTCAGGGGGGATGTTAGGATATTTCGACACATAGGAAATAGGTTCATTTTGTGTCGCTTTTGTAAATCCTTCAATCCTATCCCAAGTTTTTCTTAAGGGGAGATGTTAGGATATTCCGACACATAGGAAATAGTTAAGAATAACTTAGTCTAGTGTAGAGTTAGGTAAAATGTGTTTCTTTACCATGTACATTTGTAACTTATAATCCGATGATTATCTCTTTCCTCGGTATTAACGACACTTGATCCATGGCTTGACACCTGATTGGTCCATGATTTCTATTTAAAGAGCATGGGGGGTCATTTTTCCGATAACTGTTTATGAGAGAAACATATGTAACCTTTCTTTTTATATTAATAAATTGCCTAAAGTGGCTACATTGGCTCAAGCCGTGGACTATTTCCCTCTTTGGGGGTTTTAACCATGTGATTATACTGGTGCACTAATTTGTGAGCTGTTTGTGAGCGGTGACTTTTGGTTCTTGATCAATGGAACTTACCCTGTAAATTCCTATAAAAATAATTAATTTTGAGCTAATTAAAAATGGATTTAATGAGAAATTCAAAAATTCCTCTTTTAATGGCTGAAATTAAAAGATCATCAAAGATTTATCGATGACCAAAATTATTTTGACAATGATCAAACCAAGTAGCCGTTATTTTTCCACTTGGAAGATTTGTCTATAAATAGAGAGTCACGTGAATCTCAAGCCATCTGATATTTGGCCTAGAAAATTTTGCAAAAATGTTGATATAACGTAACTGACCCCCTGATAACGTTTTTTGAATCATAATAAAGACTTTGGGGTGCAGTGTTTGGTGTTCAATGTTCATTGATTTGTGGTATGTGCTGGCTATGGGCTTTCCTATATTGTGCGTAATATTTTTAAAAGTTTGTTTTTCATTATGTTATCACTTAGGGAAAACTATGGCTGCGGGAAAAACCCCAAGGTAACCTCGAACCTCTTTTAGGTTGAAAGTTGGCCCTTCAACCCAGAGAGAGATCTCTCCCTAAAACACAACTACCCAAAGGTCACTATAGTAGAAGGTTTTGGTTTTAAGATCTATGGCTAGATTTAGTTCATAGGAGGAAACTGGTTGGGTTGTTTACAAAACATACTATTGTGAATGGAGTCCATTTCTAAACAAGTAAAGCTACAGATCTAATGAGCAAGCTATAAAAATCATGATTGCGACAAATCCTTTCACTGTTTGAGAAATTGGAAGAAAATGATTAAAATGAGACATAGTATATGATTGAGGAAAAAAAATATGACTGACTAATAAATACAAGAAAGGAGCATCAATGAATCTCGATCTTGAATACTAAAATTTTCAGTCATGAAAGCAGGTTTTTATAAAAAATAAGAAATTGACAAGAAGTTACAACACATGAGTTTCCTATACAATGCTCATTAAAAATTGTAATATATTCAAGACTGCTCAAATATACCAAAATGCAAATGTTTTTCAATTTCAAACCCTTCATTCTTCATAAAATGTTTGCAAAATAATAGTCTCCATATTAATTACAATAGTATGAGATATCTAGAATATCTTCAAGTTCATGCATGTCAACTATAAAACTTAGATACATTCAGTTTTTCATAAAATAACTACAGGAAAATATGCTGGTATATAGGTGAAGTAAAATATCTGATCAAATTGTTTTCCTTGGAAATAGAAACATGTCCCTAATTGGTAGTTGAACATCCTAGCTGGCAAAACATGCCCCATTGCAAAACAAGTCCAAAATTCCTCCAAAACTTCTTTTCTATTCATCCTTCTTTCCTTCGAACTTCCTGGAAAAAACACTAATACCGTTGCTATCAGGTTCACTGGTTTTTTGTTTGTAGCTTTTGCTGACAGGCTGACTGTCAGCATTTTTATTTTCCGCCTAATTTCAAAATTTCTAACAATAGGAAGGTCAACATTTTCACATGTTTGAATATCATTGACAATGGACATGTCAACGCTCCCTCTTTGCTCCAAAATTGCTGATAGGATGACTGTCAACATTTTCTTCCCTGTATCATTTTTCATAAACAAACACACAATTTCATCCCAAAATCACTGACAATGGATTAGTCAGCTTTATAAAAAATGTTGACGATGGGAATGTCGACTTTTCCGACTGTTCCGCTGCACGCAAAAGCTATAAGGCTGAATGTTAGCGATAAAAATGAAAACCCTGTTTCATGAAAAGACAGGCAAAATTCTGAGTTTTATCACCCCCAAGCATATTAGCTGAGGGTACTAGATGCCCTGATCAATATATCCACCTTCTCCATTCTTTTTTTTTTTTACTTTGCCTTGTCTCCATAGGTCCCCTTTTCACAGTTTCTTTGCCTCTGCTCTTCTTAGAGCATGTAGCCTTCTTCCTGTTCATAATGAGGTCCTTTAGTGGCATATTGTCAGCATCAATTACTTTTTTGGCCAACTATGGGTTATTCCTGAGCTTGATTTTGTATCTTAATTTATTAGTTGGCCTAGTATGGGGTCTCTTGCCACCCTTGAAAACTTTAAACAATGTCTCCTCCTCTTCGGTTTCAACCTCCATTTATTTGCTTTTAGGAACCTTTTTTTAGCTATGTCTGCCGAGGAGGTTTCTAAAGGCCGTTTCACAACCCGAGAAGAGACGATATCAACAGGTGGGTTCATAGGGGATATAGGGTTTGGTTTATGAAACCTGACACTTTTCCTCTAGTAAACTTTAGGAATATTTGGACCAAATGATGTAGATGGAACTTCTAGGTTTTCCTGACTGGGAGGTGGCTCAATAGGGGCTTGATTTTTAGCTTTTTTCCCCTTTTTGGCAGTCTATGGTCTGCCTCTTCTTCTCTTAAGGGGTTGAGGTTGAAAACCTCCCCCAAAAATGAAGTGGTTCCAAGTCCTCCCTACACTGGCTAGCTGGTTTTCTAATAGAAGTTTTGTCAAGGCTTTGTGGTATATGAAATGGGAGGAGGGATCTGTACAGGCCCTAAACCTAGCCGCCATATGCTTAAGGATTTATAACAAATAAAAAAAAGGATTAATTCTGATTTGACTAACGAGACGTGCGAGAAAATAAAAGTGGTAAAGATTTACCAATTGAACCTCCTTGCGCAGGTTAAATATTGCTGACAGATGCATAGAGGGGAAATCCATTTGTCTTGTAACCACTCCTGAATTCTGACTCTCCAATTTTGATTATGGAATTAATCTTTGAGAAAGAACGAGACATTGATCCCTTCCAACACATGACTATGAAAAATCATGTCTCCATTTTATGGTAAGGTCGTGTCCTCAGTAATGGACTACTCTTTAACATAAAATGACAGGCCTCCAACCTCCACGTGATTTTCATCAAACCCCTATGCAAACTACTGAGCCACTGCATCGTGGTAGTTAGTACAACGGTGGAAAAACTCACTCCAACTGGTTTGCTAAAACAATTGCTGGATTTCGGGGTATACTTCTAGAAAATTTGGTGCTTTGGGCTCAAAACGATTTGCTTTGCCTCCTTTTCCCATCGTGTTGTGTGGTCTTCCCAGGATTCGATCTGGAATCCCTGTGAGCAAAACGATTTTCAATGCCAAGTGTAAATGACTTTGAACTAACAACAAACAAATTGTTGACGAGACAAGGTATAACAACTCAACATGTGGATGAAATAATACAATTGGTGAGTAAATAATCACGAGGTTTCAAGTTATGATTACGAATGAAATTCGTATCACATGGTAAGATCATATTAAATGACATTCACTCATTGGAGCGGAGGAAACATGATTAACCGGTACTTTTCCCCTTTCAAAATAGATATATGTTAATCAAGGTTGTTGTTGATGTCAATAAGGAATTGACAAAGATTGCAAATATTCTTGAGATGCCCTAGAATATGATGATAAGGTTGAAGACAATAGATGTCTGGTTCCAGATGATGATGTCACAACTCTTGGTTGATAAAGATGTCATCAATGAATATGTCAAACCACGAAGATGTCAAGCCACTAATGAAGAAGTATTGTGCTAAATACCTAATGATCATAATGCCCTAAAGATTGATGTACATCCTAAGTGCCTATCATGTGCCTAGGATGACATGAATAACTACACTATACTTGATGACATATGATGACACAGTTGGAAATCATGATAACACATTTAATGATATGGATGATGGTTGGAAGACTACTTCGAAGCCCTTATGGAAAAGCCCTTAATTTTGGCCCTATATCCTTATCCATAAAGAATCAAGGAATGCACAAAAACAAATTCCAAAAAAGTCATCTCATGGTCTGAATTAAAAATTCCTAGAATAGTCACAAAGAAAAATAAATTTTGGCACCTTGGAGGTAGTCTATCACAATGAGTCCTAGACCATCTTGAAGAGAATTTTTTCCTCTTTCTAACGAGTCCTTACTTGCCCCCAGACTCCTAGTGGTTGATGAGAAATTGAATTTTTAAGTTGACAAATATATATTTAATTACTAGACGACCTACACTCATACACATGTCGGCCTCACTCCAAAAGGACATGTCCCTTCATTTCAAGTCAACTTCATATAAATAGAAGAGCTATCTATCACTTTTACTCACTTATTTCAGTCAATAATTTCAGAGGTAATACAGTGACATAATAAAGGAGGTCGAGAAGGATATATTTGGGCAAATCTTTTTTTGTCTGATACCTTAAATTTGGATTACATAAGAAATCAATTCTTTGGAGGCTCAGACTTGCATTTGTAAAATCGTGCATCAAATTTTCAAGATCTATATTACAGACCTGTGGTGTCATCTTCAGAATTCGGATTGCAGAAGTAAATTTCATATTATTTGTTCGAAGACAAAATTTCTGATTGCAGTCTCAAGCTACAACAGCTCGGACTTGTGGAGGAGGCATAAATCATCATTTTGTGTGGAAGGCTCAAAGCTTTGGCGCACTATACCTCAGGAACAGACGTGGAGAACAGAAGCTCGGACCTATAGCTTCATCACATATGCAATAGTAGCACTGAAACACTCGGATTTGTATATTTCCTCAAAATCATTGGCATAGAAGTCTTGGACCTATGTTTTCAACGAAATTCAGGCCTGTTGCATTTTAAAAAGAGCTCAGGTCTGTGGTAAAAAACTTCTGGATAGTTTTCAGACCTATGTTTGAGGCTACAGTGTTGTAGCTAATAATACCTTGAGCAGAATTAAAAATTTCTCAGATTTGGACATTCTTGGTGTAGAACCTTGAGCAATTTATAAAGAAGCTTATTACACTAGTATCAAGGAGAAGAATTAGAGTCACTATTACATCATCATTTGAAGCATATTTTGATGAGAATAACTTAGAAGCTTTGGAAAAATGAAGTCTTGTTGAGGAACCGCTGTTGTAGACACTCTCAAAGTCTTGTTAAGGCAGCTTAATGAATAGGCCTTGAAGCATATTTGAAGAAAGTTTGGAAGAACACTTGAACAAGTTTGAAGTACTTTTGAAGGAGCCTGGTGAAGACATCTTGCTGAGAAGCTTTAGCTGATTGAAGAAAGACAACATGATGCATTGTTGAAGGCCCTCGTGATGTAACCTTGAAGAAACAAGTGTTTCGGTGACATGAAGAGAAGTGGAGACACCGTCATGTGAAGGCAAGGTTGTCATTGATGATGTGACGTGGAGACTAAGTGTGACAGGGCTCGTTGAAGAAGAATTTGGGAGCCATGAATAATAACCAAACATATTTTGATGAAGTGAAGTTGAGGGTTGGAGCCCAAGACGTTGGAGCCTCATAGAGACAAGGTTGATGCCTTGGAAGATAGGGTTGGAGCCCTAGAGGTTGGTGCCTCAAATTGACAAGGTTGGAGCCTTGGAAAGACCAAGTCGGTGCTTGGCACAATATGGGTTGGAGCCTAGAAGATTGGAGTCTTCATCTAGGGTTGGAGCCCTATATCAGTATTTTACTTTACTTATTGTAAAGAAGAAATTAATAAAAGTATCTATTCCATCCTTGTTCATTTTGTGTTCTAAATATAAGTGATCTAACTGGTAAAATTAACAATTGAAAATAAATATTGATTCACCCCCCTCTCAGTATTTACAACAATTGGTATCAGAGTTAGTACCTTCACTCAAAGCCTAATAGCTTGAAGGTTGATCATTAGAACACAAATGGAAAATCCAATGAAGAAAGTCTCCAATCCTCCTATAGATGTGTCTTCCTCAACCATCGAAATTGAAGTCAATCAACTTGCGAAGGCTCCATTGTTCAATGGAAGTTTTGATATATGGGAGGCAAGAATGAGGAATTTCTTGAAGACTCAAGGAATTTAAGTTTGGAAATCAGTGATTACTAATGACACGATGGATGAAGAATCCAAGGAGTACAATACAAGAGCAATGAAGAAAATTTTGAATGGGTTACCAAATTATGTGAAGGCCAATTTTGAAAAATGGTCGTCAAAAAAAGTCATATGGGAAAAACTTCATGATCTTCACTCGGAAGGAGCATTGACAAGGATCTCTAGTCAAGAAGATGATGGAAAACAAGAAAGAAGTCCAGAATCCATCAAGGAAGCAGAAGATAGGAGAGATGACAACAAGGCTAAAGAAGACCTAGAAGATGAAGAGGAAAAAGAAGACTTTGAAGAATATATCCTAAATAAACTTATGGCTTCCATGGAAGAGATTAATAGTTTGAAAAAGGAAAATGAGGAACTTAAGAAGAAAGTTCAAGATGGTAACCAAAACAAGACAAGGAGGGAAGTTGACTTTGTCAAGCTTCAAGTACAAGAAAGAGAAGAGGAGCTCGTTAAAATTAAAGAGGAATTTCATCAAAACCAAAGAAAGCATCATGAAGAAGTCATATCTATGACAAATAAATTGGATAAGGAAAAGAAAATGGAAGAATCTTTCTTAAGCCACCTTGAACAAAGACTTAAGAGCTTGAACAATCTTGAAGCAGAGATTGGTCAATACAAGGAAGAGGTCTCCTCTCTTAGATCTCAACTAGAAGAAGCAAGGAAACAAGCGCAAAGAGTTGAAAAGGTTATGGAAATTTTGGCGTTCATAGAATATCAAGTTGATGAAGTATAAAAGGAGAGAAACACCATGATATGCCAACTAGAAGAAAAGGTTGAAGAAATCTTCAAACTAAAATCAGACATCAATCTTCTCAAGGTCGAAACATGTGAAGCTACAAGAATAAAAGAAGAAATGGAGAGAAGTCTAGCAAAAGAGAATGAAGAAGTCTCCATAATGAAATCAAATATCATCTCCCTTAAAATCGAAGCACACGAAGCAGCAAGGATGATGGAAGAAATGAAGAAGCAACTAGTTATGAAAGATGAATATTGTGAAAAGTTGAAAGGAGAAATTGTCTTTCTTAAAAAGGAATTTGATTTGTTGAATAAGAACTTGAAAAGCTCTCAAACCCTAGATGACATCCTAAGTCATCAAATGTATCCCCTTGATAAATTAGGGCTTGGCTATGCTGGTGAATCCTCAAGCAAGAATGATAATGTTTCAAAAAACAAGGATGTGAGGAAGCCATGAAGAAATGTTGATGCTCCCTGTTCCAGCAAAGGCAATGAGAAGATTCAAGACAACAACGGAAGAAATACTACTCCAAGTTCACTTGCAAATGATGTCAAGAATACAAAAGACAATGAATATCATCAAAGAATCCCAGGGCAAAAATAATGCAGAAGTACATTAAGGAAATATTGATCTCCTAGGTACCAAAGTATATTTTTTGGTTATTTCTATTCTTGTACAAAATTTGGGCATATGGCAAAGGATTGTAGGGCATATCACAAAGATAAATATAATGGTCCCCGTCAATCTTCTAGAAGAAATTTTGCAAGAAGAAGTCATGATTACTCATTCATGAACAAGATGGAGTGCTTCAATTGCCATAACATTGAACATATGGCTCGTGATTGTAATCTAACTTGGGTCCCTAAACAAGCTAAAACCAAGACAACCAAGCCAGAGAAAAAAATTACACAAGTATGGAGAAGGAAGCAAATTGGGTCTGAAAGTCTCTTGAACACTTCAACCAACAACACATGTTGTTTATTTTATTACATTCTTGGCAGATATGATATTCCAAGTGTTTGATGATGAGACGCTGCAAAAAAAAGAAGAAGAGACCATGCATACAACTTAGGGGGAGCAAGTACCTTAAAGAAGAGCACCATGACAGGGGGAGCAACATATCGTACATGGAGAAATATCATTGATTAAGGAAACATGAAGAAGCAACATGCCAAGTAGCAGCTTGATAGGGGAGTACTTGGGCACCCCATTTGCCATTGATTTCAAAGGGGGAGAGAATGTTGGAAGGGAAAAAATATTGCCATCAATGACAAAGGGGGAGATTGTTAATCAAGGTTGTCATTGATGTCAATAAGGAATTGACTGAGATGGAAAATATTCTTGAGATGCCCTAGAATGTGATGATAAGGTTGAAGACAATAGATGTTTGGTTCCAGATGATGATGTCATAACTCTTGGTTGAGAAATATGTCATCAATGAATATGTCAAGCCACGAAGATGTCAAGCCACTAATGAATAAGTCTTGTCCTAAATACCTAATGATCATAATGCCCTAAATATTGATGTAAATCCTAAGTGCCTATTATGTGCCTATGATGACATGAATAACTAACACTATACTTGATGACATATGATGACATAGTTGGAAATCATGATAACACATTTAATGATATGGATGATGGTTGGAAGAATACTTTGAAGCCCTTATGGAAAATCCCTTAATTATGTCCCTATATCCTTATCCATAAAGAATCAAGGAATGCACAAAAACAAATTCCAAAACAATCATCTCATGGTTTGAAGTAAAAATTCCTAGAACAATCACGAAGAAAAATAAATATTGGCACCTTGGAGGCAATATATCACAATGAGTCCTAGACCATCTTGAAGAGAATTTTTTCCTCTTTCTAACGAGTCATTACTTGCCCCCAAACTCCTGGTGGTTGATGAGAAATTGATTTTTTATGTTGACAAACATATATTTAATTGCTAGCCGACCTACACTCATACACATGTCGGCCTCACTCCAAAAGGACTTGTCCCTTCATTTAAAGTTGAATTCATATAAATAGAAGAGTTATCTATCACTTTTAATCACTTATTTCGGTCAAGAATTTCAAAGGTAATACAGTGACATAATAAAGGAGGCTGAGAAGGATATATTTGGGCAAATATTTTTTTGTTTGATACCTTAAATTCAGATTACAGAAGAGATCAACTATTTGGAGGCTCGGACCTGTATTTGTAAAATCGTGTAGAAAATTTTCAGTATCTATATTATAGACTTGTGGTGTCATCTTTAGAACTCAGATTGTAGAGGTAAATTTCGGATTATTTGCTGGAAAACAAAATTTCAGATTGCAGTCTCAAGCTACAACATCTCGGACTTGTGGAGGAGGCATAAATCATCATTTTGTGTGGAAGGATCAAAGCTTTGGCACACTATACCTCAGGAACAGACGTGGAGAACAGAAGCACAAATCTGTAGCTTCATCACATATGCAATAGTAGCAATGAAACCCTCGGATCTGTATATTTCCTCAAAATCGTTGGCAGAGAAGTCTTGGACCTATGTTTTCTGCGAAATTCAGGCCTGTTGCATTTGAAAAAGAGCTCAGATCTGTGGTAACAAACTTCTAGATAGTTTGCAGACCTATGTTTGAGGCTACAATGTTGTAGCTAATAATACCTTGAGCGGAATTAAAAATTTCTCATATTTGGACATTCTTGGTGCAGACCCTTGAGCAGTTTATAAAGAAGCTTATTACACCAATATGAAGGAGTAGAATTAGAGTCACTATTACATCATCATTTGAAGCAGATTTTGATGAGAAGAACTTAGAAGCTTTGGACAAATGAAGTCTTGTTGAGGAACTACTGTTGTAGACACTCTCAAAGTCTTGTTGTGGCAGCTTGATGAATAGGCCTTGAAGCATATTTGAAGAGAGTTTGGAAGAACACTTGAACAAGTTTGAAGTACTTTTAAAGGATCCTGGTGAAGACATCTGAAGGCCCTCGTGATGTAACCTTGAAGAAACAAGTGTTTCGGTGACATGAAGAGCAATGGAGACACCTTCATGTGAAGGAAAGGTTGTCATTGATGATGTGACGTGGAGACTATGTGTGACAGGGCTCATTGAAGAAGAATTTGGGAGCCATGAAGAATAAACAAACATATTTTGACGAAGTGAAGTTGAGGGTTGGAGCCTCATAGAGACAAGGTTGGTGCCTTGGAAGATAGGGTTGGAGCCCTAGAGGATTGGAGTTCTCAAGAAACCAGGTCGGTGCCTATACCAAAGATAGGGTTGGAGCCCTAGAGGTTGGTGCCTCAAATTGACAAGGTTGGAGCCTTGGAAAGACCAAGTCGGTGCTTGGAAAAATACGGGTTGGAGCCTAGAAGATTGGAGTCTTCATCTAGGGTTGGAGCAATATATCATTATTGTACTTTACTTATTGTAAATAAGAAATTAATAAAAGTATCTATTCCATCATTGTTCATTTTGTGTTCTAAATATAAGTGATCTAACTGGTAAAATTAAAAATTTAAAAGAAATACTAATTCACCCCTCTCTCAGTATTTCCAACAATAGAGACATGTTTTTATTAAAACGTTGACACCGACGTGGTTAGTATAGTCGACATTTTTCAAGTTTAAAAACTGGTTTTGGCGTTGACAGTTGGCCTGTTAGCCAAAATGAAAATTGCTGATACACCCGTTTTCAGCGAATTTATTTGCAAGACCATATCGGATTACTAAAAACGTTGATAGCCCTGACATTAATGATTTTCCTTGTTTTATTACAACTAAAATGCTAACATTACAATTGCCAGTGTTTTCTGTTTTTTTTTTTTTAAACAGAAAATGAAGTTTATTGTGATAACGACTGGCTTCACGGGATGTTGTCGATAAATGATGGCAACAAGAACCCCATATACCATTTGCCTCATCCATTACAAATACTAGTTTCAAAATCAAACTTTTACTGACTCAAAAATAAGAACTTCATCTTTTAAAAGGTGATCTTTACAGACTCTGAACTTTGGAAAAGAAAAACATAATTGTCTCTAAAAACTTTTATTCTTTGATGAATATCATCAAAACCTCAAGGCCCTCTCTTTGGGCTTCAAGTTCCTTAGAATATTCATCAACACCTCCAAATATTTTTCAAAAATATATGGGTATGTACAACGAAACCTAAAAATCATTATTTTTTAGCAGATATAATGTTTCAGGAAACATCCATTGAGTGGACCTCAAGGTAGTGATTCCCTTTGCAAATCTTCCAGGATAATGTTTTCTTACCACAGAATGCTACAATTCTGTATGGCCCGTTCCAGATATTCTCAAACTTTTCATGCTTACCATTGTCCTCAATCCGAGCATCCCATCTCAAAACTAAGTATTGGCATTTGTATTCATCTTCTTTCGTCTTTTTGTCAAAAACCTTCTCTATATGATCTTGAATTTCTTGAGATTTTTCATAAAATCTCTCTATCTTGCTATACCTGAACCAATTAATTTATCCTCTATAGATTATTTGGTTCCTCTCCTAGTTCCTATAAATATTTCATAACAGGAATTTCGATTAAAACATGAAAAGTAGCATCAACACCGTATACTAACTGAAAAGGAGTAGTATTGATTGATATTTTGGTGCTTATTTTGTGTGCCCATAAGGAAAACTTTTGTTATTGTATGCCAAGCCTTATTGTTGTCTTCTAGTAGTTTTTAAATAATTTTGACTAGGCTCTTATTTGAGGATTCAACCAGTCCATTACCTTCAGGGTAATAGGTTGTGGAGTGAATAAGCTTGATATGATAGTTTTTACTAATCTCTTGGATTTGAAACATTGTGCATTATCTGTAATAATCCTTTTCGGAGAACCAAATCTAGAAATAAAGTTTTCTAGATATTGAATTGCACTATTTCCTTGAGCTAGAGGTTTTGCGGGGTGGTGGAGAAATATTCATGGGATAGGGAAAGTACTTTTTGCATATTTTGAAGAGATTTCACAAGCAGAGTTGCAAGTCCATGACCATGCCTCTAGTCACAAATTGGAGGAAGTTGGTACCTCTAGATCGAAGTGAGTATATCCCACACTTTATTTATATATGATTGGTTCATTGATGTATTTTGTGAACACGTGGCTAGATATATGTTTCACAATGAACTCCTTGAGCCAATTTTTTCTTGAGCTGACCAGAGCACATTCGATTGTTGCGAAGCATGTGTTGAGATGTATGAGGGGGGAAATAGAGCATGTATTGTGGTATAAACATTTTTATGAATTTATTCTTGAGGGATTCATTGACGTAGATTAGGAAAGGATATCCACTAATAGGAAGAGCACATCGGGATGTGCATTCAGTGTTGGATAAGCAATTTTTTCTTGGTTTTGCGAAAGGCAGAGATCGATTGCATTGATCTCAGCCAAGGTCGAGTACATGGTAGCTAGTTTGGTAGGATGTGAAACTATTTACTTGAGGAATCTTCTTGTGGTCTTGTTCAGGAAAAATTTGGAGCCTACAATGATATATTGTGACAATCAGAGTTGCATCAAGCTCTCTCAAAATATCGTGTTTTGTGATCACTCAAAGCACATTGACATATGTTATCACCACATCTTAGATATTGTTTAGAGAGGTATCATTAGACTCCAGTACGTACCAAATGAGAAGAATATGACATAAATTCTGAAAAAGGATTTATCATGAACCATATTTGTATACCGTAGAGAGAAGTTGGGTGTAGTAAAAAACACCTTCCTCTCTAAGAGGGAGTGTTGATTGCAGTAGAGAAGAAGTTTTTTGGTTGTCTAAGTGCTAGGATATTAGGGATGAGTTCGAAATTATAATAGATTGATTGATTTAGTGGCAAGTTAGTTGAGCATAAGCAAGTGTGAGAGAGAAGCGAAGGAAGAGTGATGGCTTCAGCATATCATAGAAATAAGAATCCAAGTAGAAGAAATTGTTTTAGGGTTGAGCCATAAAACCCATCGCAGAGGTTTGTTCATATGTGTGCGCAGGTTAGAAAAAGTGCACTTGGACATGTGGGTTGAATTTTTTATTTGTGCAGGAGTTTCACAGATCTAGTGTGCAAGAAGGGAATCAATTTGGATAGAGAGTGGACGAGTATTTTTCTTATGATAAGCTAGGAATTTTCTCCCTTATTGTAATTGTTAAAATAATTTTTTTTTGCTTCAAGAGAATTAAAATACACACAATGTTGCAAGTTTTCCCTGGATTTTGGGTTTTCTAGGTATATCTTGTGTTCTATGGTTGATGTGCTTGTCTTCTAATTTATTTTCCACTGTGCATATTAATTTAAAAGCTTAGTGTATTTTTTATTTAAGTTTCCAAAATATCAGTTGTTTATATTTTTGGGATTTTGCACTTAGAAATTGAAAATTAGTTTATTGGGTTTTAAGGAAATCTAACAGATCTTTGGGGTACATACTATATGTTAAATGCTTGGATTGTTAGAGGAATATTGTCACATGAAATATGGTCCATGATATATTTTCATGGTGGACACAACTTTCTCGATGATTGTTCAACCTTGGTTAGGTATTGATTTGTATTATCCCCTTAGGCATTGGATTTCTGTTAACATATTCGTGGATGCCATTCATTATGGCCACATGGAGGGTTTCCTTGCTTGGAAACAACCCCATTATGAAGGATGAGCATTGCATCTTGAAGGTGGGAACCATTCCCTAGAAAGTGTGGGGTTGCTTAGATTCATATTTTCTTTCTTGGAATTGGATTTGGAATGCATGGGTTACAAAAGTGTTCTTGCTAGTGGCAACTAACCCAATGGATTACATTACTAATGAGAAAAAAAGGAGTCTGTGAAGATTTCTAAAAAATCAATTCGGACTTACCTTGTGTCTCTAAATAATATTAGAGGCCCTAATTTTGTATGACATCACATTAGAGCATGAAATTTGTACTTTGTATTGAAGAACAACACTTGTTTTGGCTTATAAGTTCCCATTGTAGGTTGCTTGTAAGGGCTTAGGCTCACATTTTAATGTTGGAATCCCTTATCTCTCATAAAAATAGAGGAAGGAGAGAGTATTTCTCATTCATGTGATCATTATCATTATTCATTATATTTTTTGTATACTTAGCTTCTTGGAAGAAGTTGTTAGGGTTTCCTTGTGAACCCTAGAAATGAAGTCTATAGAAGACATATTTGTTGGAGATTGACTCTTATAATTTATAGGATTTACTCTCAGAAGAAGATAATGGTGATAATCACTATTCTCTCTCTCTCTCTCTCTCTCTCTCTTTCTAGGATTTACTCTCGGAAGAAGATATTGGTGATAATCACTATTATCTCTCTCTCTCTCTCTCTAGGATTTAATCTCAGAAGAAGATATTGGTGATAATCACTATTCTCTCTCTCTGATTTTTCTTGGTGGAATAGTATTGCCTTCAAGTTCTAAGGCTTCTTAGATATTTCTAGGATTGGGTTTCTACCTTAAGAAGGAAATAATAGTAGGGTTTGGTGATAAACACTAGGGTGTTTTTTTGAAGAGAAAAAATAAGAGAAGGGGAGATATTTCCTTTTAGAGTGATTCTTGCACGTTGCATCTCCTTGGTTGAGATAAGGTTTTCATGTTTTCTCTAAAAAGGGCTTTGGAAAGCTATTGGACTTGTACTAGACTTAAGACAAGGCTATGATATGTTCATGTACTTAATCTTTGAACATATTATGACTTTTTAACTATCCAAAGCTTGTGTATTTTCTAGATTTGATTTTCGTATACATTCTTCATGCACTATTATTTATAGCTATATAACTCTTGATGATTTGACATAACTAAAAGGACATTTATTAGGTAATTTAAAATCATCATTGAAGAATCTAAAGTTTTTTTTTTTTTGTTTCTGTCAGGCTAGGAGGTAACTCCACAAAACTTAATTTATTTGTGCATTAAGGGTGCACAAAAATATATACATGGAGGGAGATACTCTTGGGATTCATCTCCCAGTCTCTCTTCATCTTCCACCTCTCCTTATTTTATATTTACACTATTTTAAAATTTCACCCAACCCCTAGGATTAGGTGTCAACATCCCCCCCCTTAATCTGAAAGGATGTTGGTGAGTCCAAGCATCGTTCTAAATCTTTCAAACTTTTCTCTTCCAAGCGCTTTGGTGAAGATGTCTGCAATTTGCTCATTTGTGGAACAATGGTGTAGATGGATTTTCTTGGCCACAACATGATGTCAAATCATATGGTATTTTGTATTGATGTGCTTCGTTCAATCATGGAAATTTGGGTTCTTGGCCAACTTCATTCTAGAAGTGTTGTTGATCATGGGTGGAGTTGAATGCACTTGTTTCATCTGCAAATATTCCATAATTTTCCTGAGCCACACAATTTTCTTTGTTGCTTCAGTTGCTTCCACATATTCAGCCTTAGTTGTGGAATGTGTTGGAACTGATTGTTTGTGTGATCTCTAGGAGACAGCTCCTGATCCAAGACTCATAGTATAACCTGAAGTAGATACTCCAGTTTTTTTGTCTCCATCATAGTTTGAATCAGAGTATCCAATTAAGCTGAAGTCACCCACCTGTGTATACTTGATTGCAAAGTCTTGAGTCCCTTTCAAGTACTTTAGAACTCTTTTTTTTCAGCAGACTAATTTCCCTCACAAGGCTTTTGCATAAACTTGGAGAGGATTCCAACAACAAATTAAATGTTTGGTCTGGTAGTAGTCAGGTAGTTGAAACTTCCTATAAGTTGTCTATACTGTGTTGCATCCTCAAATTCTTTGCCTTCAATGGATGTGAGCTTCAAGTTATATTCCATTGGAGTAGTCAAAGGATTTCACTCAACCATGCCAAACTTGTTCAATAGATCTCCAATTTACTTCTTCTAAGAGATGAAAATAACTTAGGATGTTGATGTTGGAATCACGATTTTCGTTAGACCAAAACCCGCAGTCTGTTAGTCTCCGCTACAATCGCTAGAGTTAGGATCCATGAGAGGCAGTTAATCCATGTCATGAAACACACAGGGAGTGTTGAAACCAATGTACAACAATCTCCCCCCCAACGCAAGCCGGGTGAGTTTCGAGCTCGAGACCTGTCGCTCTAAAACCACTTGTTGGAATCACGATTGCCATTAGACCAAAACCCGCAGGTCGTTAGTCTTTGCTACAATCGCCAGAGTTAGGATCCACGAGAGGCGGTTAGTCCATGTCGTGAAACACACGGGGAGCGTTTAATCCAATGTCCAACAGTTGAGTTACTTCAATACCAAGATAAAGTGAACATAGCCCAAATCAATCATTTCAAAACCTTTCCTCATTCCTTCTTTATGGATTCAATATAGCTATCATTGTTCCCTGTCATCAAAAGATCATCTACATACACCAGAAGATATACAATTGTCTTTCCAACTTTCTTGACAAACAACATTGCATCATCAAGATCATAATGTTTGAAGTTAAGTTTCAGAAAATGCTCTGTTAACTTCTCATACTAGGCTCATGGTGCTTTCTTGAGGCAAAACAAGGATTTTAAAAGCTTGCATAATTTTTGTTCTTTGTCCTTCACAACAAATCCTTCTGGCTGGGACATAAAATAATTCTCCTTTAGATATCCATTTAAGAAAGTAGTTTTTACATCTATTTGATGGAATTTCCAACCGTTCTGAGATGCCAAGGAAAAGAGTGTATGGATGGTAGCCCATTTTGTTGTGGGGGGGAGGGGGGGGGGGGGGTGGGGAAGTCTCCTCATAATTGACCCGTTATTTCTATGCAAAACCTTTTGCAAAAAGCCTAGCTTTATGCTTGTCAAGTGAGCCATCAACTTTGTACTTGTTCTTGTAGACCCACTTGCAGCGAATAGTTTTGGTTCCCAATGGAGGATCAACCAGCTTCCAATTTCCATTCTTTATCAAGGCATCACATTCCTTCTACATTGCTTTATTTGATTCATCATGAGAAGTGGCTTATTTGAAGGAATTTGGTTCAAAATATGTAGATAAATTCAATTCACAATTATAAGAAACATCCCTATAAGCAGGTGAATCATAATCATCTACATCACCTCCATTTTTCCTAGTGGAACTTCTTGTTCGTGTCATTCCAACCTCATTAGGATGGAAATTTTGTCAGCCATTTTGGAGGACCTTTCTAAGATGGCCCATGCTGCTCAGTTCACTGACTTGGGGCTGAACCAAGGCTTAGTCTCCCAATTTTGTCAATCACATCACTCAAAATTTCATATGTGGCTGGAGATTAGTGTGAGGAATCCCCCTTTCAAGATATAGAATTTGATTATCAAATTCTTGAAATGAATTTGCATGCCCGAATCTATCAAAGTGATCAAGTTGCCGCTTAACAATATTGTCAGTCTTGGAAGATTCAAGAAATATGACATCTCTAGATACTACAAACTTCTTATTAACTTCATCATAGAGATGGTATCCTTTAGAGGTATTTGATTACCCCAAGAAGATACACTTTTGAATCCTTGCACCAAGTTTTTTTCTTTGTTCCTTAAGTATCAAGGCATAATAGGTGGAACCAAAAACCCTGAGATGCTTTACCGAAGGAATGTTTCCATGCCACAATTCATAAGGATTCTTGTTTCTAATTGAATTAGAATGACACCTATTCTTTATATACACATCACATAGAACTGCATCAGCCCAAAACATCAATTTTACATTCCTGAAAAACATCATGGAATGTATCATATTTAAAATTGTCTCATTCATTCTTTCAGCTACTCCATTATATTGGGGATTGTAAGGCACGGTTGTTTGGTGTTTGATACCATGTTGGTGAAGATAGTTTTCAAATTCATTTTAAGTGTATTATTTTCCATTATCAGTGTGAATAGAGCCAATATGAGTTTGTGCATTAGTTTCAATCCATGCATGAAATTTCTTGAATGTTTGAAAAGCATCAGTTTGTTCTTCAATAAGTAAACCCAACACATTATGGTGTAGTCATCAATAAATTTCATCATATATTTATTGTCATTTGTAGAAGGAATCATGGGACCACATAAATCTGAATGAATGAGTTCAATTTCTCTATATGCTATGGAATGTGAATCATGAAAATATTGTTTGCTATGCTTTCCTAGAATACAAGCATCACATTGCTTAAGTTTCTTAGGAATTGTAGGCAAACCAGTAACACCATTTTTCTTCAATAATCGAAGGTTGTCATAGTTCAAGTGTCCAAATATAGCATGCCATAAAAGACTTGATGGGAATGTACCTTCATCATAGTGAGAAATGAATTCAAAATTTTTTGCACCAGCATAGGTACCTTGCAACTTTAGAATTATTTCTTCCTCTTTCCCCGTCATGACAATTGAGAGATCTGATGCTTTTTTGACCTCAACCTTTCCATCAAACATATGAATGGAGTGTCCTTGATGGCAGATGTGGACCAAAGATAGCAAGTTTCTCCTCAACTCTGGGAGGTATATAAAATCATGTAGAAGAAAGTCTGGAAGACCAGGAAATTTAAGCCCAACTGTGTCAAGCCTTGATGGATTGAGTTTTTATTTGCCTGCGAATTATATTGCTCCATCAACCTTGTCAATCAATTATTCAAAAAAATATTTTCTAAAATTCATGTGGAATTTTGCTCCTCAAACAAGCAACCAATCATTTTCCCAATAAGCAAGTGAATCATTAAGCAAGTCTTCATTTACTCCAATATTACAATGTGCCACAACATAATGAGTAGATCTAGGTGCTTTATCTTTCTCTTTGTAATGAGTTTTACCTTTGGCTTCATTTATTTCTTTCTCAATTCTTTCGCAATGCAGTTTACATGTGGATTCATCATGTCCATCTCTATAGCACCGTGTGCAATGCAGATCGGACTTTTCTCCTTGAAATTGCCTGCCCCCTCCCTCTGAAATTTATTCTTCCACTTCCTCTTCGACCAACTCTTCCTCTAGAAAAATCGTGTGAATGCATTTTTTTTAAATAAGTACAATGTAAAAAAATTTTGCACTTCTAATAGCAATATTTATAAAATATACAATTTTGATGGCAATATATATATATAATAGATGTATTATATAGGGGGGGTGTTATATAGTGAAGGGGTATATGGGGGAGGGGGATCAACGTATGGGGGGAGGTATTAAATGGGAGTGGGAGTGAAGTTTTATAACTGTGGTAGTTATAAAATTTTTTGGTATGAATTAATTGGAGCGGAGTCTGGGGTATTATAACCGGGAGTCATTTTGAAAATATTTGTCGTATATTATATGTGCGAAGGAGGTTTATATATGGAAAGATCGGAGCCAGAGGTGGAGGGGCCAAGGGGCTGATGGATAACAATAGGAGGTGGAAACAGAGTGTGGAACATTGTATTTGGGGGAGTATGGAGCGTTGTATACTTGGAGCGGAGTCTGGGGCAGAGGATATATGTGTGGAACGAATTTCGATGATGTGTGGAGGGGACACAGAGCCACGAGAGAATGAGCACCCGAGAGTCGATGGTATGTTTCGGGCGGTGGGTATGATTGTCAGGAAAAGGTGTTATATGATATAACAGAGTGTTATATGTATTATAACCGGAGTGTTATACACCGGTTCTCCCACATTGCATACTACCTCCATTGTTCCACATACCACCTCTACTATTTGTTGCAATATATATATATATATATATATATATATATATATATATATATATATATATATATATATTACATGGCCTGACATGGTATATAACGTTTCACTTTGCTATATGATATAACAGAGTGTTATATGTATTATAACCGGAGTGTTATACATATATGAAGTGCCCAAAAGAGCATATGTCGGCATACATATATATATATATATATATATATTGCAACAAATAGTAGAGGTGGTATGTGGAACAATGGAGGTAGTATGCAATGTGGGAGAACCGGTGGTATCGAGTGTAAGAGCAGAGGCAGTGTGCCACAATGCCATAACAACAGTGGTTCATACAACACAATGACACCACTGTTTCAACACAGACACACGGTCATGCCAAGACTTCAACATTTTCATAACACAGACTCAATCATTAAAAAAATTGACATACCATTCAGAATCGATCTGCATCTATGCATATGTGCTTCTGAAGACGAATCTCTTTGTGTTGATGAAGATGAATCTTTGAGTCAACTCGAAGAAAGGTGAGTTCAATGGCAGTCTGAAGAATTCAATTCCGATTGGATTTCACTTCTTTGACTAGGATCCAACCTGTAACTCAAGTCTTAGGTTTCCAACCCAAATTCGGTCCAATTCGAAGCAAGAAACAAAAAAATATCCTCAAATTATTTTGGGTATACAATGGAGGGATGCATAGTGTGCATAGAATGGTCATAGGGAGATATTTTAAACTGTAGAGGTGCTAGTTCTGCAAAATAGGAAAAAAATAGGCAGGAATATTTGAGAAGGGAGTTACATAACTATGGACAGAAACCCTAAAAATGGGGTTGGCTCTAATTCCATGTCAGGCCATGAGGTACCTCCACAAAACTGAATTGATTTTGCTTTAAGGATGCACACAAATATATATATGGAGGGAGAGACCCTTTGTATTCATCTCCCAGTGTCTCTTCTACTTCCACCTCTTCTTCTTTTTTATTTACATTATTTTACAATTTCACCCAATCCCTATGAGTAGGTGTCAAAAATTTCTATGCATGAGGTTTTATTGTTGTCAATTGATTTGTGCCATCTCTGCACATTTTTTCCCTCCAGAACGTATTTGCGCCCTCGTTTCAGGATATTTCACCCTCGCTTCTGCTCCTTTGCCAATTTCGCTCACAATTTCGAAATTTTTGGTTGTTGGAGTGTTCTCTTGATCTGTAGAAGAGGGAAATGAATTTGATTTGATGTATTTAGTCAATAATAGCAAAGTGAATTTGAATTTAAATGTTGAAAACCCACTTTTTCTAATGTCTTTTTTCACTTTTCTTAAAACATTTTTTGATTACCCTTTCATCTGACTTTTCTCTCTTGCAGGATGGAGATGTTGGAGTTTGACACTTTTCTCTTTCAGTTTGGCACATATGTTTTGAGTTGGAAGCTAGGGATTGAAATTATTACATATAGAAAACATAAAATTGTAGGAATTTACAAGGTAAATTATTTAGATAAAAAACCAAAGGTCACCACTCACAAACATATCACAAATCAGTACACCAGTATTACCACATGGTTAAAACCCTCGAAGAGGGAAATAGTCCATGGTCTGAGCCAACGCGACCAGTTCAGGAAATTTATTAATATAAAAGAAAGATTACATATGTTTCTCTCATAAACGATTACTGGACAAATGACCCTCCATGCTATTTAAATAGAGATCATGGACCAATCGAGTGTTAAGCCACGGATCAAGTGTTGTTAATATTGAGGAGAGAGTGAATCGTAGGATCACTACAAATCGTGACCGTCAAATTATAAGTTACAAGTGTACATAGTAAAGAAACACACTTTACCTAAATCTACACTAGACTAAGTTATTCTTAACTATTTCCTATATGTCGGAATATCCTAACATCCCCCCTTAAGAACAACTTGGGATAGGATTCAAGGATTTACAAAGGTGACACAAAAGGAGCCTATTTCCTATGTGTCAAAATATCCTAACACCCCCCCTTAAAAACAACTTGGGATATGATTGAAGGATTTACAAAGGTGACAAAATAGGAGAAGGAAGGAGGCATTAGAGCCTATCCCCCCTTAATGATAACTTTCCTAAACTCCAAGCATGGATCGAAGTTTGGTAAACTTCGCTTCTGTGAGAGCCTTTATAAAGATATCAGCTACTTGATCGTTGGTTGGGAAATATTGCACTTCAAGTACACAATCATGAATTAGCTTTATGATGAAGTGTATGTGGAGCTCAATGTGTTTAATACGTTGATGCTGAAATGGATATTTACATAGCTGAATGGCACTCTGATTATCATACCAAAGTGTAGTTGGATGCTGCTGATGAAGTCCAAATTAAGATAGCATCTGACGAAGCCACATGGCTTCCTTGCTGGCTTCAACTGCACCACGATACTCTACTTCTGCTGAATAAAGAGAGATGGCACTTTGTTTCTTACAAGACCATGTAATAGGTCCTGAACCAAGAGTGAATACATATCTTGCAGTAGACTTTCGATCATCGGGTCACCAGCCCAATCAGAATCAGTGAAACCAATCAACAATGGAGATGCTCCCGCACTGTAATGAATCCCGAACTGAACTATACCTAAAATATATCTAAGTATTCTTTTAGTTGCTTTCTAGTGACTTTCATGAGGTTGGTGCATAAACCGAGCGACAAGACCAACGGCAAAGGAAAGGTTAGGATGGGTATGGGTTAGATACAGAAGTTTACCAACAAGTTGATAGTATAAGGTAGCATCAACTTCAGGGGTAGTACAAGTGAATGAAAGCTTGAATCCAGAATGAAAGGGAGAAGGAGCTGGCTTATAGTCTTCCATGTGAAAGTGGTGTAGAAGATCACAGACATACTTGAAATGAGAGAGGGTAATACCTTCTTGTTGGAAATGTTGTCATTGATGGCAAAGGAGGTAGCAGATGCAGAGACGGGAATAGTTACAAGGAGACAAAGACAGACAATGGAGGTAGCAAAGAGGAAATGAATATAAAGGAGAAAGGCAGAGGCAGAGGAAGCAAATACGGAGACAGAGCTGTTATCACAGCAGTAGAGGCAGAGGCAGAGTGACAGAAGCGGCAGAGGCATAGCCATAGCTGTTATTCCAAGAATATGTATATATATATATATATATAAATTTCGAGAATCTTTTATACAGCCGGGCGTTACACATAACATTCCGGGCTTTACATTCAAATATGCAGTGGAATGCAATGAGATTGGATATGCTTTGAGTCAGTTGGCATTCACTGTTTGAATTATGTTTGAAAGTATCCCCATTTTGAACAGAGCACTTGTATTCGATTGACATGGAGGTTGTATATATGGTAGAACTGTGCATTATATATATGGCAGGACCGTGTTGAAATGCCAGAGACGAAGACCACTTATAATGGAGTGGAACCATAGTCGTAAATTCATTCGAATAATCCCTGTGCAGTTAACCCCACTCATAGAAGAACCCAACAGGAAACCGTGGTCACTTAAATCTGTTTTATGATAATAGAATTCCCGCTTTATAGAAAGAAATACATTTGTTTGTTTGTGTTAATTGAATTCCTCAACTGGAGATTAAACCCGGAGTTAATAAACGATAATATACACAGGAGAGCGTAAACTAGATGTACAACCGCGGTCAATCACTGTAGCAAAACCGCGAGCGGGTTTACAAGGTGGGTTTCCCCTCTTCGCACCGCTTTAGGCAAGTAAGCGGTAATCTTTGGTTGGGCAGCGATTCCACAGGATTGTTGACAGGTGGCATAGGCGAGGTTGGAAAACCGCTCGTTAAAGTTCGTCCATCGCTCATTATCATTCGCGCATGTTGGTCGAGTGAAATCCGTCGGATTGCATGAGGTAAGGGATCGTGGTAACGACTGTCGGATGAGTGCGTGAATTAACAAAGGTGCGGTGCATGCGGTTGAGTGGTTATTGATTGCATGTGTGGGGCCCAATCAAACATGTATTAAGGCTTATGGGTTTAATCCAAAGTTGGGATTATATGCGATGATATATATAAGTGACGGTTAACCTTTTATTAAAGTCAGTATATATGTATGAGCGAATGTGCATATATGGCAACATTCGAATGCTGTGTGAATATTCATATGACGTCGTTGAGTTATACACAAGCGCATAATAATCAAGGTATGGTCTGGCATAACGTTGGGTTGCGGATAGAAGGATACTCTTAGGATATGCCTCTACTGCTGTGATAACAGCGCTGTCTCCGTATTTTCTTCCTCTGCCTCTGCCTTTCTCCTTTATATTCATTTCCTCTTTGCTACCTCCATTGTCTGTCTTTGTCTCCTTGTAACTGTTCCTGTCTCTGCATCTGCTACCTCCTTTGCCATCAATGACAACATTTCCAATAGTCTCTCCCTTTGGCATTGATGGCAATACATTTTCTCTGTTTGCCTGCTCTTTCTCCTGTTGTTTGCTCTTCCTCCCCATTTGAAATCAATGGCAAAGGGTTGCTTTTTGCATTTCCTCTCTCTGAGTTATGTTTAGGCCCTCTTCTACTGACTTTATACCATGCTGCTCCATAGTGATGTATAAGACTTGTTGAGAGAACACTTTGAGGATTATCGAATTTGAATATATACTATAAATTGATACAATTCTTTCACTTGTATAGAGCTAAAAGTGAGAATAATGATACTTCATAGAATGCATTGTATCAGCTTTATCTAGTCAGAGATGTATGATTGGATTCAACAACTAAAATGCTGAGAAGCTTCAAATAATAATCACTACTCGTCTTTTATATTTCAGATTCTTAATATAATGTTTCAGAGCACAATACTGATCCTTTTGCTCTGTAATTGACCTTTTGATGCTTTAATAATGTAGATAGCTCTAGGATAATAACTTGGTGTTCTTTTGCCTTAATCCTTTGATCCTGAGGACCTGATTCATGCTTTCCTTGCTGACTTTTCTCCTCCTGGAATGATATTTTCGATTTTGTTCTCCTCCTGAAATGATATTTTCGTTTTTGTTCTCCCCTGAAATTGTGTTTTCTCTTTATATCAGAGAGTAGCATCTGCAGATACTACCCCTATTTTATCTCTCAAATATTGAAATGGTTCTCTAGCAAGAGGTTTGGTAAATATATCAGCTGTCTATTCTTTCGTTGGTACATATTCCAGCTTTACTATCTTCTGAGCCACTTGTTCTTGGAGGAAATGATACTTGATTGGAATATGTTTAGTTTTTGAGTGAAGTACATGATTTTTAGATATACTTATAGCACTTGTATTATCACATTTGATTGAAATAGGTTCATCAATGCTTACCTTCATGTCTTGAAGAGTTTTCTTCATCCACATGACTTGTGTACAACATGCTGCTACTGCTATATATTCTACTTCAGATGTAGACAGAGAGATGGATGTTTGTTTCTTGCTTAGCCATGCCACCAGACTTTCTCCTAGATAGAATGCACCTCCACTTGTACTCTTCCTGTCATCCACACAGCTGGCCCAATCTGCATCTGTGTATGCTGTTAAGGTGAAGCTTTTGCCTTTAGGATACCAAAGCCCATATTGTGCGGTTCCTTGTAGATATCTGAGTATTCTTTTACCGCGAAGATGAAGTCATTAGGGTGATGTGTTGATCTTGCCACTATCCTACCGCTAGCATGGACAGTTCTGGGTCTTGATGTCAGCTTTGGGCCCACAGTGAGCTCTACTCATGGATCTGTAGAGTTTTTGATCTACATCTGCAGTCCCATCATCAGCACACAGCTTGCATCCCATGATCATAGGTGTTGTCACAGGTTTGCAGTCCTCCATTTTGATTTTTTTCAGCATTTCTTTTAAGTATTTTTCCTAAGAGATGAAGGTTCCCGTGTTCTTTTGTTGAATTTGCAGTCCCAAGTAGAAACTGAGCTCTCCAATCATAGACATTTCAAACTCTGTTTTCATCTCATCAACAAAGCCTTTTGCTAGTTCATCTTTGTTGCTTCCAAACATAATGTCATCAACATACACTACAACAATCAGGAGTTCATTTTCATGGGCTTTTATTATAGATTGCTGTCTACTCCACCTCTCTTAAAACCCTGTTTTTGCAAATATTTATCCAGTCTTGAGTACCAAGCACGAGGAGCCTGTTTCAGTCCATATAGGGCCTTCTTCAGTCTGCATACATAGTCTTCTTTGTCTGTCAATGAGAATCCTTCTGGTTGTTCCATGTACACTTCTTCTTCTAGATCTCCATTAAGAAAATCAGACTTTACATCCATTTGATATACCTTGAAGTCTTGGTAGCATGCAAATGCCAGGAACATTCTGATAGCTTCCATTCTGGCTACAGGGGCAAATGTTTCTTCATAATCAAGTCCTTCAATTTGTGAGTATCCTTTGCAGACCAGCCTGGCTTTATTCCTGATTACTTGTCCTTGCTCATTCATTTTGTTTTTAAATACCCATTTTGAACCAATGATATTCTTCTCAATTGGTCTAGGAACTAGTTCCCGGGTATTGTTCTTCTCAATTTGGTCCAATTCTTCATTCATTGCTTTTACCCAATACTTGTCCTTGCTGGCTTCTTCAAACTTCTTTGGCTCTATTTGTGATAACATTGCTATGTATACTTCTTCTATCTGTTCAGTTAGCTGCCTTCTTGTTTGCACTCCTACACTCTTGTCTCCTATGATTTGATCTTCTGGATGGTTCTTTTGAGTGTATCTTGAGGGGGTTTTTGAGTTCAGTTCAACATTTTCTGATGTTTTTCTTGTTTCTTCATCATCTTTGTCCTCTTCTTCATGATTTTCAGGATGGCTGCTGCAATCTATATCTCTTGTCTTGTTTGGAAGTTCTTCATCAAATCTTACATCAATACTTTCTACAATTTTTCGAAGAGTCTTGTTGTAGCATCTGTATCCTTTACTCTTGGATGCATATCCTAAGAGTATTCCTTCATCTGCTCTTGCATCAAACTTCCCCAGATTTTCATCATTATTCTTTATGTAGCACTTGCTGCCAAAGACTCTAAAGTGCTTGATTGATGCAAGTTTACCATGCCATAGCTCATAAGGTGTCTTATCACTGTTAGGTCTTAAATGAGCTTTGTTTAGAATATGTACTGCTATGTGTACAAATTCTGCCCAAAAGGTTTGAGTAATGTTACTCTCTTGCATCATAGCTCTGGCCATTTATTGTACAGACCTGTTTTGTCTCTCTGCTACTCCATTCTGCTGAGGTGTCCCTGCAATAGTAAATTGTTGCTTTATCCCATGTTCATTACATAGGTCTGCAAAGTCATAATATGTGAATTCACCTCCTCTGTCTGATCTGATACATTTAAGTTTGCATCCAATTTGATTTTCGGCTAATGCTTTGAATATCTTAAATTTTTCCAGTGCTTCTGATTTGTTCTTGAGAAAAGCAACCCATGTCATTATGGAGAAATAATCTATTATCAGCATGAAGTAGGAATCTCCACTTGGTGTCTTAGTTCTAGCAGGTCCACATAGGTCCATGTGCACAAGCTGAAGTGGTCTTCTTGTTGATAGCTAATCTTTAGATTTAAAGGATGTGCGAGTCTATTTCCCCAATTGACAAGATTTGCATATGGTATTTGAAGGTCTTTTTATTTCTGGCATATCTCTGACAACTTTCTTCTTGCTCAGTCTGATGATATGGTCGAAACTGAGATGTCCCAATCTCCTATGCCATAACCATGACTCCTCAAGTTTGCTAAGATGGCAGGCTTCATCTTCCTCTTTCACTATGTACACATTACTCTCTGTTCGAACACCTTTGAGCAGAGTCTTTCATGTTGTGCTTGCCCTGACTACACAATCTTGTGCTCTAAAAAGAACCTCAGAGCCTTTGTCACACATCTGACTGACACTCAGTAAATTTGCTTTCAGTCCATCCACAAATAGTACATCTTGGGCCTTTCCTCTGCCATTGTCTATGCTGACTGAGCCTTTTCCCTTGATCTTTCCTGATTTATCATTGCCAAATTTATTTTCATCAAGAGTTATAAACTTGCTTCTGTCTCTAGTCATGTGTTTAGAGCAGCCATTGTCCAAATACCACTGGATTTTCAGATCTTGAGCAGTTAGAGCCAGGTCACACTTATTCTCCTTCTTTTTCCACTGGAGGCATCCTTCTGTTTGATATCTTTTGTGAGGTGATGAATTGCATCCTTTTAGAGGAAATTTGGAAGGCATATGTCCAGCTTGATTGCACATAAAGCATTTGATCACAGTTTTTGCAGAATTGTGAGTATGAAAAAAATTTCTTTGATTCATAAATCTCCTTGAAGTGTTGAAAATCGATCTTTGTCCATACTTTCTACACTCAATGATTTTATGGCCAAATTCTTTACAATAAAAACAGTAACCATAGAAGCAACTTGCATACCTGATGTGAGGTTGTCTTCTCCAGTTGTTTATTTGAGACAGTATCTTTACTGTTTGCATCTTTAGCTGGTTTGAATTACTCCTCCTTGCATGAAAATATGCAGCAATGTGTCCCAGCTTGTGGCAGACATAGCAAGTGGCATTCTTCATAGGAGGGAAGAATATCCTTTGATGGCTTGCAAATTTGACAAACTCAGGAGTATATGAACCTTTTTCTGTTGACTAAGTATTTCTTTCATTCTTCGTTATTCGAGGATTCTTCTAGGTTCTGTCTCCCTCTTTACAGGCTTCTTCTTTTGTAAGAATTATTTGAGGTGCTTCATCCTTCTTTGCTTTTACAAATTTTTTTTTTCTGTTTTCCTTTTCTTTGCTTTTACTTGATTCTCCTTCATACCCTATTCTAGTTTTTATCAAGGGAGATCTTTGAGCATCCAAAATTTCATCCAACTTACCAGAGCTTGTTGTTTGAGAAGAGTTTATATACACTTTCTTTTGATCATTTTCTAATTTATTCCTTAGACATACAACTTCTTCTTCCAGCTTCTATTGTTCTCGAGTTTTATCCTTGATTTGCTGAAGTAACATTTCTTCTATCTTATTGGCTTCTTCAAGCTTTACCTTTAGTTGCATGAGGACTTCTGAATTTTGTTCTTCTTTCACATATTTGAGGAGAATCTCTTTTTGTTTTCTGCATTTTATTTTGAGTCTGTCAATCTCCTCCAGGGCACTTCTTAGCTCCCCCTCAAGGTCAACTTCACCTTCTTCTTCGTCTTCTAGTAAGAGTCCTTCAAGTTCTTCTATGGCCATCAGTAAAAATTCAGAGGTTCCTTCTTCTCCTGAGGATTCATCTGAGTCTTCAGATGTACTGCTGTCTTGTTGAGCATAAAAGGATTTTCTGCTGAATCTCTTTCCTTTTTGCCAGTTCTTTGATGTATTTTTCTCTGATTCCTTAATTTCTTGTGAGGACACTTAGCAACATAATGTCCAACTCTTCCACAGTTAAAGAATTTGAAGGGTAGTTTACCTTTGTATCTACCTGAGCCTTTATCTAGTTTCTTGACAAATTTAGCCTCTTCTTCATCAGAGCAAGAGCATATGTCTTCCTTTTCTTCTTTCTTCTTTTCTGTTTTAAAAGCTGCCTCCCTCGTACTTGGCTTCTTCTGTGGGAGCCTCATTTCATATGCTATTAGATTTCCAAGTAGCTGGTTCATGGTCAAGGTCTCCCAATCAGTTGTTTCTTCTATTGCAGACACCTTGGGATTAAATCTGGATGGAAGTGATCTTAGAATATTTTGCACAATTACACTTTCTGGCATGGTTTCTCCAAGAGCTTTCATATTGTTAACAATTTCTGCAACTTTTAAGAAGAAGCTGCCAATATCTTCATCATCATTCATTTTTAAATTTTCAAATTGGGCTCTATATACTTGAAGTTTGGCAGTATTTACCTTTTTATTTCCCTCATGGATATTCTCTAGAGTGTCCCACATATCTTTGGCAGTCTTACTGTGCATTATTTTGATAAACTCAGCTTCACATAGTCCATTTAAGATTGCATTCATTGCTTTTGCATTAGCTACAAAGCTTTATTTAGCTTCTTTCTCTGAATCAGTTGACTTTGTGACATATCCAAATTCCACAGCATCCCAAACTTCTAATCCTAAAGACATTATATATGCTTTCATTATGATTTTCCAGAAGGCATAATTAGCACCAGTGAAGTAAGGTGCTTTATTGGTTGAGCTTCCTTCTTGACTAGCCATCTTGAGGGCCTAGGATCTCCTTTCAGTTGTTAGACTGATACAAAAG
The DNA here is from genome assembly GCA_034641835.2 of Pinus albicaulis. NCBI lineage: Eukaryota > Viridiplantae > Streptophyta > Pinopsida > Pinales > Pinaceae > Pinus > Pinus albicaulis. Next base: position 1,392,343 of record CM076584.1, read on the forward strand.
GAACCTGGCTCTGATACCAATTTTTGAACCTTTAATTAAACTGAGAGGGGGGGGGGTGAATCAGTTTAACACATTCCTGATCTTTTAAAGGTTCAACACTTCTTTGGATTGCAAGACTTGAAGACCAAGGAAATAATGAAAGTGTCCTAAGTCTGTCATTTCAAACTTATTTTTGAGGCTCGAATTCACATGGTTTATATGGTTGGGATCACTACCAGTAAGGATAAGATCGTCAACATAAAGAACAAGGATGGTGAAGGACTTACCCACTTTCTTGGTGTAGACAATGTTGTCAGAGTGACACCTAGAAAAGCCATTATCTAATAGAAATCTATCCATTTTGGCATACCAAGCCCAAGGAGCTTGTTTGAGACCATAGAGAGAATTCCTAAGGCGAAAAAAAGGCTAGAGTCGTTCTGGATAAAGCCAGGGTGTTGTTCGACGTAGATTTATTCATGCAAATCTCCATGTAAGAAGGCAGATTTAACATCCATCTGATGGACTTCCCATTTAAAGGAGACAGAAAGGGAAAGAACAAGGAATATAGAATTCATTTTGGAAACAGTGGAGAAGGTTTCAGTATAGTCAATGCCTTCAACTTGTGAGCATCCTTTAGCAACGAGACAAGCTTTATGTCTATCCACTTTTCCATCTGGTCCAAACTTTTTTTTGTAAACCCATCTGCATCTGAAAAATTTTCTTCCTTTTGGAAGAGGAACAAGATCCCAAGTATCATTCGCCAATAAGGAATGATATTCTTCATTCATAGCTTCATTCTAATCTGGATGACAGGAAGCTTCTTCAAAGGTGTTTGGATCAGGATTTTCTGTAACTTGAGCTAATAAGGAAGAGGCTCTTTGGAACTGAGAACGTGTACATTATCGATCTGCAGGGTCACCTGCAAGAGAACCTGTTGTATCCCGAGTAGAGGTGACCCATCTTGGAAGTTGCGGAGCTGAAGGAACATATTTAAGAGGTGGAGGAGGAGTTTCTTGAGTTTTAAGAAGTATACCCAAGTGTGTCTGGAAAAATCATCAATGAAAGTTAAGAAGTACTTGCAACCAGAGAAAGAAAAAACAGGAAGTGGACCAAATAAATCATTATGCACAAGCTACAAATGGGTTGAAGTGTGCCAAGAGGCATGTTTTTCAAAACTATCCCAATGATGTTTTTTGAGTACACTTCCGGAGCAAACACCATCTCGGCAAGATACCATAAGAAGACTCGTCACCATATTTTCCTTATGTAAAGTTTGAAGAATGATAATTTAAGTGACCAAATCACTCATGCCAAAGTTTTCTCACTTCATCATTATGAGAAACAAAAATGGAGGGAAGAAATGAAGACCCAAATTTGTCAAACTTATACAACCTTGTGGAATCATTGGCAATGCCAGTAGCTAAAATATGTCTAGGATCTGTGAGGTCCTTGATTACAACATCATGAGGTGAGAATTCTACTATTTTCCCTTCTCCTGAATGAGTTATCTGATAAACAGATAGAAGGTTGAATGACAAGGTAGGAACACATAGTACATCATTAAACTGACCATTATCTAGATGAATGGTTCCAGATCCTACAACACTAAGAGATCTATCATCACCAACATAAATATGTTTGGTGTTACAATCATTTAAAGAAGAAAACATGGCTTTATTTCTGGACATGTAGTAAGAAGCTCCAGAATCAATGAGCCACTCATGAGAATGAGAAGAAGAAGATAAATTTAATGCATAACCAGATCTTGATGCTTGAAAACCACAAGAAGAAAGTGTCATTCATGAGGATGAAGGTGAAGAGTGCTCCAAATTGATGTTGTGTTTCTTCGTTGCTGCTTCTAAGGCTTCCATCTTCTTAAAATATTTGGACTCTATATGGCCATCACGATTACAAAAGTTGCAATGTCTATCTGTCTTCTTCCCTTTGTTTTTATTTGCCTTATCATTTTGGTTAGTTGCTTTTTCAGTTTGCAGTTGAAATTGCTTAGAACCCTTGTTTGGTTTCGGACCATACTTTTTAGGATACTGCTTCTTGGGATTCTTCTGATATGGTTGTTGTTGGGTTGCTAAGGCTTTCTTAGAAGCGTTTCCAGAAGTGATAAGACCAAGGTGTAAGATTTTTTCTTGTTCTCATATCAAAGAATTGCAAAAGGCATCAAAAGAGGTGGTTATTGGAGGTGGTTGGGATTTTGTAATTGTTTGAAACGAGGAAGGGTTTTTTCTTATTTTTTTTTTTTTTTTTGGTGTGCGTGCTTTTTCCTGAACAAAAAACAAAAAAATCTGAGCAAAAAAAAATTGAAATGTAAGCCTTACGAAAAAACGTTAGATTTTCAGTTACCCTTACCAGCAACTATCTATTTTTTCACTATTTTTGATTTCCTGACGCACAAAGATGCAGGGAAAGAGCATACGTAGCAAAAAAAAATCCCTTCTTCCTGTTTCTGATTTTTCAAGATCGCACACAACGCAGAGAAAAGAGCATACATAGAGAAGAGGGTATAGATCCGGTAAATAAATAAAAGCTAAAAACCGAAATAAACAAAGGGAACTGAAATAAGTAGAACTATTAACAAATATAACTGCAAAATAGATACTTTACACCTCCAGATCTAAACTGATATAACTTGGGAAACCGGACACCTTTTCGCATGAAACGAAAGGTGTTCCTCACTGTAAAAAACGCCCTGGACACAATAGAGCAGTTCTCTAGGCCTGAAAATGTTCCAAAATAGTATGTCTAGAAAACTACAGTTGCATGTAGTCAATTCGGATTCGGATTTGGATCAACAATGGATGTGGCCCTCAAAATAGCTCTGATACCATGTAGGAATTTACAGGGTAAGTTCCTTAGCTCAAAAACCAAAGGTCACTTCTCACAAACAGATCACAAATCAGTACACCAGTATTATCACGTGGTTAAAACCCTCGAAGAGGGAAACAGTCCATGGAATAAGCCAACGTGGACACTTCAGGAAATTTATTAATATAAAAGAAAGATTACATATGTTTCTCTCATAAATGGTTACCGGAAAAATGACCCTCCATGCTCTTTAAATAGAGATCATGGACCAATCTGGTGTTAAGCCACGGATCAAGTGTCGTTAATACCGAGAAGAGAGTGAACCATCATATCACTACAAACCGTGACCGTCGGATCACTACAAATCGTGACCGTCAGATTATAAGTTACAAGTGTACATGGTAAAGAAACACACTTTACCTAACTCTACACTAGACTAAGTTATTATTAACTATTTCCTATGTTTCGGAATATCCTAACAAAAATTACATAGGAAATTAAAAATAAATTACATCTCTGTTTTCATATCAAAATGACATTTTGATATGAAAATCATAAAAAAAATCAAAATTACAAACTTAAAAATATCATATTTACATGTTGATAATCTTCTGTAAATGAAAATAAAATGTTTATTGAGTCACTCTCACACATTTTGCTAACTTTATTGAGATGAAATGGTGCATTTTTAGACCTTGAACATTGAAACCTAATGACCTAATGGGACCTTGAATGACTTGACTTCCATGATTGATTTTGAATGAGATAAGACATGGGGAAATGAGCTTTTCAAAAGTTTCATTATGCTCAGCAAGACATGAAGGTGAGCCAGCAAATGTGAGTTTGTGAGGGAAAGTGAGGTTTTATTGAGTAGGACTACCATCAGTGAAACAATTTTTAGCATGACCTAATGGAATAATATAAAATTTTTAGAGTGGGACACCTAAAATGAGAATGAAAAGAGTGATTTTGATCACTGATATCAGAATTCATATTTTGACACTAACAAGTTTCACTAAATCGTGGCAAGCCTTCATGGATGGAATATGTGCCCGAAAAAAAAATCTAGATTGGGAACGTTTGTAGGGTGACTGCATCCAAGAGGAGATTCCCAGAAAACCTTAAGTTGGATCTCGTGTTAAAAGTGAGGAATATGGAGAAAATGTCTCTCTATATAGAAAATGGACCAAGTCCATGGGTAAAAAGAGTAGTGGTGGTCGAGATTCGAGTTTCAAGGGTGAGAAGAACAAAAAGGATCTCGGCAAGATCAAGTGTTTCTCTTTCCAACAGTTTGGGAATCACACTACTAAATTCCCTAACAGTAAGAAAGGGTCCAAGAAGGACCAAGTACCAGCCTATGAAAAGATAGATGAGTTATTTTCTCATTTGTAAGAGGAGATTTCACTCATTTCCTATATAGAAAGTTCAATGGATACCATTTTATGGTATATGGACAATAGTGTGTCTTGTCATATGACAGGAAACAAGAAGTATTTCAACAAATTATCAGAGAAGGACATGCAGTTTGACACTAAGAAGGGAGACGATAGGAAGTACTACGCTGAGGGTACAGGTACAATTCTTTTTAAAAGGGATTCTGGAAACTCTCTATATCTCAGAGATGTTATTTACATAATGGGGATCAAGAAGAATATTTTTTTAGTTTTAGCTTTGGAGGATAATGGGTATGAGGTGACCTTTAGATAGGTAAGGGTTTTAATTAAGCCCTCAGACTCCAAGGTACCGAATAATATTAGGGTTAAGAACAGAGCATATAGATATTATAGTTTAAGAAATTCTCGACATTGACTAGCAGATGATGTGACTTAAGCAGAGAGATTGTAGAGTTGGGGCATTTATTCTTTTGGGTTACCTCAAAACCTATAGCTTAAAAAAAAAATTCCTCATTCCTTCACATGCTTCTTATAAGGCCTTTTCTTCATAAGTTTTCCTATATGCCATCATGTTTAAATTTACCTTCAAAGGCTCACTTCCACTTAAATTTCTCTACAACAATTCTACCTAGCTTCCACCCCTACTATAATTATTGTCTTTTCAGATTCTTTGACTTCACATGACAACTATAACCACAATCATAATTGTGGATCTATCACAATTTTCCACATAGCCTGTACCCAACCACATATGAAACCATTTTCCTCTTCCATCATGCAAATCTACACAACAATCTTGAATTTTGGAGCTAAAAAATAAAAGATACAATTTCTCTCATACCAAACTAATGAATGTGCGACCCTACTGAAATAAAAAACCACAACATAATAATGGCACAACAGGCCTTGGATCCACATTATCCCTACAAAATTCATAACCACAACCATAAAAACCACAAAATCATCATAGAGTCTTAAACTTACATATACATAAAAATATTCTAAAGTGCCACCTGTTGCACACATCAATTGATACATCACATAAAGACATTGAATATTCCCTTCATGTATTGGCTTAAGAGGGCTTTCTATCAAATTCAAAAAAAAATATGAAATTTACATTTAGATACTTTTATGGGATTTCAACCTTTATAAATATAAAAATGGGATTAATGTCATATTACCAATATTGCACTCTAAAAAAAATTTCCCCCGAGTTCCTAAAAATCTTCTTTTTCCCTATAATTGCTACTCAAATTTCCTCTCCTGCAATTTATTTTATGCTTCAACTCTTCTTATCCATTATTCTTTATCCTTGCTACACTTCCTTTATTCTTCCACTCCTTCCTTCTTCTCTTACGCTATTGTACTTTTTCTTCTCTTTGTCTCTTCTTTTATCTTCCCTTTTTCTTTTGTTTTCCTCATATCTTTTCCATTCTCCTCTTGATCTTAATGTGTTCTTATTTAGCTATAGAGTTATTTTACTATCATATCTCCATATTCCTTTGAGAGACTCCCCTTTTTTCCATTTTGGGAGTGCCCTTCATAATTTCAAATCCTTTCCCTTGATTGAAGTTCATCAACACTTATTCTTACCTACCATGATTTATCAAAATCTAGTGTTAACTAGTTCATTTTCAATATTTGAAGACTTAAAAATCAACATCATGGATGTCCTAATAACGAAGGAAAATATGATTGAATGGGGAATTGGTGACCTAGGTACCTATATATAGAGTAAACCTTAGAATGGTTTCTCTTTGTAATCAAATGAGAATAAGCCTCATTCATAAATATGTGTCATTTTCTTCCCACGAGATGTAGAACAATCAATGAATGGGTGCATTGTTAAGGAACTCCTTGCTGTAATGGTCACCGGTTCAGAACCCCATGGATGTCCCACCTACCCATCCTTCAACTATATTTTATAGTGGTAGATATGTATATCAACCTTGTGTCACGTGAATACAAGACCCTCCTAGTTGTTGATTCCTCTAGTCCCTATAAATATATGTGTGTGTGTGTGTCCTTAAAAGTAGGGTTATATGGCTAAAAAGCAGGGATGAAAACACAAAATTCTTACAAGCCTATGCAAAAGGAAAAAAAATGGCAAACACCATATCGAGTCTTCAAGATGTCGAAGGCAAGAAGGTCTCTTCCTTTGAAAGTATATCCAACATGGGAAAGAACCACTTTCTCATCTATATCAAGCCCCTTATGGAAGCTTCAATTGCAGAAGTAATCATAATAGCGCAATTATTCCTCTGAATGATTGAGGAAGAGGGAAATTGAAATGTTGTGGTAGAAAACTCAGAGGGGGATCTCAAATCTGTTATGCATAGTTTTCATAAGGAGATAATTGAATCCTTCCTAGAAATTAATGACATCATCAGCCCTGATCTCCTGGCAGTGGTCGAAGAATACAGAAGCATTAGAGAAATTTTGAGGTCTAAAATGGGCCTCCTAAGGAATATTATAAAATAATAGTTGAAATGATAAAATAATATTAGATTACCTCATCAAGTTTTAGAGGGAATAAAAAAAAATATATTTTTTCAACTCGTATTTTCAACTTATCTCCCTACAATTTTACTCAAATTTCATGCGGGGGCACTCGTTGGATGTGGAATTTAATTTTGCATCCAAGGAGTTCCCCTGTTGCATACTTTTGATGGACCCTACTACACAAAAAATGTGAAATACATGAAAAAATGTGTTTTCAATCACGTTTTTCTCATGTATTTCACATTTTTTGTGTAGTAGGTGTTGGGCCTCTAAATTAGACATAAATTAAGGCCCATCTAACCTTCTTAGGCCCATCTACCTTTCTTATGCACATAAAAAGATATATTAAATCTCTCCTTTTGCACTTAGTAATATTTTATTATGCTTTAATATGTACTTAGGAAGGTTTAAAGGTAATTGCATATTTGTTCCTAATATTGGTTATTTTTGTAGAATATTGTGAGAATATTGGGCAGATTAAATGTTCATAAATAGTAGATCTAGAAAATGGTAGTCGCATGAAGTCAAATCGGCTTCGGATTTTGATCAACAATGGATGCGGCCCTCAAAATAGCTCCGATACCATGTAGGAATTTACAAGGTAAGTTCCTTAGATCAAGAACCAAAGGTCACTGCTCACAAACAGATCACAGATCAGTACACCAGTATAATCACGTGGTTAAAACCCTCAAAGAGGGAAACAGTCCACAGCCTGAGCCAACGCAGCCACTTCAGGCAATTTATTAATATAAAAATAAAAGTTACATATGTTTCTCTCATAAACGGTTACCGAACAAATGACCCTCCATGCTCTTTAAATAGAGATCATGGACCAATCGGTTGCTAAGCCACGGATAAAGTGTCGTTAATATCGAGGAGAGAGATAATCGTCAGATCACTACAAATCGTGACCGTCGGATTATAAGTTACAAATGTACATGGTAAAGAAACATACTTTACCTAACTCTACACTAAATTAAGTTATTCTTAACTATTTCCTATGTGTTGGAATACCCTAACATTCCCCCTTAAGAACAACTTGGGATAGGATTGAAGGATTTACAAAAGTGACACAAAAGGAGCCTATTTCCTATGTGTCGAAATATCCTAACATCCCCCCTTAAGAACAAATTGGGATAGGATTGAAGGATTTAAAAAAGTGACACAAATAGGAGAAGGAAGGAGGCATTAGAGCCTATCCCCCCTTAATGACAACTTTCCTGAACTCCAAGCATGGATCGAAGTTTGGTAAACTTTGCTTCTGTGAGAGCTTTTGTAAAGATATCAGATACTTGATCATTGGTTGGACAATACTGCACTTCAAGAACACGATCATGAATGAGCTTTCCGATGAAGTGTATGTGGAGTTCAATGTGTTTCATAACCTGATGCTGAACTGGATCTTTACATAGCTGAATGTCACTCTAATTATCACTCCAAAGTGTAGGTGGATGGTGTTGATGAAGACCAAATTTAGACAGGATCTAACGAAGCCACATGGCTTCCTTTCTAGCTTCAACTTCACCACGATACTCTACTTCAGTCGAAGAAAGAGAGATGGCACTTTGTTTCTTACAAGACCAAGTAATAGGTCCTAAACCAAGAGTGAATACATATCCTGCAGTAGACTTTCGATCATCAGGGACACCAGCCCAATCGGAATCAGTGAAACCAATAAAAAATGGAGATGCTCCTGCACTGTAATGAATCTCAAACTAAATTGTACCTAGAATATATCGAATTATTATTTTAGCTGCTTTCCAGTGAATTTCATGAGGTTGGTGCATAAACCGAGGTCAAGACGTGTATGGGTTAGATACAGAAGTTTACCAAAAATTTGACGGTATAAGGTAGCATCAACTTCAGGGGTAGTACAAGTGACGGAAAGCTTGACTCCAGACTGAAAGGGAGAAGGGGTTGGCTTATAGTCTTCCATGTGAAAGTGGTGGAGAATATCATAGGCATACTTGGACTGAGAGAGGGTAATACCTTCTTTGGATTGCAATACTTGCAGACAAAGGAAATAATGCAAATGTCCTAAGTCTGTCATTTCAAACTTCTTTTTGAGGCTAGAATTCACATGGTTTATATGGTTTGGATCACTACCAATAAGGATAAGATCATCAACATAAAGAAAAAGGATGGTGAAGGACTTACCCACTTTCTTGGTGTAGACAGTGTTGTCAGAGTGACACCTAGAAAACCCATTATCTAATAGAAATTTATCCATTTTGGCATACCAAGCCTGAGGAGCTTGTTTGATACCATAGAGAGACTTCTTAAGGCAACAAATAAGGTTGGAGTATTTTTGGATAAAGCCAGGGGGTTTTCTCATTTAGATTTCTTCATGCATATCTCCATGTAAGAAGGCAGATTTAACATCCATCTGATGGACTTCCCCTTTAAAGGAGGCAGAAAGTGAAAGAACAAGGCGGATAGAATTCATTTTGGAAACAGGGGAGAAGGTTTCAGTATAGTCAATGCCTTCAACTTGTGAAAATCCTTTAGCAACAAGACGAGCTTTATGTCTATCCACTTTTCCATCTAGTCCAAACTTGGTTTTGTAAACCCATCTGCATCTGACAAGTTTTCTTCCTTTTGGAAGAGGAACAAGATCCCAAGTATCATTTGCCAATAAGGAACGATACTCTTCATTCATAGCTTCATCTCAATCTGGATGACCGGAGGCTTATTCAAAGGTTTATGGATCAAGATTTTATGGAACTTGAGCCAATAAGGAAGAGGCTCTTTTGAACTAAGAACGTGTATGTCGTCAATCGACAGGGTCACCTGCAAGAGAACCTGTTGCATCTCGAGTAGAGCGGACCCATCTTGGAAACTGGGGAGTAAAAGGAATCATTTTAAAAGGTGGAGGAGGATTTTCATCCTCACTCTCATCATATGAACTAGAAGGAATGTTATTAAAAATAGAAGAGAGAGAGAGAGAGAGATGGCACATATGTCGAATCAGGCTCGCAGGCCAAAGGTGGCACACCCGCCGAAATAGGCTCGCAGACCAATATATTTTCATCAAATTTTACATATCTTCTAATTATTATAGTGGTATATCGGGAAACTAGTGAAAATATCTCATCATAGTTTGTTCCTTCCTTTCGAGAGAAGCCTCTAGCAACGAAACTAGCCTTCTATTTTTCAGTACTCCCATCAACTCCATGTTTGATTTTGAAAATTCATTTAGAAGTGACCACAGACTTGTCCTTGGGTCTAGGAGCCACATCCCAGACATGATTCTTCATGATTGATTTGTACTTCTGATTCATCGCATCCTTCCATACTTTGTGTTTGCTGAATTCTTTGAACGTACATGCCTCATATTGAACAATAGTGCTCATAACAACTAAGTACCCTTGATACTTGTTTGAATTCTTACTTTCACGAAATTTCCCTCTTGGAGAAACATGTATTTCAACATCTTCAAGAGTATTTTTGAGCCACAAAGGTATTTTCCTTGAGGCATAGTGATCACCAAGAGGTGGATCAATGGGATCCATCAAGCCTTCAACATTGGGCATTGGTTCATATGTCGAAGGTTCATCCTATTTTCCTGCAACATCATCATTGTCCTTCCTTGGGATAGGGATATCTATGGCTTTCCCAAGGGAATAATCTTCATTAAAGGTGACTTCATGACTTATTTCCACTTCTCTTTGATCATACACATAAATTCTATATGCCTTTGAATTTTCGTTGTAGCCCACAAATGTTCCTTTCTTCCCAAATGATCTAACTTGTGTATTTTCTCTTTAGGCACATGAAAATACACGAGACAACTAATTATTCTAAAATGAGGAACATGAGGTTTCTTACCAGTGAAAACTTCTTCATGTGTCTTGAAATCCAATGCTTGATGCAGGCTCCTATTTTGAAAATATACAATAGTGTTGGAAGCTTCTCCCCATAATAACTTAGGTAGGCTTTGGTCATGGATCATGTCACATGTGGCTTCTATGATTTTTAAATTCTTCCTTTCAGAAACTCCATTTTTCTCAGGAGTATAGAGTGGTGGTCTTCCTCGTAATGCCAACCTCTCTACAAAAGTCATTGAATTCATTTGATTCATATTTGGTTCCATTATCGGTCCTCAATATTCGATCTTCTTCCCTGTTTGATTTTCTACCAAGGTTTTGAAAGAAAAAAACCATTTGATAACTTAGTCCTTCCTCAAGAAATAGATCCATGTTTTTCAAGATAATCCATCCAAAAAAATTGCATAGTATAAGTATCCTCCCGATGATGTTATGGGAAACATACCAGAAAGATCAGAATGGACCAATTGAAGAATGTTGGTAGTTTGAATTTCACTTGAAGGGAATGGTTCCCTTGTAAGTTTTCCAGTTGCACAACCCTGAAAAACAAATTCATGATTTATGTTGAACTCGGGCATACCTGTGACCATATTCCTTAACTCAGGTAAGGATATGTAATGAAGGTGGGAAAATATACAGTGCCATAATTCAGATTGAAGAGAAGTATGACAAGCCAAAGCTCCTAAATGACATCCTCCAACTTGATAGAGACCTTCAACCCTAAATCCAAGTGTAAATGCATATTTCAGGTTTCTTTTCCAAGTACGTACCTTTATTTTAATGAATTCTAAATTAAAGCCTTTATCTTCCAACGTAGAAATAGACACCAAGTTCTTCTTCAAATCGAGTACATACAATACTTCTTGTAGTTGAAGGGTTTGGACTTGATTTAAGTGAAGAGTGACAGTCCCTATCCCTTTCACGAGGTAGGTAGCATTGTCTCCAAGTGATCTCCAAATTAGTCTTCTTTCATTGAAATTTGAGAGTGTCTCGTTATACCCACTAAAGTTCCTTGAGTCACCACTATCAATCAACCAATGATCCAACGTGACTGGAGGAGAGACAGTAGTGAGGGTAGAAATAAGATAAATTTTTTTTTTTTTTCTACAACATTAGTTTCCTCCTACTTGGAGTTTCCGTCTTTATGGGAGGTCGACCATTACCATATCAAGCAACGAGAGCATTCCTCTTTCCTTTATTGTTGAACCTGTTGTTCCTTTGATTTCATTTTCCTTGAAATTTTTGTGATTTTTGTAGTTTTTTTCGTCATCCCATGGAGTATCCTTCTTGTGAGGGAATTATCTAACATAGTGGCCAAACCTGTTGAAATTGTGCACCTTCCTTTTATTCCTTCTTTGAATCTCTACTTGAATCCTTGAACTTGTCTCTTTGGACCAACATTTTTCTTTCTCTTTGCATGAAAGAAGAAAGAAATAGGTTCATTTCCATATGAAGGTTTGTCTCTCTCCATCATCCTTGTATCTTCTTGAGTGCATCTAGCTAATAATTCATCCAAACTAGGAATCCTCTCATTGTTAAGAATGGTGGTGTTAAACACATCCCATGCTCATGTAAGACCTCCAAGAGCGACAAGAGTGAGCTCCCTATCTGCAGCAAATTCTCTATTAGATAAAAGGTCATTATTGATTTTTGTAATCTTCAGGAAGTAGGATTGGATCGAATCCCCTCTATCCATATTGATGTCCTTCAACTTCTTCTTGAGAAAGATGATTTGTTTTTCATTTTTAACTTCTAACATCCCAATCTGTCGAAGATTGTAACTAGTTTCGGTCTTCATAAATTGTATTTGATTCAATATTTATTGTAATTTTCAAAAAATAAAGAAAATAATTTATATTATAATTTGTTTTATTATTAAATGACTTATTAAAGCATGGTTTCATGCTTGGGTCATATTTATACTAAGGTCCCAATTGTGGAATTCTAGGTTAGTCATTACAGATTTAAATTGACCCATTCTAGGCTTTTGAATCATGTAATTAGGTCAAGTATTGAGTCAAATATGGTTTATGTAGCCTCCACATCAAGTCAGCCTTCAAGAAATAAAGTCGGCCTCAAGCCCAGTAATTAGAATCCATTAGAAGCCTATAAATATAGGGAGATCAAATTCATTTGGATACCTCTCACTCTCACTTAGAAATTCGATATCTTTTGCTGCATCAAGGAAAAGTGTGAAGTGAAAGAAGAGGTATTTTCGAGTGCAGTTTTGGACAAGCTAAAGGAGTTGAAGAAAATAAAAATTTTGGTGCTACTCTCTCTCTCTTATGTGCTATAGTCTGGAAGATCGAAGTTCTTCATTATTTGTTGCATTAGTACCTGCATGAGGTGCTTCCAGTTGCTGCTGCCAAGAGAAGAAGCGGTTGAAGTTGTGTTTGCTGTTATTTCCTTGAAAAGTTGTGTTGGGTCAAAATCCAACTCCTAGAAGCAAGATCAAAGTCTTTCCCTCAAGATCGAAGTTCCAGAAGTAAGGTCGAAGTTCCAGGTCGAAGAAACTACTACTGATGTTGCTGCTACCAGATTGAGGAATGATCAAAAGGAATATTGAATTAGTGTGGAGGAAGTTCGATTCAAGGTATAGAGTCTCAAGAATTACTATTGAAGGAATAATTGCTAACTGGTTTTTTCCCCGAGAACGGGGTTTTTCCCTGGTTGCTGGCCTAGATCTGGTATCCTTGATAGTATGCGCATTTGATTTGATATTTTGTTGATGAACTAAGAAGAAAGAATATAAGAAGATAATAATAAGTGTTAGACAATTAAATATTACAGAGCAATGAAACACATAAAATATGCGGAAAACACAAGCACACAAAACACATAAAACCAGAGAGACACAGATATACGTGGTTCACCTAGTTTGGGCTACGTCCACCGCGAATAGCCAATCCTTACTTTTTATTATCCAGCAAAATGAAGAGACACAACCTACAACAGATTCGCTGTAATATCCTCTATTCTCTCTCACAGTCTCCCTCTCTGTTTCTCGCTCCGAGAATACACATACCATACACAGCCGCAATACAATACCCTCATACAAGCGAGGGGGTGCCTTCTAGGGCAAAAAAACCCTAAAATAAACATAACTTCTACCGTCAGATCATTCGCCTAATGAACGGCCTAGATTGACTAGAAATTACTATATTTTTACAAGGCAATTTTACATTTGTTTTTAGCTTTGGGGGCGCTGCCCCCGAAACCCCCCGCTAGTGGGGCACCTCCATGAACTCGCAGCCTCCCCCCCTTGGATCCCCCAGGCAACGTTTAATTACGGGCGGCGTTGCCGCCCCCATTAAGGTACAGGGGTCCGACACTGTGATACAAAATAAACAAGATAATCCGGCTCCACACCTAACAATCTCCCACTTGGAGACTGATTGTAGCAACTCCACCGCTGCTTCATTTGCTGGAAAATGACTCCTCTTTGGACCTGGCTATTTCTCATCTTCATCGTCATCCTTGAAGACCAATTGAAACTGAGCATATTCTCAGTTTCTCCCTGGTTACAACTTTTGTTAGCATATCTGCAAGATTCTAGCTAGTGTGTATCTTTTCCAGCTTCAACTGTCCATCTTCCAATACTGACCGTATGAAATGGTACTTGAGCTGTATGTTTTTAGTCCTGGAATGAAATGCCGAGTTCTTTGCAAGATGAATGGCACTTTGGCTATCACTGTATAACGTGCCCATATCATGCTTCTTACCCAATTCATCCATAAAACTTTGTAACCAAATCATTTCCTTACTAGCCTCTGTAGCAGCAACATACTCTGCTTCTGTTGTTGAAAGTGCAACAACACTCTGGATTTTTGAAACCCAACTGACAGCTGTTCCACCTACAACAAATACATATCATGTAGTGCTCCTCCTGTTATCTCTGTCACGTGCCATATCTGCATCAACATATCCCTGTAGAGAAATGTTTGAACCACCAAAGCATAATGCTTGATTTGTGGTACCTCTCAAATATCTGAGAATCCATTTTACTGCCATCCAATGTTATTTCCCTGGATTGTTCATGTACCTTCTTACAACTCCCACTGCATGTGCAATATCAGGCCTTATGCAGACCATTGCATACATTAAGCTTCCAACTGCTGATGCATATGGAACTTTAGACATATATTCCATTTCTTCGTGGGTCTTGGGGCACATCTCCTTACTAAGTTTGAAATGCCTAGCAAAAGGTGTGCCAACTGGTTTTGCATTCTGCATATTAAATCTTTTCAACACATTTTTTATGTACTCATTTTGAGACAGTGTTAATTTGCGATTTTTCCTATCTCTAGTTATTCTCATACCAAGGATTTGTTTTGCAACTCCCAAATCCTTCATTGCAAATGAATTTTCCAATTTTCTTTTGAGCACATTTATTTCCTGCATGTTAGACCCTACAACAAGCATGTCATCTACATACAATAACAATATAATATAGCTGCCATCATTTTGCCTTTTCAGATAAACACAATGATCAGAGTGACATCTAGTATAACCTTGTTTAGACATAAACTTGTCAAATTTTAGATACCACTGCCTTGGAGCCTATTTTAAGCCATACAAGCTCTTCTTTAACCTGCACACTAATTTTTCTTTCCCTTTGACCTCATATCCTTCAGGTTGCTCCATATAGATCTCTTCCTCCAAATCTCCATGGAAAAATGTTGTCTTTACATCTAACCGTTCAAGATGTAAATATTTCGCTGCTACAAGACTTAAAATAGTTCTGATTGAAGTCATCTTAACAATAGGAGAAAATATTTCATCAAAATCAATACCTTTCTTCTGTGCAAACCCCTTCACCACAAGTCTAGCTTTGTACCTCTGTTTTTCTCCATCTTCTTCCTTCAACCTGTAAACCCATTTATTCTGAAATGTAGTTTTGCGTGCAGGCAACCTGACTAAGTCCCAAGTCTGGTTATTCATTAAGGAGTCCATCTCTTCTTCCATGGCTAGTTCCCACTTCTTCCTGCTTTCAACCTGCATTGCTTCTTCATAACATTCAGGTTCACCAGAATCAGTCAACAATAAATAATATAATGAAGAAGAGTATCGTTTAGGTGGTCTACTTATCTTGGTAGATCTCCTAACACCACTTTCAGGTGTTTGATGTGCCTGTTGCTGTTGTGGTGGTTATTGTTGTTGTGGCTCTTGATTATTATTATTTTCAGGCACCTTTACCTTTTCTGTGATCTCATCAAGAACTGTGTATTCTTTGTTTTCTTTTTCCTGTTTCTTTTCCTGCAACTGATTCTTATACAATACCTTTTTATTGAATACTACATCTCTACTCCTAATGATTTTGTGATTTTCATAATCATATAAGCGATAACCAAAATCATTAACACCATATCCAATAAAGGTACATTTATTTTATTTTGCCTCAAGCTTGGTTCTGTTTTCTTTATTAATATGGACAAAGGCTTCACATCCAAAAGGCTTTAAAAAAAATTAGTTTATCTTTTTACCTGTCCATGCTTCCTCTGGAATACCACCATCCAAGGAACTTGAAGGCCCTCTGTTTATTAGATAAACAACAATATCTACAACATCTGCCAAAAATTGTAAAGGCAATCCTGCATGCAATCTCATGCACCTTTCACGCTCCATGATTGTTCTGTTCATCCTTTCTGACACACCATTTTCTTGTGGTGTTCTTGGAACTATCTTCTCTCTACGAATTCCATGCTCTGAACAATACCTATCAAAATCTTTGCTGCAATATTCACCTCCATTGTCTGATCTGAGACACTTCAACTTCTTTCCTGTCTCAATCTCAACCAAAGCTTTCCATTTCTTGAAAGTATAAAATACATCAGATTTATTATGAATACAATAAATCCATGTTTTTCTAGTTGCATCATCAATAAAAGTAACATAATAACGAGAGCCACCGAGAGATGATACCTGAGCAGGTCCCCATACATCCGTATGCACAAGCTCCAATTTTTCGCTCTTCTTTTCTTTCCCAACTCTGAGAAATCTGACTCTCTTTTGTTTTCCATAAATGCAATTCTCACAGAAATCCAAATCAACATTCTTCAAACCCGACAAAAAATTTCTTGAGTGAAGAATCTTCATCCCCTTCTCACTCATGTGTCCGAGTCTATGATGCCATAATGCTGCATCTTCTCCTTTGGAATTTAAAGCATTAACAGAGTTAGAAATGCCATTTCATAAATACAATGTACCAACCTTTTCACCTTTTTCTATTACCAGGGCTCCTTTGGTGACCTTCCAAGTTTTATTCGTGAAAGTTGTAACACAACCTTCACCGCCTAACTGCCCTGTTGAAATCAGATTTTTCTTCAGATCTGGAACATCCCTTACCTCCTTTAGTAGCCATTGGTTTCCATTCTATTTTTTTACAAGAACTTTACCCATTCCAAAAATTTTACATGGTTTATCATCACCCAAACGAACTTGTCCAAAATCTCCTTGAACGTAGTCATGAAAATATTTCTTATCAGGTGTGGCATGGAATGAAGCCCTTGAATCTACAACCCAAGAATTAGTAACATTTTCGAAAGAAAGAATCAAAGCATCTTGTAACACATCACCTGTCACATTTGCTTCATGATTGTTTTCTTGCTGTGTGTCTCATTCTTTTCCCTTCTGAGATCTACAGTCTTTCTTTAGGTGTCCTTTATTTCCGCATTTCCAGCACACTATCCCTGATCTGGACTTGGATCTGCCTTTCCTTGATTTACTGTGATATCCCAAGCTCTTTCCTCTTTCCATTCTTCTTCCCCTAGACTCTGCACTCAAAGCATTACTCGATGTCTCACTAGAGCTTTTCCGTCGCATTTCCTCGCTAAGGATAGCACCGACAACATCATTAAACTTTAAAGTACTAGATCCATAGACAGAGTTACTAATGGCCATAACTAAACCATTCCAGCTTTCTAGCAATGAGCACAGAAATAACAAAGCTCTAACTTCATCATCAAATTTTACCCCTATAGAACTTAACTGACTGGTAACTGTATTAAAATCATTTAAATGGTCTGCAACAGATCCACCTTCCGACATCTTCATATTAAATAAACGTTTCATAAGAAATACCTTGTTTGAGGCTGAGGGTTTTTCATATAGTTTCGCCAACGCCTTAATCAAACCCTCTGTTGTTGTTTCCTTCGAAATATTGAAGGCTACCGACGCCGCGAGGCACAACCGTACTGTTCCGAGTGCCTTTTTATCGAGAATCTCCCATTCTGTGTCTGTCATAGCTGTCGGCTTCTTTGTTTTCTGCTCAATGGTAGGTACAGATCTTTCTGATACAGATAATATTCCATCTGCATCTTCCACAGCGGGAAGTTTTGGCTGTTAAATTTCTCGACCCTAAATTTACCATCTTCTGCCATTGCTCCCACTCGAACTAGGAAACCCTTCTTTCCTGCGAGTTTATCAGCCAGATAGACCTTCGGCTCTGATACCAGTTGTTAGAAAATTAAATATTACAGAGCAATGAAACACATAAAATATGAGGAAAACACAAGCACACAAAACACATAAAACTAGAGAGACACAGATATATGTGTTTCACCCAGTTTGGGTTACGTCCACCTCGAACAACCAATCCTTCCTTTCTATTATCCAGCAAAATTAAGAGACAAAACCTACAGCAGATCCACTGTAATATATTATGTTCTCTCTCACAGTCTCCCTATCTATTTCCCGCTCAGAGAATATGTTGGAAATGTTGTCATTGATGGCAAAGGAATTAGAAAAGGAGTAGCACCTAAACTATCCATAAGGTAAAAGAGACAGAGAGGTGGCAGAGGCAGAGGAAGCGAATATAGAGCCAGAACCGTTATCAGAAGCAGAGGCAGAGCGACAGAAGCAGCAGAGGCAGAGGCAGAGTCATTATTCCGGGAATCATTATTCGTGATGGATACATTGTTCTAACGTATGAATTGATGTCAAGTCTGGCTATGGACTACAATTCAAACCCTGTGTTTGTATGAACTTTGTAAGGGAGATAAAAATAAAATGGAGTTGATTGGAGCGCTTCTAAGCTTAATTTGCAGGTTGGTCCGTGCTAACTAAGCCGTCGAGAATTGGTTGGAATTGATTCCCGTTCTCATTGTTTAGCCTGCGGAGGAATGAAGACGTGTATTGACTGGAGCGAGCGCGAAATGGAGACACGTTGTTTGACGTGAAACTATGTGATGGAGTGTAATGAAAGAAATATAAGTAGACGGAACCTGACGTGTCAAAGGGGAGTGGAACCATGAAAGGATGGAACCTTGCGAGGGGAACAATGACGCGGTTTGGAGTGAGCAGTAAAGGTTGGAAGCGGATTTCATCGCACCACCTTTCGTCGGCAAGGGGTAATTGAGGAGGGGGGAGAGATTCCATAGAAATCTCGACGCGTGTCCCCGAGCGAAATAGGAAAACCACCGTCTAAAGTGTGCCATCGCATGTTATAGTTTGTACCAAGACGCCGAGCGATATTGTGATGAGCCGTTGATTTGGGAAGGGCCCATCGAACGGTGATCGGACGCTAGACTTGCCTGAAGTTTAATAAAAGAGCCCAGATCATATCGACAACGATTGACGGTGTAGATTCATTGCATGTGGGGTCCAGAGCCAAGATTTATTATACGGTTATGTGTTTAAAACAAAGCGTTGGATTTAATATAAAGTGCGAAGGATTATAACTTTAGTCCTAAGGTTCGGATATATATATATATATATATATATTGTGAGGAAACCATGAGCATATAAGAATTTATCTATGTTAATATATATCGAATGTTGATGCGTTGGGGTTTAAGCCAAAGTCAAGGATACTATGCAACATTTCGAAACACTGGGTAGAAAAATTTACAATATATTGGTATATTATGATGTGAGCTAATATTACAGTTGTTCTAAATCAAGAATATAAGTGCAAAGGCCCGAAAAGTTGGAGATGCATGGTTATATGCATAGAAAGAAAAAATTGGGTTAAGTACTAAATTGAGTGCAGGTAATTTTATGTGCAAGTAAATTTTAATTATTTAAATTGCCAGCCCAAAAAATGGAGTATTGAAATTTCCCAGATCAACAATTGGATTGAGTACAAATTTGCTGTATCCATTTCATATGCACACAGAAAAAGGAAGTATGAGGCATGACAGAGGTAAACGAAATTTGTAGAGTTGAAGAGATGTACAGCAAAGGGATTCAAAAAGTGAAGTGAACAAGTGAAATATACAGATGACAGTAAACAAAGAGAATGCAAAACAGTTTCTTAAACAACAGTAGAAAAAGACAAAATCCAGTAAATCCAAAGTTTAGAAGAAGAGCTGAGTGATATTGAAATGTGTAACTGAAAATGTAAATATTTTTGTTATTTATATTGTTTATGATGCAAAGGAAAGTATCCTAAGGAAAAGACAAAATCCCACTGTAGCATGAAATTTGTACATATTGTTATGATTTTAAAAATGAGTTGGATAAAGTGTAGAAATTAGCTGAATAAATCACTTATTCAATGGATATTAACCCGATTACACATCAATTTCGAATTGCATGCATAACACATAATCTCATCTACAATTAATTGTCACATGCGGAAATAATAGAAGCAATCTCACATCAAATCAATCACACATTAACTCAGTATGTATGGGGAAAGCCTATAGCTGAAAAACCCGCAGCTATTGTGTATATTATAATGGAGAAATTATGTAACCAAACAAGTACAATACTCCTCACAAGTACTCAGTACTTTCTCATAAAGTCACACACAATCTAACTCAGTTTTGAACAAGTCACTGGTTCAAAACTCACTGCTGATTGCCTTGCCTCTATTGCGAAATCATGGCCTGTCTATGTAGAGATCCAAGGTTCGAACCTCCTTGGCTTGACTGCGCAATTTTCATGGACAATTCCTCCAAGTGTGGCGCAAATCTCATGCACAACTGATCCTCCAACTGATAGCTATACTCACCCTTTCATCTACCTCTTTCACTGGTCTCCACTGAACTGATCATGCACTGTAGTGAACTGATGTGTTCTTGAGTTGACTAATGAGTTACTAATTAATGAATTAAATAATATTTAATTCACTCCACTCATAACTAATTGATTAGCCAGTTAAACTAATCTCAACTAGTTCAACTAAGATAAATAGAACACAACTCCACTATCTGTCTCATTAACTCCTCCAAAACTTCTGCCACTGAAGTCCAACTGAAGTCAACCATGCAAGATGCCATCAAACCCTAGGAACCACGTGATTCCTCTGTCAGTTGCATGAGCCACCTCCATGACTCGAACCGAAGTGCTCCAAGAGAGTAAACTGCTGTTTATAGTCAAAATATTATTAAGGGTAAATAATATTTGACTTCCATATTTTTAGGAGAGGCAGTCTAAAAATAGCCCGTGACCTAAAAATATGAGTCTCATCTATTTTTACCAACATGTCGCATGCTTCAAGAATCTCCAACTGGAATCCCCGAATCATGCTCCGTATGTCTAAAAATAGACATAGTCTAAAAATAGACTTTGCGCCAGAATTTGCCTGCGGGCCCACTTAGTGAAGGCGACTTCATTTCACTAAGCTCCATCATATTGCTGCATTCTCAACACTCCCTCTCAGCAAGATATGGATTATCTGCAATCCCTATCCTGCCTCTGTGGAATTCGAACTTGCTCCTGGTGAGCGCCTTCGTCAGGATGTCGGCATCCCGATCCTCCGTGGGAACATATGAAAGCATCATGATCCTCCGCTGAACACAATCTCTGATGTGATGGTACCTGATGTCGATATGTTTGGACCTATCATGAAATACTGGATTAGCCGAGAGCTTGATGCAGCTCTGGTTATCACAGTAGATCACCGTAGGCTCCAAATGCAACCTGAACAAACCTGCGAGGATCTTCCTCATCCAAATAGCCTCGCATGCAGCCAAACTTGCTGCCATGTACTCGGCCTCTGCTGAACTGAGTGCCACGGATCTCTCCTTCCTGCTGTACCAGGAAACTGCTGTCGACCCAATGCTGAAAACTCCTCCAGAAGTGCTCTTCCGGTCTGTTGGGCTCCCTGCCCAATCTGCATCAGTGAAACCAGAAAGTTTCACTCCATCCTCCTGTCTGTTCCATAGACCATATCCCGATGTGCCTCTGATATAGCGCAATACATGCTTGCCCGCCTTCCAAAAGAGCTTGGTAGGCTTAACCATAGCTTGCGAAAGTTGGTTAACTGCATAGCATATATCGGGTCATGTATTGACCAGATACATAAGCGACCCCACCAACTGTCGATAGACAGTGGCATCCACTACCTCCGCTGAAGTAGCATCCTCCTTCCTCCAACCACCATGAAGAGGAGTGTCAACAGGCTTGTAGCCTTGCATGTTGAACCTCTCCAGAATCTCCCGGGCATACTTGCCCTGAGAAACAAACAGTCCTCCGCTGCGCTGCCAAATCTCCAATCCCAGGAAATAATGAAGGATGCCCAAGTCCTTCATCTCAAACTCTCATGCAAGATCCTCCTTGCATGAAAGTATCAATTGCTCATCGCCAGTCAAAATTAGATCATCTACATACAGTACGATGATCAACAGCTTCCCCTCCACCACAATCTGGTACAGGTTAGGATCCGCCTCACTCTTGGAGAATCCAAGCCCGGTGAAGTAGCTGTCTATCCGAGTGTACCAAGCACGAGGTGCTTTCTTCAGCCCGTACAGTGCTCTCTTGAGTCGGCACACATGCGACTCACTGCTGAAGATCTCAAAACCTTCAGGCTGCTCTATGTACACCTCCTCCTCAATAACTCCATTGAGGAACGCAGTCTTCACATCCATCCGATGAATGTGCCACCCCATCTGCGCTGAGAGAGCAAGGATCGTCCGTATGGAAGAGTACCTTGCGACAGGTGCAAAAGTCTCCTCATAGTCAATCCCCTCGATCCGTGAGAAGCCACGGGCGACAAATCTCGCCTTGTACTTCTCCACACTCCCGTCAGCCGCCTGCTTCACCTTGTAGATCCATCGCGAACCTACAACTGATTTCCCAACCGGTCTTGGGACAATCTCCCATGCACTGTTCCCGATGATCGAATCATATTCTTCGATCATGGCATCAACCCATGCGGGTTCCTCCACAGCTTCCTCAAAAGAGGATGGCTCTGTCACAACACATTAACTCACAAGAGCCATGTATCCAGTGTACCGATCCGGTGACTGTCTCTGTCTGCGCTGTGCTGTAGGTGGTCCTACAACCTTCTCTGCATCCCAAGCCAGTCGCTCAGCTTCTATAGTGCGCATGCGCCCTCTGATGGTTGGCGCTGCCTGGGTGGTTTCTTCCACCTCCTGAACCTCCTCTTGTGGCTGATCCACATCCGGAAGCTCCTCCTTAGGAACTAACAGCTCCTCATCTGCATGCAAGTGTAGCTCCCTCTCAAGCGAACACTGCATGGCTTTCTCCTCCCGAAATTTTATATCCCGTCGCACAACAGTCTTGCGACTGTCTGACAAATACACCCGATAGTTGTGAGGTGTATCAGTGTACCCCACAAATATTCCAACCTCAGCAGTTGGATCCAGCTTCCTTCTCGCATCCTTCGTCACATGTATGTAGACAGGAGAACCAAAAATCCGCAAATGGGAAATATCAGGCCTCTTGCCAGAATAAGCCTCCTCTGGTGTACTCATGCCAAGAACCTTGTGAGGACAACGGTTCTGCACATACACTACTGTATTGCATGCCTCAGCCCACAAGTGAAGGGGTAGGCCTTGATCATGCAACATCGCCCGTGTAGCACCCACGATCGTTCTGTTCTTCCGCTCAGCCACCCCGTTCTGCTGTGGGTTATGGGGTGCGATGAGCTCTCTCCGAATCCCTTCTGCGCTGCAGAACTCCTTGAATTCAGCCGAGATGAATTCACCACCAGTATCACTCCTTAGAGCAATCACCTTCTTCCCCGACTCCTTCTCGACCAGTGCTTTAAACTCACAGAACTTCGCGAATGTATCGCTCTTCTTCTGCATGAAGAAGATCCAGCACTTTCGAGAGAAATCATCAACAAAGATCACATAATACTTGTGCTTTGCTGTCAAAGCAACTGAGAAAGGACCACACACGTCCGTGTGAACTCTCTCAAGGATCGTCGTGGCGCGACTATCCTTCTCGTGAAAGGTGGCTTTCACATACTTCCCTAAAGTACACCCCTTGCACTGATCTGACTGCGCAAGGGTGCCCTTAGGAAGTCCAATAGAAATCTGCTGCAGAATCTTCAAAGCTCCATGGTGAAGATGGCCCAATCTCCTGTGCCATAGTTCGCCCTCATCATCCCGGCTCACCACTTCTCCCGCCTTGCATGCCATAGTTGCGCAGTCATCTACCTGCAACTGATAAAGGTTCCGAGTTCGAACCCCTATCTTCCGGGTCTCTCCAGTAGTCTTACTGCGCAGGAAAGCTTTTCCTTCGCTGAAGACCACATCATACCCCTTATCCTCCAACATCGCTACTGAAATCAGGTTCTTCTTTAATCCAGGTACATGCATGACATCCTTTAATACAAAGGGTTTACCAGACTCCCTCTGAAAGGATACGGTACCGATACCAGTCGCACTGTATCTACCGTCATCGCCCATCTCGATGTGCATACCCAAATCCTTGTCCTCCAGATCTGAGAACAACTCCCGATCTTCCGTCATATGAAATGACGCACCGCTGTCCAAGAACCACACCGGATCCCATCACACTTGAAACCAAGCATGCAATCAGTGAAAAGTCAAGCTCGAACTGTGAAGCCAAAGCTTCTCCATCTGCAGATCTTCCCGCTTGCTTGTTCTTCTTCTTCTTTGGACACTTGGTAGCATAATGTCCGTGACCGCGTGTAGCATTTCATTTTCTCGCCATATCCTCGCCTTGCCTTTTGCACCCGAATGAGAAGTTTTCTTCTTACCTCTTCCCCTTCTTTGCTTTGGACACCAGCCAGCTTTTCTTCATCGCCTCCTTGATGAAGATCCATCTCGAGTAGTCCTCCTTATCTCCTCCTCGCATGAGATCCGCCCCAAAGGCGCTCCCCATCCCGGCAGCTTCTCCCGACCATTGACACTATCTTGATATGAGTGCCAAGCCTTCGGAAGTCCAAGGAGAGCCAGGTCGACCATGTCCTCTTCATCGACAGTAACTCCCACACTTCCCAGTTCATCTCTGCATTGAGTGAACTTCGTGAGGTATTTGGCGATACTGTCGCCCTTCTCCATCCTGATGTTCCTGAGCTTATCTTTGAGCGCCAGCTTCCTTTGGTCACTCTTACTCTGGAATAGATCCGTCAAAGCTTTCCACATTAAATATGGAGTAGCCTTTCCATGCAAGCTGGATACAATATGATCCTTGACGCCCTCCAACAGGATCCTTCGACACTTCGCCATCTTCTTTTTCCATGCTTCGACTTCAGCAGGATCAGTGGGCTTTTGGACATCCGTATCTATGAACTCCTTCAGTCCATTATCTTCTAATACTGCCTCCATGCAATCCTTCCATGCAACATAATTCGAACTGCCTTCAAGAGCATATTCGAGTCGCAAACCGTTGAAAGACATTTTCAACACCGGCACCAAGAAAACAAAGTTGCTGCAAAATTCGAATTCCAAACTCCAAGCTCTATCGCTTCCGATCTACACTTGAGAACAAATTATTTCCAAATCAGAGATTGACTGCAAGGGGCTTTTACCAGACCTTTCACTTTCCGAAGAAAGATGAATCCGGAGGCTTCATGGCCCGTATGCAGACTCTGTCTGAGGAAATAAGTTTGCAATCACCGTAATAGATCTCGACAATTAATCTTGCTCCGATACCATGTAGAAATTAGTTGAATAAATCACTTATTCAATGGAGATTAACCCGATTACACATCAATTTCGAATTGCATGCATAACACATAATCTCATCTACAATTAATTGTCACATGCGGAAATAATAGAAGCAATCTCACATCAAATCAATCACACATTAACTCAGTATGTATGGGGAAAGCCTATAGCTGAAACCCCGCAGCTATTGTGTATATTATAATGGAGAAATCATGTAACCAAACAAGTACAATAATCCTCAAAAATTAAGATTTTCTCATAAAGTCACACACAACCTAACCCGCTTTGGAACAAGTCAAATGTTCAAAACTCACCAAGGATTGCCCTGGCCTCTATCGTTAAATCATGGCCTCATTTGCTGTAGAGATCCAAGCCACGAATCTCCTTGGCTTGATCGCAGAATGTCATAGGATACCCTCCAAGTGTGAAAATCTCATGCACAATCGATGCTCCAACCGATAGCTATATTCACCCTTCATCTACCTTTCATCAATTTCCACTGAATCAATATAACGTAGGAATCGATGTGTTCTTGAGTTGAATAATGAGTTACTAATTAATGAATTAAATAATATTTAATTCACTCCACTCATAACTAATTGATTAGCCAGTTAAACTAATCTCAACTAGTTCAACTAAGATAAACAGAACACAACTCCACTATCTGTCTCATTAACTCCTCCAAAAAATTCTACCACTGAAGTCCAACTGAAGTCAACCATGAAAGATGCCATCAAACCCTAGGAACCACGTGATTCCTCTGTCAGTTGCATGAGCCACCTCCATGACTCGAACAAAAGTGCTCCAAGAGAGTAAACTGCTGTTTATAGTCAAAATATTATTAAGGGTAAATAATATTTGACTTCCATACTTTTAGGAGAGGCAGTCTAAAAATAGCCTGTGACCTAAAAATATGAGTCTCATCTATTTTTACCAACATGTCGCATGCTTCAAGAATCTCCAACTGGAATTCCCGAATAATGCTCCGTATGTCTAAAAATAGACATAGTCTAAAAATAGATTTTGCGCCAGAAATTGCCTGCGGGCCCACTTAGTGAAGGCGACTTCATTTCACTAAGCTCCATCATCTTGCTGCATTCTCAACATAAAGGAATGAGAAGACAGAAGCCAAAGAGTCATGACTGTTCACTCCAAATTCCTTGTGAAATACAAACAGTCATGTGAGAATCTCTATATATAATATCAATTTGATATGCACAAGAGGTTAGAGAGAGAAAATATAGAGAAGGCAGAGTATAGAAGTGTAAGGCAGAGAAGATTAGGAAAAGAGGAGCAGAAAGAGAAGCTACAGAACAGAGCTAATATCTGAGGTAAATCAGCAAACATTCAGTTTGATAAATTGAGGAAGTTGGAGCTTCCCTATCAAGTTGCAGCTTGATAACCGTCAGTTGTAGCTGACTGAGGTTGGAGCCTGCAAAAAATTGAAGGGAGTTGGTGCTTCCTTGCAAGTTGTAGCTTGCAGAATTGAGGTAGGAGCCTCCTGTAGGTTGGTGCCTGCAGAAAAACAGTGGTGAGAGGGAGTTGGACTTTGCCTTTGCATCACAACAATAATAAGATGTGGTTTTCTCCCTTTATGGGTTTCCACTTACATCTGGTGTCTTTGTGCATGATGTTTATTTGTTGATCTGATTTATATCATCTGCTTAATACCTACTACTCTCATATTAAGTCTACTGTTATATCATATTAATACTTGCTGCTCACATTCTAAGATTACTCATATTTTAAGTTGGACATGAAATGAAAGTGTAAATAAGTTTTAATGAAAAGTTGTAAAATTCCATGAATATGTTAAACTGATTCACCCCCCCCCCTCTCAGTTTAACTAAGGATTCAACAATTGGTATCGGAGCAGGTTCCTTAATACCAGTCTAACAGTTGAAAGGAGATCCTAGGTTCCCAAGATGGCTAGTAAAGAAGGATGCTCAACCAATGTGCCCTTTTCACCAAGAAAATACAGGTTTGAAATCAGAAGGAGGACATATGTTCCTTTAGAATATAGTTTTGGCCATAATTGAGATGGAGTTCAAAGCAACTTCGACAGACAGAAAGAACTAAAACAAGATTTTAAAATAATGTGAAAGCTAAAGGAATGCCATCTTTAATGGACAGTGTAGTGTTTTGTGAGTTGAATGAAAAGATATACAAAGATCTTGCCATGAAGGCTTATGGGATACTTTGTTCAGATGGCCAGAGAGACAAGAAAGTAAAGACTGCCAAACTTCAAGTCTATAGAGCCCAGTTTGAGAACTTAAAAATGAATGATGATGAAGACATTGCCAGTTTCTTCCTGAAAGCTGTAGAAATTATTAACAATATGAAAGCTCTTGGAGAAAAAATGCTAGAAAGTATTATTGTGCAAAATATTCTAAGATCTCTTCCATCCAGGTTTAATCCAAAGGTGTCTGCAATAGAAGAGACATCTGATTGGGAGACCTTGACCATGAACCAGCTACTTGGAAATCTAGTAGCCTATGAAATGAGGCTCCCACAGAAGAAGCCAAGTACGAGGGAAGCAACCTTTAAAACAGAAAAGAAGAAAGAAGAAGAGGGAGATATATGCTCTTGCTCGGATGAAGAGGAGGAAAAGTTTGTCAAGAAATTGGATAGAGGCTCAGGTAAATACAAAGGTAAACTCCCCTTCAAATGCTTTAACTATGGAAGAGTGGGACACTATGCTGCTAAGTGTCCTCACAAGAAAGTAAGGAATCAGGCTCAAGAGTCAGAGAAAAATAAATCAAAGAACTGGCAGAAAGGAAAGAAGTTCAGCAGAAAATCCTTCTATGCTCAACAAGACAGCAATACATATGAAGATTCAGATGAATCCTCAAATGAAGAAGGAACCTCTGAATTCTTATTGATGGCCATAGAAGAACTTGAAGGTCTCCTGCTAGAAGATGAAGAAGAAGAAGGCGAAGTCTACCTTCAGGGGGAGCTAAGAAGTGCTCTAGAAGAGATTGATAGACTCAAGCTGAAATGCAGAAAACAAAAGGACATTCTCCTCAAGTATGTACGAGAAGAACAGAATTCAGAAGTCCTTAAGCAGCTAAAGATATAGCTTGAAGAAGCCAAGAAGATAGAGGACATGTTACTTAAGCAAATCAAAGAAAAAACTCAAGAACAAGAAAAGTTGGAAGAAGAAGTAGTATGTCTCAGGAAGAAATTAGAAAATGCTCAAAGGAAAGTGGTTATAAACTCTTCTAAAAAAACAAGCTCTAGTAAGTTGAATGAAATTCTGGTTACTCAAAGATCCCCTATGATAAAGATTGGAATAGGCTATGAAGGAGAATCAAGTAAAGGAAAAGAAAAGGTTGACAGAGAGATTATTTTTGTAAAAGCAAAGAAGAATGATGAAGCAGCTCAAACAATTCCTTCAAAAGAAGAAATCTGTAATAAGGAAGACAGAGATCAGAAAATACCACTAGTAGCAAAGAATGTAATAAATACTAAGACCCCTGAGTATGTAAAATTTGGAAACCATCAAAGGAGATTCTTCCATCCTATGAAGAATGCCACCTGTTATGCTTGCCACAAGCTGGGACACATTGCTGCATATTGTCATGCAAGGAGGAGTAATTCAAACCAGCAAAAGTTGCAAACATTGAAGAGACTGCATCAAGCAAACAAATGGAAGAGACAACCTTACATCAGTAATGCAAATAGCTTCTATGGTTACTGCTTTTATTGTAAGGAATTTGGTCATAAAATCATTGAGTGTAGAAAGTATGGACAAAGATTGATGTTTAACACCTCAAGGAGATTTATGAATCAAATAAATTCTGCTCATACTCATAATTCTATAAAAATTATGATCAAATGTTGTGTATGCAATCAAGTTGGACATATACCTTCCAAATTTCCTCTAAGAAGATATAGTTCATCTCCTCACAAAATATACCAAACAAAAGGGTGCCTCCAGTGGATAAAGAAGGAGAATAAATGTGACTTGGCTCTAACTGCTCAAGATTTGAAAAGCCAGTGGTACCTGGACAATGGCTGCTCAAAACACATGACTGGAGACAAAAGCAAGTTTATAACTCTTGATGAAAAGAAATCTGGAAATGTTACTTTTGGCAATGATAAATCAGGTAAGATCAAGGGAAAAGGCTCAGTCAGCATAGACAATGGCAGAGGAAAGGCCCAAGATGTACTATTTGTAGATGGGTTGAAAGCAAATTTACTAAGTGTCAGTCAGATGTGTGACAAAGGCTGTGAAGTTCTCTTTAGAGCACAAGATTGTGAAGTCAGATCAAGCACAACAGGAAAGACTCTGCTCAAAGGTGTCCGAACAGAGAGTAATGTGTACATAGTGAAAGAGGAGGATGAAGCCTGCCATCTTAGCAAACTTGAGGAGTCATGGTTATGGCATAGGAGATTGGGACATCTCAGCTTCGACCATATCATCAGACCGAGTAAGAATAAAGCTGTAAGAGATATGCCAGAAATAAAAAGGCCTTCAAATACCATATGCAAATCTTGTCAATTGGGGAAACAGACTCTCACATCCTTTAAATCTAAAGATGAGCTATCAACAAGAAGACCACTCCAGCTTGTGCACATGGACCTGTGTGGACCTGATAGAACTAAGACAGCAAGTGGAGAATCCTACTTCATGCTGATAATATATGATTTCTCCAGAATGACATGGGTTGCTTTTCTCAAGAACAAATCAAAAGCACTGGAAAAATTTAAAATATTCAAAGCATTAGCAGAAAATCAAACTGGATGCAAACTAAAATGTATCAGTTCAGACAGAGGAGGTGAATTCACAGATTATGACTTTGCAGACCTATGTAATGAACATGGGATAAAGCAAAAATTTACTATTGCAGGAACACCTCAGCAGAATGGAGTAGCAGAGAGACAAAACAGGTCTGTACAACAAATGGCCAGAGCTATGATGCAAGAGAGTAACATTACTCAAACCTTTTGGGAAGAAGCTATACACACAACAGTACATATTCTAAACAAAGCTCATTTAAGACCTAACAGTGACAAGACACCTTATGAGTTATGGCATGGTAAACCTACATATATCAAGCACTTTAGAGTCTTTGGAAGCAAGTGCTACATAAAGAATAATGATGAAAATCTTGGAAAATTTGATGCAAGAGCAGATGAAGGGATCTTTCTAGGATATGCTTCCAAAAGTAAAGGGTACAGGTGCTACAACAAGACCCTTCGGAAAATGGTAGAAAGTATTGATGTGAGATTTGATGAAGAACTTCCAAACAATACATGAAATACAGACTGCTGCAGTCCATCAGACAACCATGAAGAAGAAAACCAAGATGATGAGGAAACAAGCAAGACAACAGAAGATACAGAGTTGAGTTCTAAAGCTCCCTCAAGATATACTTAGAAGAACCATCCTGAAGATCAGATCATTGGAGACAAGAGAGTAGGGGTCCAAACAAGAAGGCATCTAACAGAACAAACTGAAGAGGTATACATAGCCATGCTGTCACAAATAGAGCCAAAGAAATTTGAAGAAGCCAGCAAGGAAAAGTCTTGGGTAAAAGCAATGAATGAAGAATTGGACCAAATTGAAAAGAAAAATACCTGGGAACTAGTCCCTAGACCAATTGAGAAAAATATCATTGGCTCAAAATGGGTATTCAAAAATAAAATGAATGAGGAAGGACATGTAATCAGGAATAAAGACAGACTTGTCTGCAAAGGATACTCACAAATTGAAGGACTTGATTACGATGAAACATTTTCCCCTGTAGCCAGAATGGAAGCTATCAGAATGTTCCTGGCATTTGCATGCTACAAAAACTTCAAAGTATATCAAATGGATGTAAAATCTGCATTTCTGAATGGAAACTTAGAAGAAGAAGTCTACATGGAACAACCAGAAGGCTTCTCATTGACAGACAAAGGAGACTATGTGTGCAGACTGAAGAAGGCCCTATATGGACTGAAATAGGCTCCTCGTGCTTGGTACTCAAGACTGGATAAGTATTTGAAAAAACAAGGCTTTAAAAGAGGTGGAGTAGACAACAATCTATACATAAAATCCCATGAAGATGAACTCCTGATTGTTGTATTATATGTTGATGACATTATGTTTGGAAGCAACAGAGAAGAACTAGCAAAAGGGTTTGCTGATGAAATGAAAACAGAGTTTGAGATGTCTATGATTGGAGAAATCACTTTCTATTTAGGACTTCAAACTCAGCAAAAGAACATAGGTACATTCATCTCACAGGAAAACTACTTAAAGGAAATGCTGAAAAGTTCAAAATGGAGGACTGCAAACCTGTGTCAACTCCCATGACCACAGGTTGCAAGCTATGTGCTGATGATGGGTCTGCTGATATAGATCAAAAACTCTATAGATCCATGATAGGAAGTCTGTTGTATCTGACTGCATCAAGACCAAACATCATGCTAGCAGTAGGACTAGTGGCTAGATATCAAGCAACACCTAAACAAAATCACCTTCTTGCAGTCAAAATAATATTCAGATATCTATAAGGAACATCACAATATGGACTTTGGTATCCTAAAGGCAAAAGCTTCACCTTGACAGCATACACAAATGCAGATTGGGCTAGCTGTGTGGATGACAGGAAAAGCACAAGTGGAGGAGTATTCTATCTAGGAGAAAGTTTGGTGGCATGGTTAAGCAAGAAACAAACATCTATCTCTATGTCTACAGCAAAAGTAGAATATATAGCAGCAACAGCATGTTGTACACAAGTCATGTGGATGAAGCAAACTCTCCAAGACATGAAGGTAAGCATTGATGAACCTATCTCAATCAAATGTGATAATACAATTGTTATAAGTATATCTAAAAATCCTGTGCTTCACTCAAAAACTAAACATATCCCAATCAAGTATCATTTTCTCCGAGAACAAGTGGCTCAGAAGAAAGTAAAACTGGAATATGTACCAACAAAAGAATAGACAGCTGATATATTTACCAAACCTCTTGCTAGAGAACCATTTCAATATTTGAGAGATAAACTAGGGGTAGTATCTGTAGATGCTACTCTCTGATATAAAGAGAAAGCACAATATCAGGGGGAGAACAGAAATGATAATATCATTCCAGGGGGAGATCAGCCAACAAGTAAAGCATGAAACAGGTCCTCAGGATCAAAAGGATTATGGAAAGTATACACCCAGCATAAAAGAGTTAAAGAAAAGGCTACAAGGGAGCTGAGTAACCCTTTTCCATTGATGTCAAAGGGGGAGAAAAAGCAGATAGGCAGAGGAAGCATTGGATTATTGGTGGATGTGTTGCCATCAATGCCAAAGGGAGAGACTGTTGGAAATGTTGTCATTGATGGCAAAGGAATTAGCAAAGGAGTAGCACCTAAACTATCCGTAAGTAAAAAGAGACAGAGAGGTGGCACAGGTAGAGGAAGCGAATATAGAGCCAGAACTGTTATCAGAAGCAGAGGAAGAGCGATAGAAGCAGCAGAGGCAGAGGCAGAGTCGTTATTCCGGGAATCATTATTCGTGATGGATACATTGTTCTAACGTATGAATTGATGTCAAGTCTGGCTATGGACTACAATTCGAACCCTGTGTTTGTATGAACTTTTTAAGGGCGATAACAATACAATGGAGTTGATTGGAGCGCTTCTAAGCTTAATTTTCAGGTTGGTCCGTGCTAACTAAGCTGTCGAGAATTGGTTGGAATCGATTCCCGTTCTCATTGTTTAGCCTGCAGAGGAACGAAGCCGTGTATTGACTGGAGCAAGCGCGAAAGGGAGACACGTTGTTTGACGTATAACTATGTGACGAAGTGTAATGAAAGAAATACAAGTAGGCAGAACCTGACGTGTCAAAGGGGAGTGGAACCATGAAAGGATGGAACCTTGCGAGAGGAATAGTGACGCGGTTTGGAGTGAGAAGTAAAGGTTGGAAGTGGATTTCATCGCACCACCTTTCATCGGCAAGCAGTAATTGAGGAGGGGGGGGCGATTCCATAGAAAGCTCAATGTGTGTCCCCGAGCGAAATAGGAAAACCACCGTCTAAAGTGCGCCATCGCACGTTATAGTTCGTACCAAGATGCTGAGCGATATTGTGATGAGCCGTTGATTTGGGAAGGGCCCATCGAACGGTGATCGCACGCTGGACTTGCCCGAAGTTTAATAAAAGAGCCCGGATCATATCGACAAAAATCGACGGTGTAGATTCATTGCAGGTGGGGTCCGGAGCCAAGATTTATTATACGGTTATGTGTTTAAAACAGAGCGTTGGATTTAATATAAAGTGCGAAGGATTATATCTTTAGTCCTAAGGTTCGGAGATATATATATATATATATATATATATATATATATATATATTGTGAGGAAACCATGATCATATAAGAATTTATCTATGTTAATATATATTGAATGTTGATGCGTTGGGCTTTAAGCCAAAGTCAAGGATACTATGCAGCATTTCGAAACACTGGGTAGAAAAATTTACAATATATTGGTATATTATGATGTGAGCTAATATTACAGTTGTTCTAAATGAAGAATATAAGTGCAAAGGCCGGAAAAGTTGGAGATGCATGGTTATATGCATAGAAAGAAAAAATTGGGTTAAGTACTAAATTGAGTGCAGGTAATTTTATGTGCAAGTAAATTTTAATTATTTAAATTGCCAGCCTAGAAAATGGAGTATTGAAATTGCCCAGATCAACAATTGGATTGAGTACAAATTTGTTGTATCCATTTCATATGCACACAGAAAAAGGAAGTATGAGGCCTGACAGAGGTAAACGAAATTTGTAGAGTTGAAGAGATGTACAACAAAGGGATTCAAAAAGTGCAGTGAACAGGTGAAATATACAGATGACAGTAAACAAAGAGAATGCAAAACAATTTCTTAAATAGCAGTAGAAAAAGACAAAATCCAGTAAAGCCAAAGTTCAGAAGAAGAGCTGAGTGATATTGAAATGTGTAACTGAAAATGTAAATATTTTTGTTATTTATATTGTTTGTGATGCAAAGGCAAGTATCCTAAGGAAAAGACAAAATCCCACTGTAGCATGGAAATTTGTACATATTGTTATAATTTAAAAAACGAGTTGGATAAAGGAATGAGAAGACAGAAGCCAAAGAGTCATGAATATTCACTCCAAATTCCTTGTGAAATACAAACAGTCATGTGAGAATCTCTATATATAATATCAATTTTCTATGCACAAGAGGTTAGAGAGAGAAAATATAGAGAAGGCAGAGTATATAAGTGTAAGGCAGAGAAGATTAAGAAAAGAGGAGCAGAAAGAGAAGCTACAGAACAAAGTTGATATCTGAGGTAAATCAGCAAACATTCAGTTTGATAAATTGAGGAAGTTGGAGCTTCCTTATCAAGTTGCAGCTTGATAGCCGTCAGTTGTAGCTGACTGAGGTTGGAGCTTGCAAAAAATTGAAAGGAGTTGGTGCTTCCTTGCAAGTTGTAGCTTGCAGAATTGAGGTAGGAGCCTCCTGTAGGTTGGTGCCTGCAGAAAAATAGTGGTGAGAGGGAGTTGGAGCTTGCCTTTGCATCACAACAATAATAAGATGTGGTTTTTTCCCTTTATGGGTTTCCACTTATATCTGGTGTCTCTGTGCATGATGTTTATGTGTTGATCTGATTTATGTCATCTGCTTAATACCTGCTGCTCTCATATTAAGTCTATTGTTATATCATATTAATACTTGCTGCTCACATTCTAAGATTACTCATATTTTAAGTTGGACATGAAATGAAAGTGTAAATAAGTTTTAATGAAAATTTTTAAAAGTCCATGAATATGTTAAACTGATTCACCCCCCCCCTCTCAGTTTAACTAAGGATTCAACATAATACACATATAATACAAAGCCACAATACAATACCCTCATCCAAAGAGAGGGGGTTGCCTTCTAGGGCAAAAAACCCTAAACTAAACATAACTTCTACCGTCAGATCATCTGCCTAATGAACGACCCAGATTGACTAGAAATTACTATACTTTTACAAGGCAATTTTACATCTGTGTTTAGCTTCGGGGGTGCTACCCCCGAAACCCCCCGCCAGGGGGGGGCTCCATGAAGTCACAGCCGCCCCCCCTTGGACCCCCCACGCAGCGTTTAATTACGGGCGGCGTTGCTGCCCCCATTAAGGTACAGGGGTCTGACGCTGTGATACAAAATAAACAAGATAATCAGGTTCCACACCCCACAATAAGAACTAAAGATATCACAAGTAAATAACAAAGAATAAGATAATATTTCTGCCTTTCTGATTATCTAAGATGGAATCAGAGCTTTGATGAAGGAAGAAGGAAAATGCATTCTCAAGGATTTGATCAAGGAGGCATAATAAGTTCATTTAAGGAAACTATTTAAGGAAAGAATTCTTCACTACTTTCAATGAAGATGTCTAACACTATCAAGGGAGAGAACTAACTTGAAGGAGCTTCAAACTATAGATCTTGGAAAAAGAGGATTGTCCTCCTTGAAAAGAACAAGGTCTTAGACTTGGTGAAAAGAAAAGTGAAGAATCCCATAGAAGAATCAAGTGATGTTGATAAGGTAAAATTTAGAGAATTGGAATTAGTGGCAATGAATTTTATGGTTGAAAGCATTAAGTAAAATATTTTCCCCTTCATATAAAACATCAATCATGCACAAGAAATGTATGATGCCTTGTTAAAACTATTTACGATAAAAAATATTGGAAAATTGGCAAGCCTAAAAAATGAACTAAGGACTACTAAGATGACCAAGGAGGATACTGTCTATAACTTCTTTGTGAAGATAGCAAGAATAAGAGATGAGATTCTTGCCATTGATGAAATAATGACATATAAAGAACTTGTGATCAAAAGGGCTACCACCTACTTGGGGTACATTTGCTGCGTCTCAAAAGCTCGAAAGAATATCCCACCTTTGAAGAACTATGGATAGCTCGCAGTCAATAAGAATTGATCATTTCAATGGTAGCCAACAATGAAGAAGTCTAAAATGCTTATGTTGGTCATCACAAGAGAAACTTCAAGAATAAAGGGCCAAGGAAGAAGGTTTATGTGTCCAAGATTGAATGCTATCATTGTCACAAAATGAGGCATTATAGAAGACTTGAGTGTCTAGACAATCCTAGAAGTAAGAAGAGAGATAGAGAAAATTTGGTTGAAGAAGTATCCTCTCCCAAGAGAGAAAAGCCCGAAGAGAATGACACAAGGGACTTACATTACTAATTCCCTTGCTCTTAGCTTTATATATTTAATTTTTATATTCTATGTTTAATTATAGGTTTAACATCTTTTTAGAAAAAACATTTATCTTGTTTTATAAGTTTTTAGGTTTCCCTCAAAGCTTTGGTGGGAGCCCACATCAACTCCTCAAGATAAGTATCTCATTCCATTTATATTTGTTTTAATGTACTTATTTAAAGTTTTGATTATATTAAATACTAAACACCTGTCTAGCTCTATTTCCCTGCCTAGGAATTAACTTGCTCAAGAATTATGGAAGAAGGCCTCAAGGATTAATAAGGAAGCCCTCACTAGACAAAGCATTGGAATAAAAAAGGTGTGTCAAAGAAGCAAAGGTATTTCTTATATTATAAAGTATTTTTATTAATTTTTGGTATATCCATTCTACATTACTAATTGTTGATGTGTCTAGCTCTCATGAATCTTAAAATATTATTGTTTGGGATGATTCATCATCTAAGGAATCTACCCACCTTATATACCTCAAATTGTTTGCATAAATAGAATGCTAAAAATGTTCTTTGGAAACTCTAACCTAAGGGTAGGTTGATAATGTGTGAAACCATAAACTTACTTAGGGTTATTAATGAAGAAATTTCCATTCTGGTCAATATATTGATAATGTCGTGTTTGGGATTTTGATATGATCATGGAAGATCTAACTAATTAGGGTTGAAATGATGTTGCTTTAAATATCAAACCTTTGAAGTCTTCATAGAATAAGGATTTTATTTTACATGAACCAAAACCCTAGGTTTTGGTTAGGTCTACAAGCAAAATCCTTGTTATGACAAGTCCTAGGAATGAAACCCTAGGTATACATTTCTTTGATTGAGTCCCTATCTTAGTCTAGGTAGATGCATGTCTGATATATTAAACATTGCCTAATCATATGATATGATTATACATGATGAAAATCTCCTAGATATACGTGTTAACCAAATTTCGAATGGTCATAAGTTCTATGGTTTGGAATCAAGCTCTAGTCAAAGTTTTGAGTTCTAGGATAATGATTGAAGAATATAGGGTTTTACATCTAAGCCCTTGTAATGACTAAATTCTCTAGTTTTTGTATTCATCTAAATCTATATAAACTTTTTTGAGAATTTATAGATGGAATATCTAGGGTTTACATCGAACCCTAGTAGAATTGATCTATAATGTGTTTGTTCTAATTGAAATTTGGGGTTTACATAAAACCCTAGTAAAAACTATTCATGTTGGATTTGAATTGATTGGATGAAATGTAGGGTTTACATAAAACTCTAGTAGATAGTCTATCGTATGGCTTTCGAAAGTTATTAGAAACCTGTATTTCTCTTTTGACTTATTTCTATGGATCACTATATGATAAAACTAATCTTCTGCCATCTTGATTGAATTTCTGATGTGATTTAGAGTTTGTATCAAACTTGGGCTAGATGATTGAAGTATTGAATTGTAGTCTCTTGTTGATTATGTAAAGTCTAAATTCTTCCACTACTATAATTTTTTTGTTATGACTAACTTCATGCTTATACAAAATTGGTTATACTTGTTGTCTAAGTTATGCGGGTACATCATATTGGTGAAGAAATCTATAATAAAAGTTGATATGATCAACATGATGAGAAGAATGGAAGGCATGGAATATTCTCCAACATCAAATGAAAAAGTTAGTCTCCCTACATTAAGAGGGATCTTGGATAAAAGAAATCTCCCTAGTTAAGAGGGAGGGTACAGCATAACTCTCCCTAATTAAGAGGGAGGGAACTACATAAGTCTTGATTGGAGAATATATGTTGGAAGAAATTTTGCTACATGTGAATTAGGGAAAGAAATATTCTCTCAAAGATTAAACTGATTAATTGAAGGGAAACATCAAAACCCCGAAGGTTTGCTTTTGATTATGTATTTGAAAGTATATTTTTTACTGGGGTTTTGTTTGTACAAGTGAATATCTTGAAATTTTGGATAACATGTTGTTTACAAATCAGTTTGGGAGAGATTGGTTATCCTTGATATGCTGGATCAAGGGTGTTGAGGCTTTTTGAGTGAAGCGTTGCCTGGAAAGACATCGGGTCGACACTTTATGTTGATGTCTGGTATGGAGGGTGGCATCGGGTGGATGTGCATCTAGTTCCTTGGGTTGATGGTTAGTAATTAAGCCTAATGGTACCAATAGAGGCTGAAAATTTAGTCCATATTATTCACAGTTGGATAAATTTCCTTGGTCAAGAATCTAGTCCATGGCATTGCGGTGCCTAAATCGTTGAGTGACCAATGGATAGATTACCCTGGTCAGGAATCTGGTCCATGACATTTAAGTGTCTAAAATTTATTCATGGTTCACATAGGATATACCTTGTACTACTGGATTATGAATATCTCCGTAGTTAAGAGGGAGCGCTAAAGATTGTAACTAGGTTTGGTCTTCATAAATTGTATTTGATTCAATATTTATTATACTAGCCAAAAGAATAAATACAATAATTTATATTATAATTTATTTTATTATTAAATGACTTATTAAAGCATGGGTTTCGTGCTTGGGTCATATTTAGTTTAAGGTCCCCATTGTGGATTTCTAGGTTAGTCATTACAATTTTAAATTGACACATTCTGGGATTTTGAATAATGTAATTAGGTCAAGTATTGAGTCAAATATGGTTTATGGAGCCTCCACATCAAGTCAGACTTAAAGTGACCAACTCAGCCTCAAGTCCAATAATTCAAACCCATCAGAAGCCTATAGATATAAGGAGATCAAATTCATTTGGGGACATCTCACGCACAATCAGAAATTCAATGTCTTTTGTTGCTTAAGGGAAAACTGCGAAGTGAAGGAGGATGTCTTAAGGAGTGAAACTTTGGGAAAGCTAAAGGAGTTGAAGAAAATCAAAATTTTGGTGCTACTCTCTCTCTCTCTCACGTGCTATAGTCTAGAAGATCGAAGTTCTTCATTATTTACTGCATCAGTTACTACATCAGGTGCTTCCAGTTGTTGCCGCCAAGAGAAGAAGAGGTCTAAGTTGATTTTGTTGGATGTTTCTACCTTGAGAAGTTGTGTTGAGTCAAAATCAAAATCATATAAGCAAGATCAAATTCTTTCCTCAAGATCAAAGTTCCAGAAGCAAGGTCAAAGTTCCAGGTCAAAGAAACTACTACATAGTGGTGTTAATGTTGCTGCTGCAGCTAGATTGAGGAAGGATCAAAAGGAAGGTTGACTTGGTGTGGATGAAGTCCGAGTCAAGGTCTAGAGTCTCAAGAATTACTATTGAAGGAAGAATTATTGACCTGGTTTTCCCCTAGAGTGGGGTTTTTCGCTCGCTTCTGGCCTACATCTAGTGTCCTTTATCTATGTGCATTTGCTTTGATATTTGCTTGATGAACTAAGAAGAAAGAAGATAAGACTAACATAATAAGAACTAAATAATATCACAAGTAAATAATCAAGAATAATATAATATTTCTGCCTTTCTGATTCTATAACACAATCAACTAATCATACATCTTAGAAGACACTTGTTAAGAGTGTTAAGTAGTGTCATCAAAGCACACACCTTGATTGGTGGGGAGGTGGTCCCACCTAACAGATCATCTCGACGGGATGAACCCAGAGGTAGCAATAAGTGCATCAAAGGAAAGAGCCCTGCTACAAGTACCGGGGTGATGTGACTCAGACTATGGCAGTACACAACGGTTGAAATGATGGGCTAGTGTGGAGGAGACAATGTGGCCCCATTAGACGCATAAGCTCAATAATGAGGCCACGATTGTTAAAAAAATAACACACCTTGGATTCACCGAGATGGAGAGGAATGAGGTGACGTAAATCGGAGGGTCATCACGAAAGTAAACTGGGGGGTCATCAAGGGTCATAGTGTGTGTGTGTCTATATATATATAAGAGGGTACGAGGATTTTGCTATGAGGCCCCAAGGAAGAATTAAGAAGCTTAGGCATTACGTCTAAACCCTAGCATGATATTTGATAACTTAAATGGGTTAAGGATAATTTTTTTTATCATCCCATTCCTCTAATAGCACTGGAGGAGTTGGATTAGAAAGTGACACCTATCCCCCTGAGGTAAGTAAGGAGGGGTGGGTTGTTGCATGTGGTATTAGAGCATCCAGGTTCAACACTTGGACAAGATGGGATTTATGATGAGCAAGTGATGATTTTTTAAAATTAACTACGTAACCATTTAGGTGTTATTGTCTAAACTAATGAACTCAATGCCTAATTGATGTAGTGGTTGTTGTCTTGTTGATAACCAGGTGCTAATGCAAGTTATTTTTGTTAAAAACAGTCAATAACTCTATAAGAGCATGATCATGGCCATAAATATGTTGTTTATTTATTAATTATGTGCTAATAGTGATATTTATTGTAATATGATTGAGGCATATAAAAGGATAAATATAATGGCATAATAACTTGGTTGTTTTGTCAAAGTAGGAATAGCAATGATTGTTCCATGAGTAAAGTGCATGATCATTTTATGCTATTATGTGAAATATATAACAATGTGTGTGTGATGGATAGTACATCACAAGTAGCATAAGGTAGAGATACACACAAAAAGGTGATTGGTATGGTGTAGTACAGTTATGACCAATCAAAATATAGAATTCATGGGGCCAGGTCCAATCAAGAAGAAAGACCAGTGGTCGAAGGTGTGGAAATCACTCTCCAAATTGCTTGTATACCTTGAGGAGCCTAAGGGCTGAAGTTAGAAGCTACAATGTAGATAATGAGAGGCTAGTAAGAGCTCAAGAGAAACAAGTCGAGATAAATGCAATCATCCTGTGAAGTCTCTCAGATTTGCAAAGGCAAAGGAAAACTAGAATGAGGGATATTCATAGAGACATAAAGAGACTTCACGAATCAAAATAAAATTCAATGGGGCAGATGGTAGCAGGTCCAGGAAAAGGCATCAGCATGTAAGTAAGCTAGCATCCTCTCAGGACAATGAAGAGGTCCTATGTGACACTTTCACCTCATGTCTATGACAGTGTGGAAGGTCCTATGGGACACTCTCACCCCAAGTCATCTCATAGGGGAGCATACGACTTCCGCTCTATATCGAGCAATAGGCAAGATACAACTTACCAAGCAAGGATTACAACAATCTCATTATGCAATCAATGGGCAAGATACCACTTGTTATATAAGAGGTAAGGATCACATCCATCCTATTGCCTATCGATCTTCCCAACGATGACCCTTAAGAGGTGGTAGAACACCTACATCATAATTCTAGCTTTGGTGAGATACCCGACTTACCAAAGGTAAGAATCACACACCCCTAATCCTCCTCAACCAGTTGGACAGAAGGGGAGTGACAATCCCATCAAGCTCGACTTGTGGGTATGATGCCAATTGGGGTATACTCTGCTAGGCCAATATAGGGGGAGAAACCTGACTTATTAAAATGGAAAAGGATCACACACCTCTTTAACCCTCTTCTCCAGAAAACCTCTTTAACCCTCTTCGAAAAAACAATTTTGTTTTTCTTTAAAAAAAAAATGATTTTCTTTCCTTTAAAAAAAATTGATTTCATATGAATAACTGTAATTTTTTTTTTTTTTTTAGAAAAAAAAATTCTTAAAACCTATTCCTGTACCCATTTGGACACACCCTTCTTATTCATTGAGCAATCTCTAGCGGCTTCTCCTCTTCGATGGTGGCAAAAATGCAGGGTGACAAAGTCTCATGCCCTTCCTCTCCGACGG
Source organism: Pinus albicaulis (assembly GCA_034641835.2). Classification (NCBI taxonomy): domain Eukaryota; kingdom Viridiplantae; phylum Streptophyta; class Pinopsida; order Pinales; family Pinaceae; genus Pinus; species Pinus albicaulis. Next base: position 1,434,637 of record CM076584.1, read on the forward strand.
TGGCAACAATCTGCTTATTTGTCCTCCTTTCCTCAACGGAGAATTGACAACAGATTTTTTTTTTTTCTTTAAAAAAACTTGATAGTAGAGAGCGGAAACACAATCGACTTTCAAATGGACAGTAGGCTTTTAAATGGATAACAACAGATTTTTTTTTTAAATTTTATATAAATTGCCACTAGTGTCCTGTCCACCGTCGCTATAGAAAGAAAGACTGCTGGTGTGAGCCATAGTATATGCACATTGTTGTTGACATTTTTCTTTTTATTTTTCGAGCGAGCCAGAGTCTAGATGCCACCATCAAATAGGAGGGGATTTGTGAGCACATTGGCCGTTGTTGAAGAATAAACAAATGTCAATAATGGGAGGTGTGATTATATTGGCCGTTGTTTGAAAAAGAAACAAATTCCGAATAAGGAGTTTGGTAATTGAATCTTCTGATTTAAAACATGGCTCAGATTATTACATTGGTCGTTGTTTGAAAAATAAACAAACGTCGAAGGAGTTTCAAGGAGTTCAATAAGCATATCAAACCTGCTGTTTGACCAGAAGAATAAGCTCGAACCATGTTGCCATAAGTTTGAAGAGAAAAGCCGAGAACCATGCACAAGGTTGAGAGCCACAGTCTCTGTTGCCGGAGGAATTGATTGTTGTCTGAGCTGGAGGAGTTCACACTTGTATGCCCCTGTCATAGATCAAACTTGTTGCTGAAAAAAAAAACAGGACCTGTCAGAGAATATTTTTTTTTTTTTTTTTGAATGAAAAAAAAAGAAAAGAAAAGGGGCAGAAAATAAGCAGACAATATTGAAAGAACACATAATTTTTTTTTGAAGAAATTGAGAAAGGAAATTGTTTATTAAAAAGGGCTCATATTTCTGAAGAACTAAATTTTATTTAGTGCAAAAGGGAGAAAATAGAAATTATTTTTAAAAACCCTAGCAAAAGAAGGGAAAATCATTTTTTTAAACCCTAGTTAAAAATTTAAGAAATAAGGGGAAACTAGTAAACTATAGTAGGAAAGAATGGCCAAAATGACAAATGCAAAGTTCGAGGTGGAGAAGTTCACTGGGAACAAGAATTTCGCATTATGGAAACTGAAAGTTAGGGACTTGTTGGTGCAACAATGGTTGCACAAAGCATTAGACGAGGTCAAGAAAAAACCTGCAAACATGATAGATTCAGACTAGGAGGGCTTGGATTCTTGAGTCCTCAGTACCATTAGGTTATGACTAGCAGATGAAGTTCTCTTTAATATTTTTGAAGAGAAAATAGCTGAAGGTTTGTGGGAAAAAATGGAAACATTGTATTTGACCAAATCATTGACTAATATAATTTATTTGAAAACACAATTGTACAGTCTTCAGATGAAGGAGGGTACAAAAGTTGCATATCATTTAAATATTTTTAATACACTTATTTTCTAGTTGTCAGATATGGAAGTTAAAATTTAGGAAGAAGACAAGGCTATAACCTTGTTGTGTTCTCTTCCCGAGTCATGGGACCACTTCGTAACTTCAATCAGTTTGAGCACTGCTGATTCTTTGAAATTTGAATCAGTTGTGGGTGCTCTATTATCTGAAGAAGTACAAAGGAAATCCATTATTGAAACATCTACACCATAATTCATTTTAGCCAGAGGCCAGACAAAGGAAAGAGGGGAGAAAGCAAGGGGTTCTTCCAGATCAAAATCAAAGGGCAACAAGTAGTGTAACTCCAAGTGCTGGTACTACAACAAAATTGGACACCTCAAGAAAGATTTTTGGAAACAGAAGGAGTCAGATAACTAGAATAAGGAAGCAAATCAGGTTGATTCAGGTATGATTGATGAAGTTCTAGCTGTTGAATCTCTACCTATTTGTAATGTCTCTTAAGATGTTGAAAATTGGCTGTTAGACTATGGTGCTTCTCATCACATGAGTCTGCACAGAAGTTGGTTTACTTCATATGAAGTTGTAAATGGTAGTTCTGTGTTTATGGGAAATAATGCATATTGTCGGACTGTTGGGATGGGAAATGTAAAAATTAAAATTAATGATGATACAGTTAAAACATTATCTGATGTTAGGCATGTACCTAAATTAAATAAGAACTTGAATTCTTTTGGAGTTTTGGATTCGAATGGTTATAAATTTATAGGTCAGAATGGAGTTTCGAAAGTCTCAAAAGGAGCCTTGGTTGTTATGAAGGCAAAAAAGGTCGGAAATATTATAGTCTCAAAGGAAGAACTCAATTTAGTGAAGCAGTGATTGTATCAGAAAAAGCAAAAGAAGGTTCTCGTATATGGAATTAGCGGTTGGGTTACATGAGCGAGAAAGGTCTTAAGGTACCAATGAACTGCAAGTTGCTTTCTATTTTGAAATCCTTGAAGTTGGATTTTTGTAAACATTGCGTGTATGGAAAACAATGTAAACAAAGGTTCAAAACTAGAAATGATAATAGTAAACAAATTTTAGACTAAATTCATTCTGATCTTTGGGGACCATCTCCTAATGCGTATTATGGAGGTGCATTATATTTCTTAACATTGATTGATGATTTCTCCCGGAAAATTTGGGTCTATATGTTGAAAAATAAAGCTGATGTATTTAATGTTTAAAACAATTTAAATCTATTCTGGAAAATAAAACATGCAATTCAATTAAATGTTTAAGAAATGAAAATGGTGGTGAATTTACTTCTTTAGAGTTTGAACAATTCTATAAGTGTTAAGCAGGTAAATCCCCTCTGCAGACAGAGGCAATCCCTCTAGCCCTAGAGTGGGTCTAGAAACAAAGATACATGCTAGAGTTTTGATTCCTAATTACTGAATGAAAAGAGGACATGGTAGATTGACCTACCTGGAATCCAATTCTGTCGTCGTGGCTGTAGTGGTGGTGGCCTCTCGCTCCGGCCTCGACAAGTCACAATCCTTCTGAAATCATGCTCAGATACCTGCACATAGATCAACAAACAAGAACATCATATGACATAATAACTTCATTCATAACTACTAGCCAGTCAAAGAGGGCTAAGCATATTTCATTAAGCAAATGACATAACACAAAATGGGAACCAAACAATAGTCACGTATATGTATTGATAGAAGGAAGAGGTACAAACAAAGCTTTGACATCGCAGTATCCTCCAGCGGGGTTCAGCTGAAGCGCGTCTCAGATACTCGTCAAGGGATTCAGACGGGATGAAGGCATGGGCTTAATATCTCTCAATGAAGTTCTTCCTTGCTCTATCTCTTCAACAATTTAGCTATAGTGTACTCAATTCTCCATGTTCAGCTAGCTTATGCAAGGAGAGATATATTCTTTTTATAGAGGAAAAGGAGGAGGTTAGGATCCCTACAAAGGTTGGAGGGAGGCCTATCCTTTAGGAGGTTACCATAAGAGGTGGAAACCATAAACTAAAGGAGGGAATCCGTGGTTATTCAGTCCAACCACTCCCAATGACTCATCCTCGAAGTTGTTGGAGTGGAATCTCCACCTCTCTTTTTAAAAAACATTCCATAAAAATCTTGGCGCGGGTGGCTAACTAAGACAGAGCGCCAACTGGCACGGGGCCCAGTGTTAATCTTCCTCATCGGCACGAGGGCAGAAATGATTACTCGCGCTAAGGAAAAAACAAGGGTTTTTGAAGCTCTACTCAGGGAGTTTCAATAGAAGGAATATTGCTCTCATGTAAAGGGATGCAATGATGGTCTTTGCAAGGCATGACACTGCTTATTGATCACAGAAATGACCCTCCAATGGGCGAGACGAGGATTGCAGGGACAGTAACAAAATGTTGTGTAACAGATGCCCCCTAAAGCATGAGGTTTAAGCGAGAGGGAGGGGTGAAATGCTTTATGAGAATGTGTTTGAACTAAACACCACTGTCGGAAACCTGCAATTAAAAATATAAATGATATCTCTAATACATGAATATGTGGTATGGGCACAACCATCCATAAAAGAGTGTACAAAAATTGACATCTGAGGTATGGACGCAGTCATCCAGCAGTGAGGATAAATAATAGACTCAGGCATGGTCGTAGCCATCCAATCAAAAGAGTCATTCAATAAGTCATGATAATCCACAAGAACCTGCAACCTGGATTTTATCAGACAAAACCCAGGTTCTTGCGCTCCAACTCGACCTGAACAAGTACAAATGCAAGCATGCGAATATATGAGTTGAAGTCGAACATGCAAGAAAATCATCTGATTACTAGCCAATGATAGAAGCTATTAACAGACGCGAGATAAACCACCAATAATGACAATGGCCATCAAGGTACGAAAGGTACAATCCACGGAATGTGAACAGGGATATGACATCGAAAAGCCGCAGAATCACTTGATCGAAGGCTAATGGTGTGAACCTTGCGTCGAATGCAAAGAACCTGCCATTGAGGCATGCAGGCTCCAAGGTACCAGAAGGGAGTCTCTAGATCAGATTCATGGATAATGAGCTGAAGTCAACAGAAAGTGACCCGGTCGAAGGAGGGCCATAATGTTTCCCACATCATCGACACGAGACAGAGGAACATGATGATAGTGAATCAAGACCAACAGAGAATCAGAAGGAGGTTGAAAAATGTAGAGGCAAACTTCTCTTGAACATATCAGTGACACGACAGTGGATTTGGAAGTATTTGACATCAAGGGATCTGAGGTCATGATAACGTGGCAAAGAGCAGATGAGAGTTCAAAAGAGATTACCCAAACCCATGGAGGAAAAAAATGACAAAGTGAGATGTCCCCATCTCGACACGAATGCAAACAAGTGCAATGTTCAAGAGCGACATACTATCGACACAACTAAAATCTGGTTCAATTTTCCCCCACAATTTCTGGCGAGTACCCCAATTAATTTTTTAAAACAAGCTTGAAGGGGATATCATATGCTTGCAATGTAAGTTTGTCCTTCGGACAAATCCAACCTTGTACATTTTACGAGCCCTAGGAAGGAGGAAATCGAGTAACGTCATAGTGACGAAGTCCAATGTCATCCGGATTTAACAAGTATGACAAAGGGAGAACTCGACATCTTTTCATGTTTAGAGAGTTTGAAAAGAAGGCAGAAAAGAAAAATCCAGCATGGCCCTTTTCCTAAATAGTCTTCGAGACCCGAAAAGGTAGAAAACAATATCTGAAAGAACCTCTTAGTCATAATAGGCTAAGGTATTCCTTTTTCGTAAATAATCCATCCCAGCTCGAAAAAGGGGTAAACGTATATTGGGTAGATATCGTTTCACAGCCATTTAACGAGTTCAAAACAACAAGAGTCTTGGAAATCTTTTCAATTTTAAAGATTCAGAAAAGAGCTGAAAGATGACTCTAGTAGTGACTTTTTTCGTGTTTTTACCGAGTCCGAAAAATTATAAAATATAACTCGTTACTTCATCACTATGGCCTGAAAACTTGTCGTTGCACAAGAGATACGTGTAAAACCCATTTCTCAAAAATAATATAATAAAATAATCGAAAAACATGTCTTAAAACCTAATTAGGGTTGTGAAAAGTTATAAAAATTCCAAAAATGGTAAAAATAATTACTTTTCACTTTTTACCTATTGTGGAGCAATAGTTACCCATTTTACAGTGTGATCTTTCGGTGACGATTGTGGACGATCCGGCTGACCAATCTAGAATCCGTCAGTTCCAGGTAAGATCTGAAATCCTTCCCTTCAATTTAAGTCTTCTTTTACTGCCTGTAACTCTCAATTTTGATTTCTAGGGGAGGAAATGTAAATTTTAGGGCACGGTGGTTGGCGCGAGTTTCGGGCACAGACTCAAGCCAATCGCCCATTTTTCTGAACTAGGGCGCGCCAACCGCGCAGACCATTTTTTTTTTAAATGCAAGTTAAAGACCCATTTTTTACAAATCCAAGTTTCAAAAATAGCTCATACTATCCATATGAACATGTTTGCAGGTAGAAAGCGGCAAAATGGTAATCGAATGGAAAGAATGGGAACACAGCGAAGAGGATGAGCTTGCCATGGAAAATGAGAGATGCATGGAAGCTCTCAGAGACTGTGGACTGAAGAAGTTCTTCTTGACACCATGTATCCGAGCTCAATCAGAGCTGCTACAGTATTTGATTAGCATATCGGATGAGAATCAGGAAAAGTTCATCCTTTGAGATCAGGAACTTGAGATTGATGTTTCTGATGTCTACTTCATAACAGGATTATCGCAAAGGGGAGAAGCACCAATCGTAACCGGAACCCGACCTTGCATGGAGAGTATGTCCATGGTGATTGAAAGGGTATGTCCGGGGCATGGAAGGGATCAGGAAGTGGGAAAGTCGATATCCAGGATATTCAATATTTGGCACTAAAAGTAGTGCTACATACCATCACACGAGTTGCGGGATCGCAAGCACCGCATGAAGCAATAAAGACACAGCTACTTCTTGCTATAGACTACTTGACACCGACCATCTACAATTGGGCAGAGGCCGTGACAATAAATATGAAACGCCAGCTAAAAAAGTGCAAGAAGACCAAACTAAAGCAATTTGGTTATGGGTCTATCCTAGTATCGTTCTTCCTGGAAAAAATACCAATCTTCCAGCGTCAGGAGGTCATAGTCCTAACACCACCAATGAGGGAACCACGGATGGCCCGATGGGTAGCTCTGAAGCCAAGGGTAGGGGGCAGCCAATAGATGTCCTGGAGACCAGAGTTCTTTGATTGGCTTCATCGATAGTTGATTGTCATGGAGGACTGGCCCTACTGTGGTATAGATTTTACTGGTGATCCGAACCTCCCACTCCCAGAGGGAGAGGATTGGGATGAAGATTTGGGTAAGAATAATTTTTTAAATTTTCATGAGTGTTATGATTTTTTTTTTATTATGTATGTTTTGACATTAAATCCATGCACTTGCAGATGTTGGCCTAGAGAGACCCGCAGGCATATCTCCGATAGCGAGGCGAATCCCTCGCAATTTTGACCCTCATGGCAAGGGAGGCGAGGAGGAGGAGATCGTGCCAACCTAGCGGGAATCACACGTGGAGTCCCGGACTATGCACAATTCGACAATGTTCCTTGTGCCTACCAGAGACATATCGTAGGGGTGCCAAGCCGCATTCACCACTTACTGAGGCGGCTCGTATGGGCAGTGACATCCTACCATGTAATATTCCTAAATTAGCATGCAACTAATAGGGATATTATTTTTGATTTAAAAATTTGTTTAGATGAATAAATGTGCAAAGGAGGTTAATCAAACTCCTAATGAAGAATAAATCAATGCCAAATATGAAAAGGATAAATCTTGGCTATTTAAATAAGCACCCTTAGGTGTGAAAGAGACTAATCATCTTGAATGGGTGAACTTTGACCAAATCTACAACAATGTATTGGAGGAGTGCTCATCAATAAGGCACAACGTAATTCTAGTTGAAGATCTCTTATGTGAAAGGGATGAGTCCATTGAAGGTGGTTTAGGGTTTTGCACACTCTCATATTATAAAAGGAAGGGGAAGGCAGCATTAGGAGGTTGTTCAAGATATGATCTTTTGATATATTGTCTATTTATACCATATAGCTTTCTTTGGTTGTTTAGCCTAGATTGCACATGCTATTTAGCATTGGAATTTCCTGTTTAGGAGTTCCTCCTCTTCCCACTGAGTAGCTCTTGGGAGATTTTGTACTGCATAGTCCACTATCTAGCTTGAAGGTCAAGCTTCTCCTTTAAATTACAAATCAGATCCTGTTGAGGATTTGGTTGTCTTTGCAAGCTGCAGCAAGTAGAGATTAGATCTATTCAGATCTAAGACATTTCAGTGCCCTTTTTAAGTGGAGGAATCATTTGCTCTATTGGGGGAAGTGTATTGGAGTGATTGAGAATCATTTGTTGATCTTGGCATGTGTCCAACATCTATATATACCCTACAACATAGTTTCTATTCCAGATCTGCGTTATTCTTGTAGGTGGTGTTGCAGGGAGTTTGGGTGCACCATTGGGAGAGCTGGTTTCTGAGTGTTGGAAATCTGCCCTTCACTTTGAGATCCATTGGAGGAGATCTACATATTTTAATTTTTAGATCTGGTCTACATATTTCTGAATACTTCAGGATTTCTGAATCATCCTGCAGATTTGCATTCTTAGATCTCAGATCTACTGCTTATGCTTGGTGTAAACCCAAAAATTCCAAGGGGATCTGAAAGAGGAGCCTTTCTAGTGCATGGATCTGATATGGATCTGAATTTTTATTCATAGAACTTCTCTAGATCTGACATGTAATCCACAACAATTTTCAGCCTAATAAAATAACATTGTCAAGGCAGTTTCAGTCATTCATGTGGTTGTAGCACCTCTTTTGAGGGAATTTCTTTTGTATATGTATTGTATTTCAACTATGCATCTCATGGACTTCATTATACATTTATTTTTCTGCTGTAAATACTATTGAAAGATAATTTATTGGCCTCCTTCTCTTGCTCTACTGAAACTGCGTTATTTTCTGAGCAGTATTGTTGCAGTCCCTTGTTGGACACTTGCTAGCCATACTAGGTGTGGGGAGATCTGTTTAACCCACCTAGAAATATTTGTTCTTGATCCCCTCTTGGATTTTGGTCTTATATTGTCATATATAAGGGATCCAAGTGTTGGTTTCCATTTCTGTATCATCCATTATTGGAAAATGCGTTTTCCAGTCATGCCTTGCTGACAGTTCCCATTTTGGGATATTACAGTGGTATCAGAGCAACTATCTTGGCACAGCCTATGATTTTCTTATTGAAGAAGCCAATATGTCTTTTCATGAAAGGAAAATACCAATGAAGAAATGTGGTTACATTGAAGACACAAAGGAGAGGGGTAAGATCCCTTTAACTGGAAGTTTGCAAAGAGAAGAGTTCTCTAAAAAAAATTCTCAAGCTTTGAATGAACTGAAAGAAGAAATCCAGGGAATGAAGAATTTAAGACAAGAAGATATTTTGAGATTTTCACATGAAGGAAGCCCCACCAATTCATATGATGGGTGTGAGCATTCAGCCACATCATCAGATTTACAACACTCTATCAACCACTTTTTCATGAAGAAGAAAAAGAAGAAAGGAGATGTGCCAAAGAGAGAGACTCTTGGTGATTATTTGCAGGAGTATGAGGCTCAATCTAAGGAGTTCAAATATCACTTGAACTTCCAAGGGTTTTTCAAGGTAAAGGAGGAAGGAAGAAGCAAGCAGCATGGTGTGAGTAGATTCTTCTTATCTACTTTTGATGGACCACCTAAATGTCCAGCTAGGGCTTGGGTGGAGGATCTAGACACCTATGTGTAGCAAAATCAAGTCTCAGAAAAGGAAGCCATCAAAATAGCAGCACTGCATCTTGAGGGTAAGGCTTATGCTTGGTGGTTGTTTGAGTCTTTTTCCTTAAAGAATGCAAATACATATACTTATGCAAGGTTCATTAGAAGAGTAGTGGAAAGGTTTGATGAAGGGTCTCATGAAACACCTTCTATGGAGTCTATCAAACTAAATCAAACAAAACTTTTGCATGGATTGGAAGGGTCCTTAAATTCAGCTCCATTTCAAGGGGATGGAAACTTGTCTGATGTTTTCCAAGGGCAAAGCCCCCATTGCATGAAGATCTTTCTCTTCAAGAGGAAGACATGGAGATTCCTCCTTCAAAAGAATACCAAGATCTAAGGCCTCTTATTGATGATGAGGCATTTTCAACTATGGAAGAGAAGGTTGAAGATGATAACACAGTCATGACAAGAGCACATCTAATACCTCATGAAGAGGAAGATGGAGCACTTGCTCCAAGGAGAGAAACTCTTGCACTCTTGCAAGGAGTTCCAAAGAATCTCACATATGGAGATTATGGCACAATCCCTGTACATCAAGTGCCATCATCATCAAAGGGTGAGATATTGAAGATAGAAGAAGGAAAAGAGGAGGAAAATCATCACTTGATGAGGAGTATATACCCTTCTCTGTTTCAGAAGTTTGATGCACAAAGAAGGCAAGAGGATCTATGCAAGGAAGGCAAGGACAAATCTATCCACACACATACACATCCTGCTCTATTCCTTGATGTCCCTTTACATGGAGGCATTCCATGGGGGAGACCTCCTGATGGGAGAAAAACTAAAGTGTTCTCTCAACTATGGGAAGCATATGCTTACTTAGCTAAGCAGGGAGCTTTTGGAGAAACTAGCACAGCGCAAAGAATATTTCATGGATTCAAAAGAGAGGTCAGCAATTTTCTGAATTGGACATTGCTATCTCCCACTCAGTTATTTGCACTTAAAAAGGAGAATTCAGAAGTCTATGATGACATGGACATGATGCCATATGGAAACTCCATATCTTTGGGGAAGCCAATGATATTCTCATTCAAAAAAGATATTTCTGAACATAACAAGAGGGTATCAACACTCTTGCATGCATGGGCCACATTGAGGAAGTTTTGGAAGACGAGGACTTTCCACAGGGAGGTTGACTTCCATATACTTCAATCTTGTCTTAAGCAAGATCAACTGAAAAGGAGGCAACAAAATGAAGTTGATAGTACTCCAACATGTGAATTTGACATCAAGCATGTCAAAGAGGAGAGCCATGCTATGACAGGGGCTGCATTTCCGATTTCTACAACGTTGTCATTATTGGGGAGCCTAGATCCTTATTGGGATTCCCAACTCTTGATGGAATAATCCAATGACCTTTTCACATGTAAGGTTCTTGATGGGCAAGTGATAGATGGGAGGTATAAAGTAGTTGAGGGAGTCATTTATTTCTATGATCAGATCTATTTGGCTAGAGACTCCAAGCTTAAGGAGAAACTACTTAATGTAGCCTATGAGATCCTTCTTTAAAAACCCACTGGCTTCATTTAAGCATATCATACTATCTTAGATGGATTCATGTGGGAAAACTTCAAAGAGGATATGCACTCTCATATGAGGAAGTGCATGGATCATTTGCTGGTTGAGGAGGAACATAAATCTTGGGAAGAGTTATCATTACCGCCTCCTTATTCATTGAGTGTGAGAGGGAGCTCATCCATGAGCTACCTTGCTGATTTGAAACAGGTGTATGATAAACATTGTATTGTTGAACCTCATGATATATTTATTATATACTTGCATTTTCTTAACACTCATGTGTAGGTCTTGGCTCCAAGAGGGGGCACATTTTCTTATTGGCTTCATGAGCCACTTTTGGCCTTGAACAATGGTGATGTTGGTCATCCCTTGGGAGATCTTGGAGAGATGATGTACTCTTCATGGTGTGATTCATTAACACCAACCATCGTACACCTTCTCCAAGCCTGCAAGAAGGATGGGGCAGAAAACAAGTGTTGGGGAAAACACTTTTCATATCATATTCTATGGTAGTTAGGAGTAAAACTGCGTTGGTTATACATGAGGGACCATTGTCCTTCTCATTTATTGCATATGGCAGTTAGCATGAACTTAATTATCATCCCATATGCTGAAGATGTTCTTATCTTTGTTGGGAACATGGTTGGAGGAGAGACACATTTATTGGATGTGTCCTTGGGGAAAGAAATTTCCTACATTTTTTGCACTACATGTTTTAAGGGGAGCATGGGAAACTATATGGCCACTATAATAGATCACTTGTTTCTTTATGAGGTGGACCATATGATTGATGGAAGCACTTGGGGAATGCCTCTTATGAGCCATTGGGGGGAGCTTTACTATGAATTACCAAGCTGGGAGGTGATTCATTTCATTTGGATGATAGCATGGAGGTGGGAGTCCTTCATTGATGATGAAATTCCCCATGATTTTCATCACTTCTATCTTGAGCAGGCCATTGATCAGCAAAGAGGTTTCCATATAGACCTTCCTTCCTTTCATGATGAGAGCCATTTGGTTTATCTACCAAAGGCCAACTTGCACACTTGGGAGGAACCATTGGGAGACAAAATTATTGCAGAAAATCTGAAGCAATGGTGGAGATTGTTGAATGAGGAGGCCACAAGAAGAGGAGGGGAGATTTTGCAGCACCCTTGCATTTTCTTGAGGACAAGAAACATTTGGGAGGGGAATACTATAATATTCCTAAATTAGCATGTAGCTAATAGGGATATTATTTTTTCTTTAAAAATATGTTTAGATGAATAAATGTGCAAAGGAGGTTAATAAAACTCCTAATGAAGAATAAATCAATGCCAAATATGAAAAATTATAAATCTTGGCTATGTAAATAAGCACCCTTAGGTGTGAAAGGGGCTAATCATCTTGACTGGGTCAACTTTGACCAAATATATAGCGTTGTATTGGAGGAGTGCTCATCAATAAGGCACAACGTAATTCTAGTTGAAGATCTCTTGTGTGAAAGGGATGAGTCCATTGAAGATGGTTTATGGTTTTGAACACTCTCATCTTATAAAATGAAGGGGAAGGAAGCATGAGGAGGTTGTTCAAGATATGATCTTTTGATATATTGTCTGTTTAGACCATATAGCTTTCTTTGGTTGTTTAGCCTATATTGCACATGTTGTTTAGCATTGGAATTTCTTGTTTATGAGTTCCTCCTCTTCCCATTGAGTGGCTCTTGGGAGATTTTGTACTGCATAGTCCACTATCTAGCTTGAATTTCAAGCTTCTCCTTTCAATTACAACTCAGATCCTATTGAGGGCTTGGTTGTCTTTGTAAGCTGCAGCAAGTGGAGATTAGATCTATTCAGATATAAGAAATTTCAGTGCCCTTTTTTAGTGGAGGAGTCCTATGCTCTATTGGAGGAAGTGTATTGGAGTTATTGAGCATCATTTCTTGATCTTGTCATGTGGCCAACAACTATCTATACCCTATAGCACAGTTTCTAATCTAGATTTGCGTTATTCTTGTAGGTGGTGTTGCAGGGAGTTTGGGTGCACCATTAGGAGAGCTGGTTTCTGAGTGTTGGGGATGTGCCCTTCACTTTGAGATCCATTGGAGGAGATCTACATATTGTACTTTTCAGATCTGATCTGCATATTTTTAAATACTTCAGGATTTCTGAATCATCCCGTAGATCTGCATTCTTAGATCTCATATCTACTGCTTATGCTTGGTGTAAACACCAAAATTCCAAGGGGATCTGAAAGAGGAGCCTTTCTAGTGCATGGATCTAAAATTTTATGCATAGAACTACTTAGATCTGACATGTAATCCACAACAGTTTGTAGGCTAATAAAATAATGTTGTCAAGGTAGTTTCAGTCATTCATGTGGTTTTAGCACCTCTTTTGAGGGCATTTCCTCTGTATATGTCTTGTATTTTCAGCAATGCATCTCATGGACTTCATTATACATTTATTTTGCTGCTATAAATACTATTGAAAGATATTTTATTGGCCTCCTTCTCTTGCTCTACTACAACTATGTTATTTTCTGAGCAGTATTGCTGCAGTCCCTTGTTGGACACTTTCTGGCCATACTAGGTGTGGGGAGATCTGTTTAACCCATCTAGAAAGATTTTTTCATGATCCCCTCTTGGATTTTGGTCTTAGATTGTCCGATCTAAGGGATCCAAGTGTTTTTTTCCATTTATGTAGCATTCATTACTGGAAAATTTGTTTTCCAGTCATGCCTTGCTGACAGTTCCCATTTTGGGATATTACATACCATGAGCATCACGCTGATTAGACACCTAGGTTTTATATCTGCATATTTTGAGAGACATGGTGTCTTGGGATGTAACAGAAACACACATATTTTTTGAGTTTATGATGCACACTGATGCAAACATTCAATATATATATACATCTATTTTCCTACATGGATATTTTACATATGATGATGATTTTATAGATTATGCAAATGTCTATCTAATATAGTGTTAGCCATTGTATCAGTTAATACATTCATTCGTCTAGGAATATGTTGATATGTGATAAAATCAAAATGTCTTTCTAGCAAACAAACACGTAAATACAATCTCAGAATGTATTGGTTTTTGACCGAATAATGCCCATTGAGCTAAAGAACAACAAGATGTGAATCTAGATTTACAAGCAATGCATGTATGCCGAGGTTAATTGCCTTGGGAAATAGTTCGAGAATAGCACTATACTCAGCGACATTGTTTGTAGTCCATCCTATACAAATACCTTGCAGATATATCAACTCACCAGTAGGATTATAAATTACCCAGGCTACTGAAGACAAATTCCTGGTACTGCAGGAAGCACCATCTGTGAAACCGACATAAGGGGTAATAGAAATATGCACAATAAGAAAGACCCAATAAGCAGGAAAAACTCTCGCAAATCACACCAAACCAAAACATGTACAAAAATGAAAACAACACCTATGTACACAAATCATGCATGAATGACTCATGCATAATATTTTTTGAGATACAACCCATTTCTGGGTTGTTCTAGAGGATGACCTTCGTAATCAATGAGCTGTTAGGCCCCATTCTACAACACACTTTTAATAATGTAGGGCCCATGCCACATGGGTTGAAATTTTCCTTCCCCCAGCTTATCATGAGCTTGGTCGTACAGGAGGACAAGGTCTCCTTCAACAAAATAACGAGGGGAAACTAATTCGTCAAAATGAGATTTGACCCGCTTTTTATGTGCTTTGATAACCAGAGAAGCAAAGAGGCAGGTTTCATCCAACCTTTCTCAGTAAAGGAGAATCTCTTCTTCTGGTGAAGTGTTCGGCAGTAATTCAACAACCAACTTGAGCAAAGGTATTTCACACTCAATCGGGAGAGTAGCTTCCAGACCATAAACCAACTGAAAAGGAGTGAATCCGATCGCATTCTTAACTGAGGTTCGGTATGCCCAAAGAGACGAAAATAACATGAGATGCCAATTGAACTTGTGGATCACAATCGTATGTTGAAGCATGGTGACAAGAACTTTGTTCACGACAGCTTCAACATGGCCATTGGCCTGAGGATAGTATGGAGTTGAGCTGTCGTGACGCAGACCCGTCTTAGAAGTCAACTCCACCACCATATAATGCCGAAAATGGGAACCATGATCGGTAACGATGGCTTGAGGGACACCAAACCTAGCAATGATGTGATTGAATATGAATTGAGCAGCTGTCTTACCGTCAGCAGCAAGTGTAGGCATTGATTCGACCCATTTGGTGAAGTAGTCCACGACTACGATAATATAAGCATGCCCCCCGGTCAAGTGAGGGTTAAACGTCATAAAATTGATGCCCCACTTCGCAAAGGGACCAATGGTAATGATAGGATGAAGAGGTACATGCGGCACACTCATCTTGCACTGGTAGATCTGGAAATCATGACATTTGCGAACTGCGATAATGCAGTCCTTGAAGATAGAAGGCCAAAAATAACCAGCACGAAGAATATTTTGTGCAGTGGCATAACCAGACATGTGACTGCCACAGGCACCACTGTGACAATCATTCAGGGCTTTCTCAGCTTCCTCGAGAGTCAAACTTTAGCAGAGTATGGAATCCACTCTGACGTGATAGAGCGTATCTCCGACTATATGATAAGGTTGTGATTAGTGCCGGATGTGTTGGCAGGCATCCTTCATCAACTCAGATCTGAAAGTAGAAGTCTAGAGATAGACGATGATATCATCGTACCACAGATCGAGGGTGCTAATCAAGAAAAGCATATCGTCTGTAATTTATTCCTCAAAACGAGATGGAGCAGAGTCGGAAGGGAGGGAACAGATCAAGTCAGCAAAGACTAATGATTTCTTTGACTTGGTAGTAGTAAATTCTAAATCGAACTCTTGGAGGATGAAAATCCACTTTGAATATTTTCCCCCCAACAATTTTCGAGACAATATATAGGTCATAGTGTTGCAATCAGAAATCACAGTCACAGTACGCAAAATGATATAATGATGAAAGTATTGAACTGCTTGAACCGCAACTAATGCTAACTTCTCGACATGTGCATAGCATGTCTCAGGTTCGTGAAGGTTACGAGACAAGTAATAAATAATGTGCTCATTACTGTCATCATCGTCTTGTACCAGAACCATGGAAATTGTGCTGAAAGCGGCGGCTAAATAGAGGGAAAAATCACGATGATAATGATGCACGAGCATCGAGCAAAAAATTTCATTATTATTTGTGTGATTTAGGGGGGTGATGTTTGTTTTAATTATTTTATAAATTATGTACATTTTAAAAAATAAATTGAGATAAAATGTGAGTGTGACGATTATTGTAAATAATTTTTTAATTAATTAAGAATATGAGTGGAATTGGTTTGGGTAGATATTTTAGGGATTAGAAATTCCTTAAATGGAACTTAGTTGAGTCAAAGAAGGGATAAATCTATTTTAGAGTTTGGTTGAGATTTGTGTGGAGGAAATCATGGATTCACATTAATCCGTAATCATGTATAAATATGAGCTTTGTGTGAGAGTGAGGAATACAGAGAGAGATAGAAAGAATTAGTGTGAGATTTCATGTGAAGGGTGAGAGCCGAGAGGCCAAACATTGTAATATTCAGCCAAGGAAGGGTTTGCATTTTTAAATTTATGGTTTTATTTTATGAAATTATATTGTTTACGGTTTGGCTCTCTCTTCATATGTATTTTTTTTTAGTTGAATTGAATGTGGTGTTAACGTGTAATTGGATGAGGATTTCATGTAAGAGGAACACACACTCTATTATTGTGCACAAGGATCTGTTTCGTGCAGAATCCCTGCATCATTTGGTATCAGAGCAAGTTGAAATCTGGGTGAGTTTCTGCAAGAGGTCGTGATGTGAAAGAGGGTGACTGGTGTGAGCGTTGAAGGTTTCTAGTATGATTGCTTGTATTGCATGAGAAACCCTCGTATCGATGTTAACATCATAAAAAAAGATAGAGGAGCTTCCCCAGCTGCAAAGTCTATAATCGAGGGGCTTGCCTGCGATTATAATATGTTAAGATGAAATCGAAAGTGGCTAGAAACATCAATTTTTGATGCAATTTCTGCATCGCTTCTATGGTCATTTGGAAGTCAAAAAGTTTCCCACATCAATAAAAGTACCCACGGGTTTATTTCTAAGTTCTACACAAGCTTTGGCTGGTTTCACTACATTGACTACAGATCTCAAGGAAAATTTTTCGGCTGAGGATTCAACAGTTGTTGTATTTGGAGGATCTTATGGAGGAAGTAAGTTGAAATA
The DNA here is from genome assembly GCA_034641835.2 of Pinus albicaulis. Classification (NCBI taxonomy): domain Eukaryota; kingdom Viridiplantae; phylum Streptophyta; class Pinopsida; order Pinales; family Pinaceae; genus Pinus; species Pinus albicaulis. Next base: position 1,451,709 of record CM076584.1, read on the forward strand.
TTTTGTTCAATTGTGATACTAATGTTTATACCTGCAAGTTCTAATGATCTAATCACAATTACAGTCATAAATTTAATGGAGGATGAGACATTTATGAAATTTGCAGTGTTAGTTTCTTGGTTTCGATTGAAGTACCAGCACATTGCAATTGATGTAGTTTCATCCTCAATGCCTATTTTGTATTTTGATAACATCACACCACCAGTGAATTTCGACAACACTGTATCTCAAGACTTGGTATATAATTTCCAGCCAAATTTAGTAATTTGAATGGGTTTTTCAAATTTATTGTTACCAGATGGAACATGGAGCCATGAGGTTGCAGTAACAGTGCCATATTTGAAGGTTCAAAACTGGATTATGCCTGAATTGCCAGGACTAATAACTGATATCTTAATTTCCTTGGATGATCGAGGTGGAGGATCTTAGTGTTGAAGACTTGAATGAGGATCATCTTGCATGCTCAGTTTTATAATCAGAAGCTTGAAACCGGGTTCAATCGGTTCACTTGGAGCCAACGTGTGAGAAGAACCAACGTTGTGTAATGAACACTGAATTTTGGAAGGCATGTCGAATTTAATTTATTTGATGAACATTCCACAAGTTGTGTAGATGGAAGTGGCCAAGGGAACAGTTGACTTCGGCGTAGAGTGGCAGTCTTATACTGTAAATTAGAATGCGGTTCTAAGTGCCGGAACTGCAAATCAATTTGATTGTGATGTGGAGACTGATTGGGGAAGCGGAGCCTAAAGACACCTCCAAACATCGTTTGATATCTACCCAGCATTTCTGTAGAAGATGCACTGTGCAGTATGGCTTCCTAACTGTGCTTACAAATACCGATTGAAATAACACAGGAACATCCAAATCAGTCTTCACTCGTTCGTGTTGACATCTCCTAGTTGCAGAGTGAAGCTGCGGAAGCTGAAGGAGCCTTTTTGTGTGAAACGCTGTCAAAAGTTGGGTTCTAGAGATATTTTGTTGTTGATCCCTGGAGATGTTTTTCTCGGGTGTCGTAGATATCTTTCTATGAGATAATCTCTCTGAATGTTGAACATCAACCGGATGGATGCTGCTGCTCGAAGCACTTGTAGATGTAGAAATTTGAATAAATGATATATTATTCACCAAGATTATCCTGATCACACACTATTTTAGCTTCATGCACAATACAGAATCTCTTCTACCATTGATCATTAATTGCAGAAATAAAAACAATCGCATGCGCACATTAAAACCATAAACGATCACACATATGAACACAGTATTTTATGGGAAATATTAAAGCTGAAAACCCCCAACTATCTGTATATTATATTTCATAGAGATCATGTAACAATCATTATACAAAGCTCCTCTTAGTACAATCTCCAATTTCTACACACTAAAGAGGTTTGATCTAGCAAATCACATGCTCCAATCTCTGCCACCTGATAGCTTGCCTATACTGCGCAATCACTGCTGAAGAATGGCTCTTAATGAAATTCGAACCACCTGTCTTGTACTGCGCAATCCTCATTGGCATCTCCATCAATTTGTGGTGCAAACTCATGCACCAGTATAGTCACAACTGATAGTCACACTTGCTCTTTCACCTACCTCTCCACTGGTCTCCACTGAAACTGTCCATGCACTGAAGTTAACTGATGTATTATTTAGCTGATTAATGAGTTTATAATTAGTGAATTAATTAATAATTAATTCACACCACTCTTCACTAGTGTATTAATCAGTTAGACTAAATACAACTAGTTCAACTATGTTTAGATTAGTTAAACTGAACACAACTCCATTAACTCCTCAATCAACTCCACCAAACTCTGTCACATGAGTTCTAACTGAAGTATCCATGCAATAGCTCCACCTAACCCTCAGGAATAGCGTAATTCCTTCTGTCAGCTCCTGTGCCACATCTGTGCACTTAACTGAAGTGCTCCAAGAGAATAAGATACTGTTTAGAGTCCAAATATTATTAAGAGCTAATAATATTCGACATATCTATTTTTAGACTGGCAATCTAAAAATAGATTCCGCCCAATATGTCTAAAAGTAGAAGTCCATCTATTTTTCCAACTTGACCAACCATCCACAAATAGCATCTTGCAACTCATAGAATATGATCGACATGTCTAAAAATAGACATAATCTAAAAATAGACTTGCACCAAAAATAGCCTGCGGGCCCACTTAGTGGAGGCGACTTATTTCCACTAAGCTCATCATCTTGTTGCAATATCAACACTCCCTCTCAACAAGATAAGGATTATATGCCACCCCTATCCTGCCCCTGTGGTATTCGAATTTTCTCCTGGTGAGCGCCTTCGTCAAGATATCAGCATCTTGATCCTCCGTGGGAATGTATGAAAGTAACATGATTTTCCGCTGCACACAATATCTAATATGATGATATCGGATGTCAATGTGTTTAGATCTATCATGAAATACTGGATTAACCGAGAGTTTGATGCAACTTTGATTATCACAATATATCACAGTAGGATCTATGTGTGAACCGAACAACCCGACCAGGATCTTCCTCATCCATATAGCCTCGCATGCAGCCAAACTCGCTGCCATATACTCAGCCTCTACTGAACTGAGTGCCACAGATCTCTGCTTCCTGCTATACTAAGAAACTTTTGTCGACCCGATACTGAAAATCCCTCCAGATGTGCTCTTTCTTTCCGTTGGAATCCCTGCCCAATCTACATCCGTGAAGCCACATAGCCTCACCTCATCCGAATTTCTATACCATAATCCATATCCTGATGTGCCTTTGAGATATATCAATACATGCTTGCCTGCCTTCCAAAAGAGCTTGGTAGGCTTAACCATAGCTTGTGAAAGTTGGTTAACAGCATAGCATATGTCGGGTCGTGTATTGACCAGATACATAAGCGACCCCACCAACTGTCGATAAATAGTGGCATCCACTACATCTACTGATGTAGCATCCTCCTTCCTCCATCCACCAGGAAGAGGAGTATCAACAAGCTTGCAGCCATGCATGTTGAACTTCTCTAGTATCTCCCGGGCATACTTGCCTTGAGACACAAACAATCCATCACTGCGCTGCCAAATTTCCAATCCCAGGAAATAATGAAGGAGGCCCAAGTCCTTCATCTCAAACTCCTTTGCAAGATCATCCTTGCATGAGTGTATCAACAGTTCATCATCTGTCAAAATCAAATCATATACATAAAGTACAATGATCTGCAACTTACCCTCCACCACAATCTGGTATAGATTCGGATCCGCCTCACTCTTGGAGAATCCAAGTCCGGTGAAATAAATGTCTATTTGTGTGTACCAAGCACGAGGTGCTTGTTTCAACCCATACAACGCTCTCTTGAGCCTGCACACATGCGACTCGTTGCTAAAGATCTCAAAACCTTCGGGTTGCTCTATGTACACCTCCTCAAACACTCCATTGAGGAACACAGTCTTCACATCCATCTGATGAATGTGCCACCCCATCTGCGCTGAGAGAGCAAGAATCATCCGTATGGAAGAATACCTTGCGACAGGTGCAAAGGTTTCCTCATAATCGATCCCCTCAATCTGTGAGAAGCCTCAGGAAAAAAATCTTGCCTTATACTTCTCCACACTCCCGTTAGCTGCTTGCTTCACTTTGTAGATCCATCTCGAACCTACCACTAATTTCCCTTCCGGCCTTGGGACAATCTCCCATGCACTGTTTCTGACAATCGAATCATACTCTTCCACCATGGCATCTACCCATGCGGGATCCTCCACAGCTTCCTTGAAAGAGGATGGCTCTGTCACGATACACTTACTCATAAGAGCCATGTATCCAATGTACCGGTTAGGTTACTGTCTCTATCTGCGCTGTGATGTAGGTGCTCCTACAACCTTCTCTACATCTTGAGCCAGTCGCTCAGCTTTTGTAGTGTGCTTCCGCCCTTTGATGGTTGGCGCTGCATGAGTGGTTTCTTCCACTCCATGAACCTCCTCTTGTGGTTGATCCACATCCTGAGGCTCATCCTTAGGAACTAATAGCTCCTCATCTGCATGCAAGTGTGGCTCCGTCTCAAGCGAACACTTCATGGCTTTCTCCTCATGAAATTTGATATCCCATCGCACAACAGTCTTGCGACTGTCTAGCAAATACACACGATAGTTGTGGGGCATATCAGTGTACCCCACAAATATCCTAGCCTCTGCGGTCGGATCCAGCTTCTTTCTGAAATCCTTCATCACATGAATGTAAACAGGTGAACCAAAAATCCTCAAATGGGAAATATCAGGCTTCTTACCAGAAAACGCCTCCTCGGGTGTACTCATGCCAAGTATACTGTGAGGACAATGGTTCTGCACATATACTGCAGCATTGCATGCCTAAGCCCACAAGTGTATGGGAAGGCCTTGATCATGCAACATCGTCCGTGCAGCACCCACGATCATTCTGTTCTTCCGCTTAGCGACCCCATTTTGCTGTGGGTTATGAGGCTCTATGAGCTCTCTTCAAATTCCTTCTACACTGCAAAAGTCCTTGAATTCACCAGAGATGAATTCACCACCATTATCGCTCCTAAGAGCCTTCACCTGCTTCCCTGATTCTTTCTCAACCAGTGCCTTGAACTCACAGAACTTTGAGTATGTATCACTCTTATTCTGCATGAAGAAGATCCAACACTTCCGAGAAAAATCATCAACAAATATCACATAGTACCTGTGCTTTGTTGTCAAAGCTACTGAGAAAGGTCCACACACGTCTGTGTGAATTCTCTCAAGGATCGTCGTGGCATGACTATCCTTCTCGTGAAAGGTGGATTTCATAAATTTTCCCAAGGTACATCCCTTGCACTGATATGATTGCGCAAGAGTACCCTTAGGAAGCCCAATAGAAATCTGCTGCAATATCTTCAAAGCTCCATGGTGAAGGTGGCCCAATCTCCTATGCCAAAGCTCGCCATCATCCTGGCTCACCACTCCTTCTACCTTGCCTGCCATTTATGCACAACCATATACCTCCAATTGATAAAGGTTCTTAACTTGAACCCCTATCCTCCGGGTTTCACCAGTTGCCTTACTGCGCAGGAAAGCCTTTCCCTCGCTAAAGACAACATCATATCCCTTGTCTTCTAACATGGCCATAGAGATAAGATTCTTCTTCAATCTTGGAACATGCATCACTTCCTTCAATATGAAGGGTTTACCATACTCCCTCTCAAAGGAAATGGTACCAATACTGGTCACACTGTATCTAGCATCATCTCCCATCTCGATGTGCACTCCAAGATCTTTCTCATCCAGATCAGTAAACAAATATTTGTCTCCGTTCATACGAAAAGATGCACCACTGTCAAGAAACCACACTGAACCCATCACACTTGAGACCAAGTATGCGATCAGCAAAAAATCCATCTCAAACTACGAGGCTAAGGCCTCTCCAGCTGCAGATCTAGCAGCCTGCTTATTTTTCTTCTTCTGTGGACAATTAGTGGCATAATGTCCTTGTTGGTGACAGTGAAAGGACTTCACCTTCGACATGTCTTGCTTCTTGCCTTTCACACCAGATTGAGAAGCATTCTTCTTGCTCTTCCCCTTCCTTTCTTTGGCAGCCAAAGCAAAATTTTCTTCATCTCAGTTCTTTGATGAAGATTCATCCTTGGTACTTCGCCTTATCTCCTCTTGCACAAGATCCGACCAAAGTCGCTCCCATCTTGGCAATTTCTCCTGACCATTGACAGAGTCCTGATAAGAATGCCAACTCTTCGGAAGCCCAAGGAGAGCCAAGCTCACCAAGTCCTCATCATCTACAGTCACCCCCACACTTCCTAGCTCATCCCTACACTGGACTAACTTCGTGAGGTACTTGGGCATACTGTCGCCTTTCTCCATTTTTATGTTCCTGAGTTTATCCTTGAGCGCTAACTTCCTCTGGTCACTCTTGCTTTGGAATAAGTCTGTCAACGCTTTCCACATCAAGAATGGAGAAGCCTTACCATGAAGGCTGGACACTATGTGATCCTTTACACCTTCCAATAGAATTCTTTGACACTTTGTTGTCTTCTTTTGCCATGCGTCAAGTGCGGGAGCATCGCTTGAAGCAGGTTTTGGAATTTATGCATCTTTGAACTCCTTCAACCCATTGTCATCCAGCACTGCCTCTATCCTATCCTTCCATGAAATATAATTCGAGCTGAACTCAAGGGCATACTCCAATCGCAATCCGTTGAAAGACATCTCAACTTCAACACCAAGAAAACACTGCTGCAAATTCGAATTCCACCGACTCAAAACTCAACCGCTTCAATGTTTTGAAATTGCTCCAATGATCAATATCGCTCTGATACCATGTATAAATTTGAATAACTGATATATTATTCATCGATATTCTCCTGATCACACACTATTTTAGCTTCATGCACAATACAGAATCTCTTCTACCATTGATCATTAATTGCAGAAATAAAAACAATCGCATGCGCACATTAAAACCATAAACAATCACACATATGAACACAGTATTTTATGGGAAAGCTTAAAGCTGAAAACCCCCAACTATCTGTATATTATATGTCATAGAGATCATGTAACAATCATTATACAAAGCTCCTCTCAGTACAATTTCCAATTGCTAAACACTAAACAGGTTCAATCTAGCAAATCACATGCTCCAATCTCTGCCACCTGATAGCCTGCCTCTACTGCGCAATCACTGCTGAAGAATGTCTCTTAATGAAATTCAAACCACTTGGATTGTACTGCGCAATCCTCATTGGCATCTCCATCAATGTGTGGTGCAAAATCATGCACCAGTATAGTCACAACTGATAGCCACACTGCTCTTTCACCTACCTCTTCACTGGTCTCCACTGAAACTGTCCATGCACTGTAGTAAACTGATGTATTCTTTAGTTGATTAATGAGTTAATAATTAGTGAATTAATTAATAATTAATTCACACCACTCTCACTAGTGTATCAATCAGTTAGACTAGATACAACTAGCTCAACTATGTTCAACTCAGTTAAACTAAACACAACTCCATCAACTACTTCAATAACTCCACCAAACTCTGTCACATGAGTTCTAACTGAAGTATCCATGCAATAGCTCCACTTAACCCTCAGGAATAGCGTAATTCCTTCTGTCATCTCCTGTGCCACATCTGTGCACTTAACCTAAGTGCTCCAAGAGAATACGATAATGTTTAGAGTCCAAATATTATTAAGAGCTAATAATATTCGACATATCTATTTTTAGACTAGCAATATAAAAATAGATTCCGCCCAATATGTCTAAAAATAGAAGTCCATCTATTTTTCCAACTTGACCAACCATCCACAAATAGCATCCTACAACTCATAGAATATGATCGACATGTCTAAAAATAGACATAATCTAAAAATATACTTGCGCCAAAAATAGCCTGCAGGCCCACTTAGTATAGGTGACTTCTTTCCACTAAGCTCATCATCTTGTTGCAATCTCAACAGTAGATGTGATGAACGAAGTTATCTACTCTGATGCGGTAGAGTGTATCTCCGACTATACGATAAGGTTGTGATTGATGACGAATGCATTGGTAAGCATCCTTCGTAAACTCAGATCTAAAAGTATTAGTCTGAAGATATATGATGATATCACCATACCAAGTGTTACACAGTAATTTGTCATCGTCCCTGCAATCCCCATCCTGCACATTGGAGGGCTCATTTCGTGACCTGTGAGCAGTGACATGGCTTGAAACCACTTTCATTACATCCCTCTGAACAAGAGCTTTCATTGCCCTGAAGACATCTCCTTGTGAAAAACCCTAAAAATGGCCCTTTTAGCATTGGCGCGAGCAGGCAGTTCAGTACCCGCGCTAATGGGGAAAATAATTCAAAGAGGCCGCGCCAGTTGGCGCTTTGTCCCAGAGTCGCACTCGCACCAGCCAATTTAAGGAGTGTTTTTTAAAAATAAATGGTGGAAGTTTCGTCCTAACTGATCTAGGAACTGCTATCTATCTTGAGTTGGGAGGTTTGGCTATGGGTTTCCATAGAGAGGAAGTGGTTTGCCACCTCTCATGGAAGCTTCCTTAAGGATAGGGCCAATCCCTCGATTATAGGGATCCCAACTCCCCTTCCTCCATCTATAAAAGCTTGCCCATCTCCATTGCAAGCTAGTCTTCAAGTTCCCAAATTTCCAAGAGCCTTATGCTGCAAGAGCCTCCATAATTCCCTTAAGGCCAATTTCAAGCAAGGAGACTATCGTCAAGATCTGAAGAGAGAGGTTTGTCCCATCCTTGACAGGATTTTCGAGACGTGTTCTGCTAGCGACCCGCCGAAGGAGGATTCAGCGTCAGAACTATGGTTGTAATTTTCCTTTGATTGATTAATGATAAACGACTATTGGTTATGGTTCCACTCTTGTTGTTATTTATGATGATGAGTTATGTCCTTTCTGACTGACATATAGTTGCATCTACTGGATTTTACGCTTGCGTTTGTTTTGTTTCTCGCGTGTGCAGGTGTCCCATCACAGAGATCGTGGGGATCGTGATCTGCCAGAGCTAAGGAATGGGAGCGCCAACTCTTCTACAAGCAACAACGTTGGATTCCAGGTAAGCCTTCATCGCTAGTCGGTTTATTGCAATTAGGAACCTGCACTGTAGTGTGTTTGATTGTTGCTAGACCCGATTTTGGCTAGTAGGGATCGCCTCTGTCCGCAGAGGGGATTTACCTCCACAACAAATTGGTGACTCCGCTGGGGAACGTTCACTAGAAAATTTGGCGGAAATTCCGATGGCCAATTCGTCGCTATTCCGACACATAGTTGTCGCAAGAGTGACAGTTCGAGGGCGGACAAAACGTGGTTTGTCATGCCGTCGTAGTTCCGACACACTTAAAAAGTGTTGCACTATCGACACTTCTTCCGTCGCTTCCGAACAAGCGTCACTCTTCTGACGTCTCACGAACCGTCGCACTTCTGACGTTTGTAAACTGTCGCACTTCCGACGAAATGTGGTCCGACGTTTTGAACGTCACTCTTCCGACGTCTGTAAACGGTCGCAATTCCGACACAATCTAGTCCGACGTTTTGGGCGTCGCTCTTCTGACGTTTTGGACGTCACGCTTCCGACGTTTGTAAGCTGTCGCAATTCTGACGAAATGTGGTCCGATGTTTTGAACGTCGCTCTTCCGACATTTGTAAACTGTCGCAATTCCGACGAAATGTGGTCTGACGTTTTGAACGTCGCTTGTCTGACGTTTTTATACTTTCGCTGTTCCGACGTGTCTAAGTTGTCGCAATTCCGACGCTTACAAGGCGTCGGTATACCAACGGAAGGTTCAATTTATAAAAAAAAAAAATGAAAATTTAAAAGAGGAAAAACGTTGTTTTGAATATATTATATGAAGTAAAACAATCCATGAAGTCATTACATTTTCACATCTGAAGATTGGAACCCAAATATCCATCCAGAAAAGTGGAAGTCCCGCCCGAGACAATGATAGAAAAATACCCCATGTCACATACAGGGACATGATATAAAACCCGGTAACGGTCCACATGGAGATTATCGACAAATCTGAGAAAGCATCCAAATATGCCCGAGGCATCTATAAGAAAGTGAAATAGCAGTATGTAGAATAGTAAAGCAACAGATAGAGTACCGACGTCCATTGTTCCAAATACAAATTAAAGTACCCAAAATCCCGCAACAGAGAAAAACGCTAATCATGTGAGGAGTGTGATATGTCCAAAATATAAAAAGACCATCAGACCATATCAATAAACCACCAACATAGACCAGCATCGCTAGTTTTGAAGGCAGAGTGATAAACATTAATCATTTTTTTTTTCACAAGAGAAAAAATGCTATTTTGAATATATTATATGAAGTAAAACAATTCATGAAGTCATTACATTTTCACATCTGAATATTGGAACCCAAATATCCATCCAGAAAAGTGGAAGTCCCACCCCAAACAATGATAGAAAAATACCCCATGTCACATACAGGGACTTGATATAAAACCCAGTAACGGTCCACATGGAGATTATCGACAAATCTGAGAAAGCATCCAAATATTCCCGAGGCATCTATAAGAAAGTGAAATAACAGTATGTAGAATAGTAAAGCAACAGATAGAGTACCAACGTCCATTGTTCCAAATACAAATTAAAGTACCCAAAATCCTTGAACAGAGAAAAACGTTAATCATGTGAGGAGTGTGATATGTCCAAAATATAAAAAGACCATCAGACCATATCAATAAACCAGCAACATAGACCAGCATCGCTAGTTTTGAAGGCAGAGTGATAAACATTAATCACTTTTTTTCACAAGAGAAAAAACGTTGTTTTGAATATATTATATGAAGTAAAACAGTCCATGAAGTCATTACATTTTCACATCTGAAGATTGGAACCCAAATATCCATCCAGAAAAGTGGAAGTCCCACCCCAGACAAGGATAGAAAAATACCCCATGTCACATACAGGGACATGATATAAAACCCAGTAACGGTCCACATGGAGATTATCGACAATCTGAGAAAGCATCCAAATATGCCCGAGGCATCTATAAGAAAGTGAAATAGCAGTATGTAGAATAGTAAATCAACAGATAGAGTACCGACGTCCATTGTTCCAAATACAAATTAAAGTACCCAAAATCTTGCAACAGAGAAAAAAGCTAATCATGTGAGGAGTGTGATATGTCCAAAATATAAAAAGGCCATCAGACCATATCAATAAACCAGCAACATAGACCAACATCGCTAGTTTTGAAGGCAGAGTGATAAACATTAATCATTTTTTTTCACAAGAGAAAAAACGTTGTTTTGAATATGTTATATGAAGTAAAACAGTCCATGAAGTCATTACATTTTCACATCTGAAGATTGGAACCCAAATATCCATCCAGAAAAGTGGAAGTCCCACCCCAGACAATGATAGAAAAATACCCCATGTCACATACAACGACTTGATATAAAACCCAGTAACGGTCCACATGGAGATTATCGATAATCTGAGAAAGCATCCAAATATGCCCGAGGCATCTATAAGAAAGTGAAATAACAGTATGTAGAATAGTAAAGCAACAGATAGAGTACTGACGTCCATTGTTCCAAATACAAATTAAAGTACCAAAAATCCTTGAACAGAGAAAAACGCTAATCATGTGAGGAGTGTGATATGTCCAAAATATAAAAAGACCATCAGACCATATCAATAAACCAGCAACATAGACCAGCATCAATAGTTTTGAAGGCAGAGTGATAAACATTAATCATTTTTTTTTCACAAGAGAAAAAACGTTGTTTTGAATATATTATATGAAGTAAAACAGTCCATGAAGCTATTACATTTTCACATCTGAAGATTGGAACCCAAATATCCATCCAGAAAAGTGGAAGTCCCACCCCAGACAGTGATAGAAAAATACTCCATGTCACATACAGGGACTTGATATAAAACCCAGTAACGGTCCACATGGAGATTATCGACAATCTGAGAAAGCATCCAAATATGCCCGAGGCATCTATAAGAAAGTGAAATAGCCGTATGTAGAATAGTAAAGCAACAGATAGAGTACCGACGTCCATTGTTCCAAATACAAATTAAAGTACCCAAAATCCTTGAACAGATCAAGAAAAACACTAATCATGTGAGAATTCTAAGTAAAGTTAATCTATTAACATTGCGAATAAAATTACACCGAAGTCAAAAACATTGCCTGGCCATACTCATGGCAAATTTGTCATCAAAAAATCAAAAAATTAAGAATACTGCCCTCATACGGGGAAACCAGTCTTGAACGTTTAATTTACAGAATTCAAAAATATTACAAAGGTCCAGCACAGTAAAATAATCTAAAATCAGCCCAATTAAGTGGGCCTACTAAGCAAGAAAAACAAATTAACAAAACTACTCCTCCGGTGGTTCCTCCACGATTCGGCACCATCCTTCGGAAGGTCCAGGATCGCTAGGTGCTACCTCCACATGCATGCCATGGCTCCCCTCCTGAAGGCCCGAATGTTGGCTGGCTTTTTCCGAGCTCAGACCCGCCGGACGGGTGCATTCTTCCTCCGTTTGGGCCTCCTTGCGGAAGACCATAGTGACTAAAGCCGTGATTCGCGGGCAGTTGAGAGAGCAATTAAAGGAAAATTGTACAGTGCGCGTCGTGGGAGAAGGTGAACTAGTGGTGGGGACGCGAGGAGCAAGGGAATCCATACAGTGGCCAGATCCTACAACCCGACCCTGCCCACTCCTAGTATTTGGATATCGACCTGCATAATAATCACTGGACTGGCCGGAAGTCGACTCTGTTGAGGCGCTGGAGGGAGCGCGCAGGGGTTGACCTCTAGTGCTCCCCCTACGTCAACACATCCTATGACGCACGCGAGGCATGGGTGCAGTCTCAGGCACAGTGGGCACAAGAGGAGACGGAGAAGCATAATTCCAAGAAACAGAGGAAGACAGACAGAGACAGAACCGAGAGAAATGAAGATATGCAGCAAGGTCTAGGCAGCATTTCAGCTGGCCACTTCTCCTTATCATCACAGTTAGCAGGCAGTGTAATCCAGCAACTGGCTCGTCTGAAAAACCATAGCTAAATGCCATTTTGTCGACCCGACTACAATGCAATCAAAGGACGCCCGTCATAATTAATCTCTGATCATTAATAATGAGAGCCAAAGGCTGGATCATATTGGAGCGTGCGGAATCGTTAAGAGGAGTGGAGGTCCGATCTTGAACAGTGTTAAAAATTAATTAATGCGGATTTGATGTGAAAACTTAATTGAACAGCGTTAAATGTTAATGTGATTGATATGAAATCGACATATCCATGTCCCATCGCCTTAAACGCCATCGAATGCACCCGCAGCCAGGAGCAGGGCAAGTTTTTATTGAGGACACGTGGCAGAAATTGATTGGAGCGGATCTTTGTTTGGGCCGCTCACGTAGTGGAAATCCGGACCCGAAAAATATTAGGGCGAATTTGATAAGAAATTCGCGTCACAACTCTCCCTCCGTACGCCAGCCCAACTTCGGACCCGAAAAAGATTAGGGTGGAATTCATTTGGTTTTCGCGTCACAAAATTGGCCGACATCAGCAGGCTATTTTGGAATGCGAATTTGGTTTGAATTATGGTTTATCGCCATTTGAAGTCCGGCGGGCTCGACTTAAGAACAATTTTGTTTGATCCCATCTTATAAAATTTGTGTTGGTTTTCTTTGATAATACACATATTTATAATAAATCATGGGAATACCACACTAAACATGTGGAAAAGTTATATAAATTATTGAGAACAATCATTTTTATGTAAAAATATCCAAATGTGCTTTTGGGAAATAAGAATTTGAGTATTTTGTTCATATTGTTTTAAAGGAAGGAGTGAAGTTGGAGCCTCAAAAGATGCAAGCTATTACAAATGACCTATTCCTAAGAAAATCAAGGTTCTTAGAAGTTTTTTTAGACTTACATGATATTATTGATCATTTGTTAAGAATTATGCATGCATTTCAAGTCCACTCACATATCTCTTGAAGAAAATATCATTTATATGGAATGATGAGGCTGCTTTGGCATTCTCTCTTTCAATGGATGCCATGTCTTCTACACCAACATCGGTTGCACCTACTTTTGGTAAAACATTCATAGTAGAGTGTGAGGCACTAGGACAAGGAATTTACGTAGCATTAACACAATAAGGGATATCATTGGCTTTTAAAAGCAAGGAATTCAAAGAAAATATTTGGTGAAATTCAAGGAATTCACTTTTGTTAATAGGTTTATGTCACACGATGATGCAGGGGCATTAGGCACTAGCTAGCAATGTAGGATGTTTTGTCCACATGTTGTGGCTAGGAGGGTTCGAAAACATTTGAGTTGTAACAGCTAGGTGTCAATACCTTAGCTGACTATATTACTTAGACTAGTTAGAGTTGTAGGAGTCGAAAAATTTCAGTTAGTTGAATTATTATAATTAGACCTTTTGATTTCTAGAACGGTCCTCTCAGAGGAACCGAAGAGCCATATGTTATGTATATAAATTGTAATTCCTTGGATGAATAAAAGTAGAGAGGGAAGAGGAGAGTAGAGAGGGGATTTCTGCAATAAACCTCTGTGTGTGAACAATTGTTTCCAGTTAAATTATTTCCAAGCTTAGTTGCCATTGAATTATCTCGAACGGCTAATTTTGAATAATTGTTTAACTGTGAGGCGATTGGGTACTGATAATTCCATTCTTCTGTCTTTGAATTCCCATAAATTGTTGGATAACCCTGTGAACTCACCCCACCCGAAGGTGAGGTCTGTGTAGAGAACCGGGGTCGTGAAAAATGTTAAAATATAAAAATCCCGCTTAATAAAGAGAAAAAATTGTTGTGCTTTCAGAACCTGACTCGAGGATTGGACATGAGTTAACAAAAAAAAGGATAGCGGAACCAGACTTGCACCCGTGGTCAAGCCCTGTACCAAAACCACGAGCGGAATCACAAAAGCGGGTTTCCCATATCGCACTGCTTTTGCGGAGTAGGCGGTATTTCCTATTCGCGAGCGATTCCATAGGGAATGCGACACGTGGCGAAGTGACCCCCGGAAAACCACCGTCTAACCCACGCCATCACACGTTAAAGCCTGACGTTGGAAGCCGAGCGAAATTTCCAAGAGTCGTTGATTTGGAGAAGGGCCATCAGACGGTGGTCGCACGTTGAAATTTCTCGGAGGTTAACTAAGGTGTGCGGAGGATAGCCAGGTGCGATACGAGTGTTTGATTGGTTATTGATATATATAGGTGGGCCCGGAGTATAATGAAATTGTTTAATTAAACGATTGGCGGATAATTAGCATAAGTCTGGAGCGTGATTGTTGTAAGGCTGGGTGGTGAAATATAGAGCCAAAATTTCATTACAAGTTATTTATTTAAAAAGAAACGTGGAGTATAAATAAAAAGTGTTGAAAGTTAAACATTGGTTATAAGGCTTGGAGATAATATAAAGTTAGGAATATAAATTAAAGTCCAACCATTGTGGATAGTATTTATTTATCAAATTCTACGAATTTGATAAATAAACCCGAAGAAAGAAGAAGTCAATTAAGACTCAGGCTGGAGGAAAAGAATGGGGTAAACCAAGGGAAAATGCTGACAAAGCGATTGTAGACACACCAGCTCTCCTTAGGGGTCCAATTTCATTTTTGTTGCGTCACACGATGATCTCTCTTCTCTGGCATTTACTTGTATTGAAGATCACTATTCTAGGAATAAGGAGTTATTTTCTCCAAAAATAACCCTAGCCAAACATTGACAATGCATCAAGGATATCTTTCTATGGTTCATAAGCACATTTGTTATACTTCTAAATCATGTCTTGGAAGTGGTTGTTTTGCTGGAAATTATTCACCATTTGGTTTCATACCAAAGTTTTTTTCACATTTTCAGCATCCAATACATGAAAAAGATAATGGTTTAAAACAACATAAATATTTGAAATTTTGCAAGAATTGTCTGGCACACTTTGAATATGAATTTTGAAGTCAAGTGCATGATGTTGTATAGGATCAAGTGTCATTTTGAATACCAAATGTTTCACAAGAAACTTCTCAACATGCTACCCGGCAGTAAGGATTAAATGACAATATTGCATCAACTATTTCCATAATAAAAGTGCACCTCGGCCATAAGACTAAACAACTACAAATGTTGTAGATCTAACAAGACCACACAATCAAATGTATTCCACAAGGCCAATACTGTATGAAAAATGAAAAGGAGTTTGCAACCAAAAATACCTTAGGCAACTAATTCAATTAGATACACCAAACCATCAGCAAAAAGGAAAACCAGCCTACTCAAAAGGCAAGCGTTTACCTCCTTTGACAAAATTTTGAGTTTCGAAACAAGGGCCTTTATTTTCTTGTAAATGCCCCTAGTAATTTGAATGGGGTTTGCACCTGCTGCAACAACCTAAACAAAAAGGTTTCATTTCAAATTATTTTCCACAAATTTAAGATACAACCATTGTCAGTTTTGTATTTCCTAACAAGCTCATAAATTTTGACAAAAGAACCAAAAATTTTTAATACCTGATAGAAATTTTTTCACTCAAAAACTATCTTAGACTCAATAAGCCCAACCCAAAACTAAAAAACCAAACACCATAAGACCCTACAAAAATGAATAGATAATCTTAATCTAGTACTATCGACAAAAAGTTACCTTTACACCCTCACTTATTAAACCCTGTGCTGTTGAATTTTAACTTCAACTACTACAGCAGAAGGACGGATGCAGCAGCAACATTTGTTTTTGGAGGTTGCTTGCATGCCATCCAGAAATTTAATTTAGCATTTAAAATTCCTGCAAGTTTTTTTTGTAGACGGTCGCAGCCATATTTCTGTACAGGATTGTATTTAAACACAACAACCAACATTAACGCAATTCACCAACCAGAAATTAAACAAACAGAAATTTACCCGACAGTTTTGTAAATTCAAAAGGAGGACACGTGGAGCATTAATATTGGATCGCATGAAATTGAAGGGAATCTGAAAACCTGAAAACCGGACCCGAATTTTTAATAGGGCACATTGGATTGAGAATTCGAGTTAAAATTAGACAGACATCAGCATCCCATTTTGGAACGCGAATTTGGTTTGAAATTAAATCTATTTAGACTTATGAAGTCCAACGGAAATGGTTCTTTAATGTTTTGATAGTTTAATATATACATATGTTTTAAACATATGTTATATATATATATATCATATGCGAAATGAAAGGTGGGCCATAGAATTTAGTTTTAATTTTATTTTTTTTAAAAGAGGGTTTATTATAATATGTTTTATATGTTACGGCATACAAAAATAAAAAGGACAAAAAATCTTGGTAGTTTTTTTTATAGACAGTACGTAAATTTTTTATTACACAGCAGTGTGTAAAAAGTGAAAGACCGAGTGTAACTTTTTAAGTGTGTATGCACAGCAGTGCGAAAGTGAAAAACACAACAGAATGTTTTAGAGATAGAGTATGTTTGTTTTGAACAGACAGTGATTTGGTTTTATGCACTGCGTTTTGTAGCAGTCATAATTTTGTAATACCTCTCAGTGAGGAAGAAGTGTAATAGTTTTTTTTTGAGTTATTGAAGGGAATAGAAGTTTGTTTTCAAAGTATTGAAACTCTGTCTCCTATCAACGAAATTTTTATTTTCTTTGTGTTAGAGGAAGGGAGATTTATTCTCCATTCATTGTTATGGAATTTTTCAATATTTCAACATGTGCAAGAACAACAGATGTTGTGGTTCCATCCCCAGCTAAATCATTTGTCTTTTCCGCAGCTTGCCTTACCAACTTGGCCCCAATATTTTCAACTGGGTCCTCTAATTCAACCAATAAAAAGGCCAAAACCATAGCATTGAGATACATTTCATTGCACTGTCAATAACAATAAAATTTGACTCAGCCATAACCCTTTCCTTTTATTGTTGTGAAAATATTTATGCATTACTCTAATGTGGCTAGTCCATAGGCAAAGTAGACCACTGGGTAACAAATATGTTTCCTTTCACCTTTGAGTTTTCAAATTATGCCTACCAAATCTAAGACATTTAAGAGGGGGAACTAATACAACGGTAAAAAGAAAACCAGAGCACACATCTACAAATTACCTCCTTAGCTATTGTCACACCATCATTAACTATTTTCAGAGAATCATGCTTGCTCTCCAAGACAACATTTTGCCCTTCGCCCCAAGGGTGACTCCGACAAGATCAGCAAGTTTGTTCACACCGCCTGCAAGACAAATTGACAATGCTTTCAGTAAGTGTGCAATTGAATGCCAGACCATATGCCAAAACAACCCTCCATGAAAAAATAAAATAACACATTAAAATCGAATATAAGTGGACAAGGAAAGATCCACCGCAGTGAAGTTTCACGTGCAGGTGACCTTCCTTTAAACATAATTTTTTCTCTGACCTGCAATTTTTTTTTCATTGAGCCATCCTTGTTGAAGTACAACTCCTTTTCCATAGCTCTTGTATTAACTACCTTCTCTCTGTCGCGTAATCTCAGAGTCCCTCTTCTGCTTGAGCGATTAAAGGAAATGGGTGAAAAAGCTGAAAGAGAAGACAATTGTCTGCCATAATTATCAAACATTGCACCCAACTTCTTCCCCTTTCCATTGTTACCCAATGAGGTAGATGTGGCAATTGTTGTCATACTGCCCAAAGCAGAGGCCATCTTATCTTATGCTGAATATAGAATTACAAGATCTTTATATTAGTATGAACCTTAAAAAACATGACTCCCATTGCTAAAAACCACTTTTAAGTTGTAACAGACAAACTAAACAACTATCGCAACTTTTGGCAACTTCTGGAGCATTAAGAGAGAAACAACCAAAGAGAAATATAACCACAATCCTCATTTTAATGAGACCGGACTATATATTTGCATTAAGATAATAGAAAGAAATCACGACTATATTAAGGCCAGCACAAAACAATCTTTAACCAGTGTCTCTCGCGGCCTTCAGGTTGCCATGCTATAGGTTGCATATTTTTAATTTAAATTCTTGACCTCTCGTGCCCATCTATGAATGCATCCAATGGGATATCTACATAAAATGCTCCTTTATATCCCCAAAAACAAATTCCCTACTACAAGAGCACCAATATTGATGGATCACCCCACACCATCCCACCCACTAGAAACGGTGAAAAGGGAAACCCGAGAAAACTTCTGAAATATCTCAAGATGACTATATGGGTGGTTCTTATGAATCAACCAACCATTCAGAACATGCTCATCAATCCAAACCATGAGTATTATGTGACGATATTCAAGCAGGCACTGAATCGGATTTCTAAAGCTATGTTAGAGAAACCCTAAACTCTCACTGAAAATAGGTGAAATGTGGCACCACTCAGAGATTTACATGTGCCAATTGGTACAAGTGGTAGAAAATTGGCATGCTCAAACAACGAGGTGATGCAGGAATGACATGAGGGAGAAAATATCAGAAAAGCCCCAAATCTGGAGAACTAAAGCTCATCACCAACCTGAGATTGACAACTTTGCATGATGTAACCTATGAAATCGTAAATGGAGAAATCATAGTAACAATAAAGTAACCTATGTAACAATAAAGTCGGATTCATCCTGGGAGTGGTAATGGGAGAAATCATAGTGAACAACAAGAAACATGCAGAGTTGCTTACAATCAAATAGATGAAAAAACACATACAAAAAACCTAGATAGTAATCATGAACAAGCTTAAGATTGAATTATGAACTGTAAAGGAACTTACAAAATGTGACATTACGAACCTGGTCAAGCGCACAAGCAAAAATATCTTGGACATGACCCTGGTTGACAAGTTGTATTGCTCATGATGCAAGAGGATTTGTACCTGCACTGCCAAGTCAATCAAAATCCATCATTATCTATACAATAAATACAAGTAATTGATGTGGTATTTTTTACTCTAAGATGCATTCTTATGATAATGTTAGAACATATGTTGAAAATGTCAAAACATACCTGAATAAGCTCCTCTTCGTTTCAAGAACAATTTATTGGAGTCGCATGAACTTGGAACAAGCCTCCCACGATCTGAAAGAGTAGCAACTAAGTCAACGGTGACTTTTTTGTTGCTACGCTGGATCGAGGGAGGTTTGCTCCAAGATTAAATTGCTCCAATAAATTATTCTCTACTAAACAGGGCCAACCACGTGAAGGTGGAAGCTCTTATGGCCCCTCCCCCTCCCCCCTCACATCACTCTCAATTCCCCAATACCCAATCTATATTTCATTTTTTACTTTCATGAGCATAAAAAAAAATATTCAATAACTAATAAAAAAAACAATTCAACAAAAAGTACGCAAGGAAACATTGCAATTAATGCTTGACATAAAAATAGTATGATAAATGAGTTTTTTTATATAACGCAAAAAACATTCCAAGTATGGTAACGTTTGTCTTATAATAATACAATATTTTACATTGTCAAATTTTCTTTTTCTTCTTCCTATTTTTAAAGCTCCTAATTACATCATCAATATCATCGTGCTCTGCTCCTATTTCGTGCCTTTCGACCCGCACTGCTGACCTAGTTGCGTATTCATGATGTCTGGGCTCATCTAGTGACGGGGCATCGCCTACAAAAACAGATAATATTAAATTTTAATTGTCAGTTTTTAAATATCATTGAACTAGTTCGGTAATATTAATAAAAAAAATTGCAATGAGATTATTTACCTGGTGCACCAGTTGTCGCCGCTGACCTAGTTGCGTTGTCACGATGTCTGGTCTCATCCAGTGACGGGGCATCGCCTACAAAAACGGATAATATTAAATTTTAATTGTTAGTTTTTAAATATCATTGAACTAGTTCGGTAATACTAATAAAAAAAATTGCAATGAGATTATTTACCTGGTGCACCAGTTGTCGCCGTTGGGACTGTTGCCCTGTCTTCCTCTCTGGTGGTAAGATCCTCAAGGGAAACATTCTCTGTCATTTAAACAAAAAACGTTATAAGGACAACCATCAAAGTATAATTAGAAAAAATTATAAGTGGAAATTAATTACCGTCACGACCCTCACTGATAGTAGCATTGTCGGCCTGGTCCCCACTACAATGATCAGGTTGCACGTGAGGATCATCTACATCTGGATCTAAAACTGGGTTATTTGCCTCGTCGGTAGTGTTGCTCCCCTGATTTAAACAAAGTTGTTAGACATTAAATTTATGGATGAAAACAAACATATTGAAAGGTTAATGTTTTACCTTATCGGGCATTCTGGATCTTGGGACTTGCCCCAAGCTTATGCGACGTTCAACTACGACTTGATAGCCGAAATGGAAAGCGATATTTTTATCTTCCTCTATATTTTCTGTCCCGAAGTCATCACCCTACATTACATATGATTGTTTATTTTTAATCATATTTGATAGGATTACAAAAACGTTGGAAGGCGATACAATTAATTATAAGATGTTTAGCTACTTAATTACAATTCTTGCAGCTAATTTCAAGTAGCCGCCCTGGCCTAGCTTGTGATGGCCCTTTTTTTCAATCCTAGCTTTGGTTTCCTTTGAGGTGTCAGGCAACCTAGCATCAAAATATTGAAGTTAGATATGACGTAGCACACTTTTATTTTAGACATAGAGAAAATTAAAGCTATTGAATTAAAGTTGTAATTTACCTTGCGGGTCCAGTTGGTATTTTTCCTTCTTTCTTTGCCCTTTTCTCTTTTTCGTCATGGATGAGTGCTCTCCACTCACTCTCTGGAACTGTGAGAGGACGCTCATATCTAGGGTTAAATTGAAATTGCATCCTATAGGTGTCCCTGGTATATTTCAAATATTTTCTGGCTACCCGAGCCACCGCTGTTCTGTCAAATGTGTCGACCCCAAAAAGGGCTTCTAGATAATCTAGAAGTTCTTTTTTCAGGTTGGAATTCTGGGAATTCCACCCTGTGCGTATGGTTGGGCCAAAAATTACCAACGCGTGGCTCTCCAGAAACCTGTAGAACTCATTGTTTCCAACACAGAAAAAAAAAAAAAAGAAGAAGAAGAAGAAGAAGAAGATATTATCATTAATTTAAAAATAAAAATCATGATAAATATGTTTTAGATAAAGTACATGAAATAGTTAAAATATTAAAATTTACCTGGGAGTTGTACATGCTTTATAGGGACACTCTCATCGTTCACCAACAACGTGCCATTAATGGTCCCTGTGGAGCTGACACGTGTAGCTCCAGGAAACGCAATAATGTAGTTGGCCATATCAGCCTCATCATTGCCAACACGTTTAGCAGTTGGCTGGGTGTCTGCTTGGGCAGGGTGTGTTTCTTGGCTAGCACCTAAAGGAGTAGAAGGTGTACGAGAGGTTTGTTGGGCAATCTCTTGCCCTTGTGTCCCACTACCACCAACATCGGGTTCAGCAAGTGCCAGAAAACGCTACATACAAAAGAACTTTTTGTTATTTTAGTCAATGTAAAAATTAAAAATCAAACTATCACAATTCATCTCATGCAAAACAAAAAAAATATCCTTTTGACTTTTTATTATTACCTGATATCTTTCTAGCTGGCTCATAAGATGTTGTATCCTCTCTTCTGTTTCAGGTGTTTGAGGCGCGTCTATCAAAGTATTGAATTCCGACCTTGCATCTTGTGCCTTTTTCTGCAACAAGAACACTGGAGATAGGGATGAAGAAAGCGCTTCCTCAAAGAGGGAATCATCAGGCGTACCATGGCTAGGTGTCTGCATATTTGAACAAAATTAATATTATTTCAATTATGTAAATCACTAAAATACCTGAAGATAGAGCAATGCTGGCACTTTACATGTTCTTTCGCTGGCCTCTTTCCGCGATCATCCCGTCTCGGGGTTTTTCCTGCACTGCTCTGATCAGTCTGCCACATTGCAATAAAATTATAAATGTAAAAACTTGAAAACACAAAATGAAAACTGAAATAATTTCTAATAAGACACCGGAAGACAGAGTTAGAGTTTCAAATATGCCTTGCATTGAATTCAGTCCTGGAAACATGTCATTGCACATTCAGGCACCCAAACATTCACTCCATGAATGATATATTTAAGTAGGCTTCTCCTATTCTGGGAAAACACCATACCTATAATGCATTCACTTGCATGTATAAAGGGAAAGGAAAACATGTTTTCATACAATGGTGACAAAGGCATATTGGGGAAAGGTATCTTCACTTTTTATTTATGTTGTTCACCCACACCACTCTCGTGTTTTCACTAATCCTGTTTTGTCATTTTTGGATTCAAATTAAGTTAAGGCCTTAAGTATTTTTTGACCTTTCGGTGTAGTTTTTATAAGTGGCATGTATGGATTTTCCATTAATTCTGCACTTTTTCTCTTCATGCGCATGTTTCTCTGGAAATCAAATGCATGATTTAGTCCCATACATTTAACAAGTTGTTGGATCAACTCCATAGGAAATATCATGTTTCCTATTCAATCAAAATTTATCTCAGTTAGGGTAGGTAGGAATGTTTTCCCTTTGTATTAATAGGGCACTTCTAGCTTGCATTTTTATTATATCTTTCAAATTTTGTGTCGTTTCAATTAGGGCATGAATTTTTGCAACTTTCAAGGTGAGAATGAACAAAGACAAATTTTTGTGATGGATGACTTTATATGAATTCATGGCCAAAGGAAAAGGCACTAATCTACTTCTTCAAATATATATAGTTCTCATTCACCTCATACGGAGATGGTCCCTGATTTTGAGCCAAATGTTGCAGCAAAAAGTTCCCCCCCTCCATAATTTGATATTCAATGGAAATTTCTTAAATTGATGATGGGGCATGATTATGGAACATTGGCACATACATATATAATGGAATTCCAAGATCATGATATATGTTTGCATATTTTTATGGAGGTGGTGGAGCAAAAAAGAGCTCAAATAGAGCTGAAATTTTTCACATAAAAAGGACTGTGGGCTTGACTAATGGTTCCATTTAAAAAATGATATCTAGACAGAGAATAAGTGTAGCATGCAAACATGCATTGAAAATCCATCTGAGTTTGCATTGTATTACTTATGATGGATTCAAATTTGGGTTTCAAAATGCCGGGTTATGGCATGATTTTGTCGAGAAACCCTTAGTTGGATTCTCATGTTGGTTTAATTTATATTTTAAGTTTGTTTTGCAATCTTTGGGTGATAGTAACTCATGAACTAGGTTACCAATGTGTAACAATCATATTTCAAGAATAAAGTTGTGATTTTTTTATATTGTTATTATTATCTATTAGCTACGAGTATTGACACCTAATGCCTGGAATTTTGACATCTTGATAGCATGGATAATTTCGAAAATGTTTCTAGTAATGTTAACATAATAACTATCATTACGTGTCTTCACTTTTGTCACCATAATAGACCTGTGATATGGACTCGTCACACAAATTCATATGCTATGTCCCAACAAGTTCAAACTGGTTGAACCTACCTCATAGTGTGGTTATTAAGGACAAGTTGCTTGGTATATAACTCGATAGCATAGACCGCATTTTAGTTCTAAAAGGAATCCTCAAGTGTCAAAAAAACTTCACAATATGTTCTACTATAAAGCCTTTTGGGATACCTGAAATAATATATGTATCATTGATGACTTTTAAAGTATGACAAGATCGAGAGGGAAAGGAAATCAATGGAAGAGTGATCCACCAATGAGAACCTAGAATTTAGCATCAGATGAGTTAGAGTCTAGGAAATTGAAACCCTATAATTTTAATTAGTGATGAAGGACATCACATAGGTAATTATATTTTCATGTATAATAACCTGTTAATTCAAATTTAAACTACATAATATGAAAGGCATACCATAATTTTTTCCACGTAAGTCCAAACAACCTATAAAAAGGGAAAACCTTCTTTTTCCATGGGAAATAATTTACCTTTCCTTTTCAAGATAATCTAAATGACAAAAAATACATAGACTATCTTTACATTCTTGGATAATGTGAAAGTGGAAAGGAATACCCTACACAAGTGATGCACACATGTACATTTGAACACTAATAGATTTTTGTAGTTGAAATGTAATGCTTGTTTTCATTTAAATGTAGGGTTTTTAAAGTAGGGAGAAATAATGGCTGCTAATTTAATAAGAGTTTCTTTGGGAAAAATTTAAATCTTGTATTGGGTGATGAAGACAATAGAGGGTATTGAATCTTGATTCTTGACATCTAGAGAACCCTCTGACCTAACACAATCCAATGGAATTGATAAAAAAACCCAAATAGTTGGCTTCCCCTATGGGAAGGAGGAAGGGCTTGCCGGTAAGAACTTACCATTTTTGCAGAGGCAGGGCGAATGTTTATTCACTGCCTGCCGGGGGCGGGCGAACGAGGGCGAATGCGGGGGCGGGTGTTCGGGGGGCGGGGGGCGAACGGCGAGGGCGAATGCGAGGGCGGTGTTGGGGGCGGGGGCGAATGCGGAGCGAATGATGGTGCACGGGGAAGGGGCGGAAGGGGCGGATGCGAGAGGCGGGTGGGGGCGGGGTGTGTTGCCAGGCTCGGGGGCGAATGTTGAGGGGCGGGTACATTCTCGCAGACGGGCGAGTCTCGGGCGAATGTTGTTATAACGAAGGCGGGCAAATGCGAGGGCCAGTGTTTCGATGCCACGCAAGAGCGGAGGGCGAATGCGCGCGTGATCTCGGAGATTGTTAACAGCACACATGTACATTTGAACACTAATAGATTTTTGTAGTTGAAATGCAATGCTTGTTTTCATTTAAATGTAGGGTTTTTAAAACAGGGAGAAATAATGGCTGCCAAATTAATTAGCGTTTCTTTGGGAAAAATTTAAATCTTGTATTGGGTGATGAAGATAATAAAGGGTATTGAATCTTGAGTTCAAAATAGAGAGAACCTATAGCCTAACACAAACACGATCAATGAAATTGACTAAAAAAACCAAATAGAAGTCAACCCTACTATAGGAGGAAGGGCACAACGATGAGAACTTATTTTGCAGAAGGCGAGGGCGGATGCACAGCCTAGGTCTTCAACAGAACAGGTGAATGTGAGGAAAGAAATGTTGTTGTACACCAAGAGGCCGGGCGAATGCTATTACCGCAGGCGGGCGAATGCGTGCGTGATATCAGACGTTAATGTAGCTATTGCGACGGATACGAAACAATAAAATCATTTTTATGTAGCACGCATATAAGTTTCGAATTTTTATGTAGCGCGCATATAAGTTTCGTATTTTTATGTAGCGCGCATATAAGTTTCGTATTTTTATGTAGCACGCATATAAGTTTCGTATTTTTATGTAGCGCGCATATAAGTGTCGTTAT
The DNA here is from genome assembly GCA_034641835.2 of Pinus albicaulis. NCBI lineage: Eukaryota > Viridiplantae > Streptophyta > Pinopsida > Pinales > Pinaceae > Pinus > Pinus albicaulis. The sequence goes on from CM076584.1 coordinate 1,477,536, forward strand.
ACCGACGGCGGAAAAAGCGTCGCTATTGCGACGGGTGCCTCCAAACGTTGTAACTGCGACACCTAGACATTGTGTCGCACTTGCGACATTTGGAGGCAATCGTCGCAATAGCGACGTTTTGGGCCATAGTGTCGCAATTGCGACGTCTTCCTCCAAATGTCGCAATTGTGACACGTTTCTAAGTGTTGGTATTGCGAAACTTTTCTATAAACGTCGATATAGCGACGGTTTCGGGCGGGATGGAAAAAATTTGGGGAAATTTCCGACATTTGGTCAAAAGCGTCAGAACCAAGTGTCAGAATATCCGCCAAATGTAGTAGTGGTTGGCTTGTTGTCGTTCGTTTTATAAACTATAGACGGAGCCTGAAGTTGGCCAGATATCCTTCGAAACGCTTTTGCTCTGCATTAGCGAAGTAGATCAAAGCTGCTTCAGTCAATCTCCGGTTTAGTTTGTAAACTGAACACCTGGAGCTTTGTCTTGTCTTTTCGGTTGATTCTTGATTCTGCTTGCTTGATCAGCTCTTTGGGCTGGCTCTTTCTGTGAATTTGGCTTTTGGATAGCTTGATCATCATTGGTCTACTTGTTGGATTTCTCTTTTTTATTTTTGACTGGTAAACTCGAATGGCGCGCTTTTCAGCTTGACAGTCGCGCCCATTGGCGCAGGTTGCTAGTGTATTACCCGCGCCAATTCTATTCTGGCGCTAGTTTCAGCCTTACAGTCACGCCAATCCTGTAAGGTACTAGGGTTTACTCTATTTTGAGCTTTCTGAGCTTGATCTGTGTCTGTCTCGCTTTGAGCCTAGATCACATGGTTCATTTGAGTCTTGGAGATTCTACTTGAAGTGGTGAAGTCTAGTCTTGGTTGGGAGAAATTCTTTGTTTTTTCATTTTCAGGCGTTGGCGCTTGTTGTCAGTTAGAAACCCGCGCCAATTGGCCATTGGCACTAGTTTTCAATGTGCAAGTCGTGCCAGTTGGCGCTAGTTGTCAATGTACAAGTCAAGCCAATTTCAGGGTGTGTGAAAATTGAGATTGTTTCCCTAAATCCTTCACCAGTGTGTCTTTCCCTTCCGGTCTTTTCCTTGTATGAGTATAGATTACATTGCTCATTGTTTGGGATGTCTTATCTCCATGATTGTTTGATGTAAAAGGGAATGAATGCCTTGTTTTGATCTCATGCTTTGGAAGTCCTCTTTGTGTTTGACCTCATATGTCTTGTCAACTTTTGAGGAATTTTGTTACAAAGTGTTTTGAAACAACAATTGCATTCTTAGTGTTTACATCTCTTTTGCATTCATCCTTCATTAAGGAGATTTGCGTTCTTTTAGTTTTCATCTCATATTTTTCTTTTCGTTAAAATGCATTAGATCACATTGCATTGAAGAGTATTTTGAGATTTATCATTGAACTTAGATCACATTGTTTAATGATTGAAAGCTAAAAATCGCTTTGAGTGCATTCTCTTTCATTAAAAGTGTGCATTAAGTAGATTCTCATTTCATCGAAAAATGCATTGAGTGCATTCTTATCATTTGAAAAGGAAAAAGGAAATTGTGCATAGATTACAATTGCATAGTTTTCGAAAAAGAGGATTTTGCATAGATTACATTGCATTATTCGCATCGTTGAATGTTTGGAATTACTTTTGGATAGTGAAAGTCATCTAGTTTGGAAGGATTTCGTTTGCAGTGTTGTTGTTTGTTGCATCATTGTTTGAAGCTCTTCCCTTAACTAGATAGCATTCATCGAATTGAAAAGTTTTCTTTTCTCATATAGCTGCATATAGGAGATTGTCAGATGACATACGGTAGGGCCTTGAAACTGGAACATAATTGAAGATCAACCATAAAATTTACTCAATTTACCTAAGGAAGCATTGAAACATTAACGAAACATTTAGAGGTCTAGGTTAGAGACGTGTTCCGGCGTCGTTAAACCTAGTAGATGTCGTTCGCCTCTTGGCTTTAGACAGCACTAGTACAGACTTGTGCTCCCCATACCGTCGCGTATATAAAGGGAGACCCCACTAGGTTTCTATCCTTTATCCATAGGAAGCCGAGTCTGCCACCTTATACCCGTGATACACCGGACACAGCATTCAGGGAGACTGCTTGCACGTACGTTAAGTCCTTGGTTGATTTCTCTTTCATTTTGAAACCAAGGTGTATATTGCAATTCACGGTTATTTGGTACGCCCTTTACCTAGTATTCCTAAGTAGTCATTTGATCTTTTCTGACTCTTTAAATTTGAAAGGATCACCAAGCGCTTGTCCTTTCACGCTTGTGTCAAATCTGAAAGAGATAGAGTCACCTTTCATCCATTTCTCGACTCTTAAAACATGAAACGGTGAAGTTTCTAAGTTTCAATGTGGTAAAATAAATCACCCGCGATCACATGCCCTTTTAGAGTTTGCTTGTTGGCCGTTTGATTGTGTGCCTTGGTTTTTAGCCCGTGTGCGATTTTGAGTTGTTTTGATGGCAACTTTTCCAGAGTTCATCAACCAAGGAATCCCCTCTGATGGGAATCCTAGTCATTTTCCTCCTTTTGGAAATGTTGGTGCTCCTTATATGGCAACGTTGTCCCTTCTTGGGTTAACAGTTGGGTTGCCTGTTTGGTTGTTCTCAACCTCTGTGGTTCCGAATGTCTCGGCTACTGGTCAATCAGTGCCTCCACCTGAGCAACATCATGTTGATTCTAAGGTGGACCTCTCCCCTTCTTTGCCTGTTTCTGCGCCCTCCTCTTCTACTTCGCCTGGTGAAAGTCTAGATCTGAGTAACCAGGTGGCTAAGAAGAAGAAGAAGAGGAAAAAGAAGAAGAAGTCTGATAAGAGAGAGGCTAAGGCTGCAGCTATTGCTTCCGAAGCACCTCCGCTTGATAAACCTTCCAACCCTCCGTAGAAAGTCAAGTTCCCTTGCATGTTGTGCACGGGAAACCATCTTCTTCGAGATTGCCCTGGCATTCCCAAGGTGCTCGAAGTATGGTCCAACGATCATCCGCCATTGCCTTTGGCTTCCAGGAGTCAGGTTGGGGGCACGTCTTCAGCTAGTGCTGGTAAAGCTCCTAAGAAACAGGGCAAGATTACCAATCCATGTAAGTTGTGTGAAGGGAACCTTGTCATTCACCTTTTTCCTTATATGGATGAAGCCAAGCAAGTTTTGGACAACTCAGTTGTTTCCACACCACGCCTCCCGGCTGGTTATAAACAGCTTTCTGTGAGTCCTTCACCAATTGATCCTATGATTGGTCAAGAGTTATCCTTGGTCGATCCTGCTCCCCCGGAAATTCAAATTCAGGAATCCATCCCCGACCAACCTTTGGTCGTGGGATTGATCGAGCTGGCCCCGTCTACGGTGCACCAGGTCTTTTCCGTTGAGATTGGATCTCACACCCCTCAGGTTCTTCTTGTTTCTTCAGATTCCTCGGACCTGGAGAAAGATTCTCCTGTCCCTATACTTCAAGAAGAAGCTCCTTCACCTCCCGTGATGGAGGCCCCGGAGGATACCCCTCCCACCTTCGAGATGGAGGTCATGGAGGATGATCCTTCTTCTTCCGTAACACCAGGGGAAGACCATCTCGATTCAATGGTAGCCCCTTCAAGTAGTTTAGTCGCTTCCTTTCACTGGAGTCGATTTGCAGGATACTGCCTTCCGTCTTATGTGCCTTTCGAGATCACAGTACAGGATTTTGGTCTGGTCGTACCCAACACCATTATAGACGAAGGCGCGTCTGTTAGTATTCTATCCTCAACTACTTGGCAAGCTTTTGGCTCGCCGCCGCCTGTGCCTGTTACGCAGAATCTGTTGGCATTTAACAGAAGAACAAGTCAACCGTTAGGGATCCTTCCAAGGTTACCTGTTACTTTCGGAGGTAAAATTGTCCATATGGACATGATGGTTGTTCCAGGCCCCTTGGATTTCAAACTGCTCTTGGGGCGCGATTACACCTATGCCATGGGAGCTCTTGTCTCCTCCCTTTTTCGTGTGGTCTGTTTTCCGCATGAAGGACGGATCGTGACCATTGATCAGCTTTCGTTCTTTGGTCCTAATATGGCAGTTGGCCCGCCATCATCCCTTCATGGTTTTTATCCACCCGTTGTATCTGCCCCACCGCAGGTCAACTATGTGGCTACCTACCCCGTGCCTGTACTTAGTGACGATGCCGTCGTGCATCAGGTACTGGGGGCATTGGGTCCTGACTTCCAAGATGTTTTCCTTCCATCGGGAGTGGAAGTCTTGGAAGCGATGACTTCTTGTTCATTATGATGAGGTCGTTCAGAGCATGGTTCTTTTCCTGTGTCAAGCTCCTTAAAAAATGAAACCAGGTTTGGCCGGAGCAGAGTTCCTTGTCTTGTGTCAAGCTCCTTAAAAAATGAAACAAGGTTGTCGGAGCAGAGTTCCTTGTCTTGTGCCAAGCTCCTTAAACCATGAAACAAGGCGCTGAGGATAGTTCTTTTAATGTGGAAACCTCGTTAAAATAATGAAACACTTTCCTGTTCAATTCAATTCTTTTTTAAGTTCTCGTAAAATACCAGTCGAGTCTTTTCCTTACTCTCGTAATTTGAACCTTCACTCCATCTGCCTTTCATATGGATTGAAGCTTGGGGGGCATGCACCTCGAATTGAGTCACCATGCTGGGGGGCATGCTTACTTTTTCAAGCATAGTTTATTTCCGTTTTAAGCTTGTGTAAAAATGAAACTGGTTTCAAGCATAGTTTATCTTTGTTTCAAGCTTGTGTAAAAATGAAACCAACTTCAAGTAGAGTTTCCTGATTTCAAGCTTGTCTAAAAATGAAACCATTCCCATTTTACCTCTTGTGATTGCCATTTTTTCAGCCTTTTTTCCAGATGAGCCTTGGTTTTCTCACTCCATCGTCACTATCTTCTTGGCCGATCATACGCCTTCACTTGGTTGTTTCACCCCTTCCTGAGGAACCACTGTGATGAGTGGTCTTGTTAGCCAGCCTCTTGACCTTTATCTTGTTCTGAGCAGTTCCACCATTACCAGAACCAGTTGCTACCCTTTATACCACTCATTCCTCCAGGAGGAGTAACCTTTCAGCTCTTTTCTGACTCTCTAAACATGAAAATATTGACAAGGCCCTTGTCATTTCGATCTCGCTAAAGTGGCTGGGAAACGACATCTACCCAGTATACGTTTACCCCTTTTTCGGGCTGGGATATATTATTTACGAAAAAAGGAATACCCTAGCCTATTGCAACTACGAGGTTTTCTCAGACAAAGTTTTCTACCTTTTCGGGTCTGAGAAACTATTTACGAAAAGGGACCTTTGGAGTTTACTTTTCCGTTGTATTTTCAGACTCTCTAAACATGAAAATACACCGAGTTCTTCCTTTATCAGACTCGTTAAACCCCGATGACATTGGATTCAATCATAATGATGCTACTCGAGTCTTTCCTTCCTAGGGCTCGTTAAATGTACTAGGATGGATTTGTCCGAAGGACGAATTTATATGACAGGCATATGGTATCCTCTTCAAGCTTGTGTAAAAATAAAGAGGTACTCGCCAAGCATGGTGGGGAAACTGGAACCAACATCATTGTCGTGTCGGCAGTATGTCGCTCTTGAACATGGCACTTGTCTGCATTCGTGTTGGGTTGGGGACATCTCATCTTGTTTTTCACTTGCCTCCGTGGGTTTGGGTAATCCCTTTTGACCTCTCATCTGATCTTTGCCTTGTCACTATGACCTCTGATCTTTGATGTCAAATACTGCCAAGTCCACTGTCGTGTCGCTCATATGTTCAAGAGAAGTTGACCTCCGCAAAATTCCAACCTTCCTTTGATACTCATCTGATCCTGATTCACAAAGACATTATGTTCCTCTGTCTCACATCAATGATGTAGGAAACACTATGGCCCCTGTCTAGTCAGATCGCTTCTTGTCGACTTCAGCTCATTATCCAGGAAGCTGATCTAGAGACTCCCTTCTGGTACCTTAGAGCCTGCATGCCTCAATGGCAGGTTCTTCGCATTCGACGTGAGGTTTTCATCATTGGTCTCTGATCGAGTGATTTTGTCGGTGTTCAACGTCAGCTCATTGTTCACATGTCGTAGATTGTACCTGCAGTACCTTGAGGACCATTGGCATTAATGGTGGTACCTCTCGCATCTTTTAAAAGCTTTCATCATTGGCTGGTAATCAGACGATGTTCTTGCATGTTCGACTTCAGCTCACATATTTGCATGCTTGAACTTGTACTTTGTTCGGGTCGAGATGGAGTGCAAGACCCTAGATTCCTGTTTGTTACGGTCCAGGCTGCGATTTTGTGGATTATCATGATTAGTTACATGACTCACTCATTGGATGGATGCGATCATACCTGAGTCTATTTATCAATCCTCACTGGATGGTTGCGTCCATGCCTTGGATCTGGATTATTGTATACTCTGTTATGGATGGTTGTGCCCATACCACATGTATCATGTATCTGAGATATCAGTTGTATTTCTCCACACAGGTTTTCCGACGACGGAGTTTTCATTTGGACACGTTCTCGTAAAGCATTTCACCCCTCTCTCTCTCGGGCCTCATGCTTTAGGGGGCATCTGTTACACAGTAATTTGTCACTATCCCTGCAATCCCCGTCCCGCACATTGGAGGGCTCATTTCGTGACCTGTGAGCAGTGACATGGCTTGAAACCACTTTCATGACATCCCTCTGAACAAGAGCTTTCATTGCCCTGAAGACATCTCCTTGTGAAAAACCCTAAAAATGGCCCTTTTAGCATTGGCGCGAGCAGGCAGTTCAGTATCCGCGCCAATGGGGAAAATACTTCAAAGAGGCCGCGCTAGTTGGCGCTCTGTCCCAGAGTCGCACTCGTGCCAGCCAATTTAAGGAGTGTTTTTTAAAAATAAATGGCGGAAGTTTCGTCCTAACTGATCTAGGAACTGTTATCTATCTTGAGTTGGGAGGTTTGGCTACGGGTTTCCATAGAGAGAAAGTGGTTTGCCACCTCTCATGGAAGATTCCTTGAAGATAGGGCCAATCCCTCGATTATAGGGATCCCAACTCCCCTTCCTCCATCTATAAAAGCTTGCCCATCTCCATTGCAAGCTAGTCTTCAAGTTCCCAAATTTCCAAGAGCCTTATGCTGCAAGAGCCTCCATAATTTCCTTAAGGCCAATTTCAAGCAAGGAGACTATCGTCAAGATCCGAAGAGAGAGGTTTGTCCCATCCTTGAAGGGTTTTTTGAGACGTGTTTTGCTAGCGACCCGCCGAAGGAGGATTCAGCGTCAGAACTATGGTTGTAATTTTCCTTTGATTGATTAATGATAAACGACTATTGGTTATGGTTCCACTCTTGTTGTTATTTATGATGATGATTTATGTCCTTTCTGACTGAAATATAGTTGCATATACTGGATTTTACGCTTGAATTTGTTTTGTTTCTTGCGTGTGCAGGTGTCCCATCATGGAGATCATGGGGATCATGATCTGCCAGAGCTAAGGAACGGAAGCGCCAACTCTTCTACAAGCAACAGTGTTGGATTCCAGGTAAGCCTTCATTGCTAGTCGGTTTATTGCAATTAGGAACCTGCACTGTAGCATGTTTGATTGTTGCTAGACCTGATCTGGGCTAGTAGGGATCGCCTCTGTCGGCAGAGGGGATTTACCTCCACAACAAATTGGCGACTCCGCTGGGGAAAGTTGGCTTGTTGTCGTTCGTTTTATAAACTATAGACGGAGCTTGAAGTTGGCCAGATAGCCTTCGAAACGCTTTTGTTCTGCATTAGCGAAGTAGATCAAAGCTGCTTCAGTCAATCTCCGGTTTAGTTTGTAAACTGAACACTTGGAGCTTTGTCTTGTCTTTTCGGTTGATTCTTAATTCTGCTTGCTTGATCAGCTCTTTGGGCTGGCTCTTTCTATGAATTTGGCTTTTGGATAGCTTGATCATCATTGGTCTGCTTGTTGGATTTCTCTTTTTTATTTTTGACTGGTAAACTCGACTAGCGTGCTTTTCAGCTTGACAATCGCGCCCATTGGCGCAGGTTGCTAGTGTATTACCCGCGCCAATTCTATTATGGCGCTAGTTTCAGCCTTACAGTCGCGCCAATCCTGTAAGGTGCTAGGGTTTACTCTATTTTGAGCTTTCTGAGCTTGATCTGTATCTGTCTCGCTTTGAGCCTAGATCACATGGTTCATTTGAGTCTTGGAGATTCTGCTTGAAGTGGTGAAGTCTGGTCTTGGTTGGGAGAAATTCTTTGTTTTTTCATTTTCAGGCGTTGGCGCTTGTTTTCAGTTAGCAACCCGCGCCAATTGGCCATTGGCACGAGTTGTCAATGTGCAAGTCGCGCCAGTTGGCGCTAGTTGTCAATGTACAAGTCGAGCCAATTTCAGGGTGTGTGAAAATTGAGACTTTTTCCCTAAATCCTTCACCAGTGTGTCTTTCCCTTCCGGTCTTTTCCTTGTATGAGCATAGATTACATTGCTCATTGTTTGGGATGTCTTCTTGCTATGATTGCTTGATGTAAAAGGGAATGAATGCCTTGTTTTGATCTCTTGCTTTGGAAGTCCTCTTTGTGTTTGACCTCATATGTCTTGTCACCTTTTGAGGAATTTCGTTACAAAGTGTTTTGAAACAACGATTGCATTCTTAGTGTTTGTTTACATCTCTTTTGCATTCATCCTTCATTAAGGAGATTTGCATTCTTTTAGTTTTCGTCTCATAGTTTGCTTTTCGTTAAAATGCATTAGATCACATTGCATTGAAAAGTATTTTTTGAGATCCATCATTGAACTTAGATTACATTTTTTAATGATTGAAAACTAAAAATCGCTTTGAGTGCATTCTCTATCATTAAAATCATGCATTAAGTAGATTCTCATTTCATCGAAAAATGCATTGAGTGCATTCTTATCATTTGAAAAGGAAAAAGGAAATTGTGCATAGATTACAATTGCATAGTTTTCGAAAAAGAGGATTTTGCATAGATTACATTGCATTCTTCGCATCATTGAATGTTTGAGATTACTTTTGGATAGTGAAAGTCATCTAGTTTGGAAGGATTTCGTTTACAGTGTTGTTGTTCGTTGCATCATTGTTTGAAACTCTTCCCTTAACTAGATAGCATTCATCGAATTGAAAAGTTTTCTTTTCTCATATAGCTGCATATAGGAGATTGTCAAATGACATACGGTAGGGCCTTGAAACTGGAACATAATTGAAGATCAACCATAAAATTTACTCAATTTACCTAAGGAAGCATTGAAACATTAACGAAACATTTAGAGGTCTAGGTTAGAGACGTGTTCCGGTGTCATTAAACCTAGTAGTTGTCGTTCGCCTCTTGGCTTTAGACATCACTAGTACGGACTTGTGCTCCCCGAACCGTCGCGTATATAAAGGGAGACCCCACTAGGTTTCTATCCTTTATCCATAGGAAGCCGAGTCTGCCACCTTATACCCGTGATACACCGGACACAGCATTCGGGGAGACTGCCTGCACGTACGTTAAGTCCTTGGTTGATTTCTCTTTCATTTTGAAACCAAGGTGTATATTGCAGTTCACGGTTATTTGGTACGCCCTTTACCTAGTATTCCTGAGTAGTCATTTGATCTTTTCTGACTCTTTAAATTTGAAAGGATCACCAAGCGCTTGTCCTTTCACGCTTGCGTCAAATCTGAAAGAGATAGAGTCATCTTTCATTCGTTTCTCGACTCTTAAAACATGAAACGGTGAAGTTTCTAAGTTTCAATGTGGTAAAATAAATCACCCGCGATCACATGCCCTTTTAGAGTTTGCTTGTTTGTCATTTGATTGTGTGCCTTGGATTTTAGCACGTGTGCGGTTTTGAGTTGTTTTGATGGCAAATTTTCCAGAGGTCACCAACCAAGGAATCCCCTCTGATGGGAATCCTAGTCATTTTCCTCCTTTTGGAAATGTTGGTGCTCCTTATATGGCAAAGTTGTCCCTTCTTGGGTTAACTATTGGGTTGCCTGTTTGGTTGTTCTCAACCTCTGTGGTTCCGAATGTCTCGGCTACTGGTCAATCAGTGCCTCCACCTGAGAAAAATCATGTTGATTCCAAGGTGGACCTCTCCCCTTCTTCGCCTGTTTCTGCGCCCTCCTCTTCTACTTCGCCTGGTGAAATTCTGGATTCGAGTAACTAGGTGGCTAAGAAGAAGAAGAAGAAGAAGTATGATAAGAGAGAGGCTAAGGCTGCAGCTATTGCTTCCGAAGCACCTCCTCTTGATAAACCTTCCAACCCTCCATGAAAAGTCAAGTTCCCTTGCATGTTGTGCACGGGAAACCATCTTCTTCGAGATTGCCCTGGCATTCCCAAGGTGCTCGAAGTATGGTCCAACGGTCGTCCACCATTTCCTTTAGCTTCCAGGAGTCAGGTTGGGGGCACGTCTTCAACTAGTGCTAGTAAAGCTCCTAAGAAACAGGGAAAGATTACCAATCCCTGTAAGTTGTGTGAAGGGCACCATGCCATTCACCTTTGTCCTTATATGGATGAAGCCAAGCGATTTTTGGACAACTTAGTTGTTTCCACACCACGCCTCCCGGCTGGTTATAAACAGCTTTCTGTGAGTCCTTCACCAATTGATCCTATGATTGGTCAAGAGTCATCCTTGGTTGATCCCGCTCCCCCGGAAATTCAAATTCAGGAATCCATCCCTGACCAACCTTTGGTTGTGGAATCGGTCGAGCTGGCCCCATCTACAGTGCACCAGGTCTTTTCCGTTGAGATTGGATCTCACACCCCTCGGGTTATTCTTGTTTCTTTAGATTCCTCAGACCTGGAGAAAGATTCTCCTGTCCCTATACTTCAAGAAGAAGCTCCTTCACCTCCCGTGATGGAGGCCCCGGAGGATACCCCTCCCACCTTCGAGATGGAGGTCATGGAGGATGCTCCTTCTTCCGTAACACCGGGGGAAGAACATCTCGATTCGATGGTAGCCCCTCCAAGTAGTTTGGTCGCTTCCTTTGACTGGAGTCGATTTGCAGGATACCGCCTTCCGTCTTATGTGCCTTTCGAGATCACAGTACAGGCTTTTGGTCTGGTCGTACCCAGCACCATTATAGACGAAGGTGCATCTGTTAGTATTCTATCATCAACTACTTGGCAAGCTTTTGGCTCGCCGCCACTTGCGCCTATTACGCAGAATATGTTGGCATTTAATAGAAGAATGAGTCAACCGTTAGGGATCCTTCCAAGGTTACCTGTTACTTTCGGAGGTAAAACTGTCCATATGGACGTGATGGTTGTTCCAGGCCCCTTGGATTTCAATCTGCTCTTGGGGAGCGATTACACCTATGCCATGGGAGCTCTTGTCTCCTCCCTTTTTCGCGTGGTCTGTTTTCCGCATGAAGGACGGATCGTGACCATTGATCAGCTTTCATTCTTTGGTCCTGATATGGCAGTTGGCCCGCCATCATCCCTTCATATTTTTTATCCACCCATTGTATCTACCCCACCGTAGGTCAACTATGTGGCTACCTACCCCGTGCCTGTACTCAGTGACGATGCCTTCGTGCATCCACCGGTTATTGAAACATTAGATCTATTTCTTATAGATGTTTCCACTGTCAGGTACAGAGTCTTGGAAGCGATGACTTCTTGTTCATTATGATGAGGTCGTTCGGAGCATGGTTCTTTTCCTGTGTCAAGCTCCTTAAAAAATGAAACCAGGTTTGGCCGGCGCAGAGTTCCTTGTCTTATGTCAAGCTCCTTAAAAAATGAAACAAGGTTGTCGGAGCAAAGTTCCTTGTCTTCTGCCAAGCTCCTTAAACCATGAAACAAGGCGCTGAGGATAGTTCTTTTAATGTGTCAACCTCGTTAAAATAATGAAACACTTTCCTATTCAATTCGAGTCTTTGTTAAGTTCTCGTAAAATACCAGTCGAGTCTTTTCCTTACTCTCATAATTTGAACCTTCACTCCATCTGCCTTTCATATGGATTGAAGCTTGGGGGGCATACACCTCGAATTGAGTCACCATGCTGGGGGGCATGCTTACTTTTTCAAGCATAGTTTATTTCCGTTTTAAGCTTGTGTAAAAATGAAACCGGTTTCAAGCATAGTTTATCTTTGTTTCAAGCTTGTGTAAAAATGAAACCAACTTCAAGCAGAGTTTCCTGATTTCAAGCTTGTGTAAAAATGAAACCATTCCCATTTTACCTCTTGTGATTGCCATTTTGTCAGCCTTTTTGCTAGATGAGCCTTGGTTTTCTCACTCCATCGTCACTATCTGCTTGGCTGATCATACGCCTTCACTTGGTTGTTTCACCCCTTCCTGAGGAACCGCTACGATGAGTGGTCTTGTTAGCCAGCCTCTTGACCTTTATCTTGTTCTGAGCAGTTCCACCATTACCGGAACCAGTTGCTACCCTTTATACCACTTGTTCCTCCTGGAGGAGTCAAATTTCAGCTCTTTTCTGACTCTCTAAACATGAAAATATTGTTGAGGCCCTTGTCGTTCCGATCTCGTTAAAGTGGCTGCGAAACGACCTCTACCTAGTATACGTTTACCCCTTTTTCGGGCTGGGATAGATTATTTACGAAAAAGGAATACCCTAGCCTATTGCGACTAGGAGGTTTTCTCAGACAAAGTTTTCTACCTTTTCGGGTCTGAGAAACTATTTACGAAAAGGGACCTTTGGAGTTTACTTTTCTGTTGTCTTTTCAAACTCTCTAAACATGAAAGTACATTGATTTCTTCCTTTGTTAGACTCGTTAAACCCTGATGAAATTGGATTCAGTCGTAATGACGCTACTCGAGTCTTTCCTTCCTGGGGCTCGTTAAATGTACTAGGATGGATTCTTCCGAAGGACGAATTTATATGACAAGCATATGGTATCCTCTTCAAGCTTGTGTAAAAATAAAGAGGTACTCGCCAAGCATGGTGGGGAAACTGGAACCAACATCATTGTCATGTTGGCAGTATGTCGCTCTTGAACATGGCACTTGTCTGCATTCGTGTCGGGTTGGGGACATCTCATCTCGTTTTTCACTTGCCTCCGTGGGTTTGGGTAATCCCTTTTGACCTCTCATCTTCTCTTTGCCTCGTCACTATGACCTCTGATCTTTTGATGTCAAATACTGCCAAACTCACTGTCATGCCCTTTATATGTTCAAGAGAAGTTGACCTCTGCAAATTTCAGCCTTCCTCTGATTCTCATCTGATTCTGATTCACAAAGACATTATGTTTCTCTGTCTCGCGTCGATGATGTGGGAAACACTATGGCCCACCTTCGATCAAGGTCACTTCCTATTGACTTCAGCTCATTATCCAGGAAGCTGATCTAGAGACTCCCTTCTGGTACCTTAAAGCCTACATGCCTCAATGGAAGGTTCTTCGCATTCGACGTGAGGTTTTCATCATTGGCCTTTGATCGAGTGATTCTACGGGTGTTCGACGTCAGCTCATTTTTCACATGCCGTAGATTTTACCTGAAGTACCTTGAGGACCATTGGCATTAATGGTGGTACCTCTCGCATCTGTTAACAGCTTTCATCATTGGCTGGTAATCAGACGATGTTCTTGCATGTTCGACTTCAGCTCACATATTCGCATGCTTGAACTTGTACTTTGTTCGGGTCGAGATGGAGCGCAAGACCCTGGATTCTGCTTGTTATAATCCAGGCTGTGATTTTGTGGATTATTATGATTGGTCACTTGACTCACTGGATGGCTGCGACCATACCTGAGTCTATTTATCGATCCTCACTAGATGGCTGTGCCCATGCCTTGGATCTGGGTTATTGTATACTTTGTTATGGATGGCTGCACCCATACCGCATATATATATCATGTATCTGAGATATCAGTTGTACTTCTCCACGCAGGTTTTCCAACGCCGGAGTTTTCAGTTGGACACGTTCTCGTAAAGCATTTCACCCCTCTCTCTCTCTCTCGGGCCTCATGATTTATGGGGCATCTGTTACACAGTAATTTGTCACCGTCCCTGCAATCCCCGTCCTGCACATTGGAGGGCTCATTTCGTGACCTGTGAGCAGTGACATGGCTTGAAACCACTTTCATGACATCCCTCTGAACAAGAGCTTTCATTGCCCTGAAGACATCTCCTTGTGAAAAACCCTAAAAATGGCCCTTTTTGCATTGGCGCGAGCAGGCAGTTCAGTACTCGCGCCAATGGGGAAAATCCTTCAAAGAGGTCACGCCAATTGGTGCTCTATCCCAGAGTCGCACTCGCGCCAGCCAATTTAAGGAGTGTTTTTAAAAAATAAATGGCGGAAGTTTCGTCCTAACTAATCCAGGAACTAATATCTATCTTGAGTTGGGAGGTTTGGCTACGGGTTTCCATAGAGAGGAAGTGGTTTTCCACCTCTCATGGAAGCTTCCTTGAGGATAGGGCCAATCCCATGATTATAGGGATCCCAACTCCCCTTCCTCCATCTATAAAAGCTTGCCCATCTCCATTGCAAGCTAGTCTTCAAGTTCCCAAATTTCCAAGAGCCTTATGCTACAAGAGCCTCCATAATTCCCTTAAGGCCAATTTCAAGCAAGGAGACTATCGTCAAGATCCAAAGAGAGAGTTTTGTCCCATCCTTGACAGGCTTTTCTAGACGTGTTCTGCTAGCGACCCGCCGAAGGAGGATTCAGCGTCAGAACTATGGTTGTAATTTTCCTTTGATTGATTAATGATAAACGACTATTGGTTATGGTTCCACTCTTGTTGTTATTTATGATGATGAGTTATGTCCTTTCTGACTGACATATGAGATGAAAATTTATCGCATATTGTTGAAGAGATTAATCCCCTCTGCGGACAGAGGCAATCCCTACTAGCCCAGATCGGGTCTAGCAACAATCAAACACGCTACAGTGCAGGTTCCTAATTGCAAATAAACTGACTTGCGATGAAGGCTTACCTAGAATCCAATGTTGTTGTTTGTAGAAGAGGTGGTGCTCCCGTTCCTTTGCCTTGGCAGATCACAATCCTCACGATCTTCGTGATCGGACACCTGCACATGCAAGAAACAACATAAACGCAAGCATAAAATCTAGTATATACAACTATATGTCAGTCGAAGAAGACATAACTCATGAACATAATCAAGAACAAGAGTGGAACCATAACCAATAGTCGCTTATCACTAATGAATCAAAAGAAGAATACAACCATAGCTTCGATGCAGCACTCTCCTTTGGTGGGTCGTCAGCAAAACATTTCTCGATAAATCCTGTCAACGATGGGACAAGCCTCTCTCTCTGGATACTTGACAATAGTCTCCTTGCTTGGATTTGGCCTTAAGGGAATCAAGAAGGCTCTTGCAGCATAAGGATGTGAAATCTCTTGGGAACTAGCTTGCAAAGGAGATGAGCAATCTTTTATAGATGGAGGAAGGGGAGTTGGGATCCCTATAATTATGGGATTGGCCCTATCATCAAGGAAGCTTCCATGAGAGGTGGCAAACCACTTCCTCTCTATGGAAATCCGTAGCCAAACCTCCCAACTCAAGATAGATATCAGTGCAGGAATTTGTTAGGACGAAACTTCCACCATTTATTTTTAAAAAACACCTCTTAATATGGTTGGCTCGGGTGCAGCTCTATGACAGAGCGCCAATTGGCGCACCCTCTTTGGAGGATTTTCCCCCTTGGCGCGAGGGCTGAACTGTGGAACCGCACCAATGGAAAAGGAGCTATTTTTAGGGTTTTTTGCAGGGAGATGTCTTCAGGGCAATGAAAGCTCATCTTCAGAGGATGCAATGAAAGTATTTTCAATTCTTGTCTCTGCTCACAGGTCACGGAATGAGCCCTCCAATGTGCAGGATGGGGAATGGCAGGGACGGTGACAAATTGCTGTGTAACAGATGCCCCCTAAAGAATGAGGCTCGAGAGAGAGAGAGGGGTGAAATGCTTTACGAGAACATGCCGACTGAAAACACTGCCATCGGAAAACCTACGGAGCGAAGTACAACTGATGTCTCAGATACATGATATATATGCGTGGTATGGGCGTAGCCATCCATAACAGAGTGTACAATAATCTAGATCCAAGGCATGGACGCAGCCATCTAGAGAGGATCAATAAATAGACTCAGGTATGGTCGCAGCCATCCAATCAGTGAGTCATGTAATAATAGTCCACAAAATCACAGCCTGGATTCCAACAGACAAAAACCAGGGTCTTGCGCTTCATTTTGACCCGAACAAAGTACAAGTTCAAGCATGCGAATATGTGAGCTGAAGTCGAACATGAAAGAACATCGTCTGATTACCATCCAATGATTAAAGTTGTTAACAGACGCGAGAGGAACTGCCAATAATGGCAATGGCCCTCAAGGTACTATAGGTACAATCTACGGCATGTGAATCAATGAGCTGGCGTTGAACACCTGTAGAATCACTCGATCGGAGGCCAATGATGAAAACCTCACGTCGAATGCGACGAACCTGCCATTGAGGCATGCAGGCTTCAAGGTACCATAAGGGAGTCTCTAGATCAGCTTCCTGGATAATGAGCTGAAGTCGACAGGAAGTGACCTTGATCGAAGGTGGGCCATAATGTTTCCCACGTCATCGACACGAGACAGAGGAACATGATGTTTTTTGTGAATTGGGATCATATGAGAATCAGAGGAAGGTTGATACTTTGTAGAGGTCAACTTCTCTTGAACATATGAACGGCACGACAGTGGACTTGGCAGTATTTGACATCAACGGATTAGAGGTCATGTCGACGAGGCAACGAGCAGATGAGAGGTCAAAAGGGATTATCCAAACCCACGGAGGCAAGTGAAAAACGAGATGAGATGTCCCCAACCCGACACGAATGCAGACAAGTGCCATGTTCAAGAGCGACATACTTCCAACACGACAATGATGTTGGTTCCATTTTCCCCACCATGCTTGGCGAGTACCTCTTTATTTTTACACAAGCTTGAAGAGGATACCATATGCTTGTCATATAAATTTGTCCTTCGGACGAATCCATCCTAGTACATTTAACGAGCCCTAGGAAGGAAAGACTCGAGTAGCGTCATTATGACTGAATCCAATGTCATCAGGGTTTAACGAGTCTGAAAAAGGAAGAACTCGGCGTATTTTCATGTTTAGAGAGTCTGAAAAGACAGCGGAAAAGTAAACTCCAAAGGTCCCTTTTCGTAAATAGTTTCTCAGACCCGAAAAGGTAGAAAACTTTGTCTGATAAAACCTCCTAGTCGCAATAGGCTAGGGTATTCCTTTTTCTTAAATAATCTATCCTAGCCCAAAAAAGGGGTAAACGTATACTGGGTAGATGTCGTTTCCCAGCCACTTTAACGAGATCGAAACGATAAGGGCCTCGGCAATCTTTTCATTTTTAGAGAGTCAGAAAAGAGCTGAAAGTTGACTCCTCCTAGAGGAACGAGTGGTATAAAGGGTAGCAACTGGTCCCGGTAATGGTGGAACTGCTCAGAACAAGATAAAGGTCAAGAGGCTGGCTAACAAGACCACTCATCGCAGCGGTTCCTCAGGAAGGGGTGAAACAACCAAGTGAAGGTGTATGATCGGCCAAGCAGATAGTGACGATGGAGTGAGAAAACCAAGGCTCATCTAGAAATAAGGCTGACAAAATGGCAATCACAAGAGGTAAAATGGGAGTGGTTTCATTTTTACACAAGCTTGAAATCAGGAAACTCTGCTTGAAGTTGGTTTCATTTTTACACAAGCTTGAAACAAAGATAAACTATGCTTGAAACCGGTTTCATTTTTACACAAGCTTAAAACGAAGTATTATGCTTGGTAAGCATGTGCCCAGGCACTGGTGACTCAGTTCGAGGTGTATGCCCCCCGAGCTTCAATCCTATGAAAGGCGGTCGATGAAGGTTCCAAGTAAGGGGTAAGGAAAGAATGGTAGTAGTTTACGAAGACTTGAGAAAACACTCGGGTGGATAAGAAGGTAGTTTAGTGATTACTTGAGGTTGACACATTAAAAGAACTATCCTGTTGCTTGTTTCATGGTTTAAGGAGCTTGGAAGAACAAGGAACTTTGCTCCCGACAACCTTGTTCATTTTTGAGCTTGACATAAGACGAGGAGCCTATAGCGGCCAAACCTGGTTTCATTTTTTAAGGAGCTTGACACGGAAAGAACCATGCTCACGACGACCTCTGTCTGTGACAAGAAGATGTGGCCAAGGCTTGCTCAGGTGGAAGGCATCACGATAGGGACCCGATGCCCAGGATACAGGCACGTGGCCGCAGTGCGCAGAATACGAACGCGGGGTAGGTAGCCACATAGTTGACCTGCGGTGGGGCAGATACAACGGGTGGATAAAAACTATGAAGGGATGATGGCGGGCCAACTACCATATCAGGACCAAAGAACGAAAGCTGATCAATGGTCATGATCCGTCCTTCATGCGGAAAACAGACCACACGAAAAAGGGAGGAGACAAGAGCTCCCATGGCATAGGTGTAATCGCGCCCCAAGAACAGATTGAAATCTAAGGGGCCTAGAACAACCATCACGTCCATATGGACAGTTTTACCTCCCAAAGTAACAGGTAACCTTGGAAGGATCCCTAACGGTTGACTCGTTCTTCTGTTAAATGCCAACAGATTCTATGTAACAGGCACAAGTGGCGGCGAGCCAAAAGCTTGCCAAGTAGTTGAGGATAGAATACTAATAGATGCGCCTTCATCTATAATGGTGCTGGGTACGACCATACCAAAAGCCTGTACTGTGATCTCGAAAGGCACATAAGATGGAAGGCGATATCCTGCAAATCGACTCCATTCAAAGGAAGCGACCAAACTACTTGGAGGGGCTACCATCGAATCAAGATGGTCTTCCCCTGGTGTTACGAAAGAAGAAGGAGCATCCTCCATGACCTCCATCTCAAAGGTGGGAGGGGTATCCTCCGGGGCCTCCATCACGGGAGGTGAAGGAGCTTCTTCTTGAAGTATAGGGACAGGAGAATCTTTCTCCGGGTTCGAGGAATCTGAAGAAACAAGAAGAACCTGAGGGGTGTGAGATCCACTCTCAACGGAAAATACCTGGTGCACCGTAGACGGGGCCAGCTCGACCGATCCCACAACCAAAGGTTGGTCGGGGATGGATTCCTGAATTTGAATTTCCGGGGGAGTGGGATCGACCAAGGATGACTCTTGACCAATCATAGGACGTCTTGAGAGCATCAAAATACTTCTAGGTGATCTCATCCCAAAGGAACGAGACACCTTGCTTTAGTAATCGCGTGAATCCTTTAGCCACTTCGACATAGGTAGGTATAAAACGGCTCAAAAAATTAGCCTTCCCCTGCAGACTCTGCAGGTGATGTAATGAGTATGGAGAGGGGAGATTAATGATAGCCTCAACTTTGAGCGGATCGAGGCGAATCCCATCTTTGGAAATGATAAACCCCAAGAGTATACTAGAATCAATGTAGAAGACGCACTTATACGGATTTAACCGAATGTTATAGCATTGACAACGAAGAAATATTTGACGAAGATGGTTAGGGTGGTCCTTACGTTTCGCTGAATGAGTCGGAAGGTCATCTAGATAAGGTTGAACGATGTGCTTAATATCATGAAAATCATATGACATCGTCCACTAAAATGTGGCCCCAACATTCTTCAAGCCAAAAGGGAGCTTCTTATACGCAAAATTACCCTAAGGACAGATGAAGGCAGTCTTGTGTTGATCGGTCGGGAGAATTTTAATCTGGTTATAG
Source organism: Pinus albicaulis (assembly GCA_034641835.2). NCBI lineage: Eukaryota > Viridiplantae > Streptophyta > Pinopsida > Pinales > Pinaceae > Pinus > Pinus albicaulis. Next base: position 1,497,193 of record CM076584.1, read on the forward strand.
CCAGAAAAGTCATCCATGAGGGAAAAGATCTCACTCCCAGCGCAGTCATCAATCATCTGATCAATAAAGGGAGTAGGATAATTATCCTTAGGACAGGCTCGGTTTATGTCACGATAATCAACACAAACCCAAATGGTACCCTATTTCTTATCTACAGGGACAATGTTGGACACCCATTCTGTCAAGGGAATCGGATAGACGAAACCAACGTTGAGAATTTTTTCAACTTCACCTTTAATGGCAGCAGCCTTTCTATGGTGCACAGGACGAAGGCACTGACGAACAGGCTTCGAACCAAGGTAGGTAGGAATCTCATGCACCACTATACTAGGGTCGATGTCGGGCATCTATTCGTAGGACCATGCAAAGACCTCGCGGAACTCGCGGAAAAGGCTAGTATAAACCTGAACTTCATATAAAGAACAGGTGACCCCAATATGGATGTTCTTGATGAATCCTGGTTTCAAAGAAATGTCGATAGGCATATTTTACGTGATGTTACTCAAGTTACCCTCTGTAAAAACTTCATGTGTCAGAATAGGCGTTTGAAGTGGAGGAGAAGGAACCTGAGATGCAAACCTCTCAAGATAGGTAAACATGGCCCCAAGGCCAGGCATGAATGAGGAATGATGATGACTATCATTCCACGGAAGATCCTCGAGAAACATAGTTTCCATGATGGCTTCATTGAAGGGAAATATCTCTTTCAAGGGGTCGGGCGAATCTGAATCGTTGAGCCAAGGGGATTGAGAATAAGTGTCTAGAGACATGCTCAAAGGAGCATGATCAGAAGGCGGAGGTTCTAAATCCGAAACAAGTTCACAATAGTCTATCTCTATTGGACTTAATGGCATCGAATCTCCAAAAGAATCGATCTGCTCAAGCGAAGGGATGATCCATGGGTCGTCAGACTGAGAGATCATATTAATCTGAACATTGTTGGGTGGAGGAAGAGGAAAAATACCCATGAGGGTAGGATCTTTGAAGAGACCTGGCCCTACGCTCTCGTAGGGAGTAGGAATTTTATCCACATATGGAATGTTGATCTCGGAATAAGAAGTGAAGAACGACAACTGATCAATAGTTAAAAATCTTTCCTTCGTGCGATTGAAAGAGAGTGGATGGAACGCACAACATGGCATGAGTCCAACTGTGACCGAGGAGAAGATTGTAATTGAGCTTGGCGTCAACTACTTCAACCTTGAAATTGATTGTCTTCCCTTCTAATGTAATCGGTAAAATAGCAAGAACACCAAGAGATTTAGATTCTCTTCCATCAAATGCTTCAAGGGCATTTGGTGATGAATTCAGGGTTGGAGAACCAATGGCTTTCCAACAAGCAGATGACATGACGCACGTAAATAAATCCCCTTTGCGGATAGAGACGATCCCTTTAGCCCTAGAGTGGGTCTAGAAATAAAGGGACATGCTAAAGTGTTGCTTACTAATTATTGAATGGATAAAAGACACGATAGATCGACCTACCTAGAGTCCAACGCTATCGTCGTTGCTGTAGTGGTGGTGGCCTCTCGCTCCTGCCTCGGCAAGTCACAATCCTTCTGCCATTACGCTTGGATACCTGCACATAGAATAAGAAACAATAACAGCATACAAGATAACAACATTTCATTCATAACTATTAGCCAGTCAAAGAGGGCTAAACATATTTCATTAAACAAACATCGTAACACAAAAGTGGAACCAAATAGTAGTCATGTATATAAATGAATAGAAGGAAGAGTTAGAACCAATGCTTTGATGTCGCAGTCTCCTCCAGCAGGGTTCAGGCGAAGCGCATCTCAGATTCTCATCAGGGAATTCAGACGGGATGAAGGCATGGACTCAAGCTCTCTCAGAAGTCATGGACTCAATCTTCCTCAACGTAATTCCTTCTTATTCTATCTTCTCTAGTCATTCAGCTATAGTATGTTTAATTCTCCAAGTTCAGCTAGATTGTTCTAAGAGAGATAGCTTCTTTTATAGAGGAAAAGGAGGAGGTTAGGATCCCTACAAAGGTGGGAGAGAGGCCTATCCTTTAGGGAGTTCCCATAAGAGGTGGAAACCATAAACCTAAAGGAGGTAGTCTGTGGTTTATCAATTCAACCACTCCCAATGACTCATCCTCGAGGTGGTTAGAGTGGAATCTTCGCCTCTATTTTTTTTTTTAAATCCATAAACAACTTGGCATGGGTGGTAAACTGGGAAAAGCGCTAGCTGGCATGGGGGCTAGTGTTAATTTTCCCCTTTGGCACGAGGGCATAACTGACTACCGCGCCAAGGCAAAAACAAGGGTTTTTTAGTCTCTGCTCAAGGAATTGTCAATATGAGGAATGTTACTCTCATGTAAAGGGACATAATGATGGTATTTGCAAGGCATGACACTGGTTATTGATCACAGAAATGACCCTCCAATGGGCGAGATGGGGATTGTAGGGATAGTGACAAAATGTTGTGTAACATATTCCCCCTAAAGCATGAGGTCCGAGAGAGAGGGCATTAGGGGAATTTTGAGGTCTAAAATGGGCATCCTAAGAAAAATGTACAATCAAAATTCACATTATGAGAACCAATCACATTTTAGGGGATGCCATCCTCCTTAATGGTTGAGGTGGCATTGTTTGAGTTAAAGGTACTTACTTGTCACATTCCCAATGGTAGATAAAAACTCATGGTTAACCATGGTAGTGCTCTAAGTACTATTAAAGTAATAAAGTAAAGTACTCATAATAAATTCCATTTCATACTTTTTGAATAAAATATTATTATTGTCATTTCATATTTTTTGAAAGAAACAATGCATATCCATGGTAGTGCTCTAAGTACTTTTAAAGTCATAAATTGAAGTACTCATAATAAATGTCATTTTATACTTCTTGAATAAAATATTATTATTGTCATTTTATATTTTTTTGAAATAAACAATGCATATCCCTACATGTTACATGTTATATATAGTATATTAATTACATGTTATTATATTATTTTAATTGTATAAATTTTAATTAATAGTATATTATATAATTAAGAATTTATGAATTTATATTTATATTATATTTTAAGTTATTTAAGTACAAAGGACAAACACATTAGTTGTTCAATAATAATGACTTTATTCTTGGGAATATTATTCTTATTTATAGTCACATCAATACAATTGTTTTATTAATTTTATTTTTGTACAACGTTTGAATTAAATTTAACCATGGTTACATGGATTTTGATGCAAATAGTGAATTGCAAATTTATAAATATTATTTTATTGGTTTAACTATTATTTTATTATTTCCTTAGGAGGCCCATTTTAGACCTCAAAATTCCCCTAATGAGGGGCGAAATGCTTTATGAGAATGCATTCGAACCAAACACCACTGTCGAAAAACCTGCAATTACGAATACAAATAATATCTCTGATACATGAACATGTGGTATGGGCCCAACCATCCATAATAGATTATGTTGGGGTTCCCATGTTTTGGCCAGATTGGCAAGACTAAAAGATGAGACAACATCAGAACCACTTTCAGACCTCAGGATCTAGCCCTCCTGGGTCTAGAGAGGGATCTCTCTAGTTTGAGCAAAGGTTTATGTCTATGAGGCTCAAATGTTATGATTTTAGGCTAGTTATAAGGCTCTTGGTTTGTTTGTTGACGGTTTGTTTTGGTTGCTGATTATCAGGAAAGAAGGGTTCAATGTAAGACCAGAATGGGCAAAGAGGGATAAGTCAGAGGTGAAATGTTCCAGGGATTATTCGAAACCATTGGGTAATGGAGTCAGGAAAGGATTTGCTTTCTAATCAACAGGCAGGCTTTCGATTGGGCTAGTCATCTGAAACATAGGATCTTCAAGATGATTATGTGATATGGAGAGTAGGAGGGAGGAGATAACACAAATTTCAGGGCACAAAGTTAAATATCAGCAGGTCATACAAGGATCCTAGTGTACAGGGCTAACACTAATCCCCAGTGTTCCCAAATATTCCAACTAAATCTATAACAAGAAGCATCTAAGAGCTGAATTCATTTAATTCATACATCATAGAGCAGGAAATAACATCTACTACATTGGTTAAACCAACTGAAATCATGTCTCAGATAATACATTCAGAAGAGAAACATAAATGGCAACGAGAGCAGAAACATAGGGTACCTAACAAGGGTAAATCCTATGCCAATATTCTGATGCAAGCCAGTAGAAATGAAATGAAATGAATATAAACACGGAGATAGGAAAACATCACCGCTGCTTCAGATCAGGATCCAAAGAAATGTGCTTATCATATTAAATAACAATACCAATCAAGTACAATATTGCCAATAGCTACATTCGCTCTAAAACATCTCCTTCAACCTATCTTACAATCTTTACAATGACTGCCTCAAAGAAACTACTTTCAAGACCGATAACTGATCAACAACTTTTACACTCTGTTTTTCTATGAGTTTTATAGTCAAGAGAAATAAAAGGAGGTAGGTAGAAAACTAAATGCAAAGATTAACACTTAGAAGCGAGGGCCAAAGCCCATTCTGTTTTAAACTCAGAGCATTAACCTCTGGAAATTTTGGGTGCACGAATGATCTCCTTCAGGCTTCCAATTACTCTGATATGGCCCTGAATGTACTCCGACTGCAGTACTGTGCAGTACTTTGGTGTATAAACAAAACGACTGAATGGACTGCCATGCTTGTTAAATAAACGCTTCTGATAGCATAGGATTGTTGTAAAGGGGGGGGAAACCTTGCTTGAACACAATATAAACTGAAACAATAATGTGTACTGTGTCCTTGTTCTAGAAGAAACATTCTGTTGATTTGAACCCTAATTTCATGAATCTTTGCGTGTTGTACCTTCTGCATGATCCTTAGGTTCACTGATCTGTTGCTTTGCCTCTAAACCTGTTGTATTAAGGTTCAATCCTTCAATACTGAATGCTAAAATTTTTGATCATTAGAAGGTTCTCTCTCCACTGCTCCATAAATGTCTCGATTTGCAAGATCTGGGCTATAATGGCGTCGGATGGGCTTGCGAAGTTTCAAACTCTGTCCTTTGATGGAATTTATACTGCCGCCACCTTTCTTGACATTTCCCTGTAGTACCAGCTCCCAGATTAAATTATGTCTGCTCAATGCACCGCTTACAATGATTCCTATGAATCATGGTGGTTTTCCGCCTTTCTGAAAACCCTGCAAAAACACGCAACTTGTTAAGAAAAAAATGGAGGTGGTGGACGCAACAGGGGGTGGCTAGACTGACTACGCAGACTGGTTAGATGGCGAAAACATCGTGGAAGACCCATAGTGTGGTGGAAACGATATGGATTACAGTCGGGAGGTGACGCGGGAGGAAAATGAATGAAAACCTTTGAATCTCCAACCTTTGAACAAATATACGAAACAGGAGGGCGGACGTACGGCGGGACACGTGGAGGTGACGTGGCGGGACCGGGCGACGATGGAAGAGTCAACGGCGGGGACAGATCCAGACCGTTGGATTTGCGAGGAGATCAACGGTTGAACATGTGATGGGGGACGACGATCGGTGGGCCCGAGGTACGGAGACTATGGGTTAAACCCCACGCAGCTTCGTCGATCGATGACCGTCGGATGAGGCTCCCAAGATCTAACGGCTGATGTGAATATCGCTGCGCGTCCTGTACCGAACGATAACGCGCGATGGGATAGTGGTTTTGAAATCGTACAGGAGCCATGCGTCGAGAGGTGTATGGAATCGCTGGCCGATGAGGAAATACTGCCAACCGCCCGAAGGCGGTGCGATAGAAACTGTCGGGTTTTGAAATAGTGCGCTGCGGGGACCACCGGCGGGTAAACTCCGGACTGTTGATCTGGCGGTGAATGGACGGCGATGGCGCGATCGATGATTTAAATGGGGGAAAACACGGGCGTTGTGGAATTAACAATCGTCGTCCGATCTACAAGATCAATGGTCAGGGACACTCCCGATACTCATTGGAGATTACCGCCCTTCGAGCCAGCGCTCGGTCATGGCGCAGGGTTACATAAAGAGAAAGGTTGCGGGCTAGTGGAGAAGGGGCTGAGGCCTGTTATATGGTCCGAAAGTGGGTTTTTAACCCTTTTTAATGCATTTGGAGGCCCAAGGAGGGTAACCGTAGGGGAAAAGAGGGGGATTTAGGCACAATCAAGGGAGTAGGGATGTTTTGGAGGGGATTTCTGAGAAGAGGAACAAAGGGGCGAAAATGAAGAAATTTGCAAGTGTATAAAGGGCAGAATAAAACCTTTAGGAGCCTGATTTTTGGTTAGCAAGGCATATTGATTCAGAACAGCAGAAGGAAAAAGTCACAAGGCAGGGAACTTGGAAAGGCTGCAAGGATGATGTGTTTACAAAGGAAATGCATTCCTTACAGGCTTATGAAACAAATTAGCCCCTTGCTTTCTTGTCAAGAAAATTATAAGGGGCTAACAGTGGCTCCACATGGGGATGGCTTCTTCTTGAAGGAGTCAAGAATTCAGAAATTAAACTTTGGAGTAGGCCAGATGCCTGTTGCTTGGCACATCCCTTTCTTTCTTTGATTTACAGCTGCCACAATATGAAGAAACATCAGCAGACAAACTTTCCCCAACAATCTACCTACCCATACTACAATCCTAGCATTTTTCTTCTTCTAGGGTACATTTGAGCTAGCAGACCCTTTACATCATTTTACTTTGCAAACAGAAAGTAGACCTATTCTAAATCTACCCTTATTTCTCCATGAGACCAGATTAGACTGTTGGTCTCATTTGTTTCTCTACCTAATCTAGTATCTGCTGGGATTATACTGTCCAGCAGATTTCTCCTCTATATTCTAATACAGAAATTGAAAAAATAGCCAAGCCAGGATTAGACTGTCTGGCTTGCTGTGGACCATGGCATAAAGACAGTTGCACTCGGACAGAAACTTGCAAAACTTTGGAAACAAAACTTGAAGGCTTGAAATCTGGAACTTGTAGCATCCTTCTTTTCTTTTTGTGACTCAAGTTTTGAACATGTTAGAGTCACTTCCTTTTCTTTGTTTCAGCTCTGGTTTTGGGCATGTTAGAGCTGATTCTTCTTTTTTCTTTGCTGGTCCAGATTTTGGGCATGTTAGGACCAGCTTTTTGACTTTCTTTGGCTCAGGTTTTGAGTTTATTAGAGCCAATCCTTTACACACTAGAGGTTCATGTTTTAAGCATGTATGAACCTCTCTTCGCCACTTTTTTTTTTCTTGAAACATTTTCTCTTTTTCCTTTGAAAATAAAAGCTGCAATGGTATGTACAATGGAAATGGAGACTAGAAATTGTAAATTAGCAAAAGTAATGTTTAAGCATCCTGCCATTAACAGGACCCCCAAACAGCTCAGTGCCATCTAATTCTTGTAAGAAGAAAGCATTGGGACCCACGGTGGCCTGGATGAGGTATGGACCTTGCCACAAACTGTCAAATTTGCTGTGTTTTCCTTTGTCCTCTATTCTCGAATCCCACTTCAGAACTTTATCTCCAATTTTAAAATTAGCAGCTTTGGTTCTCTTGTCAAACAATCTCTTTATATTTTCATGAACCTTCGCTGCTCTATTGTAGACCTCTTCCCTTGTTTGCTGGAGATGGATTGTCTGATTTATTCTCCTCACCATGCTGTCTTCTTTTGTTTGGATCTCCTGGATCAGTTTGATCACTGGTATCCCAAGGCTGGTAGGGAATACTGCTTATGTTCCATAGACCAGCTGAAATGGTGACATGCCAATGGACCTTTTTGTTGTAAGCCTGTCAGCCACAAAGCATGTACTAACTTTTTATGCCATGATTTTTTGTTCTCTTCCAACAACTTTTTGATGATGATCACCAGGCTCTTGTTTGATGATTCAGCTAATCCATTACCTTGAGGGTAATAGGCAGTTGAATGACCAAGTGCTATTTGATACCTGAGACAAAAATCAACCATCTTTTTGGATCCGAAAGCAGTAGCATTATCAGTGATTATTTTCCTTGGCCAGCCAAACTGAGATAGGATGTGACCCTCTAGGAAACTAATGATGACTGAGACTGTGGCATTCCTAGTGGGTATGGCCTCTATCCACTTAGTGAAGTAGTCTGTGGCTGTTAGGATCCATTTTTGTTGTGCAGGAGAAGCAGGGTGAATTTCCCCTATGAAATCTAGGCCCCATTGCAGAAAGGGGCCTTCAACAGTGATGGGTTGTAGGGGTAAAGGGAGGAGTTTTCTTTTGCCTTCAAAGATCTAGAATTTGTGGCAGGCGACTATCATTTTATGGACATCATTGAAGAGCGTGGGCCAATAGTAGCCAGCTCTGAGTATTTTGTTTGCAGTGGCTTTCCAACTTAGATGGCCTCCACATTCTCCAGCATGAAATTCTTGTTTAACCCTCTCTTCCTCATTCTCAGGCAAACATTTAAGCAATAGGCCATTAGGATTCTTCCAGTATAAGTTTTCATTCACAATGCAGTAATTTCTGGTTTTTAGCTTTAAGAATCTGGCCTTGGTCTTTGATAATCTGGGAGGGGCATTGAGGTGTGTAGGCACATACAGAATGTCGAAATACCAAGGAGAGCTTTGAAACTTCTCCTCAACAGTGAGATCAGGAAATTCTTGTTGCTCATCTAAAGTATTTATCATGTTAATGTCTAGGGCTTGTAGGTTTGATTCAGCCATTAATTTATCTAAGCCCTAACCTTTAATCAATTTGGTGGGTTTTATCTCAAGGTCATACTCTAAGATCACAGCTATCCATTTGCCCCTTTTCCCATCTGGGTCTTGGGACAGTATATCTTTGACTATGACGTTGGGCACATAAGCTACAGTGTGAGAGTGCAATATGTACACCCTGAAGTCTTTCAAGGCCTTAACCAGAGCATAGGCCTGTTTCTCCATGATGTTGTATTTCAAGGGTGCATCTCTGAGTGCTTTGCTAAAGAAGGAAATTGGCTGTTCCATTCCCTCCATGTTTTTCTGCAGCAAAACTGTAGCCACTGTGTGCTCAGAGGCAAATGAAAAAATTAGAAATCTTTGGAGAAATCTGGGTTGATTAGGATGAGAGCTTGGGTAAGTGAAATTTTCACTGATTCGAAAGATTACTTAGCTCCTACAGTCCATTTAACTCCTACACCTTTCTTCAACATGTTAGTCATGTTCCTAAGGTGTTCAGCCAGATTTGGAATAAACCTCCTAAGGAAGTTAATCTTCCCAATGAAAGACTGTAATTCCTTGATGTTTCTGGGGTGTGTGATCTGTAGTATTCCCTCAACTCGTTGTGGGTCTATCCTGATTCCCTTCTCGGATATAATGTGGCCAAGGAGTTTACCCTCCTATAGCCCAAAGACAGTCTTTTTGGGATTCAAAGACAGACCAAACCTTTGACACTTTTCAAATACTTTTCTCAGATGTTTCAGGTGTTCTTCTTCGGTCTTGGAAAAGACGGTTATATCATCCAAGTAGATAACAATGAAGAGCCCTATCTCATCTGAAAATGATATGTCCATCGCTCTTTAGAAGGTGGCTCCAGCGTTCATCAATCCAAAAGGCATCTTCACATACATAAAGGTACCCCATGGAGTGGTAAAGGCTATCTTGAGTTGGTCTTATGGGATTACTAAGACTTGGTTATATCCGGAGAAACCATCTAGCAGGGAAATCCTCTTAGAACCTACTACCTTCTGAAGAATATGTTCCATTTTAGGCAAAGGGTAATTGTCTTTGAGTGAGGCTCTATTAAGATTCCTAAAGTCTATACACAATCTGATTTCCCCTATTTTCTTCCTCACAACTACTAAGTTTGATACCCAATCAGAGAATCTCATGGGCACAATTATACCTGCTTCATACATCTTCTTGATCTCTTTCTCTACTGTAAGAAATTGTTTAGGATTGATTCTACGAAGTTTTTGCCTAAAGGGCTTCTGATTTTCTTTCAAGGGTATCTTATGCTGAATGATATTTGTTTCATAGGCCTTTAAGTCCTCATAGCTCCATGCAAACACATCAATGAATTCCTTGAAAAGGTCAATGTATTTCTTCTTCATGTCTACAGGTAAAGACTTAGCCAGTTTAATCATTTTGGGCTTATCTTCAGTGCCTATGTTGCATTCTTCCACATCAGAGTCTGCATGTTCTATAGTGGGATTTCTTGCCACATCATCAAAGTCAAAAAGGTCCTCTAAGGGTACCAGGCCTCTGGGTATATTCTTATCTTTGGCCTGCAGCAACTCTACCTCTTCACTATCTGCATTTTCACATTTGTTCTGGATTTCCAGTCTGTTCATCTAAAGAGTTTATTTCTATGTTACAAAGTGTTTCTTCCTCATTCGAGGATTCATCACTTAGGAAACTACTGTCAGTTTGGGAGTCTGAATCAGAAAATTCGAACTCATTTCTGCCTACCAGGAAGTCTTCAATATGTTTATCACCTTCGAAGACCTGCCAATATTTTTTGTTGTCTGGCACAACAGGTCCGAATTTGGTCTGAATGATGATCTGTTGGTCACTAGGAGTCTTGGGGTAGGAACTGGCTAGGCAAGCTAATCCATTTGCAATGACATTCTAACCCCTAGGAACGAACACTAACTTGTATTCAACAAACGTTTTCAGTAGATCCATAGTGTCATTCCTATCTGCTCTCAGCCTAGGATGTTTCGTTGTGTATTCACCGTTCACCTGTTTAATAACTAAGTCTAAGTCTCCCCTTACGGCTATCCTACGAGCCCCTATTTTCTTCAATATATTTAGACCCAGGATCAGAGCCTCGTATTCAGCGACATTATTTGTGCATTTGAAATGCAGACTACAGGTGTGGCTCTCAGCATAGTCGTTTTTTGTATTGTGTAACCATACCCCCGCTCCGACAGTTCTCTTGGTGCATGACCCATCAAAGTTCATCACCCACAGGGGTTCACTCTTGGTTTCGGTGTCATTCTTTTCCCTATGGCTGGTTTCGCCATTATGTTGCGTTATAGGGTCTATATTGGGCTGTGGATCGCTTTGTTCCTTGTGAAATGTATGAGTCTCAGGGGTCTGGCCAGATGGTTGTTCAGGCTCTGTTTCTTGTTCACTCGGGGTTAGGTCTCCACCGCATATCCTACAGGTTTCATTGCAATTTTCTTCTTCGTTGTCCTCTAAATCCAGAGCAGCCATTATGTTAAAAAAAATAGCTTCTGCCTCTCCGTTTGTATCTCTGTTTTGGGACTCTGACCCTTCCAAGGATGAATCATTACAAAAGATGAAGGAATCAAGGTCTGTGTGTATAGAATAAACAGGTGAATTTTCTGGTTTTTTGGGGCTACTGACTAGGAATTTCATCTTTGTTTCCCTATACAGTTTTCTAAGTTGGCCAAAGATTGGGATTATGGCATATGAACCATCCATCTCCATTGTACCCTGCAGCTTGGCTCCCCATGATCTTGATAGTAGCATGCCATACTTGGGTGGCACATCTGCCACCACAACATCCATGACCATGCATTTAGCTGGGATTTGAGTTAAGCTCACACACAAGTCTTTGATCAGGCCTAGGAATTTTACTCTGCTAGAGTCAAATGAGTATAATTCTTTGTAGGGTTTGGTTATCTCTAGACCTAGTCTTTCCATAACTACCTTAGGCATTAGGTTGTGAGATGCTCCAGAGTCATGCATTGCATTGTAAAGGATCTTGTCATGAATGTTGAGGCTGATATAGAAAGGAGGAACTACCCCTTCCTGAAATTTCCCCTCTATCTTAGGTCCAAATAGGAGGGCGGGTTGATCATCATTTAAATTGACAGAGTCACCATTCTCACTAAGTTTCAAAGCCTTCAAAATCTGGCCTTTATATACATCCTGAGTGGCCAGCTCAGAAAGTGGGACAGAGATTTTAATTCTTGCAATCTCACTTTCCAAATTGAAAGTGGACTGACTCTTGGGAATGCTCATGTCTGTTTTATTTGCCACTGCCTTAGTGGCTGAATCAGTGGGCTGATTCTCATTATGTATAGTTTTTGTGACAATTTTATCAGGAGCACTAACTGCGGTGCTAGTGCTGCTAGCTGGTTTACCTTGTGCATTAGTGTTTTGGTTGTCTTTTTCTCTATTCTTTCCAGAACTCTGAGCTGCTGATTTGTTGGTTTCAGCAGTTGCTTTAGAATTTTTCTCAGGCCTTTTTTTTATGGTAGTCTCAGAAGCTTTGGGTTTGGCAGTTTCTTGACTCTTTTTTCTTCTAAGTTCATACTTTTCTCTGACCTGCATCATGGAATTTTCAAATCCTAATCTGTAATCTTCAGATTCCAACCATTCCTCCTCCCAACTAGAGGGTGAAGGCTGGTCTTCTTCTGAATAACAGTTATGGATTGAATCTTCTGTTTCAAACATATTAATTGTGTTTCCCTCAGACTCTTCTATGATTCCCTCATCTTCATCAAGAAAATTCTCTTGGAATGGGGGAATAACTTGTTGATCTGATTCTCTTTGTTTTTTGGGAGCGTTATTGTTTCTTCTAAAGTTCTGGTTCTGGTTCTTGTTCTAATTGCCAATGGTGACAACCATATTTTCCATCATTTGTTGTAACATTTCCACATTTTTAGACAGCTTATCATAATTTTGGTCAGATGTGGAGGCTACATTGTCATCTCTGTATGTTACCCTTCTCTCAGCTTTCAGTCTTGCTCTTTTCTCAATCAGGTTGGCTTCTATATTCACTGCTCCTTTCTGCATGTCCTCCAATGTGTTGTATTCCTTATCCCTAAGCTCATAGGCCATGTCAGCATCAAAGCCTTCAGGGCATTTTGCTAGGGCCATGCCTTGTGGAGGGAGAGCATTATAAATGCTGTTGAACCTCGTTGTGTAATTGTGGACACTCTCTCCTACGTTTCTCTTAAGGGTCATGTATTCTGCCAGGAGTTGGCGAGGATTCGCCCTAGTTTCCCATTTGTTTATGAAAGTCTGATATAAGCCCGGAAGATCATTGATGCTACCTGGAGGCAGGCCCTTGAACCATTTCTTCACATCACCCCCTAAGCTCTGGGAAAAGATTCTCATTTTGACTGTATCATCATCAATTTCCATGTAGTTGAAAGAATCCTCCATCTTATCTACATGTTGTTGGGCCGTGATGGACTCTTTTGCAGTTAAGTGTGGGATCTTAGACTGATAATCATTTGGTAAGGGTACTAGAGGCTGAGGTAACACTAGGGGTGCATACCAGGCTGCCATAATGATATTTTGATGAGGTAAATGGTTAACTTGGGCAGCTGGTATATGGATGACAAGGATATTATGACTAGCAGAAAACTGACGAGCAGACCTAGGGTGACCGAGCCCCAATTTTTGTGTGAAATGTAAATCAGGAGGTGTAGATGGAAGGGTCTGTCTATTCCCAAGGTGTCTACCAATTTGTTGTGGTGAATCAGGAAGCTCAGGGTCTGGCGAGTCTAAGATACTGAAGGACCTAGTTCTATGTAATCTGTTGGGTAGGCTTAGGTCAAGATGAAAGTGTGATAGAGTTGTAAGATCTTCTGGTGCATAATTAGCTCTATAGATGTGACTGGAAAAAGTTGATCTTTTAAGTGTAGGGGTTCCCTTAAGGATGTTCTCAGGATTGTCAACTATTTCAGGTGGGTCTGGGTCTGGGTAAGCTCTTGTATGAATGGTTCTAGAAGCCAGAATGTTGTTTCTGACCAAGCAGCTTAACCCTACTTGTTACTTCTACTGTGGTTGATGTTGTTATGGGGGTTGGTCTCCCAGTGGAATCTAATGTGAACCAAGATAATCAGCAGGCCTACTAATCACCAATGGAGTCTTTTAAACGTTTAGGGAACTATGGAATCGCCAAGTGGAAGGTTTAGGATATTTTTGGAGGGTACATTATCCACCACAGTGCTTATGAGGTGTCCTCTTTCAAGGTTATCTTCAAAACACAGCAAAATCTAACCAGAGATTGACTGGGAGGGCATTTACCAGATATGTCACCTCTGAAAGAGTGTGAGATCCGAAGGCTACCTGACCCTTTCCGGACTCTGTCCAAGAGTATGGGAAAACACAAAAAATGGTGTGGAGGTTGATGTAAGAATAGGAGTGTTTAACTACCAACCTAACCAGAGATTGTAGGTCTTTTGAATGCCTAAATATGTTTAAGGTGAAAAGCACTCAAGAGTTTCCCCAGTGGAGTCACCGTTATGTTGGGGTTCCCATGTTTTGGCCAGATTGGCAAGACCAAAAGATGAGACAACATCAGAACCACTTTCAGACCTCAGGATCTAGCCCTCCTGGGTCCAGAGAGGGATCTCTCTAGTTTGAGAAAAGGTTTATGTCTATGAAGCTCAAAGTTTAAGATGTTAGGCTAGTTATAGGCACGGGTTTGTTTGTTTGATTGTTTGTTTTGGTTGATGGTTATCAGGAAAGAAGGGTTCAATGTAAGACCAGGATGAGAAAAGAGGGATAAGGCATAGGTGAAATATTCCAGGAAATATTCAAAACCATTGGGAAATGGAGTTAGGGAAAGATTTTCTTGCTACTCAATAGGCAGGCTTTGAATTGGGCTAGTCATCTGAAACATAGGATCTTCAAGATGATTATGTGGTGTGGAAAGTAGGAGGGAGGAGATAACACAGATTCGGAGCACAGAGTTATAGATCAGCAGGTTGTACAAGGATCCTAGTGGATAGGGCTAACTCTAATCCCCAGTGTTCCCAAATCTTCCAACTGAACCTATAACAAGAAACATCTAAGAACTGAATTCATTTAATTCTTACATCAGAGAGCAGGCAATAAAATCCACTACACTGGTTAAACCAACTGAAGTCATTTCTTAGATAATACATTAGAAGAGAAACATAAATGGCAAGGAGAGCAGAAACATAGGGTACCTAACAAGGGTAAATCCTATGCCAATATTCTGATGCAAGCCAGTAGAAATGAAATGAAATGAGTGTAAACACAGAGATAGGAAAACATCACTGCTGCTTCAAATCAGGATCCAAAGAAATGCACTTGTCATATTAAATAACAATACCAATCAAGTACAATATTTCCAATAGCTGAATACTCAGTCTGAAAACATCTCCTTCAACCTATCTTACAATCTTTACATAGAGACTGTGTCTCAAAAGAAACTACTTGCAGTTCTCTGATCACTGATCAACAACCTTTACAATGTTTTTCTCATGAGTTTTATAGCTGAAGAGGAGCAGAGGAGGTAGGTAGAAACTAAATGCAGCATTAACCCTCAGAAGAGGAAGGGGGCCGAAGCCCATTCTGTTTTAAACTCAGAGCATTAACCTCTGGCAATTTTGGGTGCACGAATGATCTCCTTCAGGCTTCCGATTACTCTGATATGGCCCTGAATGTATCCCGACGCAAAGATTATGCAAAGATTTAGTGTAGTAAACAAAGGAATCGAATGGACTCGCCATGCTTGTGAAACGCTTCGAGAAGATAGGTATAGGATTGTTGTAAAGGGGGAACCTTGGTTGAGGTAAATATAAACTAAAACAATAACGTGTATTGTGTCCTTGTTCTGGAAGAAACATTCTGCTGATTTGAACCCTGATTTCATGAATCTCTGCGTGCTGTACCTTCTGCATGATCCTTAGGTTCACTGATTTGTTGCTTTGCCTCTAAACCTGTTGTATTAAGGTTCAATCCTTCAATATTGAATGTTGAAATCCTTGATCATTAGAAGGTTCTCTCTCCACTGCTCCATAAATGTCTCGATTTGCAAGATCTGGGCTATAATGGCACCGGATGGGCTTGCGAAGTTTCAAACTCTGTCCTTTGATGGAATTTATACTGCCGCCAACTTTCTTGACATTTCCCTGTAGTACCAGCTCCCAGATTAAATTATGTCTGCTCAATACGCTGCTTACAATGATTCCTATGAATCATGTCGGTTTTCCGCCTTTCTGAAAACCCTGCAAAAACATGCAACTTGTTAAGAAAATAATGGAGGTGGTGGACGCAACAGGGGGTGGCTAGACTGACTACGCAGACTGGTTAGATGGCGAAAACATTGTCGAAGACCCATAGTGTGGTGTAAACGATATGGATTACAGTCGGGACGTGACGTGGGAGGAAAATGAATGAAAACCTTTGAATCTCCAACCTTTGAACAGATATACGAAATAGGAGGGCGGATGTACGGTAGGGTGCGTGGAGGTGATGTGGCGAGACCGGGCGACGACGAAAGAGTCAATGGCGGGGACAGATCCAGACCGTCGAATTTGCGAGGAGATCAACGATTGAACTTGCGATGGGGGACGATGATCGGTGGGCCTGAGGTACGGAGACTATGGGTTAAACCCCACGCAGATTTGTCGATCGATGACCGTCAGATGAGGCTCCCAAGATCTAACAGCTGAAGTGAATATCGTTGCGCGTCCTGTACCGAACGATAACGCGTGATGGGATAGCGGTTTTGAAATCGTACAGGAGCCACGCGTCGAGAGGTGTATGGAATCGCTGGCCGATGAGGAAATACCATCAACCGCCCGAAGGCGGTGTGATAGAAACTGTCGGGTTTTGAAATAGTGCACTGCGGGGACCACCAGCGGGTAAAATCCAGACCGTTGATATGGCGGTGAATGGACGGAGATGGCGCGATCGGTGGTTTAAATGGGGGAAAACACGGGCGTTGTGGAATTAACGATCGTTGTCCGATCTACAAGATCAATGGTCAGAGGCGCTCCCGATACTCATTGGAGATTAGCGCCCTTCGGGCCAGCGCTCGATCATGGCGCAGGGTTACATAAAGAGAAAGGTTGTGGGCTAGTGGAGAAGGGGCTGAGGCCTGTTATATGGTCCGAAAGTGGGTTTTTAACCCTTTTTAATGCATTTGGAGGCCCAAGGAGGGTAACGGTAGGGGAAAAGAGGGGGATTTAGGCACAATCAAGGGAGTAGGGATGTTTTGGAGGGGATTTCTGAGAAGAGGAACAAAGGGGCGAAAATGAAGAAATTTTCAAGTGTATAAAGGGTAGAATAAAACCTTTAGGAGCCTGATTTTTGGTCAGCAAAGCATATTGATTCAAAACAGCAAAAGGAAAAAGTCACAAGGCAGGGAACTTGGAAAGGCTGCAAGGATGATGTGTTTACAAAGGAAATGCATTCCTTACAGGCTTATGAAACAAATTAGCCCCTTGCTTGCTTGTCAAGAAATTTATAAGGGGCTAACAGATTATATACAAAAACTAAGATCCGATGTATGGACGCAACCATCCAGCAATAAGGATCGAAAAATAGACTCATGTATGGTCGCAGCCATCCAATCAAAAGAGTCATGCAATAAGTCATGATAATCTACCAAAATCTGCAGCCTGGATTTTATCAGAAAAAATCCAGGGTCTTGTGCTCCATCTCGACCCGAACAAGTACAAATTCAAGCATGTGAATATATGAGTTGAAGTCGAACATGCAAGAAAATCACCTGATTACCAGCCAATGATGAAAGTTGTTAACTGGCATGTGAGAAACCACCAATAATGACAATGGCTCTCAAGGTACAACTGATACAATCCATAGAATGTGAACAGTGATCTGGCGTCGAACATCCACAGAATCACTAGATCGAAGGCCAATGACGTGTACCTTGCGTCGAATGCGAAAAACCTGCCATTAAGGCATGCAGGCTCCAAGGTACCAGAATAGAGTCTCTCAATCAAATTCATGGATAATGAGTTGAAGTTGACAGGAAGTGACCTGATCGAAGGTGGGCCATAATGTTTCCCACATCATCAATACGAGACAGAGGAACATGATGGTAGTGAAACAGGACCAACAGAGAATCAGAGGGAGGTTGAAAACTGCAGAGGCAAACTTCTCTTGAACATATCAGCAGCACGACACTGGATTTGGCAGTATTTGACATCAAAGGATCTGAGGTCATAATGACGTGGCAAAGAGAAAATGAGAGGTCAAAAGAGATTACCCAAACCCATGGAGGAAAAAATGACAAATGAGATGTCCCCAACCCGACATGAATGCAAACAAGTGCCATGTTCAAGAGTGACATACTGCCAACATAACTAAAACTTGGTTCCATTTTTCCCCCACCATTTCTGGCGAGTACCCCAATTATTTTTAAAACAAGCTTGAAGGGGATAGCATATGCTTGTGCTGTAAATTTGTCCTTCAGACAAATCCAACTGTTAGCCTCTCTAAAATAACAATAATAAATCCAAAATAATAAAATAATTAATTAAATATTCCTAACTCTTGGGTTGTTGGGTTGTTCCTCAAAAGATGGAGTTTGTTTAGGAACTCCTATCTTGGTGGGTTTTTGGTGAGTAATTAACTCAACCAAAAGAGACTAAGATAGAATGGACTATCTTCTCTCATCTATTTAAATTGTAAATTAAAATTCTTTTAATAAGAGAGATTACATGAGGAAGCCATGAGGCTTCTGCCTTTTCCGCCAGTCTGCCAGTGTTTTGTCTAGTTTGGTTTTCTGCAATGTGTTTATGAGTTGATTTAATTTGTATCATGTGGTATCAGAGCCTGTGATTAGAGGCCTGTGTGTTGTCGATTAACTGAAGGCCAATCCTTGAAGGCGTGCTGTGAATCACTGAGCAGAGATGTTGCTGTCAGCGCAAAGGAGGTTTTCTGAGAGCTGGTGTGCAGGCGAGTGTGAATGATCCTATAATCTGTGTGGAGCTCCAGAGATGTTGCTGAATCCGACATGTGTGGTATGAAATTTGTCTATTTCAAAAGCTGCAAAATCTGTGTGATTTTTTTAAAATTGATTGAGTGAACAACAAAAGAAAAAAAGAAAAAGAGCGCTGTGTATTTTAATTTTTTAAAGCACTTTCATGAACATCGCTTTCTGTGTTTTAAAGTTGAGATCCAGCGTTAAAGAACGGCATTTCTTTCATGGTGACATCGCTTTCTGCAAAGAGTTGAGATCCAGCATTCAGTTATTAATAATAGCAATTGGCATGGATTTCTGTTGATCAATAACAACATTCTAAACAACGTTTTTCTAAAAGTCCATTTTCTGCATTTGAACATCGATCCTGCACTTTTGGATTCTGCATTTTGAGCAAATCGATGGAATCAAACATTCAAAAAAAAAAAAAAGGCGTTCAAACAGCATTACAGATCAAGGCAGCGCTTCAAATCTGCGTTCTGCATTTTCTGAAGAGGATTATGCATCAAACAGCGTTTTTGGCATCGACCTCTGGCAAATCGATTCTGCATTTTCATTCAAATCGATTCTGCAAATTCCCTGCGTTGAGCATTCTGGCATCGATTGGATTGGAGTGTGTTTCTGCGTCAATCCAGTGTTTAAAATCTGCAGCGTTCATTTGTGAACCAGTGTTCAGTTAAGAACAGCGTTTTAAACCAGTGTTCTGCACAGCATTTTTAACCAGCGTTTTCTGCACGTTGAAACAGCCTTTTAAAATCTTTTACAGCATTTTTTTCTTCACAGCGTTTTTTGCCAGCGTTTTCATGTTGATGCAAGTGGTTTTTTGCATGTTTAGATTGAATCAGCGTCCTCAGCGTTTTAAATTATTTGATTCATTTGGTTCTAAACAACGTTTTTTTCATGGAACTATGATGTCGTTCTGGCCTTTCAAATAATGTCGTTCTGCCTTCGTTCTGTTCTGTCGTTGGGTTTACCGTGATGTCGTTCTGCCTTTTCAAATGTGATATGGTGCCAGATTTAATACAAAGTGTTATTTTCCCTTCGTTGATGTCGGTCTGCACTTTTAAAATAATTGAAACAACGTTTTAAAAATAGTTTTCCAGCGTTTCCATCAATAATCAAAGGCCGGATCGTTTTTGGATCACCTCTACATTTAAATTCCAGAGCCGTGGGCAGATTGAATTTCAATTGCATAACCGTGGGCAAATTACAGAGTCGTGGGCAGATTCCAGAGCCATGCGCAAATTCCAGAGCCGTGGGACTGTGTATTCGTTGTTCACATTGAGTTATTATATAAAACTGAAGCGCATTTTTTTTAAGTTGACATCTGACTCTTTCATTGGTGTTGAATGTAAACAATGGATGAAGATCGTGCGCATGGGCATTGGCATTAGATCGACGTTGACAGCGTTTAAAGAAATGTGAAAGGTTTGCAACGTTTTAAATTAAATGTGAAAGGTTTGACAACAGTGTTTGCCAGCGTTGTATTGGTAGAGCAGCACGCTGGTTGAAGAGCATATTAATCGAGGCCGTGACAGCAGTGTAGTGAACGTGAACACCAGAGGATGGACGACAATCACATCAAAAAACCAACGTTGAGCAAAAAGTACTTTATTTTTTTTTTAAAGGTGCCCTTTGTGAATTATTAAAAGTGTTCTTTTACATTTAAAAAAAAGAGCACATTCGTTCACTTTATAAGTGACTCCATCAACGTGAATTCACTTTTTTAATTTCACTTTATTAAAGGGACTACCTCAAAACATTTTGAATGGTAGTTTCAAAGAAATTAAAAAAGGGTTGATAAAGTGAATTCAGGGGTATTTTAAAGTGAATTCATAAATGTTTTAAATGAAACTTTAAAGAGAGACTTAATAGAGTCATGAGAGAGAATAAGTGGAGTTACAGTGTTTTTTAAGTGAATAGTGGATAATGTTAAGAGAGAAGTAGTGGAAAAGAGAACTATTTCACTTTACATATTTTTGGGTTCAAGAATTTGTAACAAAAATTGGAGAGATAAGGAGCATTTGTAATTATTTTTTGGAGTGATAAGTTGTCTTTTGTAATTTGGAAAGAAAACGAGTGTTTTCATTTGTATTTGGAGTGATAAGGGAAAGCCTTTATTGTAATTCAAAGTATTCCTTTACTTTGAGAGGGATCGTGTCATTCTCCATTCAGATTTTGACGGCGAGTTGTTTCAAAAGATTGTCAGCTTGACATTATCATTGCTTCAGATGATGTACTCAGTGATTAATAAAGATATCATTTTTTTGGTGTTGATGTGTCCTAGATCCGCCCGAAATTGAATAAGGGGATCTAAGGTACACCATGTGTGTTTGATGGCGCATGTGTTTTTTTTTGGCTTCATGTTGCTGTTTTTGATTTGTGTCTAGTTGTGACACATCAATAATTTCATCACATACATGAAATTCAATATCAGCAAGCACAACACAACAAAATAGCTGCAAGATCAACACATGCATCTGCACAAATTGAAGATTGTCTACATCAGCATTTTAAATCAACAAGCCAATTCACTTCATCAAGTTCATGTACTTGCACACTCAAAAGTCTACATCAGCATTGTTATACATTCTTTTCAGAACTTGTAATCAAATTCACTATGTTATGTTAATCATTAAAAATTCATTGTTAATGAATTTTCAAGAAGACAAGTGAATTCATTATTTTAAAAGTGAATCATTGTAAGCTTTCTTGGGTGCATTGTCGACAGTGTTCGACACCCTTCCTTTACACAAAATCAATTGAGTGCATGAGTTTTTTCAAACAAGCAACAAGTTTACATCTCCAAGCGAGCGTGATTTCAAGCAATTTGCGTCAAGACAGTACAAAGATCAAACCATCAAGCAAGCCAAAGTGCAGTTTATTGCAGCGACCATCAATCAACCAAGTTGACATCAACATCAAGCGAGCCAGAGTGAAGTTTATTGCAGTAATCATCAAACAAGTTAAAACAATCAACCAAGTTGACATCGACATCAAGCGAGCGTGGTTATTCATTCAAGTGAGCATGTCGTCATCAAGTAAAGTCAAGTGAGCGCTTAAACAAACGCGATCGTCATCAAGCGAGCGTGAATTCCAGAGTTTAAGCGAGAATATTCTAGCAAGTATTCCAAGCAAGTGCAATCAGCAACAAATCAAGCGAGCCTGTCATTCAAGTGAAACAGTTCAAAGTACGACATCTACAACAAGAGAGCCTGATTTCAAGAGCGCAAGTTCAGATGGCGCAACATATTCAACTGTTAAACATTCTTCATAGTTTGATCATCTCAAGCGATGAAGACATGGTGCACGTCAGCAAAAACACTCTTGCTGATCTTTCACGGCATCTACAACAAAAACATGAAACTATTGAGTTTCTTCAACTTGAGTCGCAACTTCAAAGGATTGAATTGCAAGAAAAGAATGATACTTTCAAGTGTTTGAACCATCCAGATGATAAGTCTTTGCACAATTCAGATGATAAGTCATTCATTCAGCCAGCTTCAAGTGTCGCAGCTGTTCCAGATCCAATTTCTTCCAAGTCCATCATCAGGCCCTGGGAAGAACTTCAGAATAACAAGAATCGACGAGGCTTAGGATATGTCCAAGATGACGCCAACTTACATATTCCCGATTATTCCAAGCCCATTCAGTTCGTCAGTGCGGGATTTCTTGAACAGATCCCCTCAGCACATTCAGAGACAGTTGCAGCCAACCAGCAGTGCATGCAACCCAAAGTTTCAGAAAAAGAGAATTCCACACAACCTGAACTTGAGGTCACACCGAAATGTTCTCATTGTCAGAGAAACGGTCATATGGAAGATCAGTGTTTTGATCTCCATCCCTGTAGCCATTGTGGCAAGTGCAATCATTCCTCAGACAAATGTCGCAATCGACACAAATCAGCAAGGTTGAAGATACATTATGAATGGATCGACCCTTGGGAATGGTCATCCACAGTTAAAAGATTGCTTCAGTTCTACAACCGCATACGATCACACATTGTGCAGCCCACACTGAAAAGATGATGGTACTCTCATACAATTGAATGGGGGAGTCCAATAGTGTAAAACTCCTACACCTGAAGGGGGGGAGTTCAGGAATATTTTATAGAGAAGCGTCTCTCCTTTCAGCTGACAAAGGGGGGAAAATGTCAATGAGATTGACAGTGGTTGTCAGACTGAAAGTCTCGACACAACCAACAAAAGCAGCCAGTGGGCGTCAACCAATTTGCTAGTGGGCATCAACAAAATTGCCAGTGGGCATCAACAACTTTGCCAGTGGGCAATCAACAAAATTGCCAGTGGGCATCAACAAATTTGCCAGTAGGCAGTCAACAAATTTTCCAGTGGGAATCAACAAATTTTGCCAGTGGGCAGTCGATAGCACAGAAGCAGTGGACAGTTTTCAGCACAGCAAAAGCAACAGTGAGTTGTTTTTGTCATCATCAGCTAGTGGGTTTTGAACAAATTTTGTCAGTGGACAAAGGATGTTGCTTTCATGCAAAGGACAGATGGATCCTTTTGCAACTTGGCACTTGATGAAGTTGTCAAGCGAAATTTAGACATGAATCAGACATACAGCTGACTCATGGTTTCTTCAGATTGCAGTTTTTCAGCATCCAGCTTTGGCGGTTTTTCAGGCAATGTTTTTTGAGGATCAACATGAGAACTTGGAAGATGGTTCCTTGTTCTTATTTTGGATTTGTCATTGAAGGGGGGAATGTTAGCCTCTCTAAAATAACAATAATAAATCCAAAATAATAAAATAATTAATTAAATATTCCTAACTCTTGGGTTATTGGGTTGTTCCTCAAAAGATGGAGTTTGTTTAGGAACTCCTATCTTGGTGGGTTTTTGGTGAGTAATTAACTCAACCAAAAGAGACTAAGATAGCACGGACTATCTTCTCTCATCTATTTAAATTGTAAATTAAAATTCTTTTAATAAGATAGATTACATGAAGAAGCCATGAGGCTTCTGCCTTTTCCGCCAGTATGCCAGTGTTTTGTCTAGTTTGGTTTTACGTGTGTTTATGAGTTGATTTAATTTGTATAGTAAATCAACGCCATGGTGACAAAGTCCGATGTCATCAGGGTTTAACGAGTCTGACAAAGGGAGAACTCAGCATCTTTTCATGTTTAGAGAGTTTTAAAAGAAGCTGAAAAAGAAAACTCCATCATGGCCCTTTTCGTAAATAGTCTCTCAGATCTGAAAAGGTAGAAAACAATATCTGAAAGAACTCTTAGTCGCGATAGGCTAAGGTATTCCTTTTTCGTAAATAATCTATCCCAGCCCGAAAAAGGGGTAAACGTATACTGAGTAGATATCGCTTCGCAACCATTTAATGAGTTTGAAATGACAAGAGTCTCATAAATCTTTTCAATTTTAGAGAGTCAGAAAAGAGCTGAAAGATGACTCCAGTAGTGAATTTTTCTTGTTTTTATCGAGTTCGAAAAAGTATAAAATTTAACTCGTTACTCCATCATTATGTCCTGAAAACCTGCTGCTACATAAGAGACACGTGTAAAACCCATTTTTCGAAAATAATATAATAAAATAATCCAAAAACATGTCTTAAAACCTAATTAGGGTTGTAAAATGTTATAAATTCCAAAAATGGTAAAAATAATTACTTTTCACATTTTACCTCTTGTGGAGAAAATAGTTACCCATTTTATTGTGTGATTTTGCGGCGACGATAGTGGAAAATCTAGCAGACCAATCGCAAATCTGTCAGTTCCAGGTAAGAGCCGAGATCTCTCCCTGCATTTTGAATCATTTCTTACTACCTGAAACTTCCAATTTTGAATTCTGGGGGAGGAAATATGAAAATTAAGGCATGGCGGTTGGCGCGAGTTTTGGGTAGGTAGTCATGCCAACCACCCAATTTTTTACACTAGGGCGCGCCCATTGGCGCGACTATTTGGGAAATAGTCGCGCCAATGGCGCAAACCATTTTTTGTGCAAAAATAAAGTCACAAACCCAAATCATTCACAAATTTAAGCGTCAAAAAAGGATAATACCATTCATATGAATGTGTTTGTAGGTAGAAAACGGCAAAATGGTGATAGAATGGAAAGAACGGGAACATAGCGAAGAAGATGAGCTTGCCATGGAGAATGAGAGATGCATGGAAGCTCTCAGGGACTGTGGATTGAAGAAATTCTTCTTAACGTCGTGTCTCCGTGCTCAACCAAAGTTGTTACAATATTTGATCAACACATGGGATGAGGACCAAGAAAATTTCATCCTTCGAGATCATGAACTTGAGATTGATGTTTTTGACGTTTACTTCATCGCAGGATTGTCACAGAGAGGAGCAGCACCGATCCTAACTAGTACCCGGCCTTGCATGGAGAGCATTTCTATGGTAATGGATAGAGTATGTCGAGGGGCACGGAAGGGAACATGAAGTGAGAAATTTGATATCCAAACTATCGCAGTCCTAGCACTAAAAGTAGTGCTACATACCATCACACGAGCTGCGGGATCACAAACACCGCACAAAGCAAAAAAAAAAAAGTTGCTTCTCCTTGTAGACTGTTTGACACCAATCATCTACAACTGGGCAGAGGCCATGATAATAAACATGAAATTAATGCTAACAAAATGCAAGAAGGGAAAATTGAAGCAATTTGGTTATGGGTCTATCATGGTATCATTCTTCCTGGAACGACTACCAATTTTTCAGCATCAGGAGGTCATAGTCCCAACACTACCAGCGAGAGAACCATGCATGGCCTGATGGGTGGCTTTGATGCGAAGGGTAGGGGGCGGTCAACAGATGTCCTGGAGACCAGAGTTCTTTGACTGGCTCCACAAAAATTTGATCATTGTGGAGTACTGGCCCTACTCTGGCACAAATTTTACTAGTGATCCGGACCTCCCACTCCCAGAGGGAGAGGATTGGGATGAAGATTTGGGTGAGACTCATTTTTAATTTTCATGATTATTATGATTTTTTTTGTTTATTTATGTTCTGACATTAAATCCATGTATTTGCAGATGTCGGCCCAGAGAGACCTGCAAGCATGTCTTCGATATCGAGGCAAATTCCTCGTGATTTCGACCCTCATGGTGAGGGAAGTGAGGAAGAGGAGCTCATGCACAACCTATAGGATATCACACGTGGAGTCCTAGATTATGCATGATTCAACGATGTTCCTCACGCCTACTAGAGACATACCGTCAGGGTGCCAAGTCATATTCACCGCTTCCTGAGGCAGCTTGTACAAGAAGTGACATGTTATCATGAGCATCACACCGATTAGACACCTAGGCTTTATATCTGCATTTTTGAGAGACATGGTGTCTCAGGATGTAACAGAAACACACATATTTTTTGAATGTATGATGCACACTGATGAAAACACGCGACATATATATATACATCTATTTTTCTACATGGATCCTTTTCACATGATGATGATTTTACAAATTACGCAAATTTCTATCTAATAAAATGTTAGCCATTGTATCAGTTAATGCATTCATTCGTCTAAGAATATGTTGATATGTGATAAAATCAAAAAGTCTTTCCAACAAATGAATACGTAAATACAATCTCAAAATGTATGGGTTTCTAACTGAATAATAGTCATTGAGTTGCAGAACAACAAGCTGTGAATCTAGATTTACAAGCATTACGCATATGCCGAGATTGATTGCCTCAGTTAATAGTTCAAGGACAGCACTATATTTGGCGACATTGTTTGTAGTTCGTCCTAGACAAATACCTTGCAGTTCTATCAACTCACCAGCAGGATCATAGATTACCCAAGCTGTTGAAGACAAATTCATGGTACTGCGGGAAGCACCATCCGTGAAACCGACATAAGGGGTAATAGACATATACACAAATAAGAAAGACCCAAATAAGCAGGGAAATGCTTCCAAATCACACCAAATCAAAACATGTACAAAAATTTAAAAAAACACCTATGTACATAAATCTTGCATG
The DNA here is from genome assembly GCA_034641835.2 of Pinus albicaulis. Classification (NCBI taxonomy): domain Eukaryota; kingdom Viridiplantae; phylum Streptophyta; class Pinopsida; order Pinales; family Pinaceae; genus Pinus; species Pinus albicaulis. Next base: position 1,523,762 of record CM076584.1, read on the forward strand.
AATGACTCATGCATAATACTTTTTGAGATACAACTCATTTATGGGTTGTTCTAAAGGATGACCTTCGTAATCAATGAGCTCATAGGCCCCATTCTGCAATACGCATTTAACAATGTAAGGCCCATGCCACATGGGTTGAAATTTACCTGCCCCCAGCTTATCATGAGCTTGGTCGTACATGAGGATGATATCTCCTTCAACAAAATAACGAGGGGAAACTGATTGGTCAAAATGAGCTTTGACTTGATTTTTCTGTGCTTCAATAACCAGAGAAGAAAATCAGCAGGTTTCATCCAACCTTTTGAGATAAAGGAGATTCTCTTCTTCTAGTGAAGTGTTCGGCAGTAATTCAACAGCCAACTTGAGTGAAGGTATTTCACATTCAATCGGAAGAGTAGCTTCCATACCATAAACCAAATGAAAAGGGGTGAATCTGGTTTCACTCTTAACTAAGGTTCGGTACGCCCAAAGAGCTGAAAATAACATGAGATGCCAATTGGATTTATGCATCCCAATCGTACGCTGAAGCATGGTAATAAGAAATTTGTTCACGGCTTCAACCTAGCCATTGGCCTGAGGGTAGTACGGCGTTGAGCCGTCGTGACGCAGACCCAACTTGGAAGTCAACTCGACCACCATGTAATGCGGAAAATGGGAACCATGATCAGTAACGATGGCTTGAGGGACACCAAACCTAGCAATGATGTGATTGAATATGAATTTAGCAGTTGTCTTACCATCAGTGGCAAGTGTAGGCATTGCTTCGGCCCATTTAGTGATGGTTACACATCATAAAATTGATGCCCCACTTCGCAAAGGGACCAACAGTAATGACAGGATGAAGAGGTACAGGCGGCGCACACATCTTGCGTTGATAAACCTGGAAATCATGACATTTATGAACTACGACAATGCAGTATTTGAAGATAGAAGGACAGAAATAACCAGCACAAAGAATATTTTGTGCAGTGGCATAACCAGACCTGTGACCACCATAGGCGCCACTGTGACAATCAATAAGGACTTTCTTAGCTTCCTCGATGGTCAAACATCGATGGAGAATGGAATCCACTCCGACGCGATAGAGGGTATCCCCGACTATACGAGAAGGTTGCGACTGATGATGGATGCGTCGGCGGGCATCCTTCATCAACTCAGATCTGAAAGTATAAGTCTGGATATAAATGATGATATCATCGTACCATGGATCAAGGGTGCTAATCAAGAAAAGCGTATTGTCTCGAATGTATTCCTCACAACGAGATGGAGGAGAGTCTGAAGGGAGGGAACAAATCAAATCAGTAAATACTAGTGACTTCTTCGACTTGGCAGTAGCAAATTCCAAATCGAACTCTTGGAGGATGACAATCCACTTCAATTATTTTCGCCCCAGAAATTTTCGATATAATATATAGGGCATGGGGTTGCAATCGAAAATCACAGTCACTGTACGCAAAAGAATACAATGACGAAAATCCTGAACAGCTTGAACTGCAGCTAACACTAACTTCTTGACATGTGGATAGCGTGTCTCAAAGTCAAGAAGGTTATGAGACAAGTAATAATAATATGCTCGTTACCATCATCATCATCTTATACCAGAACCATAGAAATCGTACTGAAAGTAGCGGCTAAATAAAGGTAAAAATTACGATGATAGTTAGGAGGACACAACAGAGGAGCGTTGACAAGCAACGTCTTCAGGGTCTCAAAATACTTCTGAGAAATCTCATCCCAAAAGAATGGGACGCCCTACTTTAATAAACGCGTGTATCCTCGATCCACCTCTGCATATTTAGGTATAAAACGACATAGAAAATTAGCCTTACCTTGTAAACTCTGCAACTAATGTAAAGAGGACGGAGAGGGGAGATCGATAATAGCCTCAACCTTGAGTGGATCTAGGCGAATTTCGTCTTTGGATATGATAAACCCTAAGAGTCTAGCAGAATCAACGCAGAAGATGCATTTGTGCGGATTAAGCCGAATATGGTAACGTCGACAACAAAGAAAAATCTGATGAAGATGGTCAGGATGGTCCATGTGCTTAGCTGAATGAGCGGTAAATTCATCCAAATAAGGCTAAACAATGTATCGAATATCGTGAAAATCATACGACATCATGCGCTGAAACGTAGCTCCATCATTATTTAAGCCAAAAGGGAGCTTCTTATATGCGAAAGTACCCCAAGGACAGATAAAGGCAATCTTATGTTGATCAGTCGGGAGAATGTTATTCTGATTGTAACTAGAAAAATCGTCCATTAGGGAAAAGATCTCACTCCCAGCACAGTCATCAATGATTTGATCGATAAAGGGTGTAGGATAATTATCCTTGGGACAAGCTCAATTAATGTCATGATAATCAACACAAACACAAATAGTTACTTGGGTTACTTGTTTATTATCCACAGAGAAGAAATATTAGAGAGCTTGGGTTGTTGTATAGCACAGAGACCCCGTGCAATCAAAGGAATCGGATAAATAAAACCATCTCGAAGAAGTTTTTCAACTTCAACCTTGATGGCAACAGCTTTTATAGGGTGCACCGGATGAAGACGTTGGCGTACAGGTTTCGAGTCAGGGTAAGTAGGAATTTCATGCACCACTATACTAGGATCAATGCCAAGCATTTCTTCGTAGGACCATGCAAAAACATCACGGAAATCATGAAAAAGGCTAGTATAAACTTGGACTTCATCAGAAGAACAAGTAAATCAATATGGATTTTCTCGAAGATTCCTGGTTTAAAAAAAATTTCAATAGGCATCGTCTGTGTAATGTTTCTCAAGTTACCTTCTGTAAAGACGTCGTGTGTCAAAACAAGCAATTGAAGCGGAGGTGAAGGAACCTGAGAAAAAAAATGCTCGAGACAAGTAGACATGGCCTCGAGGCCAAGCATAAATGAGGAATGATGATGACCATCATCCCATGACAGATCCTCAAGAGAAATAGTTTCCACGATAGCCTCATCGGAAGGAAACACTTCATTCAAAGGATCAGGTGAATCTGAATCAGCAAGCCAGGGGGATTGAGAATAAATTTCAAGAGACATGTTAAAAGGAGCACAATCAGAGGACGAAGGTTTCGAAGCAACAATTAGTTCACAATAATCAATCTCAATCGAACTCAAAGGCATCAAATCTCTGAAGGAATCAATCTATTTAGGCGAAGGAATAATCCATGGGTCATCAGACCGAGAGATCATATGACTCTAAACAGTTTTCGGTGGAGGAAGAGGAAAAATACCCATGAGGGCAGGATCTTTAAAAAGACCTGGCCCTACACTCTCGTAAGGAGTAGGAATCTGATCCATGTATGGAACACTGTTCTCGGAAGAAGAGGTGAAGAAAGACAATTGATCAACAGTAACAATATTTCCTTCATGTGGAAATTTCAAAACATGAAAGAGAGTGTACGGAAGACACAACATGGCGTGAGTCCAAATGCGACCGAGGATAATATTATAATTGAGTTTAGTGTCAACGACTTTGACCTCGACATTGACTGTCTTCCCTTTCAAATTAATCGGTAAACTAGAAAGAACACCTCAGGGTTTTGATTCTCTTCCATCAAATGCTTCTAGGGCATTTGGTGATGAATTCAGGGTTGGAGAACCAATAGCTTTCCAACACGAAGATGACATGACGCAGGTTGATGCACCTTCGTCGACAACTACTTGATGGATGTCGAGACCATTAATAAAAACTTGAATAATGATCGCAATCTGATGTGGAATTCATGGAATGAAATTCTCTAGATCGAAAGCAATAAGGCTAGTATCGACAGGATCAATCCCACCAATCGTAGATAACAAATCTCTTCGTTGCGACGGAAAACTCGGAAGCACTTCTAACGTAGACATCTTGGACGGCGCCTGAGCCAAATCCTCAACAATATTGTAATGTTGAGCGACACGGGCGTTGGGAATATAAGAAGACTTGCGGAGTCACTACAAGGAAAAGACCCTCTAGTGGAGGTTATAAAGGAGGTTTTTAGTGTTATAAAATTGGCCAAAATTGTCAAAAAAACATATACCACATCCGTTTCTGGTAACGGAGGTTTTGGCAGATTTTTTAACGGAAATTGAACACAACTAAAAAAAATGGGCGGCCGGAGGTTATTACGGATGTTTTTCCATCAGTGCTCTTATCAGGTTTGAACGCACCGATGCGTATTGGTAGACAGCACATCGGGGCGGTCTAAGGAGAATTCACTGGGTCGTTAAGGAAAACAACAGCACCGAGCCTAGTGTTGGTGATACAACGCATGGTCGTTCTAATTTGTCTTGGGATTTGAGCGGTGCCCATAGGTCATATAAGCGCACCGGTGCGTGTATCTTTATGAGGCACTGGTGCTTCGTATCACAGAAAGGAATCGAGATTTATAATTGGTATCGGTATTCGTGTGGTGCACATGGCATCTAAAAATGCATCGGTGCTTATAGATACATAAATTCTCCGGTGCGCAGTATCACACAAACGCATCGATATTTATAACTGGAATCGGTATTAGTGCGATGCCCATAGAATCATAAACGCACCGGTGCGTATAAACACATAAACGCACTGGGTTTCATTTTGTTTTTTTTAGAAACATCCACCTCTGATAGTCCAATTGTTGTGATTGTTTTAAATTCATTATTCATCAAAAGTCGACACATATATATAATCTTATAACAATATTCATATGAATTAAATTTTAATTAGTGCATTTGAGAACGACAATGGAGAATGCAATAGAATAAATTAAAACAAATATTATGATATATATATATATATAAGACAGTCTTTATCATACAAAATGGGACAATTATTCGTATCCCTTTGTCTTTCAATTGGGACACTATGTCCATTACATTAAACAAAATGTCTAATTTCACTTACATATTTCAAAAAATAAAACGCCTTACTTTGATATCCAAATTACATAGTGATCATCATTCTTCGCTTCAACTGTTGTTACTGCCAGAGCTACTTCCATGACTTGGGTTATTTTCAGGAATGTTGTGTTCACGGTGTTGATTGCTTTCTTCTTCTTCATTTTCCATCTACAAACATAAAAATAAACTGAAATGAGTGTATATACATTGGTGAGAATAATGAAAATTCCAATATTAAATAATATACATCAATTTAAATCGAAAAGAAAAATGACGTACCATAGCAACAATTGACTCATAAACTAAACACATTCTTTCAAAACCATGTACCATGCCATCTTTCAAAATTTCATTTGTTGGCGCAGTTCCATACTTTGTTTCCTGCAAGTTTTATACCCCATAACAAATCATATATTTAATATAAAAGATGTTTTTGTTCTATTAATTATAGATGGAACTAATTAAAACAAGATCGATAGATGCTTACAAATTCCACAATTAAATTCTGATGTGCCAACATATACTCACAACCCATATTTAACCCAATTTCAATCAATTCGTCTGATGATTCTTCATTGTATGTTAGCACCTGTTTGAATACATTCAATGATGATTTTTGTAAAACAACTTAAAAAATAAAAAAATGAAATCTAGTTAAGTTGTTATAAGGAAGTAACAATTACTCACAAACTTAGAGATCAACCATTTTCTTCCTTGTCATCTTGTTTTATGTGCTAAATGGGTTCCATTTTCTTTTCTTTTTTGCAAAAAAATTCTTGAAAATTAATATTTAATGCTAAAATATTGTTTATTTATTGTACCTAATGATTGAAAAATTCAATGATTACATATTACATTTGAAGCACGTTGTTCTATTCGTTCCACTAGATCCCTCAAACTTTTGTAAAAGTTTTTCCCCCTTTCGTTAACTTCCAGCACCACTCGAGATGAGCCAAGGAGCAATTCATTTTCATTTTCATGTTCTATTTCTTTTCTTTTCTTGGAACAACATTCCTTTTCTGAGTTGTTGGTCCCTGTAGAACATTAAACAGATGTGAATTAGTAGAGTGTTTGACACTTGTTATCTAATAATTTTAAGTATATTATTAATGATAATTAAAAAAAGAAACTCATATTGGATCGATAGTATTGTTTCATTCACCTGATTCATCTTTTTGCAATTTTTCCATTAAACTTTTACGCTCTTCTGGTCGTAGATAAAAAATAATCATATCGAGCTTCGTCATTTTGTGGCTCTACATGATACACAGTAAACAATACATATTAGCTAAAGTTACATATAGTTCAAAAATAATATTTTTTTATAAAGATTTTACAAAGAACTCGCCTTTTTTGCCTTTCTTGATGTGTTAACAGTATTTTTTTTACTTGATATCTTGGCAGTCATTTCTTTATTAATCTGAAACATATAGCATATCATTCATTAATATATTTATAAATAAATTCTCCACTTTTCAGTTAGAAAATAAATCTCGAGACACTGATGCATCTTTCATGAAATCAGCACCGCCGCTAGTGCGTGAATATATTAACAATGCACCGCCAAACATTATAATACGTCATACGGTGCGTTCGGTATTATAAATGCACCGCAAAAATAGTCTAATAAACCTAACGGTGCGTGGGGTATTATAAACGCACTGCAAAAACGGTGTAATACACCGTACGGTGCTTTCCTAGTTAAAGAGAGCACTAGTGCCCTATTTCAGATTTGGCGCACGGATTTAAAAAAATGTTTTCAATTTTTTATGACACGGAACTTTCGCGGTGCGCTGTAATAATACAGAGCACCGGTGCGGTGGAGTACGCAGGGTGCACCAATAAAGAAAAATCAATTTTTTCAAAAATTCACGCAATTTTCGAATGGATTGGGATCCAACTATGCAAGTTGTCCCGTGGGTTGGACGTCAATCTAAAATGAAAAACCCTAATTATGAAATCACATAGACAGGGAGAAGAAAGGAAAAAAAACAAACAAATAAAGAGTTCAGGGTAAAAATGGATAAAACTACAGGAAAAAATAAAAAAACTGCAGAAAAAAAGTAAAAAAATGAATTAACTTAATCACGAAATGGTTTAAAATTCTATGATAAAGGACTTGAATCACCAGAGTTTTGGTTTCTGATTGTCTGAATACTTCTGTTGGAATGTATTTCGCCATCCATAGTGCCTTCGTGCTCTCTTGCTCGAATTTTGTCCCCTACAAAAATATGAGTGAAAGTTTTTAGCAAAAATAGTGAAATAATGAAGTCTTTAGTATTTAAAGAATTATTTTATCAAATTAGATTTTTGAAAATATTTTTCCTTCTATTTTTCAAATTGCTACTTTTTTTTAACTTAAACAAAATAGAGTTACGTTTTTTTATTTGCGTTTATTCTTTTCCGGTGCGCGTAAATGTGATGCACCGGTGTGTTTTATTAATACTACGCACCGGGGCCTATTAGGATAATAAGCGCACCGGACTTTAAAATATATATATATATATCTTTTTTGTATGTAAGATCATAAAAAATAATGATAATTTTAAATTCCTTAAATATTTTTCATTATTTTCTAAACTTTATATATGTAAGATCATAATAAAATAATGATAATTATAAAGTACATGAATTTATTTTCATTATTTTATAAACTTTATGTTACAAAAATTCGTATTATTCTAGATTTGTTATTTTACAATTATTTGCAAATTTACAAATTTAAATATTTTAATAAAATCATTTCACATTAATACAATTAAAATTTTCACATTAATAGAATTAATATTTTACAAATTAATATTTTACATACAATTACATTAATTAAAATTGCAATTACAATTAGAATTAAAATTATAATTACAATTTTACATTAATTTCACATACATGAATTACAATTACAATTACAATTACAATTACAATTTTACATACAATTACATTTACAATTTTACATATAATTACATTTACAATTACAATTACAATTTTACAAATATTTTACAGACAATTCAATTAAAATTACAGTTACAAATACAATTACATTTACAATTTTACATAGAATTACATTTACAATTACAATTACAATTTTACAAATATTTTACATACAATTCAATTAAAATTACAATTACGAATACAATTACAATTTGTGAAATTTACATACAATTAGAATTACAATTACAATTTTACAATTTTTCATATATACAATTACAATCATTTCACAATAAATTAAATATTATTACAATTAAAATGTTACATTAATAAATATTTTACATACAATTACACTTAAAATTACAATTAGTACAAATACAAATACAATTTTACAATTTTACATAAAATTTAAATTACAATTACAATTACATTCACGGCATAATATTTAATAAATATCATGGTCATTTAATAATATTAAATTAATTAATAAACATCATCATGATCATGATAACCATCATACAAACATCATATTCGACTAATAAACACATTCAATTAACATCAAATTAATATTATATATTAACATCATCACAACACAAACATCAAATATACATCTCAATATAATGTCAAATAACTCATGCGCCTATCACATATACACATCTATCTGCAAGCTAAACATTAAATGAAAATATCTAACATGATTAACAATATGTGCCACATCATGATGATCATCAACATGAAAATTAAGTATAACTGCAACATGAACATAAAATACATGGACCATATATATATATATATAATGTTAAAAATATACAACTGTAATATAAATGATGTCATGAATCAAGTGCTGGTGGTAGTATAACAACATCAATAACACTAGTAGAAGTGGATGCAGCCTGCTTAGTAACGTTGGGTGCAGCCTCGACAGTCGATGGTCAACTAGCCTTCTCATGATCATGATGATCACTAGTACCGATGGATGCATCCGCTAGTGATAGTACAACATGATCAATATGAGGCGCAGTAGTAGTGGAAGCGGCCTGCTTAGTCAATAGTACTGCAGCCTTGGCGGTCGATGGTCCAGCTTGCTCACGATGATCGTGACTAGTACTCATGGTGGATGCTGCAGGCTGTTGACTGGACGTGGCCGATGGTCCAGCCTCATCTCCATGATGACTAGTGTTAGATGCTGGCAATGGAGCCTCATGCTGATCATCAGGCGCACCGTGAGGTGAACGATCATGAGATGCATCTGAGTGGCTGTTGGCAGACTGTCCATCACGTGCCGCAGCTCAAGTACGCCTATAGCTACGGAAAATTCTCCTCAATAGCATAACAGCGATCGTAGCTACTATGACATGCTGCATCAGGTCGTACATGTCACGCGACATGCCTCTCCACATCCGTATCAATCTATCATCACCTTGTGTATCTTTGTAATGAGCGGGCCTGATGCCCGCATCTGAAATCAACCCACAGAGTTAGCTACCCAACTCCATCTGCTATCTAGTCTCTGGTCGACCATGCCTAGCAAAAAGTAGTACCGGTGCACCATGAGGTGCATGAGGATCATCCTGATATGGCGCATCAACCATCTCTTGATCAAAATCATCAGGATCGACACCTGAATCATGTGGTGGATCCGGCATCTCATTGCCATCAAAAGACCCAATGTCTGCAAAATATATACAAGTACACAACAATAATTAGACAATTTCATTACATAATTTAATAAAAACAATTTAAAGAACATGTTAGAATAAATATAAATAAAACAGTAATATTACCTCTATCATCTAGCAGCTCATCAGGAGTGAAGAGGATGTTGGGACACCCTCGCCAATCTAGTCCAGCATAAGGACATGGGACCATAATGAAGGGATGCAGCCCGCCAACGCTGGCTAGTAAGTTCAGTGAATCATGTGATATCCTCGCTAGAAAAATAGTGTCTCCCCTCTTGGGCATCATCTGCCCCCACATGCGCATCTAGGCCTGCAACATCAGCCTACAAGGCTATCGAAAAAAACTCGATCTCATCTCTGGAAACCTCTCAAAAAATAAACAAAATAGCTCTGAAGAAAAAGGGAAGTTGACCCTCTCTTGTGCATGAGCACGACATCTATCTAAGGCCGTACAAAATTGTCGCAAAAATATGGCAGACCACCTGACAAGTCGTGGCTTTTGTACTAAAGAATCAACGTAATATAAAAGCGAGCAACTAATGCGTTGCCTATCACTGGTGTTGTGCGAAATGATCGAAGCGATAATAGAGAGGCACTACACATCATGTCTACCAAAAGCACCTATACGTAACTGACCTCCATGTACCTGAAACTCTGAAGGAGATAGTACATGTGCTCCAATGTATCTCTGGGAGTAAACTAACTGACTCCCTGCTATGTTGGAAATACTGAGAGGGGGGGGGTGAATCAGTATTCCTTTCAATTAGAGCATTAGTTAATCTTCAATTATTATCAGTGTTTGTACAATGATAGCAGTAAACAAGAGGAACACAAATGCACACATTTTTTAAGGTGGAAACCCACTCCGGGACAAAAACCACCTAATGCTTTTCTAATAATTCTTTAATATTCAAGTCCAATTGAAAATAAAGCTCCAAATTCCTAGAATCTAGAAAAGCATTCTTCTCCAGCTTCCACCGGATGGATGCTCCAACGCTCGAGATTCTTTAGTAGTCAACTAAACAGATGCCCCAACACCCAATTAGCTACAACTCACCCTAGCACCACCCTACCACCCTATAGAAGAATAAGAGAAAAATGGACTCCCGTACCAGGGAAAATGGTCCACTTTACAATGATATAGAATGATGTAGAAGAAGAAGATATACTAGACCATAACCCCAACTTTGACACAACCACCTAATGATGATCCTAGACCTCCCAACACTGCCTCTTCAACCCTTGGCAAATAGATACTAATACAATTTGTACAATAATGTATTTACAATGACAAGTACAATGATACCTTTACAATGATTGTATGCAGTGCTGCCCACTTGAAGACTTCATATGATGAACTTCTTGTTGTTGTTATGCACCTTGGTTGCTGCTCTTGTCATGCTACCCTCTGTTGCACCTTGCTTTGCTTTTCTGCCGTAGAAAGTCTGGTCCTTTGCAACCCTTGACAACACATGATCTAGCTTCTTTTTTTTCCTTCTAGGAGCTCGATATTGAATCTAGTGTATCTCTGTTATTTCAGATCTTCAATATCTGATTTTTGGTTCTATATTATTCCTCTGAGGCTTCCTTCTAATGCCACGGGTCTGACCCAATTTGGATTCTTCAAGTGAGAGTTATAACCAATTTATCACACTACCCTAATTATGGACTGTTTCAGCAGAGCGCAATTGTACGGCGTGACACGTGTCAATGTTTCTTCATTTGCCTCTGAAATTGATAGAGAGAAAACTACATACTGTGCACTATCTACCAATTTTTACGAAATTCCAATTCGATACTCAGAGAGAGATTTATGACAATTTTACCAAGGTCACTTCTTTGAGATTAATTTCAGGAGCCGGAAAAAACCCTTACTTCCACAGATCATATCTCCAAAAAATTTGCGCAAATTGATCTGAAATTGTTACTGTAGCTTCCTCAGGATTTCAGCTTCGCCTCATAAAAATTTCAGCTTCTGAACCTTCGTAGAAAAAACGTTAGAGCAAAAATTCCACGATGACCTGTTTCAGATGGCCAAATCCCTTGCTTAAGGAGGAAATGAAGATCACAATATATATGAATGCTTAAGTTAAGAGGGGATTCAACAAGTGAACGTGGGAGGGATTTTAGGAGCTTGAAAAATATTAATTATGAGTTTTCAATGACCCATGCCCCAACCCCATGGGGTTTTAGCCCACTAACTGGGGTACAAAATTCAAACATGAATATCTCTCAAACCGTGAATATCAACAGAAACATCTCGACAAGTAGAAACCATTAAAAGCATTATTAACCTAGAATATATTAATTTGGTAGGTAAAACTTCCCATTCAATATTTGGTTAGCCCCTGGTGCTGCTTGGGTTGACATCAAGGACAACCGTTGATCAACAATCTCCCCCTTTGGCATTGATGGCAACATAAGTACTCCCCCTGCGATCATGACACCTCTTCCTACAACATTCTCTCCCCCTTTGACATCAATGGCAAAGGGTAAATCCCCCTAAAACACAACCATCCTGCAGACCTGTACACACTTCCACTCGTGCTGACACACAACCGTCCTACAGACCTGTACACACTTCCACTCCCCCTTTATATTCCGAAAAAGGACAATCTAATGAGAACTTGGAAGAATCCCAAGCTTCTGGCAAAGATATTCCAATGCTGGCGAAAATGGAATAAGAAGGCAATTTTCAACAGCACGAACACCTCAACAATTGGTATCATAGGGAGTTACCCTTTGCCATTGATGTCAAAGGGGGAGAGAATGTTGTAGGAAGAGGTGTCATGATCGTAGAGGGAGTACTTATGTTGCCATCAATTCCAAAGGGGGAGATTGTTGATCAGCGGTTGTCATTGATGTCAACCCAAGTACTCCCCCTGCAATCATGACACGCAGCAATGTTGCAATCTTCTTTCATTCTGAGTTGCTCAAATTTTGCTCTATAGATTTGAAGCTTTGCTTCTTTGACATTTGAGTCACCTGCATATATATTCTCAAGCTTTTCCCATACATTTTTGGTGGTTTTACAACCCAACACCTTATGATAAGCAGATTCAATAAGTCCACTAATAATAATATTCTTTTCTTTTGCATCATTTACCAAATTCTTCTTACCTTGTTCATCCGCGGCTGATGTAAATCCATTTTGAACAGTGTCCCATACTTCGTAACCTTGCGCCAAGAGATAGACCTCCATTCTTCCTTTCCAGAGTGCATAATTATTTTCATTGAATAGAGGTACACCATTCTTAGTATGCTCCATGACCTCCTTCCAGCTGTTAAACTGCTATTGAAGGAACCAAGCTCTGATACCAATTGTTGGAAATACTGAGAGGGGGGGTGAATCAATATTCCTTTCAATTAGAGCATTAGTTAATCTTCAATTATTATCATTGTTTGTACAATGATAGCAGTAAACAAAAGGAACACAAATGCACACATTTTTTAAGGTGGAAACCCACTCCGGGACAAAAACCACCTAATGCTTTTCTAATAATTCTTTAATATTCAACTCCAATTGAAAATAAAGCTCCAACTTCCTAGAATCTAGAAAAGCATTCTTCTCCAGCTCCCACTGGATGGACGCTCCAATGCCCGAGATTATTCAGTAGTCAACTGAACGGATGCCCCAACACCCAATGAGCTACAACTCACCCTAGCACCACCCTACCACCCTATAGAAGAATAAAATAAGAATGGACTCCCGTACCAGGGAAAATGGTCCACTTTACAATGATATAGAATGATGCAGAAGAAGAAGATATACTAGAACATAACCCCAACTTTGACACAACCACCTAATGATGATCCTAGACCTCCCAACACTGCCTCTTCAACCCTTGGCAGATAGATACTAGTACAATTTGTACAATAATGTATTTACAATGACAAGTACAATGATACCTTTACAATGATTGTATGTAGTGTTGCCCACTTGAAGACTTCATATGATGAACTTCTTGCTGCTGTTATGCACCTTGGTTGCTGCTCTTGTCATGCTACCCTCTGCTGCACCTTGCTTTGCTTTTCTGCCATAAGTCTGGTCCTTTGCAACCCTTGACAACACATGATCTAGCTTTTTTTTTGCCTTCTAGGAGCTCGATATTGAATCTGGTGTATCTCTGTTATTTCAAATCTTCAATATCTGATTTTTGGTCCTGTAGTATTCCTCTGAGTCTTCTTTCCAATGCCACAGGTCTGACCCAATTTGGATTCTTAAAGAGAGATTTATACCCAATTTATCACACTACCCTAATTATGGACTGTTTCAGTAGAGCACACTGTACGGCGTGACACGTGTCACTGTTTCTTCATTTGCCTCTAAAATTGATAGAGAAAAAACTAGATTGTGCACTATCTTCCACCTTTTACGGAATTCCAATCTGATACTCAGAGAGAGAGTTATGAATATTTTACCAAGGTCACTTCTTTGAGATGAATTTCAGGAGCCGGTAAAAACCCTTACTTCCACAGATCATATCTCCAAAAATATTGCGCAACTTGATCTGAAATTTTTACTACAGCTTCCTCAAGATTTCAGCTTCGCCTCATAAAAGTTTCAGCTTTTGAGCCTTCGTATATAAAACATTAGAGCAAAAATTCCACGATGACCTGTTTCATATGGCCAAATCCCTTGCCTAAGGAGGAAATGAAGATCACAATATATATGAATGCTTAAGTTGAGAGGGGCTTCAACAAGTGAACGTGGGAGGGATTTTAGGAGCTTAAAAAATATTAATTATGAATTTTTAATGACCCATGCCCCAACCCCATGGGGTTTTAGCTCACTAACTGGGGTACAAACTTCAAACATGAATATCTCTCAAACCGTGAAGAATTACATGGCGTACCATATATCAACGGAAACATCTCGACAAGTAGAAACCATCAAAAGAACTATTGACCTAGAATATATTAATTTGGTAGGTCAAACTTCCCATTCAATATTGGGTTAGCCCCTGGTGCTGCTTGGGTTGACATCAATGACAACCGCTGATCAACATGCTACACAACCAGGTGGCACGTCTGGGAATGAGGAAAAATCCACCCCTCTCCTCGATAGTCCTGTAACAAAATAAATTTCCTCCTCAGTGGGTGTGTACCATTGGTCAGGACCAACCTGAAAAGCCTGTCGGTGATCATTCCACCTGTTGATCATATGTCTCAAAAGCACACTATGGGCCTTTAGGCCGGAAATAGCCTCCTCATAGAACTTGAGGAGGCCTACCTGCTTAAGGATCTCCTAGGTATCTGCAGTAATAGGGCGAGCGCATCCATCTCTCTCCCTATCTCTCACCTCCCATTGGCGAATCATGTCATATTGTTTTGCTTGTTGCTGTTGTTGCTCATGTTCTCTCTGAATCATTGCCATACTAAATAAATTTTTTTATTAAAACAGAAATGTATTTATAAATATACATATATAATTTTTTTTTTTTAAACATACATACAAGTCGATGCTCCATAAAAATAGTCACACATCGGTGGCGGTGCGTTATAATATTTTAGCACATCATCCTTACGGCCGCTAAAGAAACTAACCGCACCGGCTTCGGTGCCGATGTCTATTTTTCAAGCACCGCGGATTGTATATAATTCAGAATAGCGGTGCGCTGACTGAAATATATGCCCCAGAGCATATCGTTGTGTCAGCGCACCGACTTCACGACATTGACATAGTTGACGGTGTGGTCTTTTACCCGGCCGCACCGTTGACACTTTCAGAATGAAAAATGTGGTGTGCTAACATAAATTGGGGCGTCAAATGGAATCAACGCACCGCACTATGATTGTCGGGGTCAACGGTGCTCCTAGATAAATGAGTGCACCGCCTTTTTATTTTTTTATTTTTAATTTAAAATTATTCGGGGCGCCTTCCGGAACTGCCCCGGAAACGGTGCGGTTATCGTTAGCACCGGTAGCAGTGCTGCCTATAAATTTTACAGGCAGCACCGGTAGCGGTGCTGCCTGTAAATTTTACAGGTGGCACCGCTACCGGTGTGAGCCAAACAGCTCGAGCGCACCGCGTGGCAAATTTTTATTTTTTATTTTTTAATGGTTATTTTTAAGTTTATTTAAATATCTAATCCGGTAAAAGGCTTAATTATAGAAAAACTAGAAAAATACCTGTACATTTCGCGGTCGAGGAGGCATATTGGCTGTAAAATTTGGAAAATAAAATTTGCCCACTATTTTTCAAAATGCAAGCTGCAGATTGGTTGGCAATGCAGAACAACAGTGCGTGCAATGAGAGCACCGATGGTAGGGCAGCTGAGAAATAAGGAAATAGCACTGGGGCTTGAGATCTCTGGAGCACTGAGGAAAGTGAATAATGAAGTTTTTTGGCCATAATTTTTTTTATTAACCTTGCTCCAGTGCGCGGGGTTTTATAAGCGCACCGGTGCGGTCAAAAAATACCACACCTGGCGGTATCAATTTTGGCACGTTGTTTATAACGCGACGGGGCGTTGCCCTAACCGCGCACTAGGATGTTTCAGTTTCGGCGCGAAAAATTTATGATGCACCGGGGCGGCGTAATTGTAAAGAAACGGTGCATAATAGTCGCAAAGCACCGGTTTTTTGGCCTTAATTTTTTTTTTATATAACGTTATTCTAGGGCGTGTTGTTTCTAGCGCACCAGTGCTCTTAGAGAAGAACACATCGGTTTGTTTCTGTTTTGGCGTGGTGTTTTATGATGCACTGGTGCGGAAGAGTATTGATGCACCAGTGCATTACAGTAATTGGATGCCCCGGTAGTGTGTACTTAGCGCACGTTGTCCGGTGTGCCAATGTTCGGTGTGCACCGGTGCGTTCTATGGTATTGTGCATACCGGTAATTGATAGCTCAAAAGCACTGGAAAACTGAAAAATCTGGGTTTTTTGTCATTTAATTTAACCCTTTACCGGTGCGCGTTATTTATAGGTGCACTGGTATTGTTTGTTGCAAACACACCTGTCGATTTGTGTTTTGCCATGTTTTTTTATGATGCAGCGATGCGGTTTCTGTCTACCGCACCGCATGGTTTCAGTGTTGGCGTTGTGTTTTATAATGCACCGGCACGGACGAGTTGTGAGGAACCAGTGCTCTATTATATTATGACGCACCGGGCATGTGTGGACGGAGTGCACGGTGTCCAATGTGCCAATGATTTCGACTGCACCGGTGCTTTATTTTTTTGAGAGCACCGGGGCGAGTTTTAACGATAAGAGCACCGATAGGAAAACATCTGCAAAACCCTCCGCCTGCCAACCTCCTTTAGTAACCTTCGCTAGAAACGAATGTATGGGGTATTTTTCTTTGTGGTTCCTCAAAAACATCCACTAGAGGGTCTTTTCCTTGTAGTGAGTACACCTTTTGAAGGTGGTCACACAACGCATTCCGCATTGGGCCTTTCAATTTAAAGAGGACCTGTAACAAGTAAAGGAGGAGGACCATCAACAATCTCCTTCCCCATGGTCTGACGAGATCTAGTATAATATTTCGACCGAGTAGCAATAGAAACGGCTACAGAACCATTCATCATGAACACCTAAGAGCCAAATGGGGCAGAGGACTGAGGTTTCTCTTCCATCTGAGTCTGCTGAGATGGGAAAGGTTCTTTAAGAACGGCCGGAGTTCCCTGGGTGCCTTTGAGAAATTGGCTCACTTTGGACCATTGAGGACAGTCTTTGGTGAAGTTCTCTTCATCACAAATCAAACAAGGATACTTCAGTTTGCGTTGAGAACCATCGCCATCATTTTGGTGAAGTGCTCTTCATCACAAATCAAACAAGGATACTTCGGTTTACGTTGAGAACCTGTTAACGGACAAATCTGTCCGGCCAACAGCAGGGGGTCTCCCTGGTCAAAAGTCCCAACTAGACTCTAAACCGTTTGGAATGGGGATCCCGTCCGGGGTGTGGGCCTGGGTACCGCTCAGGTCTCCTTTCCTTGGGTCTCAATAGAACTCAATGAACCTACGGACACACGCTCATTTGGATGATACAAGACACTTGATTGATGAATTAAATGAACATATAACACCATACATAGCAAGCTGAATAATAAAGCATGGGGCCAAAGGAAATGTTGTCAACAGCATATCATTAGGGTCATGCTTGTATGTTGTTCTAACCACATAATAAATAATATTTTATGGCAGAACACCCTTCACTTCCTTAAATGGTGTCGGTGATAATATAAATGTTAGTAAACAAAGTTATCAACATTCATTGACAAAGCACAAATGAACTTAGCATCATTAACACATGTTCAAAAAACTATAATGCATAAATGATGTCATTGGAAACACAGTTTCATTAATCAAAAGATGTTAGAAACTGAAAACAGAATACTCATAGTGTTCATGCATTTACCAACATCAGATCCAACAATGGAATTAACAAATACTTGTATTCATACTCAAAAATGTGTAATCCCTCTATACAATGCACTATAACTCTTTGAGTCCCAAACAAAAGATCTTTACAATCTTCCCGAAGGAAGTTTTTATAGACCAAAATTTTCCCTTTGGGCTACCAGACTCTTCGCTTTCCTGACCGTTGGGCTGCCTTGCGACCTGAATGGAGGATACGACTTGCGACTCAATTGGACAGTGCGACCTGTGACCCAATTGCAAAGTGCGACCTATTGCCATCTGATCATGAGAATGTGCGCATGATCGTGAGGTCAGGGGCATCAACTTGTTGCTCTCTGAGAAAGTTCTGCCATGCCCGATAATCTGCAGCTACTGGGGAGATTAAGGGAAATTCTTCCCTTAACCAATGCAGGCACTCCAAGGCATTTGGAATCAGAGTCTCTCTTTTGAGTGTGACCTGGTTGGCTAAAGAGGCCAGTTTAATGTAGATCCAAACTAGTGTAACAATGAATTTACCCAAGTTCTCTTGCGATGCTGCAAGATCAGGAGTAGCAACGGCTTGTCTGATAGGTTGCAGAAATGTTTGAATCTTCTGATCCACCTGTCCCCATGTCTTTTCCTCGCTCAATGCACCCAGAGATGGAATGTGGTGTAGTTCATGCATTGAGTCGATGCCACTGATCAAATGCTCGTAAGCGGCCATTACCTTTTCTAGGTCTTTGGATAGCGTTTCCTTGGAATTCATTTTAATACGAATCTGGACCTTAGCATCCTGGGTGTGAATCCAGTCTTTCTTGGAAAAGTTTTTCGGAGCCTGTGGGTACCGACCTCTCCATTCTATCATTTTGTCCAAAGCGGCAGAGGCCTCCTTCAGTTTCTCGCTCCTCTGTTTTGTCTCTACTTGGGCTCTTAGTAGGGGGGTGACTATTTGTTTTATAGTGAACATCTCCCCATAAACCTACCTCATGGTGACTTCCAGTACCTCCGAATCTCTTTGGACGGTGAGAGGTACTTCGTTAATAGGAGCAATTTTGTCTTGAAGCTATTGTATTTCCTCCTTTAATGTTGTCTTTTCTTACTCTGCCCTTGCCTCCCTTTGTTCAGATTCTTGTAACTTATTTTGTAGGGAAAGGATCTCTCTACTCATTCAGCTCACATTTTCCTCTGTGGCTGTGGAAAAATCAGTGCTGGCCGATGCTATCATTATTGGGTTGGTCCTAGTATCTAGGACTATATCTTTCTCTACCATGTCTGTGATTGGGGTGGAAGGGTTTCGTGCCGGACATCTCCTTTTCTCCTGTTGGATATTGAAGGAGAATTGATCATAAGTGAGCCTTGTAAGGTTAAATACCTCTTATTCCTATCATTCATAAGAGCTCGGCTCAGAGAGTGCAAAACGTGTATTGATTGCAGGCACTTCGATGGGCTACAGCTCAGTTTGCAATTCTATAGCTGGAGGAGATGTCTCGATATTCTTTGATCTTCGATCTTCCTCTTCTTTCCTTTTCCTTTCTTCCTCTTCTTTCTGAAGCCACTCTGCTTCTGCCTTTTATTGTTCTGTTTTCCGCCTACACTCTGCTTCTTCCTTGTCCTGTTTTGTTTTCCACCTGCACTCTGTTTCTGCTTTTTCTTGTTTTGCTTTCCGCCTGCACTCTGCTTCTGCCATTGCTTCTTGTTCTTCCTTTTTCTTGCAATCGACCTCCACCTGGTCTAATTCTTTTTGAGCTTCCATTCTACCTCAGCCTCTGCCTCCTGTTCTTCCTTTATTTTTCGGGCCTCTTCTGCCTGCTTCTTCTTTTTCTCTGCCTTCAGGTGCTTTTTACGCTTTTCTTCATCTTCTTTTGCCATCTTTTCAGCTTCCCGCTGAGCTTTTGCTTCTTGCTCTTTCTGTTGGGTAGTGGTTTTGTGACCTATGCTGGTTCGAGGCTTCTTGACCTGAGAAGAAGAGGCGACTCCTAATTCGTGGATTCTTTCCTCCAATGTGTGATCATCTAAATCTTCCTGATTAGACCATGCCCCTGGGGCAAGCTCCCTATCCACGTTATACCAGTTTCTTTTCTCATCCTCATACGGGCGTTTAGTATGTTGGTAGCTCCATTTGAACTTAGCCCGTTTACAGTGATCAGGGACTATCCTCTCCAGGTCATATGTCTGGTGATCCAACGGCCCTAGGTGGAAACCTCTCATTTCTTCTACTTCTGCCTCTACCTCTCTGAAATCCTTGACCTTGTAGGCATCGATGGTGAGAGGCAGTGTAGGCCACGGCTTTTTCTTACCTTTAGTCAGGACCTTAGAGAAACCGGAATTCATCTGATAACAAACTTCCTGAAGAAGCATCTTATCCATAACAAATCGGGACATGGCATAGGGAGTCTTGAATGAACCAAAGACTCGAATAAAGGTATATTCTGCGAGTGGAAACCAATGTGCCACCTTGACTAACGTCACCATGGCTCGCCAGGACATGCATGGAGTTTCTTGACCGAACAATTTCCTGTAGAGCGTCGGGATGAAGAGTTGCGAGATTGACTCTATATCTTGATTATACCTAGAGTCCCAAAATACCTTCATTTCTATATGAACTGGGTGCACCTGCTCTAGATCCCAGTTGTGTGCGCATCCCTCAAAGTGGCACCAGGAACAAACAACATCCAATAAGTAGGAAGCCATGTAAAATTCAGAGGAATATCCCTCCTCCAGTGCTAGCGCTGATGATATGTTTGTCTGGAGAGATGCCATCAGCACGTTGGCCCAGTTGAAACGAGTGCCATGCACAGTGACATAGTTCATCAAGGATACCCAAGTCCCACTGAAAGTGGTGGCATCAGGACAACCGTATATCCTAAAAAGCATAGCTTCCACCAACTTATATACCTTCCTGAGGCCCGCCACTGGATATTCCTTATCCTTCTTGACTTTGAACTTTTCGGGTTCCTCCCACCACCCCCTCAGGGTATCTGCTATGGAGACTGCATGGGTGGTGGCCCATTCTTCTGTGAAGGTCTGTTCTCGTTCCAGTAGCTCGTAGTAAAACTCATCATCCGAGCCTTTTAGAGTCACAAATTCTTTACCTTCATAGTCCTGAATTACCCATTTTTTGGGGTCGGTGTTTTGTATGATCCACTCAATGATCTCCGCGCATGGGAATATAGCAGGGTGGGCACCCGCATAGTGGAGCTTTGACCTTTTAACTTGTATATATACTTGTCGGTCGGGGAAGTCCTATGGGAATTCTGGCCGTACAAATTCCTGGTATACTTGATACCAACTCATGTTGTCCCCTTTGGAAAATGTACACGAGGTATCCCTGTAGATCGGAGGCGGGGACATTGGTATATCCATTTCTATGTCTTCTATTTCTAGGCTCTTGTTTTTCTTGTGGGCCGCCGGAGGTCCCATGTCGCTCGAGTCTTAAGAGATGGGGACACACTCTAAGTCTGATTCGAATTCACCTGTCATGTTCATAAAAGAATCTCAGGACAAGAAAGATGCCATTATGATAAAATCCTAGGTATGGCTTATTAACTTTCCCCAACTGAAAACACAGGAAAGGGAAAGTTAGCTACTTGCGACTGGGTCGCTAGGTCGCAAGGGTCGTGAGGTTTAAGCTTTCAGAAGGCAGTGACCTTGTGACCAGGTCGCGAGGTCGCTGGGTCACAAATGTTTGGCAGTTTTAGGAGGGTGCGACTTTGCGACTTGCGACCCAGTCGCTGGGTCGCAAGGGTCACAAACATCAGTTTGGAGTGCAGCTTCGACCTGGCGACTCAGCGACTAGGGTCGCAAGGTCGCATCAGTCACAAAGTCACAAAGGTTGGAAGTTGCATTAGGGTTCGCCGGGGTTTTTAGCAAGCGACGTGGTCCTTTGAATTATTGCAATAAATTCCCTTTCAACTTTAAACAATGCAGGACTAAGTGGGCAATCAAAAACATGGAGGGGAAGCAGTTTTAGGAGAAAAAAAATATCAAGGAGGCTGAATGAATTGTGATTACAGGGCTGTGCAAGGAGGAGGAGTGTTTGGAAAGTTAGGGAATCTCAAGTCCTAAAGGATCAAAAGGAGGAATGGTGGATGGCTTAAAAAGGCTAAGGTAGAGGGAACAGGGCAACAAAAGTAAAAAACGGAAACAGTAGGAGGAAACGGCAACTTACCTGGGAAAATCATGCTCCAGTTGGCTTGTCAGAAGCGTTTTTTTGTTCTCCGTCGCATGAACAAAATGCAACCTAGCGACCCTCCTATTTATAAAAGGGTCGCGCGTGCGAGCCATTAATTAGGTCGCTAGGTTGCAATGTTCCGATTTTAAGAGAGGTGCGACCTCACAACCTGGAGGGTCGCAGGGTCGCAAGGTCGTAGGGTCGCGATTTTGAAAAATCCAAGAGATCTGCGACCTAGCGACTTAGTGACCCGAGAGGTCGCTAGGTCACAGATTTGGTTAAAAAGAACCATTCTGTGACTCAGCGACTCTTAAATTTTCCTGAGAAAGACTAACTACTGATTTTGACTTAGCTTTTTCGATGCTGAGGAGCTCCCAAAAATTTTAGAGGGTGAATTTTTTGGAGGGTGTTGTAGAGGCTACAACAAATGGTAATTCACTGATAGGGCCCAGAATCTCTACTGATGATTTACTTTTGCAGGGGGAGGGAGGGGCCTTAGCAGGCTGTTCCTTTCACCCTTAGGTCTCCACGATCTTTCCTTTCGTACTTTGCGAGGTTTCTTTGCTTGCTTGCCCGTTTAGGTGGTTTTTGATCGAGTTTTACTTCTGGTTCCCGGACCGGAAGGGTCGGAGCACTTCAGGGATTTGCAAGATCCGGTATCATTATTTTTTCCTCATTGTGTTGCTCCGCTGCCTGCAAACCTCGCGGTCTCGGTGGAGTCACTACCTAGGAGTCACGGACTTTGCTTCGCTGCCAACGAGCTTGGTCAGTACCCCAGCAGAGTCGTCGCATCACCTCTCTACGCAGGAAGCCTTTCTCAATCCGTTACCCTTTATTGGTGTGCTATTGCACTTATTTTGAATGTGCCCAAGGCACTTATTTAGATGTGCTCATGGCACTTATTTGAGAGAGGCAATTTTTACTGGGCATATGAGGGATCCTAACTTATTTTACTTGCACGAGAGGTTGCTTCTGGTCTGTATGAGGACTTTGGGTTTTCCCGGATATCCTTTCATCACCTGAAGTTAGCTCTGTTCCCTTTCAGTCCAGTTGCCACTTTAATCGTCTTTATTTTCACAGACACCTTTTCAAGC
Source organism: Pinus albicaulis (assembly GCA_034641835.2). Classification (NCBI taxonomy): domain Eukaryota; kingdom Viridiplantae; phylum Streptophyta; class Pinopsida; order Pinales; family Pinaceae; genus Pinus; species Pinus albicaulis. The sequence goes on from CM076584.1 coordinate 1,546,855, forward strand.
TTGCTAGGTGAGCCACTTGTGCTTAGTAGCTCGGACTAGACCATGTATTACCTTTGGGTGTCAGTCACAGACAAGCTCCTGCTATATTTTGTGATTTTCAAGGGATACTTATCATCAGCACAGATCTTGGTGCAGTATGCAAATTTGCGTGACTTCTACAATGCCTTCCACTTTATTGAAGTTCTTAGAAAGACGCCTACAAAACAAAAACTAAAACTTAAAACAATAAACTATGGTACAGGGGTCGGGACGGCCCTCTTAGGGCTATTAAGTGAATTAATGCTTGAGGTCATGCCCGTTTACTGGGAGGACCTTGATTCTTCCCTCTAGAGTTTGCAGTCTGAAAGTGTGGGGACCTAGCTTCTCTCTAATTTGGAATGGACCTATCCAAAGGGCTTGGAATTTGGACTGTTTCCCTTTCTCTTCGTGAGATTTATCCCATTTAAGAACAAGGTCTCCTACTTCAAAAATTTTACTCCCTACAGACTTTTTATCAAACCATCTCTTAATTCGACTTTGGTGGATGGCGAATTTTTCCCTGGTTTTTTGCCTTTCCTCCTCCAGTTTAAGTAATATGTCGATTCAGTCTTGCAAGGTGGGGCATGGGGTACCATGGCTTTCTTGGGACAACCGGAGGGCAGGGAGAGATAGGTGGGGAGGGAGGACGGCCTCTTTTCCATATACAATAAAATACGGGGAGGTGCCAAGAAAATATTTGGGTGTGACCCGGTCAGCCCAAAGGGCGTTATGGAGGGCTTTATGCCAGTTTCACTGGTGGGAAAACAGAGTATTTTTTATGATGCGGATAAGGTTTTTATTAGTCGAATCGGCTAACCCATTTCCTTGGGGGTAATAATTTGCAGAGTGTTTAAGTACAATACCATTTTCCAAAGAAAAATCATACAACTTGAAAGACGAAAAATAAGTTGCATTGTCAAAAAAAAGGGAGGTTGGAACGCCAAACCTAGTTATGATAGAATGAGTGACAAACTCTATTACCTCTTGATCGTTGATTTGGCGTAATGGTATCGCTTCAACCCACCTAGTGAAGTAGTCAGTAGCGGTGAGGATATACCAGTGTTGCTTGGAGGAGTGCGGTAGGATTTCTCCAATCACATCCAACCCCCATTGTTGAAAAGGTTCCTCTACTGCCACCGACTGTAATGGAGCGGTTGGCCTTACTTCCTGATTGGAAAATTTCTGACATTGGATACACTTCCAGACATATGTGTGAGCAGTAGTAGCTAGCACACATTATTTTGTGGGCTGTGGTATCGCCTGCAAAATGTCCTCCGGCTGGCCCATCGTGTAGTTCGGTCAGGACACTCTGTGCTTCATCGTGTTCTAGGAAATGCAGTAGAACTCCATTGTAATGTTTCTTGAAAATTTTTCCTTGTATTAATTGGTAGGATGCGGCCTTCAGCCTTATTGCGCGTTTCTGTCGTGCAGTCAAAACAGGGTCCATTACACCGTGGGTCAAATATTTCAAAATATTGGAGTACCAAGAAAGGTTTCTCTGTTGAGGTGCATGGTCAATCGGATACATGTCGATTTCTTGTTCCTAGCATTCTTCTTCAACACCATGCGAGCTCGCAGCCTCCACGGCCATTTGGTGGAGTCCTTGCCCTTTGACAGTATGCGCCGGTTTGAACTCCAAGTCATACTCTTGGAGACATGCCATCCATTTTCCTCGTCTCTCGCCCAGCTCTTGCTGCACAAAACGTGAGCGAACAGCTGGGTGGGGAACGAATACTGTGACATGGTTTTTCAAGATGTATGGCCGGAAATGCTTGACCGCTTTGTATACTGCGTAAGCCTGCTTGTAAATCTCGGGGTAATTCAGTTCAGCGCCTTGCAACCCAGTACTCATGAATGATATGGGTCGTTCATCATTGTTAGCGTCTTTTTGTGTGAGGACAGTTGCAAGTGATGAATCTGAGGCAAAGGTATACAAGATGAAACCTTTGTTGAAGTCTCGACTTTGGAGAGATGGTGCTTCTGCAATGGCCTGCTTGATTTTATTGAAAGCTTCCTTCTTAGGCAAATTCCATTTGAAACTTTCATTCTTTTTAATCATTTCCTGCAAAGGCCTAACTATTTGGGAAAAATCTGATATGAATTTCCGCACAAAATTGATTTTCCCAAGGAAAGATTGCATGGCCCTTTTGCTACTAGGAGGTGGAATCTGGGCGATGACCATCGCTCGCTTGATATATACAACTATACCATTCCTGGTTATGATATGGCCCAGAAAATTCCCCTCTGACACAGCGAAGACACTTTTCTTTGGGTTGAGCGAGATCCCATACTTCCTGCATCTTTCGAAAATCTGCCTGAGGTGGCGTAAGTGATCACCCCGGTGTTTCGAAAACACGGTGATGTCATCCAAATATACTACCACGCTTTATCCTATTAGACCTCAGAAAGCTATGTCCATGGCCCGTTGGAAATTTTCCCCATCATTTATCAATCAGAAGGGCATGCACCTGAAAGCAAAAGTTCCCCACTTAGTCAGGAACGTAATTTTTAATCTGTCAGGTTCAGCTACTAGTACTTGGTTATACCCGAAAAAACCATCCAACAAGGAAAACATCTCCGATATGGATACGGCTTGCAATATCTGTTCCATAGGGGGAACCAGATAGTTATATTTTTCTGAGGCCCTGTTCATATTTCGAAAATCCACGCACAAATGGATCTCACCGGATTTTTTCTATACCGGAACTAGATTTGATACCCAAGTGGAGTGCCGAACTTTGAAGATGATGCGCGCATCAAAAAGCTTCTTAAGTTCTTTCTGAATCATTGGTTCAAGTGTAGGATGCACTTTTCTTAGCTTTTGCTGGAAAGGCTTCACTCCTTCCTTCATAAGGATCACATGTTGAATAATTCGAGTGTCATAAGTACGCAGTTTATCATACCTCCAAGCGAAAACGTCTCGGTATTTCCGGAATAGTTGGGTGAAACCTTGCCTCTCCTGATCAGAATAATCCTTCCCGAGGTTGATGAAATTTGGGTCCTCATCTGTTCCTAATTTTACCTATCAATGTGCCAGAGTGGAACTTTGTATTTTAGTATTTGGGGGCCCGCGGAAACGGTTCTACAGATCAAACAATTTTTCAAGCGACACTATTCCCTTGGGCATGGGATTTTCCTTGTGTTTATCTTGTTCTTCCTGCAAGGCTTGATCATGGTCCACTTCTTCTATCACTGTGTCTTTGAGCACCTCGGTGTTGAGCACAAATTCAAGTATCTTTTGGTCATCATCAAAGACACGTAAATTAGTGATGTTATCTGGCACAGATGGTTTATACACTATTTCAATAGAAAAACCATCCCTCAGAGGGGTGAACCTAGCAGCAGCGTTAGCCAGAGTATCAGCTGCCGCATTATGCATTCTAAGCACAGATTTAATACCAAACACATCAAAAGCATAAATTAGACGCCATACCTCTTGTTGGTAAGCTTTTAAGTGCGGAGACAAGCAATGGATGGTATTGTGTACCTGGTGAGTGATGATCTCAGAATCTCTTATAACCTTTAAGCATCTTACCTTTAGGTCCAACACCTTTTTGAGTCCAAGGACTAAGGCCTCATATTCAGTGGTATTTTTGGTGCATTGGAATTCTAGCCGGCATGAGATCAAAAACTTGTTCTTTTGGGGGTCCAACAGGATGCAGCCCATGCCAGCTCTGTCATGCATCTTGGAACTGTCATAATACAAGGTCCATACATCATCTTCTGGTTTCTCCAGATCTGTGGGTTGGGGAGAGATTTCAGCCTGGTTTATGATGGGAACAGCTTGGTCTTAAGTGACGAGCATAAGCTCCGATTGGACTTCAGGGCTTACTGGGGATTGAGGGGGGTGGTAACATCCGAAGATGGCCTCTAAGAAATACATGCCGAGCTCTTCCTGGGAAAAGCTGACAGGTTCATTGGTAGTGTCCAAGTCAGTCACAATATGTTTCATATAAGGTTCACTCTCAACTCTGATTTGGTTGTTTCGACCTTTGTAGGGAAGCCACAGGTGGGACCAATCGGTAGCGAAGTATCCTTGTAGCTTGCTGGACCAGTCCCTGCTTAGCAAGAGACCGTAGGCTTTTGGAATCTCTACGAATACTATGTCTATACACTGGTGGACTCTGGAGTCGAAGGACAGGCGGCTGATGACATTATTTAGCTCACCTATGGCAGGCACTTGCGATTTGTCAAGTTGAATAATCCTAGCATCATTTTTCTCCGGGTGAATGTTTAACTTTTTACAAACAGACAGGGGCATGACATTTGTGGATGCGCTAGAGTCAACCAGGCAGTTGTGGATGTTTAAGTTAAATATTTCAAAAGACAAGAGAAAGGGGGGAGTAGATCCCCTAGAGTTCACATTTACAGCGTTCACAATAGATTGGAGGCTTGGACTAGCTTGGGTAGATGTGTTGCTCACAGGTTTGGTTGTTGAGGCGTTGGCGAAGGCTTTGAGAATAAGCTCTCGTTGGTTTGTGATGCGAGCGAGCTCATAAAGGGAGATATTGGCCCTATTTTTCTTCATGTCCTCGACAATGTTGTAACCATGGTTAGAGTGTGGACTAGTCTCGGTGGGGGTTTTGGGCGACCCTACTGGCGGTTTTCTCTTTTGGTTTACTTGGGTGTTGCTAGGAGTGGACTTCTCGGGAATAACATCTTGGTGCTTCTTCCTTGGGGGTAATATTTTCCTTAAGAAGGCCCTCTTCTTCTCTTTGAAGGACTGTTCAGGGACCGGTCCTTTGCTTCTTAAGCTATATTTTAGCATGGGCTTGGCTTTAGGATCATCGGCCACGTTAATTTTACTGATGGTATGGGTGTTTTCCCCGCGGATCACATCAAATGCTAGGATGGCAGATCCTGGTTCTTCATCCGGGGGCAAATATTCTTCATTATCAAATACATCATCTCCGCCTGCCTCCCCTGGGGTTTGGTCATCTAGAATTTGATTAACTACAGCAGTCATGCTGCTAATCCATTGGGGGCATGTCTTCTCTGAGTGGGTGGCCTGGTGGAAAGAACAAAAATTATATTTTCCAATTTCTTCCACATTAAGAACAGCGTTTGTGTTTGATGGAGGTCGGCCGGTTGTGGGGGGATTCTTTCTGAAAAAAGGCTTTTGCGTCTTGGTGCCAGTGGTAGATTCAATGCCCTTTCTCTTTAGATCAAAGACTTCATTGGTTAATAACTTAAGGGTCTTTTATATACCTTCGAAGTCAAAAGTATCTTTGTCCTTATCCCCGGTTTTTAGTGTGGAAGATTGGTTCTTCTCCGAGGTGGGTTTGTGATCATCTCGGCCTTCATGGTCTATGACCCCTATGGAAAGCATGTCCTTTTCTACGGCGAGGGCAGTGGCATAGTTTTCTACAAGGGTAGCCCTAGCCTCACGTTTTATGAATATGTCGATGTCCCTGGGAAGAGCCTTCGTGTAGTAGTCTATGGTGATGGAGTCATCCAATGCCAAGTTGGGGGAAACTTGCTCAATATGGTGGCAAAACGTTGATTGAAATCTTTGACCTTCTCTTTCTTTTGTAATTTGATGGTACTTAACTCCATGAGGAGCATGGAGGAGGTCTTATCCTCTAAAAAATTTTGTAAGAAAATGTGACGAAATTGGTCCCATGACGTTATGGAGGCACTTCGAAGAGAGCGATACCAGGTGGCCGCTTTGTTCTCCAGGGTGTGGGGAGAAAGACGGCAGGTGCCATCGTCTATTTTAACCCTCATAATTTGCAGTGAAAGGTAGAAGTTTCTTATGTGGTCTTCGACCAGCGTGCCTTTCTCAAGGTCAAACTTGGGAAGGTGTTTTTCAGGGTGTCTAGGCATGTCATGGAGGGGGCCCAGGAGATCTAATGGAGATTGAGCCATCCAAGCAAGCGGTTGCACCTGCCTGGCATGTTCATGGTGCCTGATTTCAGATTCAGATTCACTTCCTGAACCTGACGCGGATGCTTCCCCTTCATGGTGAGAGTGCTCGTCTTGACGTCCCTCGCGGTTTGCCATATTTCTAAGGTATCTCCAATTGTACATAGGAGGCCTATTTTGGTTTTTATGGTGGTGGGTAGCATGGAGACCTTGGCCATGTTCTCTATCTCCCCGACCTCTATTCCCTCGGCCTCTATTTCCCTCACCTCCTCTTGGTGGACGATGAACCTGGTTGTTGTTATTTTGGGTCTGGTTGGGCTGAGGGCCAGGATATGGTTCATCTACGACGGGATCTTCCTCTTATGCTCCTTGGGGCTCTAAAATAGGTTCATTTTTCTCAACAGTCGTTGTGAGGTCTTCAACCATCAAATTTATCAACTGGGGCAGGGAATTTACAAGGGCACCGTTGCGAGTGAGGTTTGTAGAAGGGGTCCTAGTATGGGTCAGGAAACTCATGAGTGGAGTGAATTGAAAATCCTTGATGAGGTTATGGGAAACCAGGTGCAGAACTCTTAACTGATCCCTAGTGACCTCGTAATAAGGAGCTTCCTCCCCTTCGACATCTTCCAAAGGGGGAGGACCATTGTCATCGTTTATGGCCTCCCATTGGGGAGTTTGTAACGGAATATTGCTTGTGTGCTGGGAGGCTGCCATTCAGGCCCTCCTTCTAGCGCCAATTCTGTTAACGGATAAATCTGTCCGGCCAACAGCAGGGGATCTCCCTGGTCAAAATTCCCAACTAGACTCTAAACCGTTTGGAATGGGGATCTCGTCCGAGGTGTGGGTCCAGCTACCTCTCAGGTCTCCTTTCCTTGGGTCTCAATAGAACTCAATCAACCTGCGAACACACACTTATTCGGATGATACAAAACACATGATTGATGAATTAAATGAACATATAACACCATACGTAGCAAGCTGAATAATAAAGCATGGGGCCAAAGGAAATGCTATCAACAAAATATCATTAGGGTCATGCTTGTATGTTGTTCTAACCACATAAAAAACAATTATTTATGGCAGAACACCCTTCACTTCCTTAAATGGTGTCGGTGATAATATAAATGTCAGTAAACAAAGTTATCAACATTCATTGAGAAAGTGCAAATGAACTTAGCATCATTAACACATGTTCAGAAAACTATAATGCATAAATGATGGCATTGGAAACACAGTTTCATTAATCAAAAGATGTTAGAAACTGAAAACAGAATATTCATAGTGTTCATGCATTTACCAACATCAGATCCAACAATGGAATTAACAAATTCTTGTATTCATACTCAAAAATGTGTAACCCCTCTATACAATGCACTATAACTCTTTGAGTCCCAAACAAAATATCTTTACAATCTTCCCAAAGGAAGTTTTTATAGACCAAAATTTTCCCTTTCGGCTACCAGACTCTTCGCTTTCCTGACCGTTGGGCTGCCTTGCGACCTAAATGGAGGATGCGACTTGCGACTCAATTGGACAGTGCGACCTGCGACCCAGTTGCAAAGTGCGACCTGCGACCTATTGCCATCTGATCATGAGAATATGCGCGTAATCGTGAGGTCGGGGGCATCAATTTGTTGCTCTTTGAGAAATTTCTGCCATGCGTGATAATCTGCAGCCTTCGTGTAGTAGTCTATGGTGATGGATTCATCCAATGCCAAGTTGGGGGAAACTTGTTCAATATCGTGGCAAAACGCTAATTGAAATCTCTGACCTTCTCTTTCTTTTGGCATTTGATGGTACTTAACTCCATGAGAAGCATGGAGGGGGTCTTATCCTCTGAAAACTTTTGTAAGAAAATGCGACGGAATTGGTCCCATGACGTTATGGAGGTACTTGGGAGAGAGAGATACCATGTGGCCGCTTTGTTCTCCAGGGTGTGGGGACAAATATGGCAGGTGACATCATCTGTTTGAACCCTCATAATTTGCAGTGAAAGGTAGAAGTTGCTTATGTGGTCTTCGGCCAGCATGCCTTTCTCAGGGTCAAACTTGGGAAGGTGTTTTTCAAGGTGTCTAGGCATGTCATGGAGGAGGCCCAGGAGATATAATGGAGATTGAGCCATCCAAGAAAGCAGTTGCACCCACCTGGCATGTTCGTGGTGCCTGATTTCATATTCAGATTCACTTCTTTCACCTGACGCGGATGCTTCCCCTTCATGGTGAGAGTGCTCGTCTTGACGTCCCTCGCGGTTTGCCATATTTCTAAGGTATCTCCAATTTTAGATAAGAGGCCTATTTTGGTTTTGATGGCAATGGGCGGCATGGCGACCTTGGCCATGTCCTCTATCTCCCCAACCTCTATTCCCTCGACCTCTATTTCCCTCACCTCCTCCTGGTCGACGGTGAACCTGGTTGTTGTTATTTTGGGTCTGGTCAGGCTGAGGGCCAGGATGGGGTTCATCTACATCGGGATCTTCCTCTTCTACTCCTTGGGGCTCTAAAATACGTTCATTGTTCTCAACATCCATTGCGAGGTCTTCAACCATCAAATTTATCAACTGGGGCAGGTAATTTACAAGGGCACCGTTGCGAGTGAGGTTGGCAGTAGGGGTCCTAGTATGGGTCAGGAAACTCATGACTGGATTGCATTGCAAATCCTTGATGAGATTACGGGAAACCGGGCGCAGAACTCTTAACTGAACCCTGGTGACCTCGTAATAAGGATCTTCCTCCCCTTCGAAATCTTCCAAAGGGGGAGGACCAGTGTCACCGTTTATGGCCTCCCCTTGGGGAGTTTGTAACGGAATATTACTCATGTGCTGGGAAGCTGCCATTCAGGCCCTCCTTCTAGCGCCAATTCTGTTGACGAACAAATCTGTCCGGCCAATAGTAGGGGATCTCCTTGGTCAAAAGTCCCAACTAGACTCTAAACCGTTTGGAATGGGGATCCCATCCGGGGTGTGGGTCCAACTACCACTCAGGTCTCCTTTCCTTGGGTCTCAATAGAACTCAATGAACCTGCGGACACACGCTTATTCGGATGATACAAGACACATGATTGATGGATTAAATTAACATATAACACCATGCGTAGAAAGCTGAATAATAAAGCATGGGGCCAACGGAAATGTTGTCAACAGCATATCATTAGGGTCATGCTTGTATGTTGTTCTAAACACATAAGAAACAATTCTTTATGGAAAAACACCCTTCACTTCCTTAAATGGTGTCGGTGATAATATAAATGTCAGTAAACAAAGTTATCAACATTCATTGACAAAGCGCAAATGAACTTAGCATCATTAAAACATGTTCAGAAAACTATAATGCATAAATGATGTCATTGGAAACACAATTTTATTAATCAAAAGATGTTAGAAACTTAAAAACAGAATACTCATAGTGTTCATGCATTTACCAACATCAGATCCAACAATGGAATTAATAAATGCTTGTATTCATACTCAAAAATGTGTAATCCCTCTATACAATGTACTATAACTCTTTGAGTCCCAAACAAAAGATCTTTACAATCTTCCCGAAGGAAGTTTTTATAGACCAAAATTTTCCCTTTGGGCTACCAAACTCTTCGCTTTCCTGACCGTTGGGCTGCCTTGCGACCTGAATGGAGGATGCAACTTGCAACTCAATTGGACAGTGTGACCTGCGACCCAGTTGCAAAGTGCGACCTGCGACCTATTGCCATCTGATCATGAGAATGTGTGCATGATCGGGAGGTCAGGGGCATCAACTTGTTGCTCTCTGAGAAAGTTCTGCCATGCACGATAATCTGCAGCTACTGGGGAGATTAAGGGAACTTCTTCCCTTAACTGGTGCAGGAAATCCAAGGCATTTGGAATCAGAGTCTCTCTTTTGAGTGTGATCTGGTTGGCTAAAGAGGCCAGTTTAGTGTAGATCCAAACTGGTGTAATGATGAATTTACCCAAGTTCTCTTGTGATGCTGCAAGATCAGGAGTAGCAACGGCTTATCTGATAGGTTGCAAAAATGTTTGAATCTCCTGATCCACCTGTCCCCATGTCTTTTCCTCGCTCAATGCACCCAGAGATGGAATGTGGTTTATTTCATGCATTAATTCAATGCCACTGATCAAATGCTCGTATGCGGCCATTACCTTTTCTAGGTCTTTGGATAGCTTTTCCTTGGACTGTGTTTTAATACGAAACTGGACCTTGGCATCCTGGTTGTGAATCCAGTATTTCTCGAGCAAGTTTTCTGGAGCCTGTGGGTACCGACCTGTCCATTCTATCATTCTGTCCAAAGCGGTGGAGGCCTCCTTCAGTTGCTCGCTCCTCTATTTTGTCTCTAATTAGGCTCTTAGTAGGGGGGCGACTGTTTGTTTTATAGTGAACATCTCCCCATAAACCTGCCTCATGGTGACTTCTAGTACCTCCAACTCTCTTCGGACGGTGAGTGGTACTTCATTAACAGGAGCAATTTTTTCTTGAAGTTGTTGTATTTCCTCCTTTAACGTTGTCTTTTCTTGCTCTGCCCTTGCCTCCCTTTGTTCAGATTCTTGTAACTTATTTTGTAGGGAAAGGATATCTCTACTCATTCGGCTCACATTTTCCTCTGTGGCTACGGCAAAAGCAGTGCCAGCCGATGCTATCATCACTAGGTTGGTCCTAGTATCTAGGACTATATCTTTCTCTGTCGTGGTTTTGATTGGGGCGGAAAGGTTTCATGCCAGACATGTCCTTTTCTCCTGTCGGATATTGAAGGAGAATTGATCATAAGTGAACCTTGTAAGGTTAAATACCTCTTCTTCCTATCCTTCGTAAGAGCTCAGCTCGGAGAGTGCAAAATTGTATTGATTGCAGGCACTTCGATGGGCTGCAGCTCAGTTTGTAATTTTGTGACTGGAGGAGATGTCTCGATGTTCTTTGAACTTCGATCTTCCTCTTCTTTCCTTTTCCTTTCTTCCTCTTCTTTCTGAATCCACTCTACTTCTCCCTTCTCTTGTTCTGCTTTCCGCCTATGCTCTACTTCTGCCTTTTCTTGTTATGTTTTCCGCCTGCGCTCTGCTTCTACTTTTTCCTGTTCTGCTTTCCGCCTGCGCTCTGCTTCTACAGCTGCTTCTTGTTCTTCCTTTTTCTTGCATTCGACCTCCACCTGATATAATTCTTTTTTGAGCTGTCGTTCCGCCTCAGCCTCTGCCTCTTGTTCTTCCTTTCTTTTTTGGGCCTCTTCTACCTACTTCTTCTTTTGCTCTGCCTTCAGGTTCTTTTTACGCTTTTATTCATCTTTTTTGGCCTTCTTTTCAGCTTCTCGCTAAGATTTTGCTTCTTTCTCTTTCTATTGGGTAGTAGTGTTGTGACCCGTGCTGGTTCGAGGCTTCTTGGCCTGAGAAGAAGAGGCGCCTCCTAATTCACAGATTCTTTCCTCCAACGTGTGATCATCTGGATCTTCCTGATCGGACCATGCCCCCGGGGAAAGCTCCATATCCACGTTATACCAATTTCTTTTCTCATCCTCATACGGGTGTTCAGTATTTTGTTAGCTCCATTTGAACTTAGCCCATTTACAGTGATCAAGGACTATCCTCTCCTGGTCATATGTCCGGTGATCCAACGACCCCAGGTGGAAACCTCTCATTTCTTCTGCTTCTGCCTCTACCTCTCTGAAATCCTTGACCGTGTATGCATCGATGGTGAGAGGCAGTGTAGGCCATGGCTTTTTCTTACCTTTAGTCAGGACCTTAGAGAAACCAGAAGTCATATGATAACAAACTTACTGAAGAAGCATCTTATCCGTAACAAATCGGGGCATGGCATGGGGAGTCTTGAATGAACCAAAGACTCGAATAAAGGTATATTCTGCGAGTGGAAACCAATGTGCCACCTTGACTAACGTCTCCATGGCTCGCCAAGACATACATGGAGTATCTTGACCAAACAATTTCCTATAGAGCACCGGGATGAAGAGTTGCGAGATTGACTCTATATCTTGCTTATACCTAGAGTCCCAAAATACCTTCATTTATATATGAACTGGGCGCGCCTACTTTGGATCCCAGTTGTGTGCGCATCCCTAAAAGTGGCACCGGGAACAAACAACATCCAATAAGTAGGAAGCAATGTAAAATTTAGAGGAATATCCCTCCTCCGGTGCTAGCGCAGAGGATACGTTTGTCTGGAGATACGCCATCAGCATGTTGGCCCAGTTGAAATGATTATCGTGCACAGTGACATAGTTCATCAGGGATACCCAAGTGCCACTGAAAGTGGTGGCATTGGGACGACCTTATATCCTACAAAGCATAGTTTCCACCAGCTTATATACCTTCCTGAGGCTCGCCACTGGATATTCCTGATCCTTCTTGACTTTTAACTTTTCGGGTTCCTCCCACCACCCCCTCAGGGTATCTACTATGGCGACTACATGGGTGGTGGCCCATTCTTCTTTGAAGGTCTGTTCTCGTTCCGGCACCGCATAGTAAAACTCAGCATCTGAGCCTTTTAGAGTCGCAAATGCTTTACCTTCATAGTCTCGAATTACCCATTTTTTGGGTCGGTGTTTTGTATCATCCACTCAATCACCTTCGCACATGGGAATATATCAGGGTGGGCACCCGCATAGTGGAGCTTTGACCTTTTAACTTGTATATATACTTTTCGGTCGGGGAGGTCCTCTGGGAATTCTGGCCGTGAAAATTCCTGCTATACTTGATACCAACTCATGTTGTCCCCTTTGGAAAATGTACACTAGGTATCCCTGTAGATTGGAGGCAGGCACATTGTTATATCCATTTCTATGTCTTCTATTTCTAGGCTCTTGTTTTTCTTGCGGGCCGCTGGAGGTCCCATGTCACTCGAGTCTAAAGAGATAGGGACACGCTCTAAGTCTGCTTCGAATTCTCCTGTCATGTTCATAAAAGAATCTCAGGATAAGAAAGATGCCATGATGATAAAATCCTAGGTACAGCTTATTAAATTTCCCCAACTGAAAACACAGGAAAGGGCGAGTTAGCGACTTGCGACTGGGTCGCTGGGTCACAAATTTTTGGCAGTTTGAGGAGGGTGCGACTCTACAACTTGCGACCCGGTCGCTGGGTCGCAAGGGTCGCAAACATTAGTTGGGAGTGCAGCTGCAACCTGGCGACTCAGCGACCGGGGTCGCAGGGTCACATGAGTCACGAAGTCGCAAAGGTCGGAAGTCGCATTAGGGCTGGCCAAGATTTTTAGCAAGCAACGCGGTCCTTTGCATTATTGCAATAAATTCCCTTTCAAATTTAAACAATGCAGGACAAAGTGGGCAATCAAAAACATGGAGGGGAAGCAGTTTTAGGAGAAAACAAATATCAAGGAGGCTGAATGAATTGTGATTACAGGGTTGTGCAAGGAGGAGTGTTTGGACAGTTAAGGCATCTCAAGTCCTAAAGGATCAAAAGGAGTAATGGTGGATGGCTTAAAAATTCCAAGGTAGAGGGAACAGGTAAACAAAAGTAAAAAATGGAAACAGCAGGAGGAAACGGCAACTTACTCGGGAAAACCGCACTTCAGTTGGACTGTCAGAAGCGTTTTTTCACTCTTCGTCACATCAAAAAAATGTGACCTAGCGAGCCTCCTATTTATAAAAGGGTCGCGTGTGCGAGCCATTAATGAGGTTGCTAGGTCACAATGTTCCAGTTTTAAGAGAGGTGCGACCTTGCGACCTGGATGGTCGCAAGGTCGCGGGGTCGCGATTTTGAAAAATCCAAGAGATCTGCAATTTAGCGACCCGAGAGGTTGCAGGGTCGCTAGGTCGTAGATTTGGAGAAAAAGAACCATTCTGTGACTCAGCGAATCTTAAATTTTCCTGAGAAAGACTAACTACTGATTTTGACTTAGCTTTTTCAATGATCAGGGGCTCCCAAAAATTTTAGAGGGTGAATTTTTTGGAGGGTGTTGTAGAGGCTACAACAGAACCATCCCAGCATGAGGTTTTTGAGAATCTTGTTTCAGAGTATCATCTTTGGCCTTACCTTTACCCTTATTCTTACCTTTAGAAGCATTATCCGTAGGATTGGCCTGAACAGCATTAACTTCTGCGGGTTTACCAGAATTTAAAGTAGACTGAGAAACAACATGATTGGAAGAAGCAGACTTTGGCTTCCTAGTGTTTGAAGACAACGAAGACTTCTGAGAATTCTGAGACACAGAACCAATAATACCATCGACTGATGGAGTCGCTGGTGGTTTATAAGTTCAAGGTCGGGGAGCATCAGGCAAGATATCATATAATGTTCCAGACTGAGAGTACACAAGATCAAGGTACTAGGCGTAAGAAATGGCCTGTTCCTCGGTTACACATGCCCCCATAGTGATGTCTTTGGCAATTTTATCGACAAAGGAGGTAGTGAACCAATGAGTTAGAATTTGATCAGGAATTTCAAATTTGATCATGCAACGACAACGTCGCCCTCATGAATATGACCCGAGATATGAGTAGCTCGGTCATGTTTCAATGAAGTGAGGAGGTGCGTCTCGGTCTCATAACGAACTGGTAACTGAAAATGTGTGAGGAATGCCATGGCCAAGAATTGAAATCTTGGAAGATGCCACGGAATAGCTCAATTTACCACTTTGTAGTGGCACCAGAAAGAGTTCGCTGGAAAAGACGAAGTCAAATAGAATCTTCAACCCAAGAGTTAGAGCAACACCACAAATGGTAAGTTATAACAAGCGCTTAGGGGTCTTCACCATACTTGCCCTCAAATTTAAGACAATCACTAGGAATCTTCGTTGGAACCGGAGGCCAATATGGGTTATGAATAATGGGATCATTTGTCAATTTTGACACATCAGGTAATTCCAACGTAGCAAGAAATGGTAATTGAGTGTTGAAAGTCATCAAAGGTCTTTGATAAGGACCTGCATGTACATTCCACCCATTTCGAGCAGGATTCTTTCCCCATACATTCTATCCCGAAGGATTCGGATCATAGGGATTAGAAGTAGGATAAGTCGGTTGATACTGGGGTTGAGGACCAGAATATTGAGTCGGAGTAGACCATTGAGGTCCTTTCTGAGCAGCGTATGGAGCTTGTTGTGGAATGTAAGCATGGCTTTGAGGTTCATGATATACAGGTTGATTTTGAGGGTAAGGAACCTGAGGTGCACTATATACCCATTGATATGGACCTTGAGAGTAGTAAGTGCCTTGCGGTTGAGCAGGCGGACCCAGCTGAGTAGAGTGAGTAGGCTGCTGAGCGGGTAAACCTGGCTAACTATAAACAGGTAGAATAGGCTGCTGAAACGATGGAACCAGCTAAGGAGCAGGTTGAATCAGTTGTTGAGCAGGTTGAACCGAAAACTGAGGACCACCGGGTTGGCCTTGTGGGAAAGGTTGGCTCGATGGTTGTGATGGACCAAGTTGTCCCTGATAACCAGATTGACCCAGAGAAGGACCATAGGGTTGTCCTGGTTGCACAACATTTGGGCCATAATAAGCATGTGGCTGTTGTTGTGGTGCAACAGGTTGTCCCTATGGTGGGTAAATTTCCCCCCCAGGAGCATAAGATAGTCCTGGTTGATTCGGAGGTTGACCAAAAAGACCAGAGGGTTTTCCATGTTCGACCAAAGGTTTCCCTTGTAAATTTTGGCCTTTTGAACCATATGGTTGTCCCTGTGGACCATAGGCAGGGCCCTGCTGAGCTAAAGGTTGTCCCAAAGAGGGTTGTCCTTGAAAGCCAAAGGGTTGCACAGGAAAATTAGGTCTAAACTAAGAAACGGTCTGATAAGGATCAGTAGGAGGAAAACATATTGGATTACCATGTTCATCATAATGAAGCATATATGAATATATAGGGTTACCAACAGCATCATAGTGATAAAAAAGAGGATTACCAGGAGCCTGAGGTTGTCGGGAACCCTGAGAGCTCTGCTGCTAAACAGCCAACAGATACTTTTCAAAAGTAATACCGCTAGTAATCACAGGAGTAGTGGCAACTGCACTAGAAGCAGGCGTGGCCTCCATCAAGGGAGCATAATGTTAGTGAATATCCAACAACTACTCGAAAAACACATAGGTAGAAACCATGGGTGTGGTGGAGGTAGACGGGGTTTCCATGGCACGGTTTTGTGAGCTACCTGGGCTAGGATTAACAGGCCACGTAGGATTGAGGAAAATAGAGCTGCGGGAGTGAAAATATTCTGACGACTGATGGGTAACAAAAGGTGTGGATGAAGCCACATAGACCGTCGGTTGGACTGGAACAGATGTAACAGTCACCGACGAACTAGGTGTCGAAGGTGATAGTCCTAACGAAGGTAGGACTGAACTCTGAGGAGGAGTTACTGCATTGGATTGTGCAATGGAGGTAACACCAGACATAATCTGACTCAAGGACCTATATCCAAGTGGAAGTGACACTGATGGTGGAGAAGAATGAGTAGAAACATGAGGGACATCTTCTGGAAAAAGCCAATATTCTCCTGTAGAAACAGACATTCCTTCACTACCAACAAGACTAGACAAGTCCATGTCTGATCCATCATAAGATCTTCGAAAACACTACGGGGACTAGGAGGCACATGAGCAGTAAAAAATGGTGAGCCCGACGTAAGAAGAGGAAAATATCCTTCTTCCCCAAAACCAGACCAAGCGCCAGAAGGAGGCCAATTGAACTCAACTGGCTCTTCAGGAGGAGATTGAGTAGCAAGAGGTAAGACAGAAAGGAGAATAGGCTGTGAGATCTCGACAGACCTAATGGATTGAGGGGTTTCAAAAGAAACGTCCAGAAAAGAACTACCACTAGGAGGCAGTGAAGACGACAAAACCGGCGGTTCCACCACCGTGACCATATATCAAAACAAAAAGGAAAAAAGAGAACCAATCGAGGACCCCAAGATCAAAACCAATAAAAAACAATAGGCCAAGTAATAAAAATTTAACGGGCGTGCGATCGTAGGTGATTAATTTTATGACACTGAAACAATATTTTGATGTTTCATTTTTAAAGAGTCGAGAAACAAGCCAAATATGACTCTAGTCGCTTTCAATTTTAAACGAGCGTGAAACGACAAGTGCTCGACGATCTCTTCTCTTTTTAAAGATTCATGAAAAGATCAAAATGACTACTCTGGAATACTAAGCAAGAGGGTATATCAGGTTTCCATGAACTTCCATATACACCTTGGTGATCAAATGAAACAGAAATGACCAAAGACTTGACGTACATGCAGGTAGTCTCCCCGTATGTTGTGTTCGGTGTATCACGGTTACAAGGAAGCAGACTCGACTTCCTTGGATAAAAGGATTGCAACCTAGAGGGGTCTCCCTTTATATACTCGATGGTACGGGGAGCACAAGTCCGTACTAGCGCTGTCTAAAGCCAGATGGTGAACGACAGCTACTAGGTTTTAGGATGCCAGAACACATCTCTAGCCTAGACCACTAAAAATGTCTCGTTAGGTTTCAATGCTTCCTTAGGTTAATTAAATAAATTTTAAAGTTGACCTTGGATTATATTTCAGTTTTAAGGCTCTATCGATTTTGGATCTCAAAATTCCTAAATGCAAGATATATGCAAATAAACATCATTTCCAATTCAATGAATGCTAATTACGAGAAGGATAGAGATCTTTCAAACAAAATCAAACAATGAAAGTATCTAAAGAATCCACTAATGCTTCTAACAGAGTCTAACGAAAATGAAACTCTTTCCAAGATAATCAGATGCTAGTTATGCAAAAGAGTATTTCACTTTCAATGCAAAGAGATAATGCAAAATATGTTTTTTATTTTTAATGAAAAGAAGCACATAATGCACTAATTACATACAAATGAAAACAAACACTAGCTTAAGTGTTTTGTAGGAATCGAAATTGAATGACTCAATTAAATGTGAAACAAACACAGGAAAGCAATCAAACTAATGCCACAATCTTCTAACCAAGAGACAGTTTTCAATGTAATCTATGCTTGGAGAAATAAGGCGAAGAAACAATTGAGAAAACGAAACGACTTTGCAACCAAAAAAATCACTCAAAAATATCAAGAAAACTAAGTGCAATCAATCCACAAATGAGATTGACAACAATCAAACCGACTTGATTTTCAAACAGAAGGCTCAGTGTACGAGGACACCTAGAAACCCTAAAGCCTCAACTGACACTGATAATAATATGGATGAACGACTGAGAAAATTAAGTCGACAATAATCAAAACAATCCCAAAGGCATAATTATGCACAAAAAATAACCCAGAATCAAACACAATTGACCAAAAGACTCATTAAGGAGGTCAAACCAATTCCTACATGGGTTGGCACAACTATAAGGCTGTAATCCGCACCATACAGGGGTTCGCGCGACTGCAAAAAGAGCAACCTGTGCCAATTGGTGCGACTGTTCAGAGAAAAACCGCGCCAAGCCAAATAACTATGGGAAAAAGAGGAAAAACCAAAACCTAATGATTAGAGGTCAATCTTGACACTCTGGAGCTGAACAAAGGATGAAAACTAAGCAACCAAACCAGAAAAGTCAGATAACTAAATCAATAATTGAAACTGACCCAACAAAGTGAAATGACAAACTCGCACTGATCCCCAGTAGAGTCGCCAATTTTTTAAGTAGGTAAATCCCCTCTACGGACAGAGATGATCCCTCTAGCCCTAGAGTGGGCCTAGAAACAAAGGGACATGCTAAAATTTTGCTTCCTAATTATTAAATGAATAAAAGACATGATAGATCGACCTACCTAGAGTCCAACGCTATTGTCGTTGCTATAGTCGTGGTGGCCTCTCGCTCCTGCCTCGGCAAGTCACAATCCTTCCTCCATTACGCTTGGATACCTGCACATAGAACAAGAAACAATAACAACATACAAGATAAAAACATTTCATTCATAACTATTAGCCAGTCAAATAGGGCTAAACATATTGCATTAAACAAACATCGTAACACAAAAGTGGAACCAAACAGTATTCATGTATATAAATGAATAGAAGGAAGAGTTACAACCAATGCTTTAACATCGCAATCTCCTCCAGCGGGGTTCAGGCAAAGCGCGTCTTAGATGCTCGTCAGGGAATTTGGACGGGATGAATGCATGGACTCAAGCTTCCTCAACGTAATTCCCTCTTATTCTATCTTCTCTATTCATTCAGCTATAGTATGTTTAATTCTTCAAGTTCAGCTAGCTTGTTCTAAGAGAGATAGCTTCTTTTATAGAGGAAAAGGAGGAGGTTAGGATCCCTACAAAGGTGGGAGGGAGGCCTATCCTTTAGGGAGTTCCCATAAGAGGTGGAAACCATAAACCTAAAGGAGGTAGTCCATGGTTTATCAGTTCAATCACTCCCAATAACTCATCCTCGAGGTGGTTGGAGTGGAATTTTTGCCTCTATTTTTAAAAAATATTCCATAAATAGCTTGGCGCAGGTGGAAAATTGGGACAGAGTGCCAGCTGGCGCGGGGGCCAGTGTTAATTTTCCCCTTTGGCATAAGAGCATAACTGACTACGTGCGCCAAGGCAAAAACAAGGGTTTTTGAGTCTCTGCTCAGGGAATTGTCAACAGGAGGAATGTTACTCTCATGTAAAGGGACACAATGATGGTATTTACAAGGTATGACAATGCTTATTGATCATGGAAATGACCCTCCAATGGGCGAGATGGGGATTTCAGGGACAGTGACAAAATGTTGTGTAACAGCATCAACTAATTCAACCTCGACATTGATTGTCTTCCCTTCTAATGTAATCGGTAAAATAGCAAGAACACCAAGAGGTTTAGATTCTCTTCCATCAAATGCTTCAAGGGAATTTGGTGATGAATTCAGAGCTGGAGAAATAATGGCTTTCCAGCAAGCAGATTACATGATGCACATAGACGCACCGGATGGATATTCAGACCATTAATACCAACTTGTATGATGAGCGCAATTTGGTGCGGGAGTCATGGGACAAAATTCTCTAAGTCGAAAGCGAGAAGGCTAGAATCAATAGGATCAACCCCGTCACTTGTAGATAACAAAGCCTTCTATTGACACGGACAACTCTGAAGTACTTCTAATGCAGACATTACAGATGGTGCCTGAGCTAGATCCTCAACAATATTGTAATGTTGAGTAGCACAGGCGTTGGGATTGTAAGAAGACTTGTAGAGTACACCTTTAGAAGGTGGCCATACAACGGGCTCAGTACTGGGCCTTTCAATCTGAAGAGGGCCAGAATCAGGCGGAGGAGGAGGACCATCAGCAATCTCTTTCCCCGCTATCTGACGCGATCTGGTATAATATTTCGATCGAGTAGCGATAGAAACGGATGCAGAACCGTTCATCATAAAAACCTGAGAGCCAAATGGGGTAGAGGGTTGAGGTTGCTCTACTATCTAGGTCTGCTGTGATGGAAAAGGTTCTTGGAGAACAACCGTAGTTCCCTGGGTTCCTTTGAGCAATCTACTTACTTCGGCCCGTCGAGGACAGTCCTTGGTGTAGTGCTCTTCGTCACAAATCAAACAATGGTACTTTGACTTACACTGTGAACCATCATTAGCACGAGGTTTAGATGAATCTGGTTTCGGGGTATTGGCTTTGGCCTTACCTTTACCCTTCTTTTTTCCCTTGGAAGTATTATCCGCTGGATTGGCCTGAATGGCATTGATTTCCGTGGTTTTACTAGGATTCGGAGTAGACTGAGAATTAGTATCATTGGAAGGATTAGAATTTTTCTTCCAGAGGTTCGAAGGAGAAGACTTCCGAGAAGTCTGAGACACAGAACTGATGATAGCGTCGACGGATGGCATCGTCGGTGCTTTGGAAATTCTACGTTGAGGAGCATCAGGCAAGATATCATACAACGTGTTACACTGAGAGTACACAAGATCAAGGTACTGGGCACGATCAATGGATTGTTCTTCGGTTACACATGCCCCCAAAGCTATGTCTTTAGCGATCTGATTGACAAACAAGGTAGTGAACCAACCAGTTAGAAGCTGATCAGGAATATCAAACTTGATCAAGAAACGATAACACCTACATTCATGAATATGATCCGAGATATGAGTAGCTCAGTCTTGTTTCAAGGATGTGAGGAGGTGTGTCCCGGTCTCATAACGAACTGGTAACTGAAAATGTGTAAGAAACGCCATGGCTAAAGAGTTGAAATCTTGAAAAATGCCACGAGATAATTTGATATACCACTTGGCAGCGACACCAGCAAGATTCCGTTGGAAAAGACGAAGTCGGATGGAATCGTCAACCCAAGAGTTAGAGGAACACCACAAGTGTTAGGTCATAACATGCGCTTGGGGGTCTTCTCCGGACTTTCCCTCAAACTTAGGACAATCACTAGGAATCTTAGTTGGAACTGGAGGCCAATACGGGTTATGAAGAATCGAATCATTCGTTAACTTTGACACATCTAACAGTTCCAATGTAGCGAGAAATGGTAATTGAGTATTAAAAGGAATCAGAGGCCTTTGATAAGGACCCGTGTTAGCATTCCACCTAGTCTGGGAGAAATTTTGTCCCCATATGCTTTATCCCAAAGGATTATAACTGTAGGGGTTATAAGCCTGATAGGTCTACCCATACTGGGGTTGAGGACCGAGATACTGATTCTGAGCATACCATTGAGGTCCTTGCTAAGCAACGTATGGATTCTGTTGTGGAATGTAAGCATTGCCTTGAGCTGGATTATATACCATCTGGGATTGATTTTGAGGGTAATAAGTGAAACCTTGGGGCGCACTATATACCGCCTGATATTGACCATGAGGAGGGTAAGTAGCGCCTTGAGGTTGAGCAGGTTGAACACGTTGTTGAGCTGGTTGAACAGGTTGAAACAGCTATTGAACGGGTTGAGTAGGTTGACCCGCTGCTGCGTTGGTTGGGCAGGCTATCCTTGTGGGACAGGTTGGCCTGGATACTGAGGGCCACCAAGTTTCCCTTGTGGAAGAGGTTGGCCTGATGGTTGCGATGGACCAGGTTGTCCCTGATAGCCAGGTTAACTCGAAGCAGGACCGTAGGGTTTTCCTTACTGCACAAAGTTATGGCCTTGTTGAACGTAAGGCTGTTGCTGTTGCACAAAAGGTTGTCCTATGGTGGATACATTTTCCCCCCATGAATGTAAGATGCTCCTGGTTGATATGGATATTGAGGTTGACTGGAAGGACTGTAGGGTTGCTAGATCGAAGGTGGACCCTGTAAGGGTTGTCCTTGCGGACCATAAGGTTGTCCCTTCTAGGTCAAAGGTTGTCCCTGCAAGGATTGTCCTTGTAGACCTGAGGGTTTTCCTTGTATCACTGGCCCTCGATGAGGGACGGTTCGATAAGGGTCACCTGGAGGTAGATAAACAGCCTGATTTGGATCAATAGGAGGCAAATAGATGGGGCTGTCGTAGACATCATAGTGATGCAGAGGATTAATAGGATCTTGGGGTCGCTGATAACCCTGAGAGTTCTGCTACTGAATAGCCAACATATACTCTTCGAAAGTAAGGACACCAGAAATAGCAGAGGAAGTCGCAACCACACTATAAGCAGGTGTGGCCCCCGCAGTGCGGGGTTGTGATTTTCCCAGGCAAGGATTAATAGGCCACGTGGGATTAAGAAATATAGACCTTTGAGTGTGAAAATATCCTGACGACTGATGCATAACAACTGGTGTAGACGAAGCCACACAAACGGTAGGTTGGACTGGGACAGATGTAACAACGACTGAAAAACTAGGCATCGAAGGCAATATTCCTAATGAAGGAAGGACCGAACTCCTTCAAGGAGTCGATGTACTGGAGGATGCTATGGACAAAACACCAGAAATAATTTGACTCAAAGTCCGATAACCGAGTGGAAGTGACACCGATGGAGGGGAATATTGATTAAAGACACATGGGAGATCTTCAGGGAAAAGCTGATATTCCCATGTGGGAACAGGCATTTCTTCACTACTGACAGGACTCGAAGGATCCATGTCTGATGAAGCTATGAGATATTCAAAAAGATGACGAGGACTAGGAGGTATAGCAACAACTATAAAAGGCGATCCTGAAGTAAGAGGAGGGAATTCTTCCTCACTCCCAAAACCAGACCAAGCACCCTAAGGAGGCCAATTGAACTCAACTGACTCTTCAGGAGGAGATCGGGTAGCGAGAGGTTGAACACTCGGGAGAATAAGCCGTGCAAGCTCGAAAGACCTAGTGCATTGAGGGGTTTCTAAAGAAAATTCAGGAAAAGAACTACCACTAGGAGGCAATGAAGAAGACGACGAAACTAGTGGTTCCGCCACTGTGACAATATTTCAACACAGGAAGGAAAATGAGATATCCAAATGTTGCACTCCCATCACATTTCTCTCCCACTCCCGAACAGCACTTCCACTACTCTCTGGCTTTGTGATCTTGCGATTGCAATATCACCTATTGCATATCGCACTTCCATTATCCATCACAATTGCAAATCACATTCACCACTTGCTTCCCGTCAATACGTTCCACTTCCAAGCCCCAATTGCGATATTCTTATCGTACTCAGTTACCACGTCACCCATCACATCTTGCATTTTTCGATTTCGGCATTATCATATTTCGCACTTTGCAAATTTCAGCCTTATCGCAATCGCACCGTTGCACCTTCCCGTATCGCATTTCACACTTCGCACTTTCCTCCTGACTACACTGCCACTTATCTGCCAACCATGCAATATCGCATATTGCATTTCCACCCTCCTCTCGCAATTCCACCATCACAATTCTAAAAGCCTCCCTCTCCAAAGAATTTTTGTGATATTATAAGTTTAAATAAATTCTAAACCCTCTTGCACACTTGTAAGCCTTGCCTTATGTGCTTTAGCCCTCCCTTGACACCTTTAACCCCTTTTCTTCTCCAGATTGCAATCAATAATTTTTCAATTAGAATTAGATCATGAATAGTTGCATAGATAGAATAATTATAGATAGAGCACAAGATAAGTAGGGTGTGTTTAGCCGATTAGCCAAATTAAGTGTGGCTTAAATTAGTTTCCTTTCTGCCATTTCTTTTCATCAAGTTAAATTAGTTTCCTTTCCATCATTTCCTTTATATAATTTAAATTTGTTTCCTTTCTGCCATTTATTTTCAGAAAGTTAAATTAGTTTAATTTCTATCATTTCCTTTCTACAATTTAAATTAGTTTCTTTTATGCCATTTCATTTCAGCGAGTTAAGTTAGTTTCCTTTCCTTTCATTTATTTTCAGCAATTTAATTTAGTTTCGTTTCTGTCATTTATTTTCTGCAATTTATTTTAGTTTCATTGAAGTGTGACAGACTTCACTGAGAAACCCTAGAAGTAGCACCCTTTCGTAGAGTGGAAGAGGATGACATGAGTAGAATGCATTTTTTGTGTATATAGCACTGTCACCTCCAAGTTTGTAGGAACCTCGACTTGATAACGTAAAGTAGGGAGGCACCTGGGAGTTGCAGCACTCTCGGTGCAATACCAAGGCTCAACACAACTTGTATCAAAAAAAAATATATGGTATGGGGTGGCAGGAGGGGCAGGAATTATCATTAATCCCAGTGGAATAATTGTGGATCGGTATGCTTTGGGTTTGGGCAAGAAGAAAAATAATCAAGTAGAATCCTATGGGTTATTATATGGCCTCGCCTTATCACAACAAAAAGGAATCAAGGACATGAACATGTTGGGGGACTCTCTCCTAATTATAAA
Organism: Pinus albicaulis; assembly: GCA_034641835.2. Taxonomy (NCBI): domain Eukaryota; kingdom Viridiplantae; phylum Streptophyta; class Pinopsida; order Pinales; family Pinaceae; genus Pinus; species Pinus albicaulis. The sequence goes on from CM076584.1 coordinate 1,571,382, forward strand.
ACATATGAACAAAAGCATGGAGACCCAGAACAACAAGTTGAATCAAGTTCTAAAAAGAACCCAGGGCTTATGTTCTCTCTTTGAGAACCTTCAATTTTTTCACATCTTGAAAAGTCTAAATCATGAGGCGGTCATGGACTTGCAGGAAAATATAGCTTGCCAAATTAAATAAATTTTATACTCAAATAAATGGAATTGAAGGGTACATTCCCTTCCCTTAATCATGATGATAAGTAGAATGCATCTGGAGGAAAATATTTTATATTATTTGAAGCATAGAAACAATTTGTTTTGTAGTTTGGAGCTTAAGGGTGTAAAATATTTCACTAATCCTTGCTTGGCCCAACTTTAATTTTTTATATCCCCTTTTGTTTCTCCTAGTCTTCCCCTTCGTCTCCTCCTCCTCTCCTCCCTTCACATTCCCCCCTCTCCACTTTGTTGGCATCCACCTCCCCCTCTCACTCATCTCTCCTCCTCCCCTAGTTTTCCCCTTCATCTCCCCCTCCTCTCCTCCCTTCACTTTTCCCCCTCCCCACTCTATTGGCATCCACCTCCCCCGCCCTCTCATCTCACCTCCCCCCTAAAATTTGTTTACCCTCACTTCAAACATCGCATCAAGAATATGAGGTGGCGACCTCTCGTCCTCAACACTTGGAACAAGTCATGCAATTTAATCACCTTGACGTGTGACTGCATTATTTTGTTGTTGTCCTGGAAACTTGGTGATGGGATTGGCATATGAAGCAACAAAAATGATAGCTTGTTGACTTTAGATGTAAAAATACACAAGAGGTATTTGTAATAATAATTTATTATATAAAAAAATGTATAACTAATGATTGAATGTTACAATGAGGCCCTACTTGGCCTTTCATGACTAGGCATGCCTTTTAAACATGAATTTTCAATTAACTAATGACTATTTAAATAATCATTATCTTGATTATTTATTATTTACATTTATTTGTATTTATTATATTTTTTATGAATTATATTCATAACATTGCCCCTTCCTTCAAAAGCTTTGTCCTCAAAACTATATTGTCATTTTGCGGTTCTCATCTCAGCATATGTGACTTGACGTCACTTATACCTTCGTCTGTATAATTTGCTCATACACAATCCTGAATCCATGTTTTTTTTTTCTTTTTTTCTTTTTCTTTCTTTTTTTAATTTCACCTTATGATATTTTTTATTTTTTTTATTTTCAATTAAATAATATATTTATTTATTTATTATTATTATTATTATTTTAATGATATCATTATTATTATGACTTTATTTATTTACATAACGCAGATGCAGAGCAGGGAGATAATCTTGGACCCAATACAGACTCAATATATTTTACAGACTCAGAGTAAACTTCGTGATGCAAGCAGATCGAGAAGAATTCTCGCAGATGCAGAGTAGGGAGATAATCTCAGACTCAACACACACCAAGACTCTAGACTTCCGAATACCAAATGACCTCACAATGCTAGTATTTATAAGATACTAGCAGGTCATCCGGTTAAACCTTTTACTGGATACTTGCAACATAGAGAAATTGTCCTCGGATAAGCCATCATGCAAGATGCCCGTCACGAGAGTACTTTAAAGTAAATGAATAGGAAAATGTATCTAAGATTCGGGCAAGTGGGGAAAACCACTTGTTATCTCTTCCCTTGGAGGCTAGGCCATATGGGGACCGAATCTGACTCAATCTAATTATTATACGACATGATTATTATGGCCGGAATCTAGGACATCGGCTCTTTTACAAAATTAATTACACAGTGGAGATTTTTATTCGGAGCAAATCCCACGAAAACCATAAAGCAAGATATTTACAAATAAAGTGAAATCTGTAAGGATATCATATGAGTGATCCTTACTGTCAATCAGTATCAGCTCTATCCTCATAATCATGTGTTGGGGAATCATCTTCATTGTGTCTGCCAGCTTGATAAAGATATTCTTCATCTGGAGCAAGTACCTCATAAGGAATTGATTCATCTAACCATTCTGGAGCCATTTCTCGTGTACAACAAAAGAATGGAAACGAATATATGTATGGGGGCCTGTCTTGCTCATCTACTGATATCAATCCTCGGAATCTGACAGAAAGTTTGAATGACTCATCCTTTTCAATAGGAATGACTAATGACTGTTTATGCAAAAATTCAAATTCTATGACAAAATCATTCTAGACTGCTACATGCATTTCCCAATGCAGGATCCTAACAAACTCAGCAAAGCTCCTATCAAATATATGACGATCTCTAGGCAGATATCTAAACATGAACAACTTGAACCAAGAACTCCACCAATTATTACCAGGGTCAATGGCTGCATAAAATATGACTCTAACAAAACCATGTATTCTAGCTCTTTGATGGATGGAAAAATAATCTGCCCATGTCCAATCTGTATTCTTGATACATCCAAAATATGTAGGATTGGGTTCTCTAGACAATGCATAATAGACACGCCAAGGCCTAATCCTATATGGAAATTATTTAGTATATGACCACTGTGCTTCATCAAAATCAAACCATTTTTGGAGTATGATCTGCTTGACTTTTAAGGGCAATATGGAAAATTTATTTGCAAAACACTCTAAACAAAACTCATAATGACAGTTACTATAGATAATAACAGGACTGACTCTTTTAGACTTGGACTGACTGGACTGACTTGAACTAGTAGAAGCTTCATGCTGGTGAAGTGGCCTGAACATCTTTATTTCTTTAATTTCTTCTGAACCTTCCCTTGTGAGCATGTCAGCAAGATAATTTTTTGCACTGGACTTGTAGACTATATCAAAATCAAAACCTTCAAGCCATAGTGCCCATCTCAGAATCCTGGTACTCCCTTGTTCTAGCAGTCTTTTGTTAGCCAAAATGCTTTTCATATGCTTCAAGTTTGTTCTGACAATAAATCTCACACTTTTCAAGAACAGATGGAATCTCTTAATTCCTCTTTTTACTGCAAGTATCTCCTTATGAGAAGAGGGATACTTTTTCTCAGTGTCATCAAACGTTCCAGAGGAATATGTACAAACTAATTCTTTCCTTCCATGCTTTTGGAGAAGTACTGCTGCCCATGTATGATCAGAAGCATTTGTTTCAAGAATAAAGGGAAGATTAGTATCAGGAAGCTTAAGCTTTGGCAATTCATTAATCTTACTCTTAATATTTTTGACTGCTATAGTCATTTCTTCTATCCATCCTGATGCTTGCTTTTTCAATCTTCTTTGTAACACTTTAGTGTCATCTGCTTGTTTTTCATAGAATTTCCTTATATAATTGAGGCATCCAAGGAATATCTGCAGATTTCTAACGTCTGGGATTACATCAGGAAACTTTAATAAATGAGTAAGAACATGAGGTTGCATATTAACATGCCCTTGTTCTATATGCAGACCCAAATAATCTATTCTGACTTTTCCAATCTGGAACTTTTCATCTGAATCATAAAGTACAAGACCATGTTTGAAGACCAGATCATAAAACTTCTCTAAATGCTTTTTATGACTATTTACATCTCTGCTAAAAACAAGCAAATCATCTATGTACACTATGATATACTCCTCCCCACCAAAAATGTCTTCCATCCTTTTTTGGAACTCAGAGGGAGCATTTTTTAAGCCAAAAGGCATAACTGTCCATTGATATTGCCCATGTGGTACAGTGAATGCAGTCTTGTATCGGTCAGCAAGAATTATACCGATTTTCCAGAAACCACTCTTCAAATCAAACTTGCTGAAAACATTTTCGTTAGCAATTTTGGCAAGCAAGAGTTCCTTATTAGGTAAAGGATACCTAATGGGAAGTAATGCATCATTAAGAGCCTTATAATTAATAACAAGCCTTTTCTTACCTCTCTTTTGTTCACTATGCTTGTTGACATAAAAGGCTGGACAAGCCCAAGGGCTTTTACATGGCTCAATCAGTTTCTGGTCTAGCATATGGTTGATTTCTTGTTTACACAATTCCTGTTTTGAAGGACTCATATGATTAGCGCTAGCTTTCTGTGGTTTGGGAACATAATTTTCTTTATATGGAAGGGCCACAAAATATTTTTCCCTTGTCTAGAAGGCATCTAGACGACTAGCTGTGCATTCTTTTCAAAGCTTAGTGGAAATACCTTCAAGAGCTTGAGGACCATATAATTCTGCATGCTTGACAATCTTATTGATCTTTGTGAGATCCTGCAGACTATTTTGAATCTGATCTTCTTCTGCTAGCTGCACACTTACCCGATAATCACTGGAGGATGGCAATTCCACTGGACCTCCTTTAGTAGTAAATGTTATTGTGCCTTTGCCAAATGTGAAAGGGAGAAAATCATTCAATAAATCTTGACCCAAAAGAAAATCACAACCTATATCAAAACTGTACAAAGTAACCTTAACCTGAACACCATTCAAATAAATTGGAAATGTTGGGGCTATATGATTTATTTCCATCAAATCTTTTGTGATAGCCCTGAATTGGAGTTTAGTAGGATGTCAGCAATAAGAAGGAATTGCACCATATTTACAACAACTTCTCATTGCTCCTAAATCAATCTGAGCATCTAGAGTGTATTCCTTGACTTTAGGCAGCTTAATCTTTATAGGAATTACAACTCTATCTCCTATTCCCATGATTTTCACATCTTCTATTTCTGGAGTAACATCTTCTATTTTTGGAGTCAGCTTACCATATCCAATGGGAACATCCTTTAACAAAAGACTTGCTAATTTAGAATTGCAATCATCATAATCAACTATAATCATTTGTAGCTTAGAAGATAATTGTACCATTTCAGATCTAACATGATGAATTGATGATTCTAAATATGTAATCTTCTTTTGGAGAGAACTGATTTTGTCCATACCTTCTGATGAGATTTCTTCTGATGATCTTTCTGTAATTCTTAGAGGCTGGAACATTGAATCAAATTATTTTTCAACAAAATCTTCATCTTCAAATTTTTCTCTTTTAGCTCTAGAGGGCAGCTGCTTCTCTAGGCTTTCTAATTTCTCTGTCAATCTCCTTCGAGTAGTAAACTGAACTGGATCAAGCTGGGCAAGTTCATTTTTGACTGCTGCAATCTTCATCTGCAAGTTATCTGAAGAATTAAAATGAAACATTATTGTGTTTATAAATTTCTACACCATAATCCATTGACTCGATACAATTTTTGAGTTAATAAGTTTTAGAATGACAACGTGCCATTCGAATAACCTCGTGCCCATTCCAATCACGATTTCAATAAATCGTTACACATACATAAATCAGATATATACTATATATTAAAAAACTTATATATATATATATATATATATATATATATATATATATATATATATATATATATATATATATATATATATATATATATATATATATATATATATATATATATAAGTTTTAATATATAATTTTATGTGATTTATATATGCCCATTTATTAAATAAAATTGATTAAGTGGAAACACGAGAATTCAATGTACATTATCATTTCTAAAACTTATTATCTCAAAAATTGTATCGAGTCAATGGATTATGGTGTAGAAATTTATAAACACAATAATGTATTTCTGGATTCTCCTGATCTAACAAATTAATCTTATGTTAAATACAAAATCCTTCCACTTAATTCTTTACGGAAATTAAATTGCCAATTGCAAAACACATATGAAGCAAAATCAATCACACATAACAAGATGTTTTACCGGGAAATCTTAAAGATAAAAACCCCAACTATCATATATTATGTATATCAATGGAACATGTTACAATCTCATACAAATCTCAGCTCATAGAGCTCTCAGTACAATATACAATCGTCACACACTTTCATGCAGAAATTTGCATATCTATGCACCAATTTCTTGCCTCCTGATAACCTGCCTCCACTGCGCAATCGCTGCTGAAGAAGAACCCTGAATGAATTCGACCTTACCTTGCCTTGACTACAAAATCCTCATAGTAATATCCAACGTGTGTGTAGATGCATTGAATACATCACTATAGTCACAACAGATAGTCCATCTCACCCTTTCACCTATCTCTCCACTAGGTCTCCACTGGATCTGACATGCAAGTAGTTAACTATTGTATTTGTTCAGTTGCAAGTAGGAGACTACTTGTGAATTAATTCACTCATCTTTCACTAGTGTATGTTTAGTTACAACTAGCACAATTGAGTTTAACTCACTGAACTGAGTTAAACTAAATAACAACTCACATAACTACTCTTCCAACTCTGTTACAACTTGCCATTGTCAGTTATAACGAAGTCCTCCATGCATGAGCCACCAACCACCCTAGGAATTGCGTAATTCCTTCAGCCCACTAATGTACCACATCTGCTTACTGAAATAAAGTGCTCCAAGAGAATAAGTTATTATTTATTGTATGATGATTATTAAGGGCTAATAATAATCGACATGCATTCTATTTTTAGATTAGCGATCTAAAAATAGACTTCACCCATCTTCTAAAAATATAAATTCATCAAAAGATAGAATTTTATCAATCATCTAGAATCAGCCTCCTGCTAATTTTAGAATATGCTCACCATTCTAAAAATAGACATACACCTAAAAATAGTCTGTGTGGGCCCCACCTAGTTAAGGTGATTATTTTTCACTAGGATCAAGGAATGATGTTTCTGGATGCCAATTTCACTATTTATTGTTACAATATTCAACATATGGTTACGGTGCAGTGGATGGTACGGTTACGGTATAGTGGACGGTACGCGGCAGCATGGACGGGGAGACTCCCTCTAGTGTCGTGGATACAGTTAATCAGTGGACCGTGGGCAGAGATATGTGACGATGCTGACGATGTGTCAGTATGATACAATACCCAACAACAGAAACGATGATGCCAGAAACCATCCCGAGCAACTATGAATACGCAGCAAAGCTCAACGCTCAACGATGGAGGTTGGCCAGCCTGTGTAACAGAATTAGTTGGAGAAACATGTCAGTTTGAACCAAACTTACTAATAGGTAAGGACTCATCAGCTATGACACAATTAAATATTAAGGCCACTGCTCGTCGTAATTTTGTTTCAGAAGTGTTGCGAACGCTATCTGGACATCAACTGTTTTCCCAAATCCACAGACTGATACCTAGTGCTATTTCCATATCATCCCAGTTGGAAAAACTTTTACCTGCAGAGATATTCTGTTATCACAAAATCTGACCTTGATAAGCTGCTAATCAAATAGACTCTAAGTAACCATTTCAAACCAAAATTTTAGTTGAGGCTTAGCCTCCTCAACCTGAGAGGGCTCTCTCACTAGGTTTAAGATTTTGAATTAAGGATTAGATGGCTAACTCTAGGAATAAATTGGATAAAAGTGTATAACTGGTTTAATTACTGATAAACAAACATCCATTGGGCTATGGAATCAAGGTATGTTTCAAAAAAACATAAAAATTAGCTTAACATGGAAGTCAGGGCATTTCAGAGTTTTAGATGTATCAGCAAAACATAAACACAGTGAATAAAACACAGTTTATAAACATATGAAGGAAGTTAGAGCATTTTCCAATGAGTTCTAAGTAACATATGTTCATACCACTGCAAATAGGTAGATGAGGAAACCCATAGGAAGATTAAACACCAAAAACTCTTTCTGAATCCTGAGTAGTACAGCCAATATTTGTATTAAGATGAAAACACAGTTTGCTACAATAACACAGTTTTCTTGCTAATGAAAAAATGCCAACCTTTAGCATTTCGACCTCATGTCTCTTATAGAGTCATCATTACAATCTTGGATTCTCTTATCCATAATGAAGAGAATTCGAATTTCTTAGATTGACACCTATTTACTCCTAAAACAGACTATTAATTACATCTGACAGTTAATTGTCTCTTCTAGAAGTCCTAATACAAATAGGAGTAAAACTCCTTATTATGTCTAAAAAACCTTATCTAGAACTTAAATAATATCTCTGATAGTTGTTCCTCCATATCTTCGACCTTGATGATGCCTGAAATCTTGTTATGTTATCATGTTGGTTCATGTCTTACTTTCCCTACAAAACAGGGGACATGTTTCCTATAATTTAGCCTTTTCCTTCTTGATGATCTTCGAACACTTTTTTCTGGAAATGTTGACCTTTTGAGATAAGTGACATGTGTTGTCACCTCTATGGAACCATAACTTTCCACCTGTACAGAAACCAAGCCTTTGAAAAAGTAAAAGGAGAGATGGTATGGCTGCACTACGAAATGAGCAGTTGTTTTCGTAGCGCAGAATTTGTATCTTTGTAAACCTCTCTCAGTGATCCAATTTATTTTGCCTTGATACTTGGAGTTTCATTTGTGAACCCTTTCTAACCACCACCAGAAACAAAATTCAGAAATGAAGTTTGTTTACCCTTCGAAACCCTTATGAAATGTTCAAAAATGCACCTACAGTAGTTTCGTAGCGCGCTACGAAACTACTGTGCATATCCTTTTTACACAGTCTTTTCATAGTATTCATAATTTAAGATTATTTACAACCTTTTAATTATTTCCTTGATGTTAATAAACCTTGACAATCAAAATAGGTCAACTCTGCAATGTCTTCAAAAAGTGATGTCTTTCCAAAAAACAAAATTGTATTAAGGATTTGTCACTTACTATTCTTGTTCTACCTCTGTTGTAGCTGACTTTCAGATTTTGTCAATTTAATTTCAAGATATTCAATCTGCCTCTTCAACCTTCTATTAGTAGCCCTTAAATTAACATTTATCCTTCTCACAAATTTAGCCTCTTTGATTGCAGGAAGAGTCCAGGTAAAATACTGAGCTTCACTGCTGACTGTTTCAGGTTTTGAAACTCTTTCAAGCTCCCACAGAGCCTTAATTCTGTTGAATTTTATCTTCTCAACAACATGTTCTCTTGCTTTCTTCTTAATTTTATAAATTTCAAGGTTATCTAGTATCAACTTTTCTTTAATTCCTTCATCACTGCTTTTTCTCTTTGAATGTTGAAAACTCTGTTTATGTCAACTTCAGGCATTGGTGATGAAAGGTATATGGACTCCTCCTAAAAATTTGAAACTTCGTCTGCTTTATCTAACTCCACATCCAGCCCTTGCAACTTTTTTGAATTCCTAGTTAGAGGCCTTGTGGGCTTGAACACAAACTCTGAAATTTCATCATTAAAATCCAGTTTTTTGGAAGACTTGATTTTCTTAGATTTCCCTTCATCCAAAACTATAAAATCTGCCTGAACTAAAGGAGATTCCTCAATATCAATAGCCTGTAAAATGTCATTCAAACTACCCTTTAAACTTGGATCTTCTTCTAAAGCCACAGTTTTTCCCTTTTCCTTTTCTATTCGACTTCTAGTCAATATTTTCTGGGTTGATCTACTGGTTGACTATTCTTGTATTGTTTCACTAACTTTACTTGTCTTTTTTTGTGCAGGTTGAGGGGTCTCTTGAATAATCACTGATGTTTTAATCTCTGGCTCTTTCACTTGTTTTCTAGGCTTTAACTTGACAAATCTTTTTGATCTTGTCTCTGCAGGGTCACTGGTTTCTGATGATGATTTTTCTTTGGCCCTAGGGCTAATACCTGCTCCTTGTGTTTCCACCCCAAATCCACACAAAAACAAAAATGTAGACCATTCTCAGTTTATCCTCTAAAGTTCATGTAAAACAATCAATTTAACTAGACCATGATGGAAAAGTGAAGTTTCACAGTATTGAGCTTTCATCTGTACTTTATCTGCCATCTTATCTAAACTTCGAAACAAGAAGAAAGGAAAATCCAAAGAAATCATTCCAGTAAAATGCAACAAGAGTTTGAAATGATAAGAAAATACTTTATGGTATCTTCCCTCACAGGTGCAGTACCTTTGAATTTTGTAGAGCAGATTAGCATAGGTGTTCTTGATATAGCTTCTTGGCACTGCTTTAGTTAAATATGTCTCTTCAAACCCTGGCTTCAGAAAAATTTTACAAGGTTCCATCTAAAACCTGAAATTTTTGAACCACCTTTCTTCTTCCCTTGGAATCTTTGTCACTGATGATATAATTTCAAGGGAAATTGTCAATTTTAGAGACCAACCTTTGTACTCGAACCTGTGAAATGAAGATCAAACTCTTTTTTCACTTGATTATGACCTCCCTGCAATTTCTCACAAAATTTCCAACATCCTGCCTTCTTGAAGGCCTCCTCAACTCACTTATCTTTGGTTAGAGCCTATATGCTTTCAGGCTCTATCCTTAAGCAGTGACCTGACCTGTGATTCTTTCTTTCCTCTATCATACTTTCCTTGAAGTTCCTGTGTGCTTTTTGAAAACCTATAACCAATAGCCTTGCCTGATTTCAGAGTAAACTACCTCGCTTGATGAATGAAAAAGAAGCTTTGGTTTCTGCTTACCATGAGCTTACCATTCGAAAGAGAGTATGCATCATGTGTTTCTTGCATGAGACAATAAAACCAAAACCAGCTCCTTTCAAATTTGAATATGACATAAGAAAAATGACCTCAAACGAATGTTATGATGGCTATGAATGGTTGCATGTGTGAGAAAAGACTCATGGCTGACACCTAATCATGAATGATTAATGGAATTTTGGTGGATTTGATAACTGACAAGACATGCTACGAATCCCCGATCTCGTAGCGCGCTCAATGCAATTTCGGGGTTTTGCGCTACGAAATGAGCAGCGTTCTCGTAGTGCAAAAGCAATTTTTTACACTATTTGCGCTACGAAAACGTGGTTTCGTGGCTTAATCAAAAAAATTTCAAAATGTTCAAAAATTTGACTCTCTAAACATGGTATGAGATTGTCAAGGTGTGAAATAAGGTTGTTAGACTTTATTTTGTGAATGGAAATGAGACTCTAACCCTATCACTTGACCCCTAAAATCTTAACATGACTTCACACCTATCTAAAAACTATGACTAGGAACAAAGCAAATTGTCCAAGTTTGGAAAAAAAAATTATAGTGATAATAGTGGCTCCACTTGGGATAGTGTGCCCCTGTGGTACACTAAGAACCACAGCTCCAGTGCTATCCATTTTTTATAAAAACAGAAAATTGTGTTGACAAGCATCTTCTTCAAACTGTTTGGGCCTTCACTTCTGGCTTAAGATCTTTGTTTCTGCTTGTCATTATTAGCAATAAACACTGACAAATATGGAATATGTACAGTGTCATGAGTGACTGATAAAAATTCAACAGGCATAATGCTTTAGGAACCTGCCATTAACAGGCCCTCCAGCATATGATCCTCCATCAATTTCCTGCAATATATAAGTGTTGTTTCCATGAAAACCAACAATCTTAAAAGGAACCTTCCATAAATTCTTAAACTTACCGTGCTTGCCCCCCATTTCAGCACTTTGTCTTGTAGCTGGAAACTATCTTCTTTGATCTTCTTATCAAAAAATTTCTTGATTCTGTTTTGAACTTGCTAATGGATGTCATATACTTCATTTCTCTTTTCTTCCAAGGCTATCATCTGGTTGATCCTCCTCTGAATAGCATTTGGTTCCTCTTCAAGTCCTTGAATTAACTTCATGACTGGTACCCCAAGTGATGTCGGAAAAACAGCTTCAGCACCATAGACAAGTTCATATGGCGAAGTTCCAGTTGACCTCTTTGTACAAAACCTATCAACCCATAAGGCATACTTCAGCTTTAAGTTCCAAGATTTTTTGTTCTCCTGTAATACCTTTTTTATGATTCTTACAATACTCTTATTTGATGATTCAGCAAGACCATTCCCTTGCGGATAGTATGCAATAGAGTGTCTGAGAGTGATATGGTATTGATGGCAGAAATTTATCATTTTCTTGGACTTAAATGCTTGAGAATTATCTGTTATAATCTTCATGGGACAGCCAAATCTAGACAATATATTATTCTCCATAAAATAAATAATTATAGAATCATTAGCTTGCCTTGTTGGTATCACCTCTATCCATTTGGTAAAGTAGTCTGCTACTGTGAGAATCTAGCGATGCTGCCCTCATGATGGTGGATGTATCTCTCCAATAAATTCTAACCCCCACTGCTAAAAAGTAGCTTCCACATAGATAGGAACCAAAGGTAGAGGTACAATATTTCTCCTTCCTTCAAAAATTTGGCATTCATGACATGTAGTAATTCTTTTGTAAATGTCTTTAAACATTGTTGGCCAAAAATATCCCGCTCTGATAATCTTATTTGTTTTAGCCTTCCAATAATGGTGTCCTCCTCAATCACCTTTATGAAATTCTTCAATGACTTTATCAGCTTCTTCTTCAAGTAAAAAATTCAGCAAAATTCCTCCTATATCTTTCCAAAATAGATTTCTGTTATATACAAAATATCTTAAAGATTTCAACTTTACAAACCTTGCTTTAGACTTTGTCAGATCAGCGGGAGCTTTGTGATGTTGTAGAACAAAAACCACATCCTTATACCACTCTGAAGTGATGTATTCTCTTCAATTTGAACCAATTCTTCCTCATCATCAGAAATTTCTGATATTTTTGGATTCAGATTTATGTCAAGACAATCCAAATTTGACTGAGTCATTAGTTTCACCAAGCCCTGTCCCTTCACCAACTTGGTTGGTTTTATGTCCATATTATATTCCACAATTTGACGATCCATTTTCCCCTCTTACCAGCGGGATCTGCCTGAGTTAGAATGTCTTATATCACAGCACTTGGAACATATGCCATGATGTGAGAATGCAGAATATAAATTCTGAAATCTTTAAAGCTTTCACCAAAGCATAGGCTTGTTTTTCTAAAATATTATACTTCATCTCAGCATTTTCTAATGTTTTACTAAATAAAGAAATAGGTTGTTCAGTACCTTGCTTTCCTTTTTGTAGCAAAACTCCAGCAATTGTGTTTTCAGAAGCAAATGTAAAAACCAGAAATTCTTTGGAAAAATCTGGGCTGATGAGTACTAGTGCTTGTGTGAGTGCCTTCTTGGCTTGCTCAAAATATTTTTTAGCTTCAGTTGTCCATTTGATATCAAATCCTTTCTTTAACATCCTTGTAATATCTTTAACAATCTCAGCAAATTTAGGAATGAAGCGTCTAACAAAATTCATTTTTCCAAGAAATGATTGGATCTCTTTTCTACTTCTTGGAAACTCTACCTTTTGAATTGCACTAACTCTATTAGGATCAATCCTAATTCCATCTTCAGAAATGATATGACCAAGTAATTTTCCTGAAGTTAAAGCAAAGATGCTTTTAGTAGGATTAAGGGAAATGCCAAACCTTCTACATTTCAGCAGAACCTTTTCTAAGTGTTTCAAATGATCTTCTTTTTTATTTGAAAAGATTGTTATATCATCAAGATAAACAACCACTGACCTATCCTTTTCTTCAGAAAAAGCAATGTCCATTTCTCTTTGGAAAGTAGCTCCCGCATTCATGAGACCAAAAGGCATCTTGGCGTACATGAATGTGCCCCATGGTGTTGTGAAGGTTTTTTTCTCCTAATCATCTACATGTAAAAATATATGGTTATAACCTGAAAATCCATCAAGCATAGACATTCTTTGAGAACCAAAAATATTTTGCAAGATTGTATCCATCTTGGGAAGAGGATAATTGTCCTTTAGTGATTTTTTGTTCAAATTTCTGAAGTCAATACAAATTCTCATTTCTCCATTCTTCTTTCTAACCAGTACCAAATTTGTAAGCCAATTGGAGAATCTGATTGGGACAATGATTTTTGCATCAAAGAGTTTCTTAATCTCCCTTTCAATCAATGGCATGAGAAGGGGATTGATTCTCCTCAACTTCTGTTTGAATGGTTTCTCATTTTCTTTGATGGGAATAGTATGCTGAATAATGGAAGGATCATATTTCTTTAAATCAGCATAACTCCAAGCAAAACATCAATAAACCTCCTCATCATCTCAATATATTTGAATTCATATCAGCAGAAAGAAACCTTGAAATTTTGATCATTTTAGGCAAAGCTAATGTACCAAGATTACAGCTCTCTACTTCCTCTTCATCAGCTTGTAACTTTGGCGATTTAAAAACATCATTTTGATCAAAAAGTTTCTCAAGAGGAATAAGACTTTTTTTTATTGCATTATTCTTTAATTGCAAAACTTTAGAATTTCCTTTAGACTCAACGAACATATTTTGCTGATCTCATGTGTACTTTCAAATTCTTCTTTCAGCTCAATAAAATTCTTTACCTGTTGATCATCTTCAAAAACTTGCCAGTTTGTGATATTATCTGGTCTGGATGGTCTATGATGAACTTCAATCTCATATTTTTCATTTGAATGCATAGGAATGATGAAGAGACTTGTAGAGATAGCAAGAGAATCAACAATGGAATTTTGATCTCTAGATTTGACTATGAAGGAAAAAGATTGAAAATTCTCCAACATGTCTAAAACTAAATTTCTGTAAGCTCTCATTCTTACATCCTTTATTTGATAAACACCTTCCACTTGTCTAATAACCAATTCAGAATTTCCAAAAACAGAAATATTTCGGGCCTACATTTTTTTAAGAAGATCTAGACCCAAAATCAAAGACTCATATTCAGCCATGTTGTTTGTGCAATCAAAATTCAGTTTGTAAGAGTAAAACTTACTCTCATCAGTTGGACTTGTAATCCAAATCCCTGCTCCTGCCCCTTCTTTTCCTATTGATCCATCAAAGTACAGTGACCACCATTCTTCCATATGTTTTTCATTTACTTGTTGATTTTTTGTTTGCTGATTTTCTGCTTTTATTTCTTCATCAACACTATCAGCTAACTCATTAAAAATAATGGCAGATCCAAGCTCAGTATCAAAGGCATAAATAGGAAAATTCTGAGGCTTATCTTTGCTACTTACCATGTAAGCCATTCTAGTCTCCCAATAAAATCTCCTTTGTTCACCAAAAACTGGAATAGTGGCGTAGGTAAGGTCCATCTGCATTGTGCCTTTGATTTTCACTGCCCATGATCTTGACAATAGCATACCAAACTTTGGAGGAACATCAGCCACAAAAATTTCCATAACAACTGTCTTTGTTGGGATTTTTGTTAGACCAACAACAACATCCTTGATTAAACCAATACATTGAACTCTTTTTGAATCAAAGGAAAATAAATCCTTATATGGTCTTGTGATTTGTAATCCCATCCTTTCCATGATTACTTTGGGCATAAGGTTATCCGAAGCCCTGAAATCCAACATAGCATTATGTAAAGTCATATCATGAATATTAACGCTTACATAAAAAGGAGGAAACTCTTCATTTTGTTCATCTTCTATCCTTGGACCCAAATATATAGTAGGATTACCTTCTTGAACATTCAAAATATCAGCAGCTCTTGGTTGTGAGTTTAACAACTTAACAATCTTGCTTATATATTCATTTACCTTGAGAATATCGCTAAATGGGACTGATATCTTAATCTTTGAAATCTCGTTCTCAAGGTTAAAAACAGAAACAGATTTTTCAACTTCTTTCATAAGAGGAGGAGGTTGAGTATCTTTCTTACCAAGTGGAGTGTCCTTTTTACCTTCAGAAACCTTTGGGGTATCATTTCTAGCTTCAGCAACCTTGGAGCATCTTTCTTAGGCTGTGTTTTGCTTGCAGTGATAGGTACATTTCTGTTTCTAAGATTAAATTGCTTTTGCATCTCAAAAATGGCATGCTGATATCCTTTAAAATAATCGGACGATTCTCCCCCTTGGCTAGCCAAATCTGACTCATCATGCTCTTCCTTAGTCAAGAAAAATCCTGACATCTCTTCATCAAGACAATGGATGGATTCTTCAGGAATTTCAAGCTCATCTTCTTCATCTACCAAATTCTGCTGAAAAGGAGGTCTCACTGGAGGATCGGGCTGCTGATTTCTATTTTCTCTTAGCCTTTGTTGGTTCTGCGGTCACCTAAATTGAGGATTTATAAACTAAGGTTCATGTTGCACAGGAGGAGCCAAAGTGTTTCCAAGAGCTAACCTATCCATCAACTTCTCCATGGTTTCATTATTGAATCAAATTTATCTTCAGAAGTTGAAGTGGAAGGTTTCTCTTCTTATTTCAATTTAGTTTTTCCCATTTTTGACTTTTTAGCAGCTATCATGTTTACCTCCACCTTAACTGCATCACTTTGCATTTCACAAAATGAAGGTGATTCTCTTTCTCTCAACAAGATAGAAAATTCATAATCAAATGCTTCAGCATATCTCATTTGTGCCAAGGCTTCCGAAGGTTTCAAATGAGCTGGAATTGAGTCAAAAAAATTATTAAATATTTTTGAAAAGTTTTGGACAGACTCATCAACTGCTCTTCTAAGGCTGTTATATTCAATAAGTGCTTGAACTGGATTGGTTATGTTTCCCCATTTATTTAAGAATTTATCTTCAAACTCATCCCAATTTCTAATGCTTCCTGGTGCAAGGGCTTTAAACCATTTTCTAACTTCACCAATAAAACTCTGTGCAAACAACCTTAATTTCACATCTTCATCATCAACTTCTCCTTGTCTATAAAATCATTAAATCTGTCTCCATATTTCTCTGCTATAATTTCTTCATCACTACCCCAAGTAGGGATCCTAGCAGCATATTTACTAGGAAGATAATGCAAAACAGCACGGAGTACAAGTGGTGCATACCTAGCAGGAGCAGCCATGCTTGAGGGATGAAAAGTAGTTTTAGGAATGACAGAAACAGAAGATGAAGAACTGATATGAGGAGGACTACTTGGTTTCTGCAAGCCACTGACAATTGAGCTCCAATTTGGAAGGGGAAAACCAACTTTGGATTTTAGTAAGACTTCAAAAGGGTCAAGTTCTTTAAGTTTATCTAGAGACTCCTTTTCTAACAACAGCTCATAAGTAACAACTTCCCAAAATTCCTATCTATCCTCTTGGGTTACTAGGGTTGAAGTGTCAATTCCCCTCCTTTCCAAGTCTAAGATAATATCAATGAACTCTTTTTCACTTTTTGATCTAAACAATACTTCATGAATTTTATCATCAACTCTTTTGTCTTCGGGACTTCTTAATATTTCAGAGGAGAAAGATTTCGAATGAGATGGAGTACCTGGTATTTCTGAAATTCTTTGATTGCCTCTTGAAATAGTGTTTAGATTGTCCACAGCCATAGGTGGATTAGGATCTAGATTTCTCCGTGTATATCTTCTTCTCGAATCCACCTTTAAACTTTTGAAAATGTATGGAGTCACCAAGGTAGATTTCAGTCTCGAAAAACTTTCTGAGCTTCTGCTACCTTCAAAAGTTTAGTTTCTTGATTTCGGGAATGAGTAATATTCAGGCTCCCGGCAGACGCACCAAAATGTTATCACAAAATCTGACCTTGATAGGTTGTTGATCAAGTAGAATCTGAGTAACTATTTCAAACCATACTTTTAGTTGAGGCTTAGCCTCCTCAACCTGAGAGGTCTCTCTCACTAGGTTTAAGATTTTGAATTAAGGATTAGATGGCTAACTCTAGGAATAAATTGGATAAAAGTGTATAAATGGTTGAATTACTGATCAAAAAACATCCATTGGGCTATGGAGTCAAGGTATGTTTCAAAAAAACATAAAAATTAGCTTAACACGGAATTCAGGGCATTTCAGAGTTTTAGATGTATCAGCAAAACATAAACACAGTGAATAAAACACAGTTTATAAACATATGAAGGAAGTTAGGGAATTTTCCAATGAGTTATAAGTAACATATGTTCATACCACTGAAAATAGGTAGATGAGGAAATCCATAGGAAGATAAAACACCAAAAACTCTTTCTGAATCCTGAATAGTACAGCCAATATTTGTATTAATATGAAAACACGGTTTTCTACAATAACACAGTTTGCTTGCTAATGAAAAAATGCCAACCTTTAGCATTTCGACCTCATGTCCCTTATAGAGTCATCATTAAAATATTGGATTCTCTTATCCATCATGAAGAGAATTCAAATTTCTTAGATTGACACCTATTTACTCCTAAAACAGACTATTAATTACATTTGACAGTTAATTGTCTCTTCTAGAAGTCCTAATACAAATAGGAGTAAAACTCCTTATTATGTCTAAAAAACATTATCTAGAACTTAAATAATATCTCTGACAGTTTTTCCTACATATCTTCGACCTTGATGATGCCTGCAATCTTGTTATGTTATCATGTTGGTTCATGTCTTACTTTCCCTACAAAACAGGGGACATGTTTCCTATAATTTAGCCTTTTCCTTCTTGATGATCTTCAAACCCTTTTTTCTGGAAATGTTGACCTTTTGAGATAAGTGACATGTTTTTTCACCTCCATGGAACCATACCTTTCCACCTATACAAAAACCAAGCCTTTGAAAAAGTAAAAGGAGAGATGGTATGGTTGTGCTACGAAATGGGCAGTTGTTTTCGTAGCACAGAATTTGTATCTTTGTAAACCTCTCTCAATGATCCAATTTCTTTTGCCTTGAGACTTGGAGTTTCATTTGTGAACCCTTTATAACCACCAGCAACAACCAAATTTGGAAATGAAGCTTGTTTACCCTTCGAAACCCTTATAAAATTTTCAAAAATGCACCTACAGCAGTTTCGTAACACGCTACGAAACTGCTGTGTATATCCTTTTTACACAGTCTTTTCATAATCTTCATATTTTAAGAGTATTTACAACCTTTAATGATTTCCTTGATGTTAATAAACGTTAACAATCAAAATAGGTTAACTTTGCAATGTCTTCAAAAAGTGATGTCTTTCCCAAAAACAAAATTGTATTAAGGATTTGTCACTTACTGTTCTTGTTCTACCTCTGTTGTAGCTGGACTTTCAGATTTTGTCAATTAAATTTCAAGATCTTCAATCTGCCTCTTCAACCATATGTTGGTAGCCCTTAAATTAACATTTATCCTTCTCACAAATTTAGCCTCTTTGAGTGTAGGAAGATTCCAGGTAAAATACTGAGCTTCACTGCTGACTGTTTCAGGTTTTGAAACTCTTTCAAGCTCCCACAGAGCCTTAATTCTGTTTAAGTTTATCTTCTCAACAACATGTGCTCTTTCTTTCTTCTTAAGTTTAGCAATTTCAAGGTTAGCTAGTCTCAAATTTTCTTTAATTCCTTCATAACTGTTTTTTTCTCTTTGAGTGTTGAAAACTCTGTTTCTGTCAACTTCAGGCATTGGTGATGAAAGGTATATGGACTCCTCATAAACATTGGAAAATTCTTCAGCTTTATCTAACTCCACATCCAGCCCTTGCAACGTTTTTGAATTCCTAGTTAGAGGCCTTCTGGGCTTGAACACAAACTCTGAAATTTCATCATTAAAATCCAGCTTTTTGGAAGACTTTATTTTCTTAGATTTCCCTTCATCCAAACTTATAAACTCTGCATGAACTAAAGGAAATTCCTCAATATCAATAACCTATAAAATGTCATTCAAACTACCCTTTAAACTTGGATCTTCTTCTAAAACCACAGTTTTTCCCTTTTCCTTTGCTATTTAACTTCTAGTCAATCTTTACTGGGCTGATCTACTGGTCGACTGTTCCTGTACTGTTTCACTAACTTTACTTGTCTTCTTTTGTACAGGTTGAGGGGTATCTTGAATAATTACTGATGTTTTAATCTCTGGCTCTTTTATTTGTTTTCTAGGCTTTAACTTGACAAATCTTTTTGATCTTGTCTCTGCAGGGTCACTGGTTTATGATGATGATTTTTCTTTGGCCCTAGGGCTACGCCCCAACTACAAAAAATAGACATCTTCCATTTACAATCAATTTAACTAGACCATGATGGAAAAGTGAAGTTTCACAGTATTGAGCTTTCATCTGCACTTTATCTGCCATCTTAGCTAAACTTCAAAACAAGAAGAAAGGAAAATCTAAAGAAATCATTCCAGTAAAATACAACAGGAGTTTGAAATGATAAGAATATACTTTATGGTATCTTCCTTCATAGGTGAAGTACCTTTGAATGTTGTAGAGCAGATTAGCATAGGTGTTCTTGATATATATTCTTGGCACTTCTTTAGTTAAATCTGTCTCTTCAAACCCTGGCTTAAGAAAAATTTTACAAGGTTCCATCTCAAACCTGAAATTTTTGAACCACCTTTCTTCTTCCCTTGGAATCTCTATCACTGATGATATAATTTCAAGGGAAATTTTCAAGTTTAGGAGACCAACCTTTATATTCAAACCTGTGAGATGAAGAGCAAACTCTTTTTTCACTTGATTATGACCTCCCTGCAATTTCTCACAGAATTTCCAACATCCTGCCTTCTTGAAGGCCTCCTCAAATCACTTATCTTTGGTTATAGCCTCCACGCTTTCAGGCTCTGTCCTTAAGTAGTGGCCTAACCTGTGATTCTTTCTTTCCTCTATCATACTTTCCTTGAAATTCTTGTGTGCTTTCTGAAAACCTGTAACTAACGGCCTCGCTTGATTTCAAAGTAAACTACCTCGCTTGATGAATGAAAGAGAAGCTTTGGTTTCTGCTTACCATGAGCTTTCCATTTGAAAGAGAGTATGCATCATGTGTTTCTTGCATGAGACAATAAAACCAAAACCAACTCCTTTCAAATTTGAATATGACATAAGACAAATGACCTCAAACAAATGTTATGACGGCTATGAATGGTTGCATGTGTGAGAAAAGACTCGTGGCTGACACCTAATCATGAATGATTAACGGAATATTGGAGGATTTGATAACTGACAAGACATGCTACGAATCCCCGATTTCGTAGCACGCTCAATGAAATTTCGAGGTTTTGCGCTATGAAATGAGCAGCGTTTTCATAGCGCAAAAACAGTTTTTTACACTGTCTGCGCTACGAAAACGTGGTTTCGTGGCTTAATCAAAAAAATTTCAAAATGATCAAAAATTTGACTCTCTAAACATGGTATGAGATTGTCAAGATGTGAAATAAAGTTGTTAGACTTTATTTTGTGAATGGAAATGAGACTCTAACCTATCACTTGACCCCTAAAAACTTAACATGACTTCACACCTATCTAAAAACTATGACTAGGAACAAAGAAAATTGTCCAAGTATGGAAAAAAAAATTATAGTGATAACATGTTCAACGGGGTGGCATCGTGTGGGACAAAGCATCGTCTAAGCAGCTGACCAGGGTTGTCCTTGTTGATGATCTTGACATTGGCTCCAATACGAGCATTTTTGTCAATTATTGGCCTTTGTACGTGGCAGTATTTTCCAATGCTAATTGGGACACCACCTTTATTCGAAAGCAAGCTTCATTTTTCATGAGTTTCATAGTAATCAGCACCCATGAGCAAGGATTCCCAAGGATGGCATTTATTTCGAAGTGTAATATCCCATTTTTTTCCAGGACTAGACGCAGATTAATATAATACTATTACTCTTTTCTGTATAAAAATATAAATATAAATGTAAAAATTTAAAAAGAACAAGAAAACAAACAATCTATGGTCGTTGGTAGTCACTCAAAAATATATTTCCCCCAGATCACTTGAAGATTGGATTTGTAGGTTTGATAAACCCAAAGTTTATAATCAATCATTTGGAGGGGAGCTGTCAACTCCTTAGATATCATCAGTAGTGGTTTATCCTAGAGAATCGGCAAGGGAAATAGGGTTAGAATAGGGTGGGACCCTTAGCCTAACAGCAGTCAAAATCACTTGCTTCCTCCTCCAATCATTAATATCTTAAGAGATGGAGGCTACACTAAGTTGTCTCAAATAACAAATCCTCTTACCGCATCAATTTTGCAACGAGGATGATTCATTATAGAGGAATTGGATCTATAAGCAGTTTTTAGTGGACCATGGTTGTTCTACCTGTTGTAGCCCAATATCACTCAGCAAAAAGTCGGGAGAAGTTCTTGGAAATTTAAGGTTGTTGAGGAACAATTATTCGCAAATTGTTAAAAGAAGTGGTGAGATTGAGTGCAATCCCACTTGATCCAAACCTTCCAAAACTAGTTGTCAAGAAGCCTTCTCCAAAAGTGAAAGCGCCCCAACCTCAACCGAGAAAGAGAATGGGTCGTGTTGACATTGAAACGAAGAGAGAGAATCAGGAAGTGTTAACAAAAAGGTTTACTGGTTTTACTTAACAGCAGTGTATGGTGGTGGATTGGTTCCAGTTGCGTTGCTATCACAGACAATTTTTCAGGTTCTACAAGTTGGAAGAAACTAATTGGATGGCATGGGCATGTCCTCCCACACTAGATATAGAGCCTACAATTAGTACTGGTGTCCTCATTCTAGTGTACACTGCATTATCAATAGGATGCTCTTTGTGTGTGTTGATCCGAGCATTACTGGTATCAATAGTAGGCCTTCTGACATCTCAAAAATTCTTTCCCGGGATGCTCCACAGTATTTTCCATGCCCCCATGTCCTTTTTTGATACGACACCCACAGGCCGGATCTTGAACAGGGCATCAATGGACCAAAGCGTGTTGGATTTAGAAATTGCAATGAGATTAGGTTGGGTTGCCTTTTCAGTAATACAGATATTGGGGACTATGGCAGTTATGTCACAAGCAGCATGGCAGGTATTTGTTATATTTGTACCTGTGACTACCATCTGCATATGGTATCAGCAATACTACATACCAACTGCTAGAGAACTTGCTCGCTTGGCGGGACTCCGAAGAGCCCCGATGCTTCACCCTTTTGCTGAATCACTTTCTGGGGTTGCCACAGTGCGAACTTTTAACCAGGAATCACGATTCATAAACACAAATCTTTCCCTAATTGATGATCATTCGAGACCATGGTTTTATAACATATCTTCTATGGAGTGGCTTAGCTTCAGATTAAATCTCCTATCAAATTTTGTATTTTCCTTCTCCTTAGTGGTGGTCGTGAGCTTGCCCGAAGGTGTGATTGACCCAAGCATTGCTGGGCTAGCAGTAACATATGGATTAAATCTCAATGTATTACTAGCAACAATTATATGGAATCTATGCAATGCTGAGAATAAAATGATTTCGATAGAAAGGATAATACAATATTCACATATTCCAAGTGAAGCTCCATTGGTAATCGAAGATTCCAGACCACCTCATGAAAGGCCATCTGAAGGAACAATATGCCTTGACAACTTGCAGGTCCGCTATGCCGAACACTTACCATTTATCTTGAGAGATCTCACATTAATGTTCCCCAAAAGACAAAAGGTTGGAGTTGTTGGGTGCACAGGAAGTGGAAAATCTACTCTCATTCAAGTTCTCTTTAGGCTTATAGAACCAACAGACGGAAAGATTATTATCGATGGCATGGATATCTGCACAATAGGTCTACATGACCTTAGATCCAAATTGAGCATCATCCCTCAAGAGCCGGCAATGTTTGAAGGAACAATGCGAGTTAATCTTGATCCACTTGAAGAATTCTCTGATGCCGATATCTAGCAGGCTTTAGGTAAATGTCAGCTGGGGAACATAATACGGGCAAAGGAAGGAAAACTAAATTCAACAATTGTCGAAAATGGGGAAAACTGGAGTGTTGGCCAGCGGAAGCTGGTGTGCCTTGGACGAGCCCTGCTCAAACGAAGTTGCATCCTGGTGCTTGATGAAGCTACAGCCTCTGTGGACACTGCAACCGATGGTGTTATACAGCATGTAATTCGTTCAAAGTTTGCAGATTGCACTGTCATCACCGTGGCTCACAGAATCCATTCTGTAGTTGACAACGATCTGGTTCTGGTACTCAGCGAAGGAAGAATTCTGGAATATGACAGTCCACTGAAGTTGCTGGAGAAAAAAATCTCAGAATTTTCAAAGCTCATTCAGGAGTATTCTGTGAGATCAGGCAGTGCCTCTAACTTAATAGCATTAAACTGCAATTAGATGTCGATTATATCTAGATATATGGCTGATAAATGCATTTCAGAAGATCGAACGAGGACGATGTGATTGAGAAGCTGTCAGGCGGGGAATGCAGTTACAAGGATGAAGGGGTTGATATTTTCAAGGATTTGAGCACTGTTCGTAAGGCCTGCATCAATTTCGCCAAAGATCGCATCGACATTCTAAGGTCCTTGTCCCAGAACGATATACAGATCCTTGTGGGGTATGGTTGCTCGACTTTAGGAAAGTAAAGAAGAAGGAGAGGTTGGAAACAAGACAGTTGTAATCAGCGGTAACCCCAAGAGAGGCGTGTTGTACTGACAATTAATTGTATATTCAAAACTGCTCAAGAAATACATATGTAACCGCTGGTACTATTTGAATGGCAAAATCGTGGAAGAAACCTTTTTTCGATGGTTCAGATTAAGCCATCCAACGTATAGGTGGAACTGGGGACTCAAGCGCATTGTTAGAAGATCCGAAAGTCTTGACTTCCGTGATGTTGAAGAAGAATATGTTGGAAGATAAAGATGGTCGTTAATAAAATAGCATTTAGAAGATGAAGTGAAACGCCCAGAGGCCGGGATCGGCGCTGTTTCTGACTTTGCTGTGTGTGCATGACAAGAAGCGCGCGCGCAATCTGCATATAACACGGAGTCGATTAACGACTTGGATCATCCACGATCTGGCCGGTCTTGCAAAGCATGAACAAAATGGATTCATGAGAGATAAAGGCCCCCCGCAAAATGGTTTAATTGTCCACTATTTACAAAATCGAGGGCTATATGCATTACGGCATCACTTATTATTTCTCAAGAGACCGCCATATCAAGCATTCGTGGTGAGGTGGTTATTACCTTCAAACCATGGTGTCGACGTTAATATATGGGTGTAATGGGATCTATCATTCTTTTCATTTAATTTGGTTTCATATTACATATAAATATTAAAACAAGATTGGAAAATTTCAACTAATTCTGTATTTCAAGAATCGCTTAAAACCGATCACAATGTTATTTAGGATCAAATATTAAAGTAGATAGGAGGAGTGATGCTGTCTTGTGATCTCCACGTTGATCTTTTGTACCGAGATTTCAAGTGATTAATGAAGTTGAAAACAACTTCTAGCATTTGTTGATATTGATAATGGCCCCTAGTTACATATTAATGTATTAAATTCTTGAATAAATGAAGTATAGAAGCAGTTCTTTACAAAAATAAGAGTTAAAACCCTTAATAGGCGCTCCTTCATTTTAACTGTTTTTTTCTTTTAATTCTTCTAAAGTTTGAGATGATAGATTCTATACAACAGCTTATCGTTTTTGGCTTTTCCCTTTCATTCTTCTTCTGAACATTTCATTCTATATCAGCAGATAATAGCATTGTGGGTCTTTTATAGCATTTGATTTTGAAGATTCAATGATTGAACTCTGGAGCCAAGGAATTGTTTCTTAAGGTACAACATTAATTGGCGCCATTGTCGGGGAACGAAGAAGCAAAGTTCATTTCCCTGGGTTTTCTTTCTATTTCCTCTTATTGTTTAGCAAGGAGGAAGTACTCGGCTGTGTTTACTTTTTACAGAATTCCCATTTTCACCAAGCCAAATGCGAGGTCATATACCTTGCAGCAGAAGGTTTCATAATCCTTTCTTTTTTATGGTGAACTAGATTCAGATTTGAAGTTTGGTTGTTTATTATTCACCTGGCGACTCCACTGATGAAGGTTTCATTAGATGAAGAATTTTTCTAGCAAGAAGATGAGAAAGTATCATGGAAAAAACATGTATCAGAATTTCCATTTTTTAAAGGAGGTTCTATTTTTTACTGTCAGTTTAGTGGTCTATTTTCCCTTATATATTAAAAAGATTGTTTCCTGCTTGATTTCCTCAGAATATTATAAGGCCCAAAATGTAAATTCATTATTGGAAAAAGATTATTTTGCTTCTGCTTGTATTATAAATCTTGACACAAGTGTATCTCCTAAACATGAAAGGAGGGATGATTGTTGTATTACAATCCCGAAAGATAATCAGTCACAGCCTGGGCATAAAGGTGATGATTCATCATCTTTGGATGAAAATATTTTGCCTCATAAGAAATTAGTCGTCGCCCAAAAACAGAAATTTTTAAACCCCTGCTCGCTATTCTCCATCAATATCCTTCAAACTTATCTGTCTCAAGTTTCTCCGGAAGGTATATGACATTTCACGAAATTACATATCTTGGAATTTCCACTTTCTTCGAAAAATTTCAAATCATTTATGAAGACGTAGCTTTAAGGATACAAAGCTGATTTCAATGGTTCCGTGTTTAGAAGTGTTCAATTAATTGCGTATCTTCAAGATGCATTTACATATTAAGCAGATTATCATATGAAAAGCACCTCCTGGAATTATATGAGTCCAAAGGCAAAGAAATGAATCACTTCGAGTTTAATAGGAGGTTTCAAAGATTTACGCGAAGAAATTCGACCTCCGCAGGCAAGAAATATCAAGGTTTTTCTATTGCCTTGGCTATCCGCGATATAGTGTCAGACACCGAAGCGATGTTTCCTCTGCGCAAGAAACGTCGCTAAGACAATGTGGGCTTGCAGAGAAATTTTTCCTCTCAAGCAAGACCAAGTTTTGTCAAAGATACAAAAACATTTTTACAAGAGAATGTAAGTTCAGAGAAAATACTACTATTTCCAAAAAGTATCAAAAGGTTCGTATTGAAATACAAGAATCTAATCATTCTCAAGATTCTAGTCAAACTTCACAAATGTACCAATCACACTATGAAAGCATGGAAGATCACGGGTCAATTTTATATGGTGTACAGCGGGGCTTAGACATGTTCACAGAAAGAGGAAGATTTTCGCCATCAACATGTTAAATGAAGAACAATGCACATTATGGAGAAAACTCGGATGTTTATTAAATTCTCAATGCTCGCCAGAAGTGGCGCTAAGTTCCAACCTGCTCAATTGAAGGGTCAAACAATGAAAGAAGCTACCATGTTCAAAGACGTCTGCAAAATTTTCAAGAAAAGAAGATAACCAAAGTTTTCTCTCATGATTTCTATGATCCAGTTGCTGAATATATGGCAAATTTATTCGGTCAGCAACAACCTTTAATGCAAGGGTATGTACAAAATTTTGTATATGAAAATTTCTCATGGTACATTCCTCTTTTGATGTTTAAATTTCAGCAGTATGAAGGTATTAAATCTGACAAGCAGATGTTGGATTGGTCCCATTGGAAGGTTGACTTCACTTGATTAAGTTCAACCATGCTTATATATATAGGATTTGTACATAAATAAGCTTAGGAGTTGAGCATTTCCAGTTGCAGTATTTCTAGTTTAAAATTTTCAGTTCAAGATAAAGATCCTAGAAGAAGAGAGGTTTCAGAAAAGTTTGAAATTTTCAGAGATTTTAGATTAGGAGAAAATTCAGTTTGACTCGACTCCATGCCCAATAAAGGCTACTGATCTACAAGTTCTCAGCATCTACAAGTTCTCAAGACTTTGCTACCAAAGTATTGTCCCCAATCGGAGCCGATGCTGAAATGCCAACATCACGAGCGTCTATGTGCCTCAATTATGCCATATAATTATTCGCAAATTGTTAAAAGAAGTGGTGAGATTGAGGCAATCCCACTGGGATTCTAACTCGAAACCAATTAATCCTTCTCCAAAATCAGCGCCCCAACCGAGAAAGAATGGGCCGGTTGACATTGAAACGAAGAGAGAATTCGAAGCAGCATGTGTACAAGCCACTGTTGCATCAGGCGTGTATGGTGGTGATTGTCTTGGCCATGCTGTCGTCACGTACAATTTTTTCGTTCTACAAGTTGGAATAGAAACTAATCGGGATGGCATGTATGTCCACACCAGACAGAGCCTACACCATTGGTGTCCCCGCTCCCAGTGTACACCTATCAATAGGATGCTCTTTGTGTGTGTTGATCTGAGCATTACCGGTATCAATAGTGGGCCTTCTGACATCTCAAAAACTCTTTTCGGGGATGCTCCACAGTATTTTCCATGCCCCCGTGTCCTTTTTTGATACAACACCCACAGGCCGGATCTTGAACAGGGCATCAATGGACCAAAGCGTGTTGGATTTAGAAATTGCAATGAGATTAGGTTGGGTTTCCTTTTCAGTAATACAGATATTGGGGACTATGGTAGTTATGTCACAAGCAGCATGGCAGGTATTTGTTATATTTGTACCTGTGACTGCCATCTACATATGGTATCAGCAATACTACATACCAACTGCTAAAGAACTTGCTCGCTTGGCGGGAATTCGAAGAGCCCCGATGCTTCACCACTTTTCTGAATCACTTTCTGGGGTTGCCACAGTGCGAGCTTTTAACTAGGAATCGTGATTCATAAACACAAATCTTTCCCTAATTGATGATCATTCGAGACCATGGTTTTATAACATATCTGCTATGGAGTGGCTTAGCTTCAGATTAAATATCCTATCAAATTTTGTATTTGCCTTCTCCTTAGTGGTGTTCGTGAGCTTGCCCGAAGGTGTGATTGACCCAAGCATTGCTGGGCTAGTAGTAACATATGGATTAAATCTCAATGTCTTACAAGAAAAAATTATATGGAATCTATGCAATGCTGAGAATAAAATGATTTAGGTAGAAAGGATAATACAATATTCACATATTCCAAGTGAAGCTCCATTAGTAATCGAGGACTCCAGACCACCTCATGAATGGCCATCTGAAGGAACAATATGCCTTGACAACTTGCAGGTCCGCTATGTCGAACACTTACCATTTATCTTGAGAGATCTCACATTAACGTTCCCCGGAAGACAAAAGGTTGGAGTTGTTAGGCGCATAGGAAGTGGCAAATCTACTCTCATTCAAGTTCTCTTTAGGCTTATAGAACCAACAGACGGAAAGATTATTATCGATGGCATGGATATCTGCACAATAGGTCTACATGACCTTAGATCCAAATTGAGCATCATCCCTCAAGAGCCGGCAATGTTTGAAGGAACAATGCGAGTTAATCTTGATCCACTTGAATAATTCTCTGATGCCGATATCTGGCAGGCTTTAGGTAAATTTTAGCTGGGGAACATAATACGGGAAAAGGAAGGAAAAATAAATTCAACAGTTGTCGAAAATGGGGAAAACTGGAGTGTTGGCCAGCGGCAGCTGGTGTGCCTTGGACGAGCCCTGCTCAAACGAAGTCGCATCCTGGTGCTTGACGAAGCTACAGCCTCTGTGGACACTGCAACTGATGGTGTTATACAGCATGTAATTCATTCAGAGTTTGCATATTGCACTGTCATCACCGTGGCTCACAGAATCCATTCTGTAATTGACAGCGATCTGGTTCTGGTACTCTGCGAAGGAAGAATTCTGGAATATGACAGTCCACTGAAGTTGCTGGAGAACAAAAGCTCGGCATTTTCAAAGCTCATTCAAGAGTATTCTGTGAGATCAGGCAGCACCTCTAACTTAACAGCATTAAACTGCAATTAGATGTCGATTCTATCTAGATATATGGCTGATAAATGCATTGCAGAAGATCGAACGAGGACGATGTGATTGAGAAGCTGTCAGGCGGGGAATGCAGTTACAAGGATGAAGGGGTTCATATTTTCAAGGATTTGAGCACTGTTCGTAAGGCCTACATCAATTTCGCCAAAGATCGCTTCGACATTCTAAGGTCCTTGTCCCAGAAGGATATACAAATCCTTGTGGGGTATGGTTGCTCGACTTTAGAAAAGTAAAGAAGAAGGAGAGGTTGGAAACAGAAAAGTTGTTTGCATCAAAGGAATCTGAAGAGAGGGGGCGTGTTGCAGCTCATAAAATTGACCATATTCAAACAAATCCGTTCCAGCAGTCAGAAAATCAGTTGGGTACCATTTGGAATGGAAAAAATCGTGGGAAGAAACCGCTTTTTTGATGGTTCAGAGATCAAGTTTCATCCAACAAATAGGGTGGAATCAAGGGACTCAGCATTCATCGTTATAAGATCTGGAAAGTCTTCGGACTCAGTGATGTTGGAAGAAGAGATTATGTTGGAAGATAAAGATGGATGCAAGACAGAAAAGCAAGATTTAGCAGATGTGAAGTTATAGCGAAACGCCCTGTAGTGTCAGGATCGATGCAGTGGTTCTTGACTTTGTTTCAGATGACAGTGGTGGTTTGCCAAAGTAGAAATCCACATATAACATCGGAGTTGGATTAACGACCTGGATCATCCAGCTCAGATCCAATGGTCTTGCGGTGGCGTAAACAAAACAGATCTTATGAGAGATAGTGCCCCCGCAAAATGGTTTAATTGAAACCACTATTTACAAAATCGACGGCTATGATGCGTTACGGCATCACTTAGTCATTTCTCAAGAGACCAACATCAGTGCCTCCGTAGGTGGTTATTGGTTTTCAAAAACCATGGGTGGCTTTGTCGTTAATACATATGGGTGTAATGGGACCCAAAATGCTCGTCCTTTTAAACTTCCAATTCTATTTTTGGTTTTATATTATATTATATATATATATATATATATAATATTAAAACAAGCATTTTGTAATTTCAACTAATTCCAAAATTTCCAAGAATCAGTTTTAAAACTGATCATAACAGTTAGTTAGATCAAATAGCAGATATAAAAGCAGAGATAGGAGGAGGAGGGAAGGTTCTGGTTTTTAGATCTCCAGACGGTGATCTTTGTACTGAGATTTCAAGTGATTAATGAAGGAAAAACAAACTTCTAGCATTTGTTGATATTGATACGTCCCCTAGTTTACACAATGTATTTTTAGTCCTTGAATAAAATGAAGTATAGAAGCAGCAGGTCTCTTTTTGCGTGTGCAAATAAGAGTTAAAACCCTTAATAGGCGCTCCTTCATTTTAACTATTCTTTTCTTTTAATTCTTCTAAAGTTTGAGATGATAGATTCTGTACAGCAACATATCATTTTGGGCTTTTCCCTTTCATTCTTCTTCTGAACATTTCATTCTATATCAGCAGATAATAGCATTGTGGGTCGTTTATAGCATTTGATTTTGAAGATTCAATGATTGAACTATGGAGGTGATTAAACATAGATCAATATTTCTGTGACATAGTTATTTGAATGTCTTAAGCACGGATTCCTTTTCACAGCCAAGGAATTGTTTCTTAAGGTACAACATTACCTACAAGCAATTTTTGATGGAAATGTAACACTGATGGATAGAGATGATGAAATCATCTAGACTGTCTCTCCCTATGGAGACTATATTCCCAAGTTAGGTTACATATCTCTTGTGGAAGACATAGCGACACTTGAACAGATTTGGTGGTGGAAGGCAGTTTGGCAGTCAAAATTCCCTCTGAAATCCAAACTATTTATGTGGTGTCTCACGGAAAGGAAGGTACCAAATTCGAATATTTTATAAAAAAAAATCCAGAATGGGTAGGGTAGTTTTCCTTTATGTACAAAAATCTAGGAACCTATCCCATATTTATTCATCTCTTGCCATTTTTTCAGCAAGTGTGGATAGTATGTCGAACTACCATCCATCACCCTATTCCATGGGATGGAATGGATCTATAAGGTGTCTGGCGGCCATGGTTCACTGGTCCCCAATGTCGAGCCATAAAATCCCCACCCTTAATAATATTTTTGAGATTTTGGTTGGCCCAAAATAAAGCCATCTTTAGTGATAATTTATCGATCCCTAACCATTCAATGGTGAAATATATATCCATTGTAATCCACTTCCCCCAAGAGAAGGACTGACCCCCCCCCCCCAGCCAAAGTGATCATAATAGAACTTATTGACAAATCCTAACCATGGTATTTTTTCGATGAAGCCCCATCAAACATGGGAAAACAAAGTGGGGGTGGTTTTTTCTTCTTCCTCTTGAAAGTACATCACTTCCAGGAAAAATTTGGATTAGGAAGAGGTATCAACAATCAAGC
Source organism: Pinus albicaulis (assembly GCA_034641835.2). Classification (NCBI taxonomy): domain Eukaryota; kingdom Viridiplantae; phylum Streptophyta; class Pinopsida; order Pinales; family Pinaceae; genus Pinus; species Pinus albicaulis. Next base: position 1,603,082 of record CM076584.1, read on the forward strand.
TAAAATTTATAGATCTAGTCTTCGGCTGGTTTTGGATTGTTGCGCTAGACTACAACAAGAATGACCTAACTTGACCTCATAGCCTCTGCCCTGTAGCAATTGTCATTGGTGGCTCTGACTGTGTTCTCAGCAGGCCCCATGGCGGTGTCAGCTGATGGCCAATCGGCCCCCTCCTTCTGGGAAATGGCAACAGGCCACCCAAGCAAGAATGAATCGCCATTATTCACCAGATTAACCTCCTCTTCAGCCTTCGCCATCCCTGACCAGGGCACTGCGTTGGTTATTAATCAACAAGGAAATGTTCTAGCAACTATGGAAAATCCCTCAAAGGAAAACACCTTAGAAAGCCAAGAAAACTCGACACCTTGCATGAAATTCAATATGGAGGAAGATATTACAATGAAAGAAAAGGAAAAGGTTAGAAAAAAGCATAAAAACACTTGCAAACCAAAATCCAATAAGACTTTGGAACTGATCATCCAAGATCAAGATGTTGTTGTTTACAGGAAATACATGGAAGAACACGCAGTAATCTGTAAATTCATGGGAATTTGGCCAACGAAGAAAGCTCTAAATGGATGAATTCAATCCAAATGGAGACCAAAGGATAAATGCACCTGCAACTGGGTTCTAAAGGCTTATTCACAGTGGTTTTTGATTTTCTAGAAGACAGAGACAGGGTCTTTGAAGGAGGACCTTACTTCTTCAACTTCGTCAGTGTTTACATGAGGTTCTGGAAAGAGAACTTCACACCAGAGAAGGAGGACTTCACAAGAGTCCAAGTCTAGGCTTAGCTTTATTGTCTTCCCACGGACTATTAGGCTCCCAAAGTCCTTAAAGGCATAGGAGACGAACTAGGAGAATATATAAAAATGTCGGAGGGAACAAGAAATGGACATTATGTGTCCTACGCAAGAATCTGTGTATACATAGATGACTCAGGTGCCCTACCGGAGGCCATCAATTTAATCTACAGGGACGAGGTATGGTTGCAAAGAATTGATTATGAGCATATCCCATTTAGATGCAGGAAGTGCCACGAACATGGGCACCTCTTCAGGGAATTCCCACAAAAAATCCCCTTTAAACAGCGAACAAGAAAGTAAAAAGAGGGACAAACAGGGATACACAAGGGTTAGAAACAAGAACAAACACAACAAGAAAACATACATAAAGAAAGACCAACCCAATGCAACTAAATACAATAAGTTCGAAGCATTGAACGCATTGCAGGAATTACAATGCCCAGCCAAATCTACGGAGGAATAACACAAGGAAAATGAGCATTCCGCGGGAAACAACGGGTTGGAAAAAAAGAACAAGAACACAGTATGAATGAATATGAACAACCACAGGAAGACACTGAGATGGAACAAGCCCAGGAAGCAACAACTCTGGAATTAAACACCATAGAAGAGGCATTGTAAGGCGTCGACCTATTAACGGTGGCAAAGGAATGGAAAAAAAATGGAATAGCAGTTGTTATCACTCCATCAGATTCCTAAGGCTGAAGAAGGAATCCCAACAGAGGTAACCACATACCAACCTTTTAACTTGGTAGATATCCCTACCAAGTCGGATAGGGCTCTCTCCACAAAAATCACAGCCTAGAGGGCTGAATAGATTAGGATTTTAGGCTAGGTGTGAGTTCAAGGGTTTTGATAATTGATTTTTGGTCAAGCTATTGGATGAAAGTATGGTCAAGGGAGCTAGGTCTGGGAAAATGAGATAGGGTTGCAGAGATTCAATGGGGAAAGGTAGGAATAAGGCTTAATGCTTTAAGCTGATTGTTATGATATGGTTTTAATACTGATGAGAAGCTAGGGAGAGCATGGAAAATGTATTATTCCTAAACAAAGGAAAATGGACAAATTATGATAACTTTCCCTAAATAGAGCATGAGAAAACATGTATTATGCCTATCAACTTGAAAGAGATCATACAACAGATATATAATGAACATAAAGACAACACATTCTAACATATGAAACTGAAGGAAAAACAATGATAAACATCATACCACATGTATCCCAAAAAATAGCTGCAACTCTTCTTTATTAACTGGCCAAACTGAGTACAATAGTCCTTAATCAATACATTAGCATCCAAACTGATTCAAACCCTTGATAAGAGTGAAGAAGGGGACTAAATAAACATCAAAACAACATTCACTCATCCTCCTCATGGATCGAATCCATGAGGTGAGGAAGAGATCCACAAAATTCTGAACTGAAAGCTGAAGTATAGGGAGCTTTAAGTGGCTCCTCCCTAAATACATTCAAAATGATTCATTTGACTTAATGAAAACAATTACCTGATGAATCTAACCCTAGGTAACTTATCCATAACATAATTACATTTATCATCCTCAATTAAATAAGTAGAAACATAAATTTCTGAGGTAAAGTCAAAATTACAGTGAAATTTCAAAAAAATCAGCAAATGGTCAAGTGCGCCATTTTTTTGTCAAGTGTGCCCTCACTGTGTCAAGTGCACCCTCTCTGTTCAAGGCTGATTTTGACTAACTTGTAGGTATCCAAATTGGCTCCAAGATAGCTTGTTGGAAATCCCTTCAAGTCTAGTTTCCATATCTGCCTTCAGTTTTCAAAATGAAGTTCATTTTCCCTGTTAAATCTTCATTCTCCCAATACTGCTCTGTGTGTAGCGCCTAGGCCAAAATAGGGGCAAAAACATGACTTTTAGAGTTTTTTTCCCTTTTCACTAACCATTTTGTCTCAAAAACCTTAGAAAATTTACAGGTTGCATGTCTTCATCATTCTGAATACAATGGTGGTCTATGTTTTGCCATTGGATGCCTCAAAAAAGTGCGCAACACCACATGTAACCAATTTGTTGATATTAACTTGTTCAAGAATACAGAAAAAAAAACACAAATTTTTCAAAAATGGGTCAAATGGCTTCAAAATTGGTGGAGTGAGTGTTGGTGAGGTGGCTAGGGTTCGAGTGAAGCCTTTGCAAGTATATCCAATTTCTTCTTCTCTTCTTGGTGAGTTAGGGCTTCAATATTTGCATTTGTTGCCTTGAGTTTTTCCCTTGTATTTCTTTCTCTTTTGGCGTAGTGTTTGGCCATGCTCCTTTGAATCTTGTTGTCCTTTTTAGCCTTCTTCAACAACTTCTCCAAGTGGTCATTTATAGCTTGAAGCCAACCTTCCTCGTCTTCTTTGATCATCTCCAAGAATTGATCATTAAGGATGGCTTCATAAACTGTCTCTCTTTACCTTTGTCTTTCAAGCTCCAAGGCTCTTTTTAAGCCTTTGGTTCTAGTTTTTCCTCTTGGTGATTTTTCTTCTTGTTCTTCAATCAAACCATGTTTCTCCAGGGTCTCATCAAGTAAATTTTTAGGTTTTTCTGCCTCTCTTTCTTCTATTGTGTCTTAGTGTCAAAACCCTAGAGAGATGGAATGATAGTGAAAAGTGGTCTTAGGAATGAGGAATGGGAAATGGAAATTTAGGGAGATGGTGCTAGGAATTTCTGAAATGGGAAAGGGGATAGGGATTAGTGATATGGTGGATTTGGGATTGGGAAATTATTTACAGGTTTGGGGTTAGGAGCCTAGGTAGTTATAACACCTACGGCTTAGGGTATTGGGAAAACGGGTTAGGGAAAGGAGATTTGTAATACAGGGGTTTAGGAATGGGTATTTTTTATTTTCAGAAGGGTATGAAGGTGAAGGGAGATGCAATTTGGGGAATTAAGAGTTCAATGGGAGATACTAGGGTTTTAAAATGATTTAAACACCAAATTCTAACACAAATTTCACAACACCCAACAAATGAACTTGATGGAGAGGATAATCGATGGAATTAGATTTCACTCATTTGATGGAGGTCGATGAGAATGTTTCTGAAGCTAAGGAAGTGATGTTTTTTCAATTTGAATGAGTTTTTGGCTTTTTTGTTCAAGTGCGCCCTCTTAGAAGCAAGTGCACAACGCATTTTTGCATACCACTTTTGGAGGCATTATCGAACTCCAAATTGATCTCATGATAGATAGTTGTAAATATATCTCTCTTGGAGACAAAATGGACCTATAAATAACTGAAATTGATCAAGTATAAACCCTCAAAAATTAATTCTCCCAAGATTGGTCAAAAAGTGGAGAATGAGGGTGCAAAAATGCAATGTGTTGTTGCAGGAAAATTTTGGAGGCCTTCCTCAACTCCAAATTGAGCTCATGGTAGCTCATTGGAAATATATTCCAATATAGTATTCATTTGACTTATAAATGAAGTCATTTGAACACTCCAAATAGGAGAAAAAAAAAAACATTTTCCCAGGTCACTCCAGAAGTGCAGAAAACCTCTTGTAGCACCTGTATTTTTGAAATTTCTCCAAAACCATGATACATGTGTAAAACCTGAAGGACAATTTTAGTTTTTGACCTATGATGGACAAAAACCTCTCACACTTTTATCAAATTCATTTCTGTTTTGTCAAAAACATACTTTGAAGCAAAACTGGCGCTATGAGGGGCAAATGGTTTGACTCTTGGAATGACTTCTTGAAAATGATGAAGACATGATGTTTATGAGCCAAAATGACCTCATACTTACTAATATGACCTGCCTTATGCCTCCTCTACTTAGATGTCTCAGATTCCATAGCAAACCCTAGCATAGTGTGTGAGGAAATTAGGGTTTAGTGCTTCTGGAAAATGATGATTTGGGCACCCTTGGGAAAATACAACTCCCTTTGACATTTGATCAATTGATGAACTGAAAACTCTTGCACTTTGACATGTTCTTGTTTGGCATTGGAACTGAGTTGGCATATTTTGGGAGTTGGCAACTTATTACATTTGAATTGACATAAAATTACATGAATAAAAATAAAATTACATCTTGGAATGAAACTCACATTTGAAATTAAAATTACAAGATGAAATAAGCATTTCTAATTACAAATAATCTTCACATGGTGAAGAGATGTTATTTGGTCACCTTTTACATGTTGCCCTTATGCAATGTAATGGAGTTTTATTCGACCATGAAAACCCTAGAAAACCTAATGATGACCTTGACAAGACTAGACTCCATGGTGACATGACATGATGAATTGACTTTATGGATGATGTACACTCGACAAGGTATGCAAGTGTGCCAGCAAGAAAATGAATTTTAAGGAAGAATGATGTTTTTTTACTAGGGCTACCATCAGTGACTAATTTTTGGCATGACCTAGTGGAATGATAAAAAAATTCTGAGTGGGACCCCTAAAATGAATATGAAAAGAGTGATTTTGGTCACTGATGGAAAAATGAAAATTATGACACTAACAACGGCAATTCTAGAGGACCAAATACAAAAAATCAAAGAAGCATGCCTCCTACAAGAGACATTGAAGCAAGACTCAAAGCATTCCGCCAAGGAAAAGGGTGCAAGCAAGGGCATTCTCGCAAACCTGGAGGCAAGACAATACTATCCAAAAGGACCAAACCGAAAAAGAGGACGCAAAATTGCAAGTCAGCTTCTACAAGAGCTGGGAGCCTGCCTCATCAATGAAGGAAAGGTAAAGGCACTTACCCTATCCTCCAAAATTTTTCAATGAATTTCACTTCATTTTATATAAGAGGACTTAACTGTCCTAGGAAGAAATAATTCTTGAAAAATAGACTCGCTACAGCCAAGCCAGACATCCTGTTGATCCAAGAAACTAAGACTAACCTGGATAGTCTCAGTACGATCCAAAATCATGCTTCAAAAACTGCAGTCATATCGAAATTTTTGCCACTAGAATGGCAGGGAGGATTATGACTCTTTGGAAGAGTTCAATGTTTGAGCTCACAACATCGGCAGCCACCAAAAACTCCTTGACTACAGTACTGAGAATCACGAGCACCAATGGCAGCATATGTGTAACCAGCATCTATGCGGCCCATAGAGCAGTAGACACAATCAACATGATGCACAGCATCATCCAGATCTAAACGCTTTCCACCACCCCTATAAAATTATAGCATGGGACTTCAATATGGTGGTCAACCTGGGGAAAAGAAAGGGGGTATTCGGAAACTAGAAAAATGCTCTGAGGCCTTCCAAACCACCATTTAGGAGCTTCGTCTGATAGGCATCCCCGTGAAAAATGGTACATTCACTTGGAACAATAGACGTGGAGGATAAAGACAGATCGCCTCCAGACTGGACCGATTCATCCTCTCAGAGGAAATCTATCCCACCCCCTGGGAAACGGAGGCCAAGATCCTCCCTCAAGTTAGCTCGAACCACTGGCCAATATCTTTGAGTATCCACATCTCTATTGCACCAAAAAACAAAACCTTCTATTTTGAATCATTCTGGCTCGACCATCCATAATTCATGGACAGAATGAAGGAATGGTGGGAAACCCTGCAACCCCATCACGGAAACAAAATTTTTAAATTCTAGCAAAAATTGAAATTTATCAAAGTAGAGATGAGGAAATGGAACAAAATTATGTTTGGAAACATCACCTTGCAAAAAATATTGTTGGAATTTAAATAGGAAGCTCTCTAGCAACAAATTATAAGCAAGGGTATCAAATAACATAGGAAGGAGGAGGAACTCCAAATCCAAACCAGTAGGGAGGAAACTATTTCTCAAGAGGAAAAACTGTGGCAACAAAAATCCTACATCAGCTAGCTAAAATGTGGGGAACAGAATTCTGCATTCTTTCACCGCACAATGATACAACACAGAAGACACAATCAGATTTTGGGCTTAAAGACCAGCGAGAGTAATATCATTCACACCCATGACGATATTGAAGAGGAACTCAATCAGTACTTCGGAAAACTCCTCACAGAAACATGCAGAGACAGATCAACATATGTAAAGGAAATAACCAAGAACATACCAACCATCCTCACGAAGGATCACAACCAAATGATCTTAAGGAAAGTCTCACTGCAGGAGGTCAAGTAAGCGGTTATTTCTATGCCCAATGGAAAGGCGTCAGGCCCGGATGTCTTCACCATATACTTTTTCAAAGCTTATTGGCCTTTGATAAAGGAAGAGGTCCACGGCCTGGCTGAGGAATCTCGCATACAAAAAGCGGTCTTAAAATATTTGAATTCCACCTTCCTCACTATAATTCCCAAATCTAAGGGGGTTGATAAATTTTAGATATCATCTCGCAGGAAATCATTCATTCCCTCAAAGCACAAAAGAAACCAAGCATACTGATGCAGTTGGACATGTCCAAATATTTTGAAAAAATTAGCTGGGAATATATGAGAGGGATCATGGAGGCTTTCGGATTCCACAAATATTGAATCAAATAGATCATGGCTATGTTCTCAGGTGTGTTTTTCTCTATCCTCCTAAATGGCGCTCCATCCAAAACTTTTAGGCCCACTCGGGGCCTCAGACAAGGTGATCCCATCTCCCCCTTCCTCTTTATTATCATGGTTGAGGGGCTTAGCCAATCCATATTTGTTGCCTCCTCCCAAGGGGACATTACCGACATCAAGCTACACAACTCCATTCCCCCTTTTACCCACCAACAATTTGTAGATGATACCCTACTAATGAGCACCCCCATTGTCAAAGAAGCCTCCTCCTTCAATTCCATTCTGGTTGAATTTTTTGATGCCTCAAGAACCCCCATCAATGTGGAAAATCCAAAACTTTTTTTGCTAAATACCCCCCTGCCTATCCAAAGGAACCTAGCCAGAATCCTAGACTTCAAAATCTGCAAGTTCCCTTTTAAGTACTCGGGTGTCCCACTCATCGACAGACTTCTCGCTAATTCTAACTGGGAAAACCTCACATCTAAATTAGAAAACATACTTTCCAACTAGACTTTTCGGACTCTCATCTTCTTTTGTCGCCTACTGTTGGTTCAATCGGTTCTGTAGGCCATCCCTCACTATCTGTACTCAGCCGTGGCTGCCCCTAAATCCATCTTCAGCCATATCGAAAACATCCAACGTAACTTGCTTTGGAAAGGAACTGATAAAAAGGGAAAATGGGCATTGGTGGCTTGGGACAAATTTTACAAACCCAAAAAAGAGGGGGGTCTTGGCCTAAGAGACCCGAAAATTTTAGGAAAATATTTGGGGCTAAAACCTGGTGGAGATGGATAACCAACCCTCACTTCCCCTGGGGAAGATTATCGAAAGCTAAATACACCCCTTCCCATCACCACGGCCTTCTTATCAGACTAAATGGCTCGATTAAAGGCTCTACTATTTAGAACCAAGCCTGGGAAAACAGAGAAATCATCCAAAACCATTTCTTTTGGGAAATTTGAAATGGAGATAAAGCTTTATTCTGGGATTATGATTGGCAACAGTGCCCGAAACTGAACCAAGAGCAATTCAGCCTGATAAAGACAAGTATGGAAAACAAGGGCAAGACGAAGGTAAAGCACCAAGAATAACAAGGAAGCTACAGGCTGGAGGGAATGGCTTGTTGATGAAGACTGGAATCATCAGGACTTCCTCATTGCTTGGAAGAAACTATCATATTAATTAAAGCAAATACAGATAAAATAATACATTGAGGAGGATAAGTTAAGATGGGGGGGAAATTTAGCGAGACACTTCAACATTAAGGAGGTTTATGGTTATGCGACATCACTCAACCTCGGCCCTCTTGAGAAAAAATTGCAAACTCTATGGGATAGAAATAAATGGAAAAAATATATATATTCCTCTGGCTAGTCATGCACAAGAAGATCCCGACTTGGGAAATTTTAAAAAGGAAAGGCTTCATTGGACCCTCTAGGTGCACTCTCTGTGAAGATCACGAGGAGACCACCAACCATCTACTAAATCAATGCCTCTATGCCAACAACATTTGGAACTAGGCTCACTTGGTCTTTAAGGCCTCTGACAGGGACCCCTTCGACATCCTCAATGCCATTGACCACTAGATATCTTCCTTCTCCAATAAACCTCTGATTAATAGGGCCTGGAATCTCCTTCGAGGGATCATCAGCTAGTCTCTCTGGAAGGAAAGGAACGCCAGAACCTTTAGGGATATGAGTAAGCATGAAGCAAGGGTTCTCTCCCTCATCAACCAGACTATCAAAGAAATGGTGGAAAATTCAAATCTATAGGCTCCCCCTAACCCTCTGACATGGGAAGATCTCATAATCCTTTCCCTTCTATAAATACCCATTTCCCTCATACCCCCGGTCTCACTGAACTCATCTATGCAAGGCAACGTGCAATCCTGGGTTCCATCGGAGACAGGTATTGTTAAGTTAAATTACAATGGGGCAGCAAAGGGAAACCTGGCTTCGGAGGGGTCTTCAAAAACTCACAAGGAAACATTCTCTAGATCTATGTTGGTAACTTGGGATCTACCACTAACAACGTTGTGGAACTGCATGCTCTGGAGCATTGTCTTTCCATTGCAAGAACCCAAAACATAGCACCTCTGATCATAGAGGGTGACTCGAAGATGGAGAATCTCTAAAGCAGGAAATTGTAGCAGGGAATGGTGGCTTCCAGGGTGTCAGACAACTAGCGCCTCAAGAACAAATTTAACAAGATCAAAAGCCACATAAACAGTACCACAGGTCTTCACTTTCAAGTTGTCAAGAGAAACACTAACGGTTTGGCTGACAGGCTAGCCAACGAAGGGATGGGGGGACCACAAAGTCTGCACTCTATTGCTTGTCAAGATTTACAGTAGGGACGACTACGACAACAATGCACGTTCCTAAACGTCACCTACAACCGTCGTATGGCTCCCTGCGGCACCGACACCAACGATCGCCACCTTCCTCCAGACAATTCGATTATAAATGCCCCAGCAAACTCCCATAAAATCCAAAGCTCGCATGCAATCTCATGAATGTTAGCACGCAGCATCCATTAGGCTCTGTCATCCTCCGGCCACCTAAATGTTGTCTAGTTCAGGCTCTTTCATCCTGTCGCAGCACCTCGCATTGCCCGATATCAATCCTCACCATCAATTTGCGCGCTCTCCTCGGCTCATTCTCTTATATTACTACCTACTCCCTACCCTCATACTCCATCTTCCTCTTCGCGTCTCAGCCTCGCTCTTCTCTCCCATTTCCATCCAAACTCTCCACGTCACTCTGTAGCTCACGCTGCACTCCTCCACCCATTCCTCTTTGCATCCCTGCATCTCTCAGCTTTCTAATTTTCCACATGTATGCATGGATCCAAGACAAAACTCTGGTCGCGACCGTGGGCACACAACCTCCCAATAGAACAACCAGATCACCCCCCCTCCCCCCCAACTACCAGGGCCGAATTCGTTGCGAGGCAAGCTACCTTTTCTTATGAGGTGGTTGTCAACCCTAAAACACAGGTCCACATTGAAAACTTGGAGGGGAAAACTATGGCTTTGAGGCGTCAGGTCACCACAGAAAGCGTGGACCAAGATTTTGAATGGATCCTTGACCCTGGTTTCACTCATACCAAGGAGAATCTTTATACTTAGTCTATTGAGCTCTACTAGCAGCTCAAAACCACCCTCAGTCTGGCAATGCAGGATCAAGCCGAGATGGATAAAGTTCTGGAGAATAAAATTGACATGCTTACTGACAAATTTGTGGTCTACGTGGAGGCAATTCACCACTACAAATTTGTAACCAGGGATTCTCACTTCTTTGTTATGCAAAAGAAGCGCACTCATGACGACGGCATTTCTCCGAGCATCAAGAAGGAAATGGCATGGGATTCCTTCTGCAACCCTCCCGGGTCGTCCAACTTTGTTGGAAGCACTCACGAAACGCCCATCAGTTTGGATGACGACCCTGTTAGGGTCCTATAAATATAGGATTCATAATTTTGAATTTACTATTGATAGTCTTGTAAATATGTACATACCTTGCTTTCTGCAAGTTGTTTTCCCATATTTTGAAAAAATTTATAAAAATTTAAAATAATAAAAAATCAAAAAAGAGGGTAAAAAGTCCTAAAAGAAAAATCAAAGGACTTAAAAAATATATAAACCCCAAAAGAAAAAAAAATGAAAATAAAACATGAAATTGTGCAAGTCCAAATGCCACTACTTTTTACTTTTTGCAAGTGATTATGGCAGAGTGTCAATAAATGCCATAATCCATGATGATTTAAATTGTTTAAACTTAAATTGTCATGTTTTCAATTTCCATGTTTTAGATAGTGAATAAAGTTTTTTCAGACAGTTTAATCCTGACAAATCAGTAGATAGGTAGAGAATAATGAGGAGCTCATCAGTTTAATCTGAGCCCTCGGATGAAATAAGGTAGAATTAGATAGTTTATGCTTTCAAAAGAATAAATGTTTCAAGGTTGCAAGCCTAAATGCATCTGGTAAAAGGAAGAAAAAATGTTAGAGTAATGTTGGGTAGGTAGAAAGAAGTGGGAAAAAGCATGTAATATTCATCACCGGGAAAAAATCACTAATTTCACTTCCCCTGTAAGTATTTAGTATTTTATACTACCAGTCAAAAAGGCTCAGATCATTTATCTAACTTTTGTTGGGACCAGACCCAAGGCTCGATGACTGGATAGTGGAAAATGTTGAGTTCTTATGATTAAAATCCAATTTATCATTATTTATCCCTCATTCATACATTTTAACTCATTTTCATAAGTAAAGATTCGTTCTTACTTAATGAAACATAAAACCCCATAAGATTAACTTAGAAACATACAAAAACTCTGAAAAATACTTTATCCTAAGTAAATTGGTGAAATGATGAAATGAAAAGCTTTGATTTATTTATTCACTTTACTTGGTCATTTAGTGTATTTTTGTGTATTCCATTTCCCCTTCTCATACTAACTTTTGACTTATGCTACTAATTCCCTAAAATACTTTATCCCATCTATATAATTCCCTTTATCTAAAATACCCCCTAAAACCCACTATTATAAAAAATTTGGACCAAATATATTATCCACATGTTAATATGAAAACCCAAATAATGCGCCCTTTGATCTAAAACTAACCTTAATGAAATATCCCGCCCCCTATGGTTATTAAACCCTTCAATAGGTTTAAAACTATAATAAAATAAAAGTTGTGCCAATACATATGTTCAAAACAAAACATATTCCCTCGCTCATCAAACTCTTATCCTAAGTTTTGAATCAAATTATATGTTATTTTTATAAGATTCAAAGACTTAAACCTGCACCCACACAAAGTCTGCCCTTTACCATGATTTTCATCCCTCCTCGCATAATTTTTAACCCAAGGCTAAGGTTTATTATCACATAACTAAAGCCTTCCCCTTTTATTATTCCCGCTATATAAAGCCTCACGCTTCATATAGATTAACCCTAGGTATATACATAACCCCACGTTATGTTTATAAAACCTTTACCCGCACCCATTTTTATAAAGGTTCTTTTAAACCATACTTATACTCTGACACCATAAGCATAAACTCTGCTTTGCATATGTAAAACCTTTGATTTCGTTCATATTTATAAAGGTTTTAAATATTTCAACCGTCGGCCCATAGAAGAGAACCCCGATCCCACCTTTGCTTTGTCGCACCTTCCAAAATAGATCTCAACCCTTTGCTCCCGAGCTCCCAATCCAAAGGCTCTAAAATGATATCGCGCACATAAAACAATCGCTCACCCAAACCCAAATCAGACGCAAAATGGGCAGTATTTCCCATTTCTCCCTCCACAACGTGGCAATCTTTTATTGGATCATGTCTGTTTTAGGCTAAACCGCTTACCACTCAAATTTCACGCGATAACCACTGTTTGGTTTTGCTTTCAAAACTAAAACCTCCTCCCGCCATCGATAAGACCTGCATTCAATGCAAAAATAAGCATAAAAAAATATATGATTTAAAACCTTTGATAAGGTTGTTTTAAATGTTTATTTATGCATTTCAACTCTAAAAAAGCTCCTCCCGACTGTGTTGAGACTTTTTAAGCCCTTAGTGTCGATTTATACCTAGAAACTCTGAATTTGACCACAATTCCACCATTAAAGATTGACCAAGCTACTTCGCTGCTCTAGTAAGCCGAACCAGACCTCAAAATCAACCAAGGTACTCTCAAAACCTTCATGAAGCCGAATACCTGCATCTTAAGGTATTTTCTAACAAATTGAAGCCTATAAATTCAATTTTAAACCTTCGGTAATAGAACCAAACCTTTAATTAAGAGATTTCACTGAACCAAATTGCCTAAAAACACCAAAAAGAGGCCAAACCCTGGCTAATTTTTCCAGGAAACCCTATTTCTTACTGCGAACCTTTCTAAAGCCAAATTTTCAGTTTCCAAAGTTTAAAGATCAAATTCAAAGACCTAAAGGGTTAAAAATTTCTGAATATATCTTAAAAATCCCTTTTTCAATCAAAACCTACTCAGAAAACCCTTGTTTTTTGTTTTAGTCTAGTTTTACATCCTCGGATAAACCAAATTGAGCAAAAATCCCAAAAGAAGCCATCCTTAGCCTAAATTTCTCATTTTTCTCTCTGTTTAATATAAAAACTCCTGCAAACAGTCTAATCTTGCAGATATAGCCCAAAAATGCCTAAAAACAGAGTTAAACCTTCACAGACAGATCTCATTCCACTGGTCTTTAAAAATGCCTTCAATCACCTCCTTGCAGACCTCTGTTTCATTAACAAATTGTTTTATTTTTGCAGGTTATTATCAGAATAAGAAATTGGGCCAACAGTTTCAATACTAGTTGACAAAATTGTTTGCTCCAAAGTCTCAGATTTTAATTCAAAAGTTTCATTCAACAAACAGTTTGTATACAAAGAAAGAATAAAATCAAGTCGTGAGAGAGATCAAAATGATGAAAAGTAAGCCAATGAATGGTAAAATTGAAATCATAATTCACAATGACAATGAAAACAGTAATTAAATACAAAGAGCATCGTAGAGGAAGTCTTATAGCAAACAAAGTTACAGAAAGTTACCAAGATAAAACAAGAAAGTAAAAACAAGTAGGGTCATTAATGGCAATATACAATGGAAAGATTACCAAAAACAATGAAGTTTATCCAAAGTGAAAGAAAAAAAAATAAAAGAACAAAAAGGTTAAAAGATGAAGACATAACAAGAAGGAACATTTTTGCAAAAACTTATTGTTTAAGTCATTGTTTTGCAGAAACTATTGTGACCAATCCAAGATTAATTTTGAAAAACTAAAGGAGGTTTATGTTCTTAAGATTTCGAAATACAAAAACCTCTCTCACTTTTCTAACATCCATTATGGGTTGGGAAATATCAAACAATATTGGAAAGCACTTTTTGCAGAAAATTCCTGTTAAGTCATCATTTTTGCAGAGAATCTTGTGGCCAATCAGAAATACATATTACAAAACTGAAGGAGGTTTTTGTTCCTAAGAGAACCATATAAAAAAACCTATCTCACTTTGTGCACAGGTATTACAGAATGAGATATAAATGCGCATATTTACAGTCTATTTTTCAGACTCTGTAAAACTCTATTTTACACATCTTTTTGCAGAGCCTATTGTGAACAGCGGGAGCAGAAATTTAGGAAACTGAGAAATTTTTATTGCACCAACATATTCATCTACAATAACCTCTTTCACTTTTTACATATCTATTACGTATTGAGAAATACAAAGGTATCATTGGACCCCAAGTTTGCATAATTGCTGGAGCAGAATGCACAAAGAAAGGAAACAGTTAGTGGCTTGGATGCCTCATCATCAACTAAGAGTTGAGATCAAATTCGAATTCTCCTCTTTGTCATCACCTATCCATAAAAAATAGTGCCAAATATATGCATTAGTTTTTAATGTCCTTTACTTAAGTTCTATTTATGTAAAACAGTTGGAGATATTTGTAAACCAATCTTGATATTTTTTCAAGATATTCTAGTTTAGAATTTGTATAAATACTTCACTCTTTGAAGTATCTTAGTGTGGAATAAAATTACTAGACTTTACTATAGACCTTTTTGCTGAACATTGGAGGCTATTATGTGTTGATTTCGAAGTAGCAGACTGGACAAAGTTAAACTGGCATCATAATTCAGGATCCCTGTGATAAGTTGATGAGTGAAGTACTCCCTTCTTGTCATTGTTTTCTTTTCTGAGTTTCATGCAATTCATTATATGTTTTTTCTATCTTAATGTGTAACTAGGAATATTACTACAGGCTAGTCTTATACTCTAGTTACCATTTTAATGTTTTTTGTTGATTTCCGGTTTTAGGAATTCTTAATTGCTCCTACTCCTGTTTGACCCCTAACTCCTTCTTCCATTTTCTGGATCAAAGGATTCTTCATAGTCCTTTATCCTGATCATATCATTTCACCAAAAAACACTTTTCCAAATCTCTAAGGGTTATCTATCTTGCCCTGAATATACTTGTACCTTTTTTGCCTTAATTTCTAGTGCTACTAGCTTGATTTAGACCCCATAGCCCAATGGACAAGTAGATTTCTCTCTATCTTACCTCCAAGTGATTTTTTCCCACCAAACCCTTTAAACCAAAACCAAATTGTACTTTCATAACTAGCCTAATATTATAAATCAAAACAAAGTTAAATTTTAAAGAGATAGCCCTCTCTGAACCCTAGGAAGGCTAGATCCTAGAGTTTGAAGTAGGTTTGTGGTTACCTCGGACTATTTCTCTTGAACCTAGAGAAATTACTGAGTGATAACAAACCCAACTTTTGTTTGAAGACCTCAGCCATGACTATTGGTTGGCGGCCTCATCAAAAATCATCGGTGAGAGTTTTATAGAACACTAGTTTTTCCCTACTATTTTTCTTTTAAATTTCATCTACTTGTCAATATTTGTCTACCATCTACTCAGTCAAATGGTTTCTCTTCCTCGGGTTTCTAAATGTAGCTCTGATTATGGTCTTAGTCTGTCCTTTTGTATGGGTATCAATTGTACTGCTACTCCTATCCTCTACTGCTCTGGTAGTTGTAAAAAATTATTTCAGACAAAACTAGGAGGGTTTTGTTTACTCAGTGTTGGAGCAAGGCTCAAACTCAATAGATTGTCATGTAACTAAGGTCTTTGTTAATAATATATACTATCTTGCGTAAAAAAAAAAAACAATCAAGCTAAATTTTTAGCCTGCAAATACTTATTTTTGTTCGCCTTGGAGAAGGGATGCACTTAGATCCAGAGTTTTGGGGACTACATGCTTCCTATAAACTGTCTAAATAAATCTCAAATCTGCAAAAACATCATTATGATGCCTATATTGGAGGAAATTATGTGCATCATTAACTTTTTAACTCTCATCACTTGCAAGCACATCTACAGCGAAAGGAATTGGATAGCAGATGGGATTTCCAAAGAAGACCCCATTATGGAGCAAGGCATGTGGTGTATTATAGAACAGTGAGATGGTCAGGTTACTAAGCTACATCACTCACCTTTCACGGACGTCATACAGAAACCAACATCAGATTGAACACTTCCTTTCTCATATCTTCATACTCTAAATTTTTTAATACGTTGGCATTGCTTATGCTTTCACCTATATGTATGGTGTTGTTAATTAGTGGTTGTCCATAATGGATGGATACTAAAATATTATGGTCTTTTGATTGGCCCATAGCATATATATTGTTGCACATCTTGTAAATACACTCTTAGTGATAGAAGTGTTTCCTATGCATGATTTCACACAACTACAACTCAACTTTGTATTATTTTTCTCTCTAATATCAGAATACACGTGAGTGTATGTAAAGAATGTAATTTTTCACTCTCTTTATGAATGAAATTACATTTTTTTTCCTGAGTAAATATAGATATGTGTGTGTGTGTGTGTAGACACACACGCACATGTTATTATGTTTTTCATATTTGGACATCATTATATGATATTATTTTGTACAAGGACAATATAGTTAAGCACGTTCTTGTGTTTGCAAATAGTCATGAAGCAATGGATTTGTATGGTTTTGGTTCAACAAAAAAAAATCAGTGTTAGTTGCATAACATAATTTATTATTCTCCCATAAACTATGTTGTTGTAGAAGGTGTGAATGGCTCCTCACATTGAAATAAAGTGTGAGCCTCTACATATACCTTCTTCAACATAATTTATTATTCTCCACTAAACTCTTTTGTTGTAGAAGGGGTGAATGGATTTTGACATTGCAATAAAGTGTGAGCCTATATACATACCTTATTCACCTGTTGTAGCCACTACAACCACCCTCAGAAATTTTTCATGAGTCTAAAATTTCAGAGCCCCTGTTACTTTTGATGGCATGCATGATAACAAGTTCATCACCAGGCATCAACCCTAGGCCTAAAGGATCCACCTAGGGCAGGGAACCTCAGATCAAAATTTGGTTTTGGATGATTGATTTTTTCTTCTAAGTGTGGCTGCAAGGTCACATGTTTCACAAATCTTGATCATGCACGACTTAGCGACCTAGCGACCTATACAGGTCTCAAGGTTGCAAGGTCGCATTCTCTTCAAAATTCAACCTTTTTCGACTTAGTCACCCAACAACCCAGACTAGGTCGCGAAGTTGCAAATCAGTTTAACAGTTAACCTTTGCGACCATGCGACTTAGCGACCCAGTGACCCCCAAGTCGCAAGGTCGTAAATGTACACAAATCACCATAAAATGTGACCTTGCAACTGCCATTAAGGCTCACATGTGCAACCCCTTTACATATACGAGGGTTGCATAGGTCGCATTCAACCTGCGCGATGGAGCTTACAAGGTGTATGACAGACCAATAGGAGAGTGTTTTTCTTCGAGGTAAGTCGTCGAAGCCTCCTACAATTTATTGTTTTGTCTGACTGCTTACCCTACCTAATCCTCTCCCTTAGCGGGATCATTAAACACCTTAGGCTCCTATCAACAGTGCTTCACTGTAGACCACCTTTCCCTCTAAAGATCCATGTTTTTCGTTGCTCATCACATCATGCCTAGACTAACCCAGACCCACCTGATTGCTCTCTACTACCTTGTGCATCTACTCCCAAACCTCATGTGACCTCCTCCGCCCTGATTTCCTCATTTTTCGTTGTTTTTATCCATCTTTCATGAAAGTCACAGCAGCCCATTTCACCCAAAAAATCCCAGCGATGTCGCGACCTGTTTGTTGGGTCGCCAAGTCACCAAGTCGTTGAGACCAACTCTTTCACTCAGATGCGACTCAGCGACCCTGCGACTAGGTCATCAGGTCACATTCCCTGCACTCTAAGGCCTTTGCAACCATTGCAGGTCGCAACTACATAAAACTTCCTAGTGCGACCTATCATGTTCGTCACTCAGTGTCCCGGATTGGCCAGGACATTAGTTGGTTTAGACAGGTGATTTTCTCTATCATATTTTTTCCTCCATGCCATATGTCTTATCATGGGATTGTTTCTTGAACATGATAGGTGACGTTGAAGCTGAGCTTGATTGTGTATCTATCTCCTCGGCCTCAAGCGATATGGGGCCTCCAGTAATCCGCAGACGACAGAAGAGCCCTAAAATTGATCCACCAGAAGGCGATGTACCTCCAGTGTTGACTCCCACCTACGGATTCACAGCTTTCGTCTTTGGAAAGAACGCTAAGATGTCTTGGTATGACCTGTACCAATAATTCACAAGACATGAATTCCCAAAAGACCTAGCAGACCACCAGGTGTACTTGCAAGTGAAAAGATCCAAGCTACACTATGTTGCAGCTCACCCTCCAATCTTCCCATGTGCAGAGGTCATAGACTGGATTCTCCAAATAACGGACTCTAAATATTGGGTGATAAGAGACTTCGTCGGAGTGGCCTTTGCCAACATTTCCTCGGGGAACGCCGAAGTGTATTACTCGCTACCAAGCAAAGAAGAATCCTTTAAAACCCGGTGGATATTGACACATGACGTGCTAGTGCATGACACCCTGAAGAGATGGTGGGAAGACGCCGAGAAGTTCAAGGGGAAGAAGGATCAAGAATATCAGACCGAGGGTCTGAGAAGGGTTTATAGGCTCGTTGCGGCCATGATGTGCCAAATGTATGGAAGGATGGATGCTACTAACTTCAATGGGGTGTGGGTCCCTCTGTGGAAATTATATAAATAACGAGTTATATATCCAAGATTCTCCTGATCACACACTATTTTAACTTCATGCATAATACAGAATCTATTCCACCATTGATCATCACAGGCAGAAATTAAATCAATTGCAAAGCACACATGAAACCATAAAAATTCACACACATTAACACAGTTTTTTAACGGGAAAGCCTGAAGCTAAAAACCCCAACTATATGTATATAATATATGTCATAGAGATCATGTAACAATCCTCATACAAAGCTAATCATATCAAGCTCTCGGTACAATACAATCACTACACACTAATCAGGTCCTGATCTAGCAAATCCATGCACCGATCTCTGCCACCTGCTAGCCAGTCTCTACTACGCAATCCTTGCTGAATAATGGCTCTGAATGAACTCAAATCCACCTGTCTTTTATTGCGCAATCCTCATTGGCATCTCTACTGAGTGTTGGATGCAATCAATGCATCACTATAGTCACAACTGATAGTCATCTTGCCCTTTCACCTATCTCTTCACTAGTCTCCACTGAAACTGTCCATGGATTGTAGTTCACTGATGTATTCTTCAGTTAATTAATGAGTTAATATTTAGTGAATTAATTATTAATTAATTCACACCACTCTCACTAGTGTATCGATCAGTTAGACTAGATACAACTAGCTCAACTATGTCTAACTGAGTTAAACTGAACACAACTCCACCAACTACTTCTATAACTCCACCAAACTCTGTCACATGAGTTCTAACTGAAGTCCTCATGCATTAGCTCCAGTAAACCCTCAGAAATAGCGTAATTCCTTCTGTCAGCTCCTGTGCCACATCTGTGCACTTAACTAAAGTTCTCCAAGAGAATAAGATAATGTTTAGAGTCCAAATATTATTAAGAGCTAATAATATTCGACATATCTATTTTTAGACTGGAAATCTAAAAATAGATTCCGCCCAATATGTCTAAAAACAGAAGTCCATCTATTTTTTCCAACTTGACCAACCATCCACAAATAGCATCCTGCAACTCATAGAATATGATCCATATGTCTAAAAATAGACATAGTCTAAAAATATACTTTGCACCTAAAAATAGCTCGTGGGCCCACTTAGTGAAGGTGAGTGATTTTCACTAAGCTTCATCATCTTGTTGAATCTCAACACTCCCTCTCAACAAGATATCTGATACCCCGATCCCTGCCTCTATGGAATTCAAATTTTCCTGAGCGCCGTCGAATATCCATCCCTATCCTCTGTAGGAATGTAAGAAAGTAACATGATCTTCTGCCGCACACAATCTCTGATATGATGATACCGGATGTCAATGTGTTTAGATCTATCATGAAATACTGGATTAACCAAGAGTTTGATCCAACTCTGATTATCACAATATATCACAGTAGGATCTAAGTGTGAACTGAACAACCCGACCAGGATGTTCCTCATCCATATAGCCTCGCATGTAGCCAAACTTGTTGCCATGTACTCAGCCTCTGCTAAACTGAGTGCCATGGATCTCTGTTTCCTGTTGTACCAAGAAAATGATGTAGACCTGATACTGAATATCCCTCCAGATGTGCTCTTTTTGTCCGTTGGGCTCCCTGCCCAATCTGCATCCATGGAGCCATGTAGCTTCAACTCATCTGACTGTCTGTACCACAATCCATATCCTGATGTGCCCCTGAGATATCTCAGGACATGCTTTCTTGCCTTCCAAAAGATCTTGGTAGGCTTAACCATAGCTTATGAAAGCTGGTTAACAGTGTAGCATATGTCCAATCGTGTATTGACTAGATACATGAGTGAACCAACCAACTGTCGATAAACAGTGGCATCCACTACCTCTGCCGATGTAGCATCCTCTTTCCTCCAACCACCAGGAAGAGGAGTGTCGATAGGCTTGCAGCTTGCATGTTGAACTTCTCCAGTATCTCCCGGGCATACTTGCCTTGAGACACAAACAGTCCATCCTTCCGCTGCCAAATTTCCAATCCCAGGAACTAATGAAGGAAGCCCAAGTCCTTCATCTCAAACTCATTTGCAAGGTCTTCCTTGCATGAGTGTATCAACAGTTCATCACCTTTTAGTATCAAATCATCTACATAAAGTACAATGATCAGCAACTTACCCTCCACCACAATCTGGTATAGGTTCGGATCTGCCTCACTCTTGGTGAATCCAAGTCCGGTGAAATAACTTTCTATCCGTATGTACCAAGCACGAGGTGCTTGTTTCAGCCCATGCAGCGCTCTTTTGAGCCTGCACACATGTGACTCGCTGCTGAAGATTTCGAATCCTTTAGGTTGCTTTATGTACACCTCCTCCTCAATGACTCCATTGAGGAACGCAGTCTTCACATCCATCTGATGAATGTGCCAACCCATCTACGCTGAGAGAGCAAGGATGATTTGTATGGAAGAATACCTTGCGACAGGTGCAAAGGTTTCTTCATAGTCAATCCCCTCGATCTGTGAGAAGCCCCGGGCAACAAATCTTGCCTTGTACTTCTCGACGCTCCCGTCAGTAGCTTGCTTCACTTTTTAGATCCATCTCGAACCTACCACTGATTTCCCTTCCGGCCTTGGGACAATCTCCCATGCACTGTTTCTGACAATCGAATCATACTCTTCCACCATGGCATCTACACATGCAGAGTCCTTCACAGCTTCCTTGAAAGAAGACGGTTTTGTCACGATACACTTGCTCATCAGAGCCATGTATCCAGTAAATCGGTCAGGTGATTGTCTCTGTCTGCGCTGTGATGTAGGGGCTCGTACATTCTGCGCTGCATCAAGATTCAGTCGCTCAGCTTCTGTAGTGCGCTTCTGCCCTCTGATGGTTGGCGCTGCATGAGTGGTTTTTTCCACTCCATGAACCTCCTCTTATGGCTTATCCACATCCTGAGGCTCATCTTTAGGAACTAGTAGCTCCTCATCTGCATGCAAGTGTAGCTCCCTCTCAAGCGACAACTTCATGGCTTTCTCCTCATGAAATTTGATATCCCGTCGCACAATAGTCTTCCGACTGTCTGGCAAATACACATGATAATTGTGGGGTGTTTTTGTGTACCCCACAAATATCCCAACCTTTGCGGTCGGCTCCAGCTTCTTCCTAGCATCCTTCATCACATGAATGTAAACAAATGAGCCAAAAATCTTCAAATGAGAAATATCAAGCTTCTTACCAGAAAACGCCTCTTCGGGTGTACTCATGCCAAGTACTCTATGAGGACAACGATTTTGCACATAAACCGCAGTGTTTCATGCTTCTGCCCACAAGTGTATGTGAAGGCCCTAATCATGCAACATCGCTCGTGCAGCACCCATGATCGTTCTGTTCTTTCGCTCCGCGACCCCATTCTACTGTCGGTTATGAGGCGCTATGAGCTCTCTTCGAATTCCTTCTGCACTGCAAAATTCTTTGAATTCGCCAGAGATGAATTCACCACCATTATCACTCCTAAGAGCTTTCACCTGCTTCCCCGACTCTTTCTCAACCAGTGCCTTGAACTCACAGAAATTTGAGAATGTGTCACTCTTTTTCTGCATGAAGAAGATCCAGCACTTACGAGAAAAGTCATCAACAAATATCACATAATACCTGTGCTTTGCTATCGAAGCTACTGAGAAAGGTCCGCACACGTCTGTGTGAATTCTCTCAAGGATCGTCGCGGCGCGACTATCCTTCTCATGAAAGGTGGCTTTCACAAATTTTCCCAAGGTACATCCCTTGAACTGATCTCACTGCGCAAGTGTACCTTTGGGAAGCCCCGGTAGAAATCTGCTGCAAAATTTTCAAAGCACCATGGTGAAAATGGTCCAATCTCCTGTGCCACAATTCGCCCTCATCCCGACTCACCACTCCTTCTGCTTTGCCTGCCATTGCTACGCAGCCATCTACCTGCAATTGATAAAGGTTCTTAACTCGAACCCCTATCCTCCGGGTTTCACCGGTTGCCTTACTGCACAGGAAAGCCTTTCCCTCGCTAAATACAACATCATATCCCTTGTCTTCCAACATCGCCACAGAGATCAGATTTTTCTTCAATCCTGGAACATCCATGACATTCTTCAAGATGAAAGGTTTTCCAGACTCCCTCTCAAAGGAAATGGTCCTGATACCAGTCGCACTGTATCTACCATCATCGCCCATCTCGATGTGCACTCCAAGATCCTTTGTCATCCATATCAGTAAACAAATCTTTGTCTCTGGTCATATGGAAAGACGCACCACTGTCAAGAAACCACACTGATCCCATCACACTTGAGACCAAGCATGCGATCAGCGAAAAATCCAGCTCAAAATGCAAGGCTAAGGCCTCTCCAGCTGCAGATCCAGCAGCCTGCTTAATTTTCTTCTTCTGTGAACAATTGGTGGCGTAATGTCCGTGTTGGTGACAATGAAAGCACTTCACCTTGGACAAGTCCTACTTCTTGCCTTTCGCACCGGATTGAGAAGGATTTTTCTTTCCCTTCCCTTTCCTTTCTTTGGCAACCAAAGCGCAATTTTCTTCATCTTCATTCTTCGATGAAGATCCATCCTTGGTACCCTGCCTTATCTCCTCCTGCACAAGATTCGACCAAAGTTTCTCCCGTCCTAGCAGTTTCGCCCGACCATTGACAGAGTCCTTGTAGGAATTCCAACTCTTCGGAAGCCCAAGGAGAGCCAAGCTCACCAAGTCCTCTTCATCTACAGTAACCCCCACACTTCCCAACTCATCCCTGCCCCGGAAAAACTTCGTGAGGTACTTGAGTATGCTATCGCCTTTCTCCATTTTTATTTTCCTAAGTTTGTCTTTAAGCGCCAACTTCCTCTAGTCGCTTCTGCTTTGGAACAAGTCTGTCAAAGCTTTCCACATCAACAATGGAGAAGCTTTACCATGAAGGCTAGACACAATGTGATCCTTCACACCTTCCAACAGAATCCTTCGACACTTTGTTGTCTTCTTTTGCCATGCATCAAGCGTGGCAACATCGCTAGAAGCAGGTTTTGGAATTTCTGCATCTATGAACTCCTTCAACCCATTATCATCCAGCACCGCCTCCATCCTGTCCTTCCATGCAATATAATTCGAGCTACCCTCAAGGGCATACTCCAATCGCAATCCGTTGAAAGACATTTCAATGAATGCTCAACTTCGACACCAAGAAAACACTGCAGCAGATTCGAATTCCACCAGCACAAAACTCAACCGCTTCAATAATTTCAATTTCTCTAATAAATATCGCTCTGATACCATGTAGAAATTATATAACTAATGATTTATATATCCAAGATTCTCCTGATCACACACTATTTTAACTTCATGCACAATACAGAATCTATTCCACCATTGATCATCACATGCGGAAATTAAATCAATTGCAAAGCACACATGAAACCATAAAAATTCACACACATTAACACAGTGTTTTAACGGGAAAGCCTGAAGCTAAAAGCCCCAACTATATGTATATAATATATGTCATAGAGATCATGTAACAATCCTCATACAAAGCTGATCATATCAAACTCTCAGTACAATACAATCGCTACACACTAATCAGGTCCTGACCTAGCAAATCCATGCACTGATCTCTGCCACCTGCTAGCCTGCCTCTATTGCGCAATCCCTGTTGAAGAATGGCTCTGAATGAACTCGAATCCACCCGGCTTGCACTGTGCAATCCTCATTGGCATCTCTACTGAGTGTTGGATGCAATCAATGCATCACTATAGTCACAACTGATAGTCATCTTGCTCTTTCACCTATCTCTTCACTGGTCTCCACTGAAACTGTCCATGCACTGTAGTTCACTGATGTATTATTCAGTTAATTAATGAGTTAATATTTAGTGAATTAATTATTAATTAATTCACACCACTCTCACTAATGTATTAATCAGTTAGACTCGATACAACTAGCTCAACTATGTCTAACTGAGTTAAACTGAACACAACTCCACCAACTACTTCTATAACTCCACCAAACTCTGTCACATGAGTTATAACTGAAGTCCTCATGCATTAGCTCTAGTAAACCCTCAGGAATAGCGTAATTCCTTCTGTCATCTCCTGTGCCACATCTGTGCACTTAACTGAAGTGCTCCAAGAGAATAAGATAATGTTTAGAGTCCAAATATTATTAAGAGCTAATAATATTCGACATATCTATTTTTAGACTTGCAATCTAAAAATAGATTCCGCCCAATATGTCTAAAAATATAAGTCCATCTATTTTTCCAACTTGACCAACCATCCACAAATAGCATCCTGCAACTCATAGAATATGATCGACATGTCTAAAAATAAACATAGTCTAAAAATAGACTTGCGCCAAAAATAGCCTGCAGGCCCACTTAGTGAAGGCGACTCTTTTCACTAAGCTCATCATCTTGTTGAATCTCAACACCCTCTAATGCATGCAGTCACCACCTACGGCACTCGCTTCAACTGGCCCCAATTGTTAATCTCAACTTTGAGGGCAAACACATCGGCGGCACAGGTGCCGGAGGAAGGGTTAGCATCAAAATTCTACATGGCTTCCTACCTATTATATGCGGTCTTCTCACAATGCCATTTTGATCAGTGGTTGCATAACTGGGATGCGGCGACTGGAGGCCCGATTCACAAGGATTTGAAGATCTTCTGGGATTCCAGGTATAAGCAGGATATTGATCTTAGCTCATAAAATTTCATCACCACGCTATACCGTCTGATTTTCGGGGAATATCCACCTTGTATGTCTAGAAGAGCCATGGAGACTGTCATCAAGGTAGCTCACTGGTTTCCCATTCGATAAGGCACCCTCATCAGGTTTTTTGGATCCTTCAAGCAGTCCCATGTGTTGCCTAAATTCGTCACCGAAAAGATGCTACTGTAAGAAGTCTACTACCGTATGACGAGCAATTTTTTCTAAAATGATTAGTAAAGGTAAGAAGAAACCATGGCCTACCCTCCCACTCACCATTAGTGCATACACGGTCAAGGATTTCAAATAAGTGGAGGCAGAAGCTGAACAAATAAATGGTTTTCACTTCGTAAACTTGGATTTCTAGTTCTATGACCCGAAAAGGATCGTGCCTTCACACTGCAAGCGGGCCAAGTTCAATTGGACCTAACAGCACATTGAAACATCATTGGAAGATGAAGTAATAAATTGGTATAATGCACTCAGGCAGGTAGCCCCTGAAGAATAATTTGAAGTAGATGGAAACCAAGGGGATCAGTCTCAGGATGACCTAACCCTGCAAGATAGAGTTGCCGCCATGAAATGGAAAACACTGATAGGAGGGGCTTCTACTTCTCAACCCAAGAAGCCAAAGAATACTACAGGTAATAATTCTCCTAACAATCTGGATGAAGAAGGGGAGAAAGAAACCGTGGAACAGCAAAGCGCCAAGCGAAAAAAGATGGATGAAGAACTTAAAAGGACCCAAGACGCATTGGCACAACAGCAAGAAGAGGAGAGTCAAAGGCAGTAGGAGGAAGAACAACAAAATAAACAGCAGGAGGAGGAGCAGGGGAAAAAACAGCAGAAAGAAGAATAGAAAAATAAGCAAGCAGAGGAAGCATGCAAGAAGAAAGAAGAAGAAGCGAAAGCAAAATAAGAAGAATAAAAGAAAAGGGAAGAATAGAGCAAGATGAAACAGGAACAGGACAAGGAAGAAGCAGAGAAAAGAAGAATGGGAGAAGAAGCCCAGAAGTGGTAGGAAGAGGCAGCTAAAGAAGTGGAAGGAGGTGAGTCACAACCTTTACAACTCGGTAAGCGAGCGGATCTGCCACCAATCGATATACCCCCAGTTACTCCCGTAACAGGCGGACACTTTCCTTTCTCCGAGCTAGGTCTCTCAAGAGAATAGGAGGATGATGTACTGGACTTGACAAGGTTATCTTATGATCATTGCACTCACAAGATTAGGCAGGAAAGAAGAAATTTTCTTGCCCGGAACCCAGCCAACCCTTTGGCGGTTACAATTGAAAAAGAGATAGTCTTGGATACCAGAACAAATTCCATAATAATAGCATCAGTTGGGACCGCTTTTGCAGCTGCTACTAAAGAGAACGTCAGCAGAATAAGCAGGTAAATCCTACAGCTAAAAAAAAACTTCGTATAGTTGAGCAAAGGGCCACCCAAGCAAAAGAAGAGAAGAGATCCTTGGAAGTAGAGAATCAGATGGTTCATCTCACGCGCACCTAAGTCAGTGGGTTGCAAGCTTCCATTCAAAGAGCACTGGACATCATGAGCATGACCATGGTGCAAGTCTATGAAGAGATGATGAGGATAAGACAAACAGTCACTCCCTTGGCAGGAGTCCAGGCAGATACAAGAAAGAAATCCGCCCGGCTAAAGGAGGCCTCAACAGCATTTGACAGCATATTGGAATGGTCTGAGAAGTATCCGCAAGTCCCTGCCACTTTTCCAAAGAGGGATTGGATCCGCACCCAAAATGACAAGGTACAGATGCGGATGAAGTTGCAATCCCGAGACAAGGTCACAAAAGGTGTGGATAAAGTAATGATCGCATATAAACATCTCATCAGTGGCATCGAATCAATGGTGGAAGTTCATCACATACCCTCCACCAGTATGCTAACCCAACAAAAGAGTCGAGAAGAGGTATTGCAGGACATCCAATCGTTCCTGGATCCGATCAGACAGGAAGTCGGCTCAAATGACCTCCCAGTTACTAAGGAAAACATTACACAATACGTCGTTAAGCCAGTCAGAATCTACACAAAGTTGGCCTCACTATCCAAACAAATCAATTCAAAGAAGTGCACGTTGGTCCCTGACGCTCTTAAATAACTGCATAGACTCAGGGAAGACATGCCTCAACTCAGCCTGATCGTCGTTGAATATCAAGCCTAGTAGACGTATCTCAAGGAGCAGCAGCAAGTGGAAACTCTAGCTCTATCTATCACTAAGTTTCTCCCCTGAAAAAACAACTAGATGGCAAGGGTTGTAGAGCCCAGGTAGCAAGTCGCAGATCCTGCCAGGTCACAGGTCGCAGATGCCTCCAAGTCGCAGGTCGCAGCCCGACCTAGGTTGCAAGTCGCAAGTACAGCTAAGTCGCATGTCATCCCAACAGTCAAGGAGACAAAAGGTCGGGGGGTAACCCAAAAGTCATTGTTTCCCTATATGTACTACCTCATGAGGGATTGTAAGGGACATTTTTTGGCTGGACTCTGGAGAGAGATAATTGTATAGCATTGAATGTACATTCTGGGAATGAATACAAAGGAGTGTTTCGGATCTCACTATTGGATTTGATGGAGGATTTTGTGTAGTGACGCTATGAATATAGTCCTTTTGAATGAATGATGTTTTCTTTAACTGATTGGTGTACATTTATGTTTATGAATTTTTTTTTATGTATTTTAACTCCTTTTCATATGTGGATGATATGTGATGGTTTAATATAGGGATATGTTAATGACCTGGCTTATTGATGTATGCATAAATCTCTTCTGAGATGTGCTTAGATGATTAAGAGACACTCGATCATAGTTAATTGTTTTTCATATGTTTAAGTGGATCTCTGCACGAGTACGAGCTTAGTGAAGTTTTGTTAACAATACTTCCCTTAAGTTCCATGCTTTAAAAATTTTCTTTGCTATTCATGGTATTATGTTTCACAGGGTATTCATTGATCATCGCCTTTGTTTCATTTAACAGTCGTACATTCCCATAGTTTTGAGTCTCCTCTCCGTCTGAGAAAAGATATATCTTTTACCCATATGATGGAAACTGGGCCCACATACCGAATGGGATCCCTACCACAAACGGTGTAGAGTCTAGTTTGGATTTTATACCAGAGAGATCCCCTTACTGTTGGAAAGTCACTTTTACCCGTCAACATCACCCTAGGTTCCTCTAGACATTTATTGAGTAAGGAATACCTATATCACTCTAATCTTATATGGAAATTTGAGAATGTCGTTGAATTTCAAATGTATAGGTAACTTAGTGAAAAAATACAATTATAGTTGTTGAAAAGGCACCACATCAATTAAATCCATTTGCATATAATATTTTTGGACACTTAACCTACAATTCCCATAATTGCATGTTACATAGCATAAGTCCTTTAATTGCATACTCCATATTTGCAATGTAAATATTTACTTAAAACTATTATAATTAAATGTATTTTTGTACAAATCTCATGTTTCATGATAAAAAACAACAAAACAAAAAAACACCGCCAAAATCATCTTAGTATTAAAAGGTGTAGCAAGTATATAGATCCCTTATCTTGACCAATAAGAAATATTGAATACCAATGTTTTATTGAGGAACAATTTAGCATATAAAATATTTAACCTCGATGCTTTAGAACGTGAGATGTTTTGAGTTGTTCAAGTTCATGTTGATAGTCATAATGCACATATTTTTCTATCATGTCAATACATATGGTTTTTTCTGGTCCTAAATTTGAAGGTGTTTGTTTTAATTGCAATTACAACACGTTTCATAAAAATAGCGTATTCGCATTCTTCACTCCAAACATAGTTGTATGTGTGAAAGAAGATAGAAAAGTAGGAAGCTTTTTTTTGTCGATACCTTTATCTTCATTCAAATTTTGTGATTTCATTTCTTTTTTTCCTCATGGATTGATATGAAATGGATCTGAACAAGTGAATGATTGTAAGAGTCCAGCCCTGCAAATGTAATTCATTAATTTAATCAGGTTAGATAAATTAAAAAAGACAATGCAAAAAAACTAAATAAATAAATAGAGATAGGAAAAAAATTAAAGAAAATGAAAATAGTGAAGGAGAAAACATAAAGGAATGGAAACTAAAATATTAGTCCCTTGGCCTTCCCATTACACCCTAGCTCTATTATATTTCTTTGTAGCTTGACTCTCAAAGGGTCTTTTGGCCAAAGTGGGGAGTATGCACAAAGGGCCATTCATTGCATTGTAACTAGATATTGTCAAAATAAGTGCAATGAATCACCATTGAATATTGGTTTACCCATCTGGACTTCTAAGGTAAACGATGTGTCTCTGTGTGATGAAATTTTCTCAATAATTCTTTTAATTGTTGTGTTTTAGTTATTGATGATTTATTTGTGTTTAAAAAGCTACTATTTGTTGGACATTGGATAAACCAGTGCACCTTGTGTGTTTTGTGACATGGACTAATTGTCTCTTGTGGATCCTTATCTTTGGCGATGTGAACATTGCCTAACACAATCGTGATTCCCAACAAGTGATATCAGAGCGTAGGTCACAAGTTCGATACACACCCAAATCGCGTTGGGGGAAGATTGTTGGACATTGGATAAACCAATGCTCCTCATGTGTTTCGCGACATGCACTAACTTCTTCTTGTGGATCCTTATATATGGTAATGTGGTCGTTGACTAACACGTGTGGGTTTTGGTCTAATGGCAATCCTGATTCCCAACACTAATATTGGATTGATGATTGTGATGAAGAAATTATAGTGTGATACATTATATACTCAATAATTTGTTTTCCATGAACACTTTGTGAAAGACAATAGATCTAGAATCACATCCACCCATTCTTGTTGTAATTGAAGATTAACGGTGATTGGAAATTAGCAATTGCAATTAATTAGCTTAGTTTCTAACTCCACATATGATGTTTGATGGAATTCAATCATGTTGAAGCATTGGCAATGAAACCACTTACAATCTCTCAAATGTTGAATCCCTACACCCTCCAATAAGTGATTCTCGGAATTAACAAAACATTGAAGATTTATGAGGGGACTATGCACAAATAGTATATGTCACATATCGCACATGGGTGATTGTTCCTTGCATATCAAAGTTGTACACTACTCATGAGTGATTTTTCATTGCATCTCAAAGCCATACACATGTCATATTATTCATGTGGGGCATCAATTTCTTGGGAAACGGTCTCGTCTCTCTTCCTTAACCATATCATAAATTGGTTGGCTAGAGATGATCATAGGATGGCTCAGAGGAATTTAGATGCATGTTTTTATGTTTCTCTTTAATATTTGGGATGTCGCCTTTTTACAATTATGAGAAGTACAATAATGTTTTCCTCATTGTGAGGTTGTCTTATTGTTACGTAATTCAATCTGTTTGGAAATGGTTTTAGTGTTGAATTAACCAAGTATCAAGTTTAATATTGGTAAATGAAACCTTTGCTTCTAGTCTTCTAGTCATTAGGGAAAGGCATTAAACTTGTGAATATTATTTGCATTAGAAACTATGACTTGAAGCTTGAGCATGTGTATGAAACCTAGAAGTAGGGGATTGGTTGTGTTTTTTTTAATTATTAAGCATTTCCATTGAGGAAAGTGGCAATGTCCCTTGTATTTGGTGGAGTTATTCATTTTTCCTTGTATTTTGGTGGCAATGTCTATGTCTAATCATGATCATAAACACATTGAAATACACGACTAGAAGCTCTTTGCATAGCGAAATTGTAACACCAGTGAATCAACAAAGTACACAAGACAAATATTTGACCCAAAACTTGTTTTCATTAGTCCTTATATAAAACAAACATAGGGATCCCATACCAGAAATCATGGCCCTTACAAAGCCCTAATACAAGACAACTAGGGTTTGAGGTCAACTTCTTTTGACCCTCAATCTACCCAAAAGAAAAATGACAAAAATGACCAACTTACTTGTTGAAGATGCCTGTGACACAACAGTTCTTTCAATCCTCTTTTGTCACTGACACCTGGTTGTCTCGCAGAGAAGTACCTCCATTAACTTCTATGCATATCAGTTTCTCACAGTGGTCTTTGTCCTTCAAGAAACACTGCATGTATATAAGCCTCAAATATGCTCAACTTCTCACTGTAGATTTTCCCTTCAAATCATTGTCTCCTCGACCCTTTACCCTTGTTTTTCAGCCCTCCTTTGTGAACAAAATTCAGCAATTACACCTATGAAATAACCTTGAGAAAAATCAAAATCCTTTATACCCTTCAGTGGCTTCTACCTTAGGCCTGAAGTTCCTTGGTCCTATGCCACCATATTTCTGAGGCCTCTCGACCCTCAAACAAACTCCCTCCGGCCTCCTAACCTCAGCTTGAGACCGCTTTATCTCTGCTTGTCGCCCCCCTTTATCTTTGTGCTTGATCCTAAGGGAGCTCAATCCTCTTCCCAGCGACTTCACAGGCCTTATGGCCTCCCTGTCACAAAGAATCAAGGCTTTGTCCCTCTCCTAAAGCTCAGAACCATACTCGGCCTAAACAGAGGTGCACCACGTATTTACCTTATTGAACAAACCTATAAGGAGAAACTTGACCTCCTTCTCTAGACAAACTCTTCCATAAATCTCAGAGAATGTCGTCCTTAGATTTGTGGCTTCTTCACAAAGGCTAATGATCTTCACAAGATTATTTGCAATGATGGTGTGACCTCTACTTTGGTCTCTCATATAAATAGCTCTCCAACTATTGACTTAGGAGCCCTTTGATCCATTAAAGTGCCTCCACAACACTAATTACAATAAAAAAACATTATCTTTGGATCTACCTACAAACCTATTGAATGAATCAAAGGGCTACCTACAAACCTATTGTTGGACATGCTAGTTGTTATATTTTTTCATTTTCATTGATATTTTAACTCATTTTGATTGCACTCTACAATCGGTGGTGTGTGGCAAGTAACTTGCCAACAAACAATGCACTACAATCAAAACTAAACACCATCGAACCATGAAAACTTCTCATCCTTAATCATTTTGAGAGGTATAGATTTGTTACATATCAATGTGCAAAGGAGTTGCATTGAAGACATAATATTTGCAAAGCCTTAATTTATATTAACTTGTTAATGAGTTGCTTATTGTAGGTCATATCAAAGAATAGAGGCCTTGTAGCAATTATGAAGACTAAGATCTCTATAGAAGTTAGAGAAACAAAGATTAGAAAGTTAATCCCACGAACCATGTGTTAGCAAAACAATTCGGTTATATTTCCCTCATTTACAAATCATATGGTATTAGAGCAATTGAATCCTTGACCATATCATAGCTATTAATACATTGAAGAAAAAGCAAATTCAATATGGGTAAAGCAAATGAGGAAAGGTTGGACATTACCATTCCCTTCAACTGTAAATGTAGAGAAATGTTGCTTAAGTTGTTCAACAACTCAACTTTCTATACTTTCATGAGAATGAGTTGTAATGGCAGTAGCATCAATGATTGATATTTGAAGGAAATTCGGAACCACATTCTACAAAATAGAGTTAATTCTATGTAAAGAGTTAAATGTTGTACATTATTATTCCCTTCAACTATAATTGAAGAGAAAAGTTGCATGTATTTTTTAGCAATGTTATTATT
Organism: Pinus albicaulis; assembly: GCA_034641835.2. Classification (NCBI taxonomy): domain Eukaryota; kingdom Viridiplantae; phylum Streptophyta; class Pinopsida; order Pinales; family Pinaceae; genus Pinus; species Pinus albicaulis. The sequence continues at coordinate 1,636,330 of CM076584.1, forward strand.
TGTCACACATTGCGTACTCAGAGGACATTGAATTTCAAAAACTACTACATGATTCACTGATGTTTGAGAGAAACAAAGAGTCTCATTCTATGGCATGAACTTCTGACCTATAAATCCTTGGCATTATCAACAACAATATGGATCACATTTTTTTTACCTCCAACAACATCGAATTGAAGAACAATGTTACGTAGTTCCACTGTTGAAAGATTAGAAAATTGTGTAGCCTTGCATTGACTTCTTTAAGAATATTTTGTTTAGAGTGTTGGTTTGAACGATCCATTATCGAGTTACACTGCAAAATCAACAAAGCAATCAGCATTGGCATTAGAAAATAGATTAAATTTATATAATAAAAAATTTCATGCAATTTATCATAATTTTGTCTATAAAAACTTAAAAAATGCATGTCTAAAAGGCTCTTCTAATGTAACTCTATCATATCAACTATGAATAATTATCCTCATACATGTAGGCACTCAACTAGTGTTCAGAATGATCTGTTGAACATTAACTCATACATTGTCCTATGGAATTTAATTACATGAAGCAATACACAAATGTTCCAATATGTAGTTGTATGGAATCACAAACACTTGATGATATCTAAGACACTTGGTTCCTTATGGGCATTCAAATACAAGAATTCAAAATACCCACTACTCATCAAAAACCAATTTTACTTTTATAAAAAACAAAGCACCAAAAAAACAGATCCATTAAAAAAATGTGCACCATAGAGTGCATGTAGGTCTTGTGATAAAAAGATATTTATTAATTCTTCAAGCATACTTTCAAGTCTCCCAAAATGCCTACTTATCTATTTTTCTGGCTACTACACAATTTTCACAAAATGCACACCAATAAAAATTATGCATATTGAATGGAATATGAAAGAACAATATTTTAGATGCAATATTCAAAAATAAATATTTATAAAAGTCAGTCATAAAAAACACACTCTCCAACTTGAATCGCTCCAAATAAGGAATAGGTGTGCATTTTAAAGAAGGCAGGCAATCTAAGATAGCTTCACCAAAATGCACACTCAATCTTCATTACAAAGCCAAATTGAATAATTCAATTTGGATATTGTTTTTTTACTTATTATACATCTTACTACAATTTCATATTTTTTAATTCACAAAAAAAATTACGTTGTGCATATATTCTCCAACTTTTTTTATAAGACAAAAGTTCGGGTTGAGTGACCATAGAAATACACATTAGGACCTATAGTTAATAGTAAATAATGTTATAAGCATTCCAACCTAGAGCTACCAACGTTTTCTAAAACATCTCATACTCAATTGTTTAAAATAACTGTTTTACGTTGAAATCTAAGTCTACCAAGATAACATAACAGTTGATATCATAATCAATACAAAAATGCACTCTAAAGCCAAACTAAGTATTGCCCTAATTTGAAATTGGGACTAAGATACATAATAATGAACTTATGTACTCTTGCATCAAGTTTGCAAAAAATGCATACATACCTATTTTTCACATTTATATGCAACTTTGACAATGCATGTCGATGCAAAATTTTGCACACTAAATGAAATCTGAAGTAAAAACTTTCAAAGTTCAAACTGAAAATTTACAAATGTGGAGACTTTGAAAATACACACTCCGCAATTTGAACCATTCAAAATGGCCAAGAAATGAAGCGTGGACATACAATTTAATGAAATAATGCAATTTTGGCTAGTTCCACTGAAATACGCACACAACATTCATTACAAGGCCAAATTGAACAATTCAACTACAAAGTGTGTTTACACATTATAAACCTCACTACAATTTCATATTTTTAATTTGACATAGAAGTTAGTGTTATGCAAATATACTCAATTTTTTAATTTATTTTCATGCGGAAAGAAAGTTGAAAGCCCCAAAGAAACACACACTAAGACTTGGAGTTGATGATAAACGGAATCATAGATAATCCAACCTAAAGTTATCACAATTTTTCTACAGAAATTAGAATCCGTAACTTTGATAGATTGGCTTCCACTATTTCACCAGATACAACTTTTCATAAATTCCACTAATGGGTCGGTTACAACATGTCTACATAGAGTTGAACCCATGCAGCTGGGGAAACAAATTGTTAACCCAACCAGTCAAGCTAAAAATCATTTGACAACCACCACCATTTTATAACATCTCATAGTTGTCTAAAATAAACCTTGTACAATCAAATCAAAGTCTAGTTTTCATAGTGAGTACAAAAAACTCACTCCTAGATATGAATTTGGACTGAGACATATTTGCACAATACTGAATCTAGTGCTTTTGCATCAGGGCTGTCAAAATACCTACATGTGTGTGTTTTTCATTTATACAAAACTTGGACAAATTGCACACCAAAGCAAAATTTTGCACACTAGAGGAAATTCATCCAACATTGAGGCTAGCCAAGAAACGAAACCTATGCAGGCATTTTAGCGAAACAAGGCAATTTTGGCTAGCTTTATTAAAATGCTCACACATCATTCATTACAAAGTTACAATGAATTATTCAATTTAAAGTGTGTGTTTACTCTGTTGTAAAATTTACTACAATTCCATATTTTTATTTAACAAATAAAAATTTATGCTTTGCCAAAATACTCCAATTTTGATTTTTTTTAATAGGGTGAAAGTTAAGGTTGAGTGACCAAAAGAATGCAAACCAAGACCTATAGTTAATAGTAAATGGAATTACAAGAATTCCAAACCAGAGCTACCAACATTTTCTAGAACATCACATACTCAGCAGTATTACACAAAATACTCCAAATTTGATTTCTTGATAAGGTGAAGTCAAACTTGAGTAAGAAATTCACACCGAGACCTGTTAATGGATGTAGCTAATGATAAATGGAATCACAAACATTCAAACCTGGAGCTTCCAACGTTTCCTACAATATCTCATACTTGGTGGTCTAAAATAAATCTTCTACTGTAAAATTGCCATTTACGAAAACAGAAACTTGATACTATTTTTTTCAATTTTATAATCAATACAAAAATGCACCCTAAGACCAAAGCAAGTACACCCAAGTATGAAGTTTGGACTGAAACACGATCAAACAATAATAAACTTATGCGCCCTTGCATGAAATCTGTCAAAACATCTACACACACTTTTCCTCGTATACATAAATTTAACAAAATGCACGCCAAAGAAAAAAGTTGCACACTGAATGAAATCTGAAGCAGGTTCAAATTAAATATATAAAATTGTATATATATGAATAATTAAAAAATACAAATTTTTCAATTTGAATCACTTGAATTTGTCAAGAAATAAACCCCGTACATGCATTTTAGTGAAGCAATGCAATTAAAATGTACACCTAGTATTCATTATAATGCCAAATTGAATGATTCAACTTGGAGAGTGATTAAAATTTAAATATTCCAACCTCTTGCTATCAGCATTTTCTAGCACATCTTAAACTCATCAATCTAAAATAAAACAACTACAAACTTTATAAAATGGTCATGTTACAAAAGATTCCATACATCTTTGCAACATTGATTCAATTAGTCAAGATATCAAACAAAAACAGTATATGGTCTATCATTCCCTATATGTGGAATTGATTTCTATAAACCTGTCACTATCTCTACTTCTTAGGTGCATGAATTCTAATTTAAGTTCACGCATATTGAAGAACAAAGAATGGAGGTACCTCTATCTCAAGCACAATACAGGTCGTAAATGGCAGCTGTATCGGGTTTGCAATCCAGTGTCTTGAATTATAAGCCCCACGTCATTTTGCTAAACACCAAACATTGAATGGTTGGACCATGCATGAAACCGAGTTGCATGTAAAGTTTAAAGCATCCTCTATTACTAAATACCATGAATTTGGACGTAGCTCTAGTGGGCCTTATGGGGCAGCCATGTTAATTATTTCGTTTATTCATTATATTCTCTGATCTATGATACCAACTTTCAATTCATGAGCAGTTTTGGTTACTCGTAGTTACTGTAAATTGTCATTGAATGATCCTGTATTTGGAGATGTCATGTTGTAGGGGAGGCATCTCAAACATGAAACATATATCTATGTACTTTTACAAATTATAAGGCAGGCTCATCAATAGCACCAACACCATCTATTCTCTCAGTGACTTGAAAGAGCTATTACACGTCGTCAATTTAAGAGCAAAAAATGATATTTACTTGGATAAATAGTAAAACTGACTGAATGTTTCAATAACGAGCATAGAAACAGTAACTAACGCTATAGTCCCAGTAGAGACCATTTCCAAAGTACCTTACTACATTGTTCAATGGAAACAAATTCCCCCATGACCATTGGGTGTACATCAATCCTCATTGTCTTCGATAACCCATTGTGATATTTTAAATTCCTTTGGTATACACTTTGCAGTTTAGGCTCACTAGTTAGAAGGGCTCATTAGAAAGATTCGCTAGGCTGCCATCTCTAAAGTGTTTTTTTCTTTAATATACATCCTAGCTCTACGAGCCCCCAAAGCCAGACTGGCCCCAGAAGTACTGTTTGTCAATATTCCAGAGCCAGACTAGTCCCCCGTTACCATTGGGTGCATATCAATCCTCATTGTCTTGGATAACCCATTGTGATATTTCAAATTCCTTTGGCATAAACATTGCAGTTTAGGCTCGCTGGTTAGAAGAGTTCATTAGAAAGATTCGCTAGGCTCCCGTCTCTAAAGTGTTTTTCTAAATCTTAAATATACATCCTAGCTCTACCAGACCCCAGAACCAGACTGGTCCCACAAGGAGTACTTTTCATCAATGTTCCATTACCAAATTCTTTCTGACACTCTTGAGTGTTAGGGGCACTTCAGTTGATCATCAACATCCATACATGATCCCACAGCACACCCCCTGGGTCCTCTCCTAGAATCTTCAGATGACAATAACCAAGCTCTTCGGGACCCTTCTCAATGAATGGTAGTGACAGGGGTTCCCCTTCTCCCTCCACCCCTATTCATATTTCTATCCAAAGTCTCACTGTTATATCCAACCACTATTCTATTTCTTCTTTTTCCGACATTGTGTAATCATGTCCTTGATACATTTCTTGTGTATCAATTAGTTTAGCTTTATGTTTAGTATCCCTGCAGATTCGTAGTACTGATTGTACTTTTTTTAGTCGCATTGACCCAATCTTTTGGTCATTTTTTGGACATTAATATCTTCATGTTATTCTATCATGATAAATTAGTGTTGCTCTTTCATGTGCAAATCCATGGAGGACAAGGGAATTTTATCAAGTTTTGGACCTTTCTACTGCTTCGCTACTAGACAATTTTGTTGATTTCCCTACACAGGAAAGTTTATCAAAATAATGAAAACATTAGGAAACATTAATTATTCATTTTTAGACAATATTACAGGGCTGCAAGGTGGATCAGGCAGCTAGAAAATGCAGCCTCTGTATTCACTTTTCCTTCCTAATATGACGGCTATGAATCTTCTTTTAACAAGACGTAAAAGGAAACTCATCAAAGGAGTGAAACCTCCCAAAGGGAAGATGTGTTCAACTCACATCTGTGGTAAATGGATGCTCATTCCTACTTGAAGTTTGTTTGCCTAATATTTTGTCAACAGAACAGTAGACATGAGCAGAAGACAGTTGCTACATCGGTTGAAGCCCACAGCAAATGCTACAACATGACTTCGAACCTCTCTGAAACTAAGGTAAATTGGAGCTCAGTCCCAGTGGAACTTTGTTTCAATCAATAGGAATGGACAATGTTTAGAGTGCAGGAGTCTCTATTATAGGGAAGTGATCCCTCGAAACAGCACCAAAACACTTTAATTTTGGTAATAATCAAGAGTTTGTATTTTTTATATGATCTCTGAGCCTAATGTGATCTTGCAACCTAAACTGGATATTAATGAAAAAACGCTATACCAGAAACGCTCCCTAGTGTACTGTTAAGAAGATATTTGTGTTGAACAATGGCAAGGCATCAAAAATCAAATATAATTTGAATCCTAACATACGTTTGAAAACTTTAAGTACAGTAAATCATCTACAAATATTTAAAACCCAAAATGCTGCCAGAAACATCAATATTTTATACATCCAAACTACTTAATAACTGTGAGAATAACTGCAAGGGCTCTATACACCTCAGGTTATTAACTGACGAATAATATCATGGAAGTTACATTCCAAAGCTGGATATAATATATACATGCTTCATTCTTGATATTTCTCTTTGAAACTTGAAATGGTGAGTATATGATATAACATCTAAACCCCAAGTCATCCCAAGGTGACATTTTCAGAAAGCATAATGCTTGAATTATTCATGTCAAGTGATGAAACAATGTACTTTTAGATAGTACATAATACACAGGCTAGATATTATTCATTATCTCTTCCTCTAAATAGAAAACTACCAACTCAAACAATCAGATTTGTGTTCAAACGGACTATTTTTATTTCAGAAACCATTATATGATTTTCTATTGTCAGCAATCAACAAAATCATTTGATTTAAATAAAAATAGTGAACATCAAATTTGAACAGTATTCTTCAAGAGCAATTTTAGAGATTAATGAGATCAAGTCAGGATACTCATCCACTTACAGAGTGAATTTGTCAATTAACTTCTAATTGAAGCTTATCTACAATAGCACTGACCCCTTCCCCACTAATAAAAGAATTTTAACAGGCTATAAATATTACATTGGAGAAGTGAAAAGTCACAACCTTAGTCACTATTTTTGGATGATACTGACGTGGATTCCTCATCATCATCATCTTCATCCTCATCTCCTGACTCAGCATCAACTTCAGCTGCTTCACCAGCCTCACTTTCTTCAGCTTCACCATCTCTAACATAATAATCATCCTCGTATTTCACATCTTCATCCTCAAACTCATCTTCTGTATCTAGTCCGTTTTCACAGGCTTCATCTATATCTTCTTCCTCTTCAGATGACTCACTAACATTATCTTCTTCATTGTAATGCTGATCTCCACGATTCCCAGCCTCTCTAAAACCATCCTGACCTTCCCATTCCTCTCCTTCAATGCTCTGGGAACACTCACTTAGATCGTCATCCTCGCCCATTTCCTCAGGTTTATTTTGCATGTCCATTCTTATATTTGTCAAATGGTTTGATTCCTTTTCTTTTTCCCCATTCCTTTGCATGCCCAGTTGCCTATGTTTGGAACTACGAGTGGCTCTTCCACGTCCTCGTCCACGTGCACGCCCTCTTCGTGTCCGTCCTCTTACTTTCTTTTGATCTTCATTAGTGACAGAAGTACCATCTTCAGAAAATTGAAGCTTCCGTTTTGAATCTTTGTTTACACTATCGAATCCAATCTCTGTTCTTGTTGTAATACTTCTTCCACCACGACCACGGCCTCGTCCTCGAACTCTTCCTCGACCACGTCCAATATTTCTTCCATTACCAGAATCTGTCCCGGTATCTTCTCTCTTGTCTTCTTCGACTGGGGATACATTTTCACAATCCTCCAGATGTTGGACAGTCCTACTAGCAACATTTGACTGCATGTTCTGTAAAAGTAGAGTTCTAGTCAGAATTAAAAAATTAAAAACTATTTAGTGTGTGTTTCCCCGTATATTTTAAGCAATTGAATTATTAATCTATGGAATGACTTCTCTAACGACATGCAATCCACTGAACTTATGAATATGAACTATAGATACAAAAAAAACATCACTCACATTTATATCCTCAAATTCATTTACTGTTTGATTTTCTGGTTTTTGGTCGAAGCTATATGCAAGAGAGTAGTCAAACACCATAAGACGCAGGGCCACAGCTGCTGTTGTGTGGGGTATCCAAGGAAGCAAAGGAACCTCTCCCGATACAAAATTACTCTCATCAACTCCAGTTTCAGGAGAAATAACACCCAACAACTCCTTTGTTGTCTCAAAACTTGATGACAACCAATCGCGGTTAACAGCTCCTTCCAACTGTGTGATTATCTGCAAAATAAAAAACACTTAGGAATGATGCAAACAATAAAACAAACTTCAGCAAGAATTATTAGAGATATAATAGCTATTGTTAGTGAAGTAAAAATGTAACCTAGTCTCAAGTCATGTAGAAAGGTAAATACATAGTATTATTGTTAATGAAGTAAAAGTAAAAATGTAACCTAGTCTCAAGTCATGCAAAAAGGCAAATACATAGTTAATGATTTGTGTCTGAATCAAGTCTGTTATGTCTGAAGGATGAATTTATTATCTTTTTCTTAATGAATCAGATAGTCTATGACTCTATTGTGCATTATTCTCTCTTATTTTTTTCCCCTCGTTATCATTTTTATATTATTGTATCAGAGACATTCCAATACCTTGAACCCTGGGAAGACAGAGACCAAAGGACAGAGATCAAAGGAATGTTGGAGACCAAAAAGACAAGATTATTGTTGGTTTGCTGAGAAGAAGGAAGAACCACGACTGCAAGGCATAGAGATGTGTATGGAGAAAGAGGTCGAAAGTCAATCTTTTATTTTCAAAGTGAAAGGCTTTAAAATTGCTTGTATTCCCATGTACAGAGCTTGGAAAAGAATAGAAACATTAGTTTTAAAAAAATCTTATAAAATGTTAGCCACGCCCAAATTTTGTTTAGTGGAGGAAAGTGGCAACAGGCTGACAGCCTGTTGAAGGACCACAGATTCTGAGTTGGATTATTGAATCTCCGTGGATTTGAAAAGAGCCTATTGAAGCTCCAACAGAACACAGAACCATCAAGCAGGGTTTAAGAGAGATCTGACCTGCAGATAGAAACTACTGAAAATAGGCAGTAGAGAAGACACCTAACCTGCAAGAGATGCTGAAAGAGGGCTATCTGACCCACCTGGCAACAGTGAGGCGTAACCATGTTGCAGAAGAAGAAATTAGAATGCATATCCAACAGTTGAAGATAAAATAAACAACCAGCATTTTCAACCAAGCGATAGATATCCGTTGTGAAAGTGAACTACTAGATAGCAATTGTATGCAGATTCGGAGAGTCAAGCAGAGCTATTGTGTGCAATTTTCAAGTGTGTTCCAGCACATAAAGATTGACGAAGGTTGCCTAGACTGTAGAGAGATTCAAAAGTTGGCATTTTTCAGAACAGAAAAGCAGGCACTGAGATTGTGGTGAAAGCACAACAGAACCAAGAAAATCAGAGGAAGTCAGACTGGAGGTCAAATCACTGACTCTCAGGTAATCCATAACTCAGCACTATGAATTTTTTTTAAATATTTTGTGGTCCATATGCTTCCAGAACAATTGTAATGAAACAATAGTTTCAAAAACTGGAACCAGTGACCAACCTGGTCCACCTATCAAACCAGTTTTTTACCAGAACCGGAAAAACCGGACTGGTCAGATCTCAACGAACCGGTCTTTAAAAAAATACATGAAATAATTAATTTCTAATGAAAATACTTTTAAGATTTAAAATCATGATTCCAAACCAATAGAAACAAAACATGCGAAGTCTGTTCATTCATATACCATGTAGAGGTGAATATATCAAAATGGCACAGAGTGCAATACATATCAGCAACAAAATACATAATCAATGAGGCTCTAAATGGCCTCTAGAGCTACAAGCTATGGGGCCAGTGGCCTACTATAATTCTACATATCAGTGATCAAAATGATCGCTCCTCATCGTGATCAAAGTCATCACCACTACTAGACATGAGATCATGAACAGGAGCTACCTAAACATCATCTGGCTCAAAGTCTGAGGACTCCTCAGGCTCCTCTGCAACCTCAGTAATAGTAGTAGCAGCAAAACTAGACATTGAAACTACAAATAACTGATTAACATGATCACTCATCACTCATCACTGATTCACCACTAATAGAAATGGGATCATCAACAAGAGCTACATAAACATCATCTAGCTCAAAGTCTTCAGACTTGGATTTCTCAAACTTATAATATGGTAGAAATTGAAAAAGTTTAACATGCCTAACCAATTATTTTGCTTTGAGTGAAGGGTCCATCTCCTCAACCTTATAATATGGAAGAAAGAGCTTAGCATGCCTATCCAATTATTTTGCTTTGAGTGAAAGGTACATTTTTGTTAGGGCCATGGTACAGGAGTTCAACAATCAATACCACCAACATCAACGAAGCTCAACAATCAATGCCACCAACATCAAGGTACTTAAAGGTCTTCATGCTCTTGATCAAATGCCAATCTCATACTCTCATGCATGACAGAATCGAATGGAAACATTGCAACCCCCCAAATCCTAAAATCCTGAAAACCATTAAGTCTGCTGGACTTTGAGTGAGATCTAAAATTCCAATTTCTCCATATGAAATCCAATGAAGTTGAAACCACTCTCAAACATCCCGAGTCATTTAATGGCAATGTTAAATATTTAAGTAAAAAGATTTCCCTAAGAATTTAACATTGCCATTGATTGCCAACATTGCAAGGGTTGAGTTAAGCCTATTGTTTAGGTTTAGGGTTTAGAACAAGGAGGGTTGGTTTATGGACAAGGGGGGTTGTTTTGGAAGGAAAACAACCCCGGGTTTCCTCCATAACCACCTGAAAAACTGCCATCAATGGTCTCGGCTCCACAAATGTGAGATCTAACTGGACAGGTTAGAGTTGGAACCGGCCGGTTAGGACCAATACAAATTAGCCCTCCAACTGGGTTTTTCTACCGGTTTGTTACCTCGCCTATCTGACCGGTCAGTTTGACCGAGTTTCTGGCTCAGACCAACCAATTTTTAAAACTATGAATGAAACACATTCTTCCCTATAAAAGTTTGTTGGCAAACCATGAATGGGACAGAAACCAAACTCACATCAAACCAAGATGTGATCACTCAAAAAAATAAGGTGGCTCTGTCAGTTTTAAATTTGTCAGTCACTGAAAATGATAAAGGATTTCAGAAATGTCAAAAAAAATACAAAACTTGCATTGAAAAGCTAAAGGACAACGAAGTAGAAGAATTAGTCACCAAAATTAGATTGGTGGGTAATAAATTATTGGTGGATGGTGTTGATGTAATAGGGAAAGTTGCACAGTGGATTGCTTGCAGAGTCTTTTGGACTGTTAATGCAGGTAGAATTGGATTTGCACAAAGAGGAGAACAAGTACAATAGATCTTTTATGATCAACAGTGATAAGAAGAAGAATATAATGGAAAAGAAACCAAACAAACGATTTAAAGAAAAATCTGATTCTGATTCCAACGGGTGCTTTATTTGTGGAAAATACGAGCATTTTAAAAAAGGTTATCATCATAATCCCCAAAGTCAAATTATAAGGGTCAAAGGATAAATCTCAAAAGTCTTACTCTGTAAGTGAGCAATCTCCATAGAAATATCAGAAGTAAGTGGTCTTTTCACTATTTTGCAAGCAAAAGCTATCATATGTCGATTTAATGGTTACTGGCCCAAATCGGAAGATATAAATGAGTGGATCTACCTCAATTGGACCAGAGAATGCGACATTTATTTGTGTGCAGAAGGTTTTTTTGTGGATCAGTTTGATAAACAGAAAGACTTTGATTATGTCATAAATGAAGGACCATGGTTTTGGGAAAGGGCAGGTCTCTTTGTAACCCTATGGTTTCCAAGTTTTGATGCTAAAACAATGGTAGTTACAAAAATGTTGTTATGGGTAAGGATAGATAACCTTCTGCTTCCCTATTGGCACCATCAGGTCCTAGAAGGCATTGGGAACTCTTTGGGAAGGTTTCTAAAGATGGATCGCGAAAGAATGGACAAAGGTATCTTCACTTTTGCACGCATTTGTGTGGAGATGGATTTAAGCAAAGGACTTCCTGATCGTATTCATCTAATGCATCAACATTTCAAGTGGGCATAGTGGTTAGATTTTGAAAATGCCGCTTTTAGATGTCGGATCTGCCATCAAACATGGCACTTGCAGAACACATGCAAACAAGCAAAGAAAAGGACAAATAAAATATTGCCATAGTAAAAAGGATGGCAATTCCCAGAACCTCCATCTTCAAATGATGAGGATGAAGAAATGGATGAGTCCCAACAACATCCAGAGACACAAAATCAACAAGGTTCTCAAATGGAGGGAAAAGAGAATTAGAAGGATCAGAATAGACAGGCATAGATTCCCTTTATCTCAGCATTGACTTTGACCCTTGAGAACCAACACGAGGAAAAGATCAACAATCAAGGATTAGGTAGAACTAAGCGATCGTATGTTTCTGAGAGCTCAAAATCAGATAAAGAAGTCCTAAACATTCCAAGAAATAATGAGTTGGTAATTGTTACAGCTACTCCATCACTTGGGTTTGGCAAAAAGTCTAAAAGAAAAAAGGCAAAAATGAGAAAAACAGTTTATCTGGCGAATTCTAATTTTATTTTTTATTTTTTTGGTAGCTTTGCTATTTTGAGTGCTTAATGCGCACATTCACTGGTCCCTTGGGACATTTCCTTAATGCACTTTGTGCATCTACTCAATGTACCTTTTTATTTTTTTTTAATAGAAAGTTGTTTATTTTTCCACGAAAAAAAACCAAAAAAAAAAGTGAGCAATCAAAAACTTAGAATCATAAAAAAGATCTTTCTTGCACAAATAAGTACATCTCACATCATTGATGTTTCGCGGTTAGACTTAAGGGCAACCAAACACAGGGTAGGTTGTCAAAAATTGAACATGAAGAATGGCTCCAATGATGGTCAATTGTCAACGAAGCTACTTATGAAGTAAAGCACAAAAGAAACAATGCGTTGAAAACGTCAAATGGCTTGAACATGAGTGATAGACACGTAATCCTTGGGGATTTGGTGAATTTTGAATATTTTGTAAATATGTAAATATGAGAAATCCAAAATGTTAGAATAGGAAGAGAAATGGACTCTAGAAGTTGAAACCAAAAGCCACAACATCATTGTACAAGTAAGCTTGAGAAATGGAAAATCAATCAAGTGTGGAAGTTACTTCACCTGGCCCGACATGGTATCAAAGCCAAATCTAGGCACTTTTTACTCTCTCTTTGTAACTCCTTCAATATTGATTCCGTGACATCCTAGATTGCAAACCTGCACTAGGCCATTTCCCTAACGATCTTGTCCCAACTTAGTCTTGTCCTAATTTGTCGGCCTCTTTGCCACGTATCAGTGGAAGGAACCCTAACACTCTACTCTCATCACTTCACATCTTTGGTATCTCAACTAGTAATGCTCCATTGTTGTCTTCTCCATGGGTTTCCCACATTTTTCCTTATCTATTTGTGGGCTCTTTTAAAACACTCGGACGTTGGTTGATATGTCATTGCATTCAAAGTTATGGTTAAGTTGTTATAAAGAACAGTTGGTTGATTAGAGAAATTCCGATACAGTGGTGGTTATGTGGGTGATAGTGCTTTATGTTGGTAATTGTCTTTAAGCTTGTGTTTCGATGTTCTGTAAACCCATGTCTCGTTTTTAATATTGATCTTTGTGCCCCCTGAAAAGTTGTATAGAAATGGTACAAGAGTAATCCACACAATCTCATCATCCTCTAAGAGCCATAATGAGAGAATTGGCATAGGCGATTAGAGCACAAAGCTCACATTTTCAATGTTGTAACTCAAATTTCAAAGCTCGAAGCCCAGGGGATTCTCTGATGCAAAAGAATGTGTGTGCATGTTGTGTTGTTGGTGGCACGTTTCAATAATAGGAAAAAGGAATAATTTGTTGAATCAATATTTAAGAGTTTCTAAATGGAATTGCTTCACCTAATGAATTAGAACACCACCAAAATTTTAACAAGAAGACAACAAAATAAACCAAGGAAAAGTGTATCAATCACACATATCCCATTGGGATCGACACTTGAAATGACCCTACATTAGCCTTGAGTGTGGGTTAGACTCCATAACAATTATTTGCAGCAAAGAGGAATTTTGCCCATGGTCACAGGCTTGGTTGTTAATTTGAAAGAGAAAATTGTACAGTGACACTATTTCTAGTTGCAACTAATACGAAATACAATTTCATATAACTTTTAGTGGTTCTTGTCGAATAATTCAATATATGTGTAGAAATGAAATAATTTATGCCTATCACAATGATAGAAGTAGTGTGCCTTGCTCAAAAAGGGAAGAGCCAATCACATGATTCTCCTAAAAGAAGTGGTAGCAAAAGGGGGCATGGAAGAAAGGCTTCGAAGGCAGGGGTAAACACCATCAAGGAGAAAGACCTAATCTTTGTTGCATTTGTTGTGGCAAAGATGGACATGATGCATCAACATGCAAAATACCCTAGGAGAGAATCAAAGACAATCAAAGCAAAGGTAAAACACCAAATCTAGCGAAAGGTAAAGCCCCTATATCTGCTCATTATATTAATGCTCATTGCAATATTGGAGTAGTCGAAGAATTTTTTAACACTTCATTTGCTTCTTGGAGAGATGCATGGCTACTTGATACAAATGCAACCTGCCATATGGCCTTTTGGAAGTACCTTTTTTTTTTTTTTTTTAGTGACAATGTAGCTAGAACAATGTAATTTGCAAACAAATCAAGTCTCAAGCCCTCAAGATTTGGCACCGTTAAGCTTAAATTGCCTAGATATCCTCATTTTCTTCTACATGATATACTCTACCTTCTAGAGTTACAAAGACACCCATTGTCCCCTACTCACCTTTGCCAACAAGACCATCCTACTCCTTATTGGATCCCTTCTTTCGTTTTGGACACTTAGTAGCAAAAATGGAAGCACTTGATCTTACTTAGATCCTTCTTCTTCTCATCCTTCTGACTAGACTCGGTCTTACCTTTGCCTTTATTTCCCTTAGCCTTGCTTGCAAGAGCAAAATTCTCCTAGTTCTCAGTCTTTGTGGATCTACCATCTCTGGTTCCTCTCTGGATCTCCTCTTGAACGCAATCAATCCATAACCTTTCCCAACTAGGAAAATTCTCTCTGCCACTAACAGTGTCTTGGAAACCATACCAAGACTTGTGAAGTCCTAGTAACGCAAAACTCACAAGGTCATGATCAGATACTTTGACACCCACACCTCCTAGCTCATCTCGAGCTTGAGTGAACTTTGAAAGATATGAGACAATGGGCTCTCTTTGTTTGATCTGAATACTCCTTATCTTCTCCTTGAGAGCAGGTTTCATGGTATCACTGGAACTCTGATATAGATCTAAAATAGCCTTGAACATCTCAAAAGTTGACTTCTTCTCAAGGATATGAGGTACTATATGATCTTTGAAACCTTCTAGAATAATCCTCCTAAACTTGACATCATTCTTAGAATGTTGGGCCAATTGTTGGGGATATTGAGGTGGTGGTATAGCATTCTTGACAAATTCTCCCACCCCATTATCCTCCAATATTATCATGATCCTCCACTTCCAAGAGACAAAGTTAGAGGCTCCCTCTAAACAGTGGTCAGCTCTCAGTCCTTGGTATGCCATCCTCCCTGTCCAAGGAACTGCTCTTCACAATTCGAATTCATGTTCTCCAAAAACTGATCTCCTTAGTGTTGGTCTTTATTTTGTTCCTTGCTCTGATACCATGTAGAATTTCCTTGAAATTCTGCCACTGCTTGAATGAACAAATCTGAAACTAATTTGTAACACCAAGACACAGAATTTATCAAGCAATTTGCAGCGGAATAGGAACAGAAATAAACAGAGTCACACGATAGCAAAACAAAACAATAGTTTCTAGGGAACCCAACTAGGAAAACCCTCTGCTAGCTGTAGAAATTTTATTGACAAAGTTGGAGCAAATGGAATTATTACAAAGCAAATTGTTTTTCTAGAGAACAAGCTCGTTCTCCCTGCTAGTACTTAGCCCGAAACCTGCTTGCAAGAACCCTGTCCTTAGCTCCTAAATCCTTGCACTGGCCAGCCCCTATTTCCTTGCGCTGATCCTGGAAATTTCCTCCTATTTCCTAGCGAACAAGAGGCGCCTATTTCCTAGGAATTTCTCCTAATTCTTAGCACACACCAACAAGAATTTTCTCTGCCAAAAACGGCATATAAGCCTCTCCCTCACGCACTTCCTAGCTCTGCTAGCTCACACACAAAACTCGTGCTCAACAATGAATGTACAATTATGCCTTTCAACATCCTTTTAAGCATTTCGACTCCTCTAACTCTGGCAAGTTTATTTTTGGAACTCGGACTTGTGATAGAACTAGTTAACTGAGTCTTGTAACTCGTCCTAGCCACAAATAAACTTTGAGACTTGTCACTTGTCCTTTTCCAAATCTAACTCGCACTAGGAGACAAGCAAACAAAGCCTTCAACTATACACATGAGTTAAACTGCCTCATGAACTCATCCTAATTTTTAAGAACTCGTGCATGCTAAGGAAGACTGATCGTAAAGTATTCTTGACTAGGGCACAAGTCAAGAAACCTTTCTCACTACTACTCTCAACAGAGACAGCACTCTTTTTGTATCACTACGCTATGCAGATTAGCTGCAGCTTTTTCTAATACAAATCTTATCTGTTTCTGTTTAAAAGACATAATGATGTTGTGGCAATAGAAGTAGCAATCAGTGCTTTGTATAGGTTGGATGCAATCCCGATGATCCAAGAGGCAATGGCAGAAGTTGAGCAAAATGAGTCCAATATGTTCTGTTCTGAAAGGTATTGGCATCTGCTTTTGGAACTGAAACACATATTAGAGGGTCACCACAACTTAAGCAAGACACTGTCATCTGTGAAGGATATCATGCAAGAACACAGCATGAATATTAGGTTCAAAAGTGAGAGGCATGGAGAGCATCTGAATTGGTGAATCCTGTTAACAGTAACATATGTGGACCAATGTCAACAGAGCAAGGTATTTCTTGACTTTCATTGATGATTTTTCCCAAAGGATTTAGATTTATTTCTTGAAGAAGAAAAAAAAATCGGATGGACTTTCTTACTTTAAACAATTTAACGACGAGGTAGAAATCCCATCTGGTAGGAAGTTATGGGCCCTTGCAACAGATGGAGGTGATGATTACTATTGCAGTGATTTTTTTAAATTTTGTAAAGCATACCTAGTAAGGTAGAGAGCCGCAGTTTTTACTCCAAAAGAAAACGGAGTGCCTAAGCAGAAAAATTGCACAATAGTCAAAATAGCTGGGTGTATGCTGAAAGGCAAATGGTTGCCCAATATTTTGTTCACTAAGGTGGTCAACACAAATGTTGCATGAAGCGGGTGCGTTTTTGGGAAGCGAAGCGTCGGAAGCGTTATATATATATATATATATATATATATATATGCCAAATTAGTCAAAAAATATATCAAAGCATGCATATTTGTACATAAATCAAGATAGAAATGGCATCCATAGTACATTAATGATTAATTATTCAAGCATCAACTATCTAGAATCTAATCCCGGATGCAAGTGTCCACACTTTTGCATAGACGGGCCGCTCCTCCACGTGACAACTGGCATGGCCGTGCATGGCTCATGCGAGGGGGCTATTAATGCCCGCAGACAACACTCTGGCGCCATTACTCTGTCCTCGCAGCGCCATTACTCTGGCCTTTTTATCCATCCTCATAGTTGCCATTTGAATTACTTCATGGCCTCCAGCAAATTCTATTCTGCCGCTTCTCCCTGTCATTTCTCTGTCCAGGCGAATTTGGTCCTTCATCCCTCCATCCGTCATTGCTCTAAGAACTCAACCCTTCATTCCTCCATTCGGCCCGCGTTTCAGTTGGAAGCCTCCTGCCTCTTCACCACCCGCAAGCTCGTCCGCCATTCCTCCATGCATGTGATATCCAACGCCTCCATGCCTCGTCGACATAGAATGCGGTGCCGTAGAGGTCGAGGATGTGGTCAGCCCTCTCGCCCTCCTCACCCTCTCCGCGATGATGGTTCTTCCTCCCCCTGTGATGATAGCTTTGTCTCCCTCCGCGATGAAGGTTCTGGACCTGTTGAGTTCACTGTCAACATGAATTCTATGGAAGCCCCGGAGTTGCATCAAGTCTCGGCCCTCTTCTCGTTGCGCCTCCTAGACATCCCTTCCAACTCAGGCTCTCGAAAGCGTCTGCAGAAATCCACCTTGATGCCAGCCCATTCTCAGTTCCACACAAAAACGAAGGCTCTCCCCACCAAAACTGTTGAGAACTCCTCGGACAACGAGTGTGGCAATAGCTCTGCCAAGGATAACAACGCTACAGCTCCAGGAACGCGCTCTGCCTCCACGCCTGAACCGACCGCCCAGATGTCAAAACAGGATGATGACTCCTCAGATGACTACGGCTGCTTCATTGTGGAAGAGCCACCTCCAGAAGACATGAAGAATGACAAGTCGGGACAGGAATAGCGCCACGAGGTCTCCCTTCTCTGCTAGTAACAATTCCAATGTTGCTTTTTTGCTTTGCTTTTTCATGCACAATTTGTTTAAATTTTGGTTGACTAAGTTGTGTGCTGATTTCCCCAACCGGGGCAGCACTTCTACTCAGAACTGGCTTAATCTCAGGACTGAATTCCCCAACGAGGGCAGTCCCAATTTTGCTCCTTTGAACATTCTTCCCGCTGGAATTGGCTAGTTTTGCAGTTTCGGAGGGAACCTCTTGATATGTATTTCTTTTGTACCATATAATAGAATATAGAATTAGACTTACTTAGAAAAAAAACTATCTAGAATCTAGATTCTTTTTCTCTTCTCTGGCCTTCCCTCTACCTTGATTCTATTGGGACATTAGTCAACATTGCCCAATTTCGATCAAACTGCCTAATCCAAGCCTTATAATATGGTAGAAAAAGCTTAATATCCCTGATCAATAATTTTGACATGAGTGAAGCGTACATTTTTGCTAAGGCCATGACAAAGGAGTTCAACAATCTACACCAACAACATTGGGTTACATATAGGACTTGGTGCTCTTGATTACATGCCAATCACATACGCTTATACATGATATAATCTATTGAAATGCCACAATCCCAATGATCATGAAATCCTCAAAACTGTTAATTCTGCTAAATTTTGAATGAGATATGAAATTCTATTTTCTCCATATGAAGTCCGATGAGATTGGAACAACTCTCAAACATCTTGATTCATTTCATGGAACCACTTTAAGAACTTAGCATTACCATTAGGGAGCATCTAGGAAGCATCTAGGGAGCATCAAGGGAGCACCTTGGGAGTGTCTGGGAAGCATGGTTCCTCACATAGCAGTTCCCAAATTCCAGGAATTGTGCAAATCCAACCCAAAGTGTGATTCTGAGTGTGCTTCGCTCGCGATTCGGTACGATGTGCAGTTCCAGGGGGTGGTTCCTACAACATTGGTCAACACAATAAATTATGTGTTGAAAAGCTCCCTAACCAAATTGGTTGAAGGGAAAGCTTTTGAGAAGGTATGGTGTTGAAACTAGGGTTTCAACATGCATTCAAGAAAGGACTATATCATGTCAACTTATAGAAATACTAAGCCATATATGTGGGAAGATTAACCAGCCATGTGATATTCATTCATCATGAATATACAAGGACAATGCAGTTAGGGCCATTCAACTGCCACGTAACTTCTTCATTAATGTACTTTAACACACATTTTACATAGTATCTTTTATCTTCATATATTTATGTTCACAAAGTCTAACACATCAATATATGATGACATTTAAATAGCCCTAATTATCCCCTCAACATATGGTCAAGTGAAAAACCTGATGTTCAACACCTGAGAGTGTTTCGATGTAAAGTCGATATTTTAGTCCACAGTGAAATGGAGTGCCTAAGCAGAAAAATTGCTTAATAGTAAAAATGGCTAGCTGTATGCTGAAAGAAAAGGGTGTTGAATTTTTGGTCGCTGCAATCAGTATTCATTTAGTGTATAAGCCCACAAAATTGAAAGAGAGAAAATATAAATTTGATTTTTAAGTCTGCTCCAAATAAAAGAGGGAAAAAGTCAAATTTTGCCTCCAAAAAGTCAAGTCCGCCCTCCAAGAAGTACAAGTTGGCTCAGTGAAAAGACACACCCATTCGGACACCCCAATCACTATATATTGCCATTCGTCCTCACCCATTTGGAGCAATTCAGATAAACAACAATCATTTGTTTATGTACACATGTGCGAAGGGGAGAGGGAAAAAAAGACGAAGTTTGACCTGTGTTAACCACCTAATCTTCTGGACAGCAAACCGAATTTTTCTGGGCATACTTCTGGGAAGCAGACCGAGTTTTTTGGGCAGGAGCAGGAGGCCGAAATTTGGCATGTCTCTGGAAGTTTGACTGCAGGTTGGGAATCATTGAAGATGAATTAACGAAGCTTAAGGTCAGGCGATTATCAGATTGGAAGACTTGGCATTAATCGGGTTTAATGAAAAGTCAGGAAATTGAAAATAGTTTTTAGAGGAAAGACCTTTCATTTCTGGTTATTTTATTTGTGTAAAGTTTTAGGAAATATTCTGTTCACTAGTCATTACCATGATGGTGTTTCAGACAACCATTGAAATTGGTGGAAAGAGAAAGTCTTGAAGTATTGTAATTGGAAACTGAGTTTAACATGCAGCATAAAGACTACATGTAACATAAATATATTATGTGGGAAATTATTAGCATATACATGTTCATTCATCCTTGGTACTTGGGGATAGAATTCAGCTGAACTCCTCTATCATGACCCTAGTAAAAATGTACCATCAATCAAACAAAATCTCAATTTGACATGTTAAGTTTTTTCTATCATATTTTAATGCTTAGAGGCTGATATTGATGATGAGGATTCTAATATAGGCAATGATTTTGATGACATGTAGTACTAGTTATTTGTTGTAGCATGATTTATTTTTTCGAATCTGGAGTCCATTTAGAGACTCTTTGTTGATGTATTTTTTGGTTCACAGATGGATTACACTTGGTGCTATTTTGGTTATATTCACTAGCTATATGATTGAATTTGTATCCTCATAATGTAAAATTGTAAATGTTTTAGCTTATCAAATCTAAAGAGATTTGAATCTTTGTCTATATTTCATTTTTGTGTGTGTAATAATTCACCAATTTGTTATTTATAACATCATTATGTAAACAGTAAAGTAAAGTAAATTTATTAATGTCCAACTAATGACCACAAAAGTATGTCAATGGGACTGAAGAAGAGCATTGTTAGTATAACTACAATGTGGGAGTGCAAGTGCATCTCCTAGAAAAATGCTAAAAATAACATATAGAGAGAAAGAATCCAGTGGTAGTGCTTCTGCAACATGTATATAAGAGACCGTGATATAATACAAAATACTCAATAGTCTGTCACACAATACAAAATAATAATGGACTGCTAAAAAGGAATTAGTGAGATGGTAAGGTTTGGCAATGGACTAGAGATGTTAGGGGCTCCTAAGTCTAATGACAGATGGCAAGGGAGGTGAGCTAGGTACAGGTTCATTGTCGAAGTCCCCTGGAGCCAACAGTGGATCCGACAGTATGAACTTGGGTGTGATGCATGAGCAAGGGATACTCCTAGCATCTGAGGTCAAAAAGAAGAAACTTTGAATATGTCTTTGGCCACTCCTGTGGGACTAGGAGGTAATCGAACATGTCAGGGGTGCCCTGCTTTGGAGCTGTCTAGAGCTGGTCCCTCTGGTGCTCTGGGAACCTACACAGTGACGCACGGTTTGGCATCATCGAGCTGGTCTCAATGGTATATGTCGATCCCCACTTGGGGAAGGCTGAAAAGTGACCCGAGACTTCACCCTTCTATTGTTTGGAGTAAAATTGTAAATGATTTAGTTTATAAATTCTAAAAAGATTTGAATCTTTGTCTATAATATATATTTCACTTTTGTGTAATAATTCACTAATTTGCTATACATACATGTCTGTATGTATGCATTCTAAAGAAATTTGAATCTTTGTCCAGATTTCATTTTTGTATGTGTAATAATTCACTAATTTGTTACACGTGAATACACACACACACACATAATGTGTCCTATGTGTCTTGTTTCTAGGGTCGTCGTGTCTCATGTCAGATACCCATATTTCCATGTCCTTTGTGTCCTGTGTCATCATTTTAGATGACTTAGTTTAACACACATTTTACATAGTCTCTTTTATATTCATAAATTTATGTTCACAAGGTTTAATGTATAAATGTATGATGACATTTACATAGCCCTAATTGGCCCCTCAACATATGGTCAAGTGAAAAATGTAATGTTCAACACCTAAGAGTGTTTGGATATAAAGTCAATGTCAAAGGTCGGAAACTATTTTTACTGGGTACAATGAAATGTCAAAAGCTTATAAATTGTATCACCCTATTGCAGGAATGGCAGTAGTCAATATGTTAGAAAATATTATTGAACAAGTACAACAAAAGAGACAAAAGTCATTAAAGACCACAATGGCAAAAGCAATGGACCTAATATTTCACTATTCTTTGAAAGTTAAATCATAAAGCCAATAATTATTTATAGGAGGGAGAAAGGACCAATGGAAAAACAATCATAGATAAGATAAGATAAGGTAAGGTAATTTTATTAATGTCCTACGAATGACCATAAATAGGTCAATGGGACTAAAGGGTACAACATTTATGAATACAATGTGGGACTGCAAACGCAACTCCTAGAAAATTCCAAAGCTAAATCTAGGATAAAATGAAGTAAAGAAGGATACAATAATAGGACAGCCTCATAAACATGTATATAATTGGATCATGTAGAAGGCTAAGTGAATAAGTCCAAGATTGGATGTCGATAATGTCAATAATGCTCAAGTTTGATAACTGATGGCAAGGGGAGCAACAGTGGCACCAGCTCACTATTGGGGCCCTTTGGATCCAACAAGGAGTTTAGTTGCATGATCCTATCGGGGGAGGGGAGGATGTAGGAGCAAAGGATAGTCCTAACATCTGAGGCCAAACGAAAGAAGCTCTAGATAAGTCTTTGGATGCTTTGTTGGGGCTAGGGAGGAACTCGTTGGTGGGGTGGGGGAGGGGAGCGAGCGGTTTGGGAACCGTCTAGTACTAAACCCTCTAACAGTCTGGGTGTGAGTGAATAGATGTGATGCCAAGGGTACCAGTTGGCCTCCCAAATAGGGGGTGAGGGGAGACCCAAGGTCTCACTGCTCTACAATCTGAAATACCTTGGAATTCCTTCGTCGCTTGTTGCTCCGATCATCCGAATCAACCTGAAAGTATGATGTGATCATCTAAATCGTATTCGAGTGACCCACGGTATATGTCTAAATATCTCTCTGGTTAGGATACATCATACCAAAAGAAGATAGAGAGCAAGAAGATGAAACGTTCGATGCAACAATAAATAGAGGAAGTGCAACAATAGGAAGACATGGAAGAAGAGAAAGGGAAGCAACAAGAATAAAAGGAAGCACCTTCAATGCCAAGGAAGCCAACCAAATAGCAGCAAAGAAGAAAAGGTGGTGACGATTTATGTTGAATTCGTTATAACAAGTGTGGTTAATTCTCCAATGCAAAAGAACAAGAACATGAATAATGACTTTAACGTGACA
This sequence comes from Pinus albicaulis, assembly GCA_034641835.2. Classification (NCBI taxonomy): domain Eukaryota; kingdom Viridiplantae; phylum Streptophyta; class Pinopsida; order Pinales; family Pinaceae; genus Pinus; species Pinus albicaulis. The sequence continues at coordinate 1,659,759 of CM076584.1, forward strand.
AGATTCCCCAATTTTGATTGTTGGATCAAGAAATGACCAAAAAATCACTTCAAGGAGAATCTTTGAAGACTTGTGAGTTCAACAAGGTGGAGAGACCCCATGATTGATAAGAATCTTGTTTGTCCTTCTCAATTGTGTGACAACCAAACTTGCTCACAAGTAAATTACCCACAAGATGTGGAATATAAAGATATCCATTTAGGATAAATAAATAAAATATATAAATGTATGAGTAAAATTAATATATGATGATATTATAAATGAGGGCCCTGTATATATACCTAGGTGAAAGTGCCTTTTCATAGAGAGTCATGTCCTTCGAGACATGTCTTTTCGTTATTATTAATTATTAATTATATTATTTTATGCTATTTATATTCATAACATTGACTTCCCCTTTAGAAATGCCTTGTCCTCAAAGCATATTAATGAAAAAAATTGGAATATAAAAATATCCATTTAAGATAAATAAATAATTATATAAATGTATGAGTAAAATTGATGTATGATGATATTAAAAATGAGGGCCCCATATATATACATAGGTGGAAGTGCCCCTTCATAGAGTCATGTCCTTTGAGACATGTCCTTTCATTAATACTAATTATAATTTATTAGTTATTGATTATTATTTATTATTTATATTATTTTTATGTTATTTATGTTCATAACAAATTGGCTAATACGTTCATCAAACCCTTGTTCAAGGACAAGATTCTAAAATTTAGAGACGATCTTGGTGTAAAACTTAACAATCTAGTCATTAAGGGGACTCTTAGTGATATAATGACTATTTTTAACTTTATGAAAGAAAACAAGTTTAGGCCACAAGTAAAAGTAAAAAGTAACTTAAGTTTAAATCGTGTAAAAAGATCAATATGTAGTTAGTGAGTTAGACACGCCCCCATACCTTTAGGGAGTTAAATATGTAGTATCTAAATGATGTATTTATTATCTCTTTCATAATGAATTAATAATCTATCATGCATCAATCTCTCTTATCCTCTCTTATTGTTGTTATTTTTATATCAAGGATATCTTCAGTAATTCTTTCTTGTGATGTTTGCAATGCCATAAACCTATGCCATGTCCTTGAACATAGATGATAGTAGGAAATACCAAACCACATCTTATGTGCATTCAAATAAACATCATGATCAACTTATTAGTGCATCAACCATCTTTGGCCTATTATCAGTGTTAGAAACCTATAGACGCTGCATATTGGATTTTTAATAAAATGCAAAGTAACGATGAAAAATGAAGAGTTTTGCACCTGCAAGGCTAAAAAATGAGCGCATAAAGCATCTTCCATTGTGGAATGAAAATAAAACAAGATGCAAGTATCAATAACCAACAGTCAAAATACACATCGACATGGAATCACCTCACAAATGAAACTGACATGGAAGATATCAATAAGAAATTGAAAACCAAATAGTGCAAGTAGTGAAATGAAAATGATGATGCATGTTACAACTCAAATTTTGCTGAACTTCATCATTGTCAACTCATATTGATATGTATAAACAGATAGAATAGAATGTAGTAGTCATGAGGTGCTGTTCAAAATAGGTGCCCATGTGAAACCTCAAATTTTGACAAAATTGCAAAAAGATGTGAAAGAATCTTTTGTCATTGAGGGGCAGAGCAACATTAAAAATTGACCCAAATAAGGGAAGGATCCTTTCAACACATTAAATAATTATCTGTACAGAAGTAGAATATGCTTCATCTCTACAGCTTTTTCTGGCATCTCAAGAATCTCTATTTTGCATTTTCTTTTCTTTATTTTCATTGATCCATTTTAGTCTTCTTCTTTTTTGTGTGCATGACATAAAGCATTCACTATTAGAAGTGAATGAACTAAATTAATATGAAAAGAAACACATAGGACAAATGAAGCAAACCTGAAGGAGTTCAGCTGGAGATGTTGCGGATCTCAAAGTTAGACCCCAAGACCTCCGATAACCCTCTGTCCAAAAAGGTTTAAGTGCTTCTGAAGGGATAGCAACCTACACAATAATCATTTTAATAGGCCAGCAAACCCTTGACATTAAAGATTGTTATTATAACAAGAATTGGGAACATCCTCACTAAGAAGACTAAACTAATTTAACAATTACAGTCAAAAATAAGAATATTCTAGGCAACAAAATGAACCAAGTACATGCTATATTATGTAAAGATTTTGATAGAATGCAATGCAATGCAAATAAACTTACCTCGACTGCAGCTATCACAGCTTTGAGAAGCTGAATTCGTGATGGGAATGACCAAGTTGGACCTTGCAACCTCCAATTTGTATCATTTCTTCTTCTCTTTTCTTCACAGTCAAGGACATGTTGAGAAATTTTTAATTCCAACCTAGAAGAACTTTCAAAAGTTCCATGGCAACAAGAACAATGTTTGTCTCTTGACCAATATACCTCATGACAAGCTTCGCAAGTATGCAACAACTCTATACCTCTTTTCTTTCTCAACTTACTCGCACGTAGGGAAGATAGGCATTCTGTCCAAAGCCACTTTTCAAAATCTTTGTACCTCTCTAGCACATGCACTTTTTCAGCATTGTTTCTTCCAAGCTCAATTGTAAAGGATCTAGAAAGCTCTGAGGAATCCGAAGAATCATGATCAATGGCACTGAGATCCCCATCCTCCATTACATAGCCAGGACAGGATGGCTTGTAAGCAATTTCTGTTTTAACCCCCAGTCCATTAATAACATCATTGTGCTCTCCTAAACCTGAACGTGTTTTCACTGCTTGTTTAAATGAGTTCTCCAGTTTTTGCAAGACAGCATGTAAATGGGCCTCCCTAACACCCCGAATATCTAAAGATGAAAACAAAGCATCAAATGCCTGCATTGTCCAAACCCAAAACATGAAGTATTATAAATAGCTCAACAGCAAAAATATATGATACTAAACTTCAAAAACAAACATATAATCTTCCACACTTGTTCACATTTATTCAGTTATTAAATTGTTTGTTACCGAAAGATCCATCTGTGAATCCTGTGAATAAATGTAAGGAGGAAGAAAAACATGCCGAAGGAGAATTGCATAATAAAGTTGATATAATCATGATTCATTACTGTAAAAGGCAAGAAACATTGGATAAAGTGATCCTGATGTTATTAATCCTTGGATAAGAAGACTTTCTTGGCAGTTGTGGGAATTTGATGCTTTAAAAACTTGACAATGCATACTTGCTATAAAAAACAAGAGTGCATAAACTTCTGAAGCATTTCTGTGAATGTCAGCAAACAAATTGCAAGATTTAAAGTGAAGGGTGGTCCTGCATCTTCCCCCTCTCTGGAAGCGTTCCTCTGAGATACTCTGAACCTTCCATGTGTTGGCCTTTGAGAGGGCTTTGTACAGGTATGACTGCACCCTCTCCCTTCAATATAGATCTCCATAAGACTGGCTTCAGGCCCCTTGAGCAAAGAAGAAGCTCTTAAGACCGGCTTCAGGCCATTTGAGCAAAGAAGCTCTTATCTCTCATTCACAAGATATACTTAGACAAGGATCTCCCTGAATCACAAGCTGCAAAGCTTAAAGCTCAAGAGTGCATGTTGTAGCAACACAGTATATAGGAACATGTGCAGACATTGTGGATCTCAAGGCAATCATTTGGGACCCCAAACCTCATGGGTGGTCCCTAAGTTCTCTAAATAATAGGCCCACTAGGAGAGGTAGCAAGGGTAAAGGATTTCAATGGATTTTTGAAATGGTATTGAGACATTTTGGTCTTTTCTGGGCATAACATTTGACGTTGATACTCTTAGTCAGTGTTGCAGCAACTGTCCCCCAGCGCGCCCCCCCCCCCCCCCCGCCCCCTGGCTCAAGGATCAGAACCATGCACCGTGCGGATTCATGCTCAAACTGCACTCGGAATCACATCTTGGTATTCAGAACCAGTCTTCCACCCCAAAAAAGTGTTTCCTGCCCCTGTGGGAAGCACAATGGTTCTGTGCACAGTTCCATAGTTGGAACCTTGGTTCTGTGGTGGTTCAGGAGTGGTTCCAAAGGAACATGCACAATTTTGCAGCTAGCTCATTTTTAGTTTCTCTAACCATGGGTTAAGGGTGGAAACTAGGGTAAGTTTTGGGATGAAGGGAGAGTGAGGATGAGATTAAATGGCCTCTTCCCCATCTCTTTTCCTCATTCTTTCATCTCATTCGCTTGAGCATGGAGAAGAGAGGAGATGGCAGATTTTTTAGGGTAGATTTGTGAGAGGTTGGAGAAAAGAGAAAAGGAGAGCTTAGTGAAGAAGAAGAAGCTTGGAGGAGATAAAAAAGGCTACCTTATACCCACCAAAATGGGTAACTCCATAGGAGAAAACTTCTCTACTACATTTGACAGCCAGCGAGCCAGCGAGCCAGCAACCCCTGATATTCACTTCTCAATGATGATAAGCCATGTGCCTCTGCCATCTGCATCATCCACATGCCTGTCACCATCCGGCATTACACCTTGAAGGAAGGTGGGCTGCTATTCAAAAGGTACTTTGATCATTTTGCAATTGGGTGCATGTACTTGTTTGTTTTGGGCATTTACTATGGACAAAAGGGTGATCTAAAAGATTGACCGATCTTAATTGTAAATATGTTGCATTCACATAAACTTGAAAGTAAAATGTTGATAGAACACAATAATAGATCGATAGAAGACAAGCCAAATGTAGATAAGATTTACAATTCCTTATGTCCAGCAAAGATATGAGATATTGTTGCGTTATGGCGGTCAACAAGATGCTTCAACCAGCAAAGTCTTTCTCGGTCAGCCAGCACTTTCATGTGTCACACCCACAACCCTCAAAGACAGCTCATCACAAGTCAACGCAAGTCAAACCAGGGACAGCGCAGAAAAGCCAACGCAGGCAGCTTCAGAAAAGTCAACGCAGCAAACTAGGACTTCAGTCAAACAGCCCGAAATTCCTCGATTTTAGTGCCCAGTTGTACGGCCTCCTAAAATCAGAATTTCTGCAGAATATTGAGGTCAAAACGACCAAGGGTTGACCACGGTCAAGGCCGGTCAATGCTGCAACAGAAAAGCCCTAAACAGATCAGCGCAGAAAATAGAAAGCCCTAAATAGATCAACACAGAAAACAGCAACTTTGCTCCACACGTGTGAGGAAAAAGAGGCCTCCAAAGGCTATCGAACCAATCAGATCACAATGAGAGAATGTGTGATGAGATGATAAGAAAATGACCTCCAAGTCCAATTTATATTCATCAATGAGGGTGTGTGACGCATCTCTCAGGGATGTGAGATAATTCTGGCCGACCTTGCACATGTGGAAAGTAAATTCAAAATCAACGTTTTGCTCATCCGATCAAGATGATCTTTAGATCAATCTTGCACCTTTCCGAAAGAGGAATCCAACAAAAATATGACCATCGTCATATGAGCAGTGAAACATGGAGTTTGGACCTAGTTGCCCAAAATTAACACTCCCTCTCAACTAGGGAGAACTCCATCTGTCCACAAGTGCCATCCATCATGTACCAAACCAAACATGGTGCGTCATCCCATCGCTTTGTTGGTTCTTTATTTCAGAACAAAAGGTGAGTCACAAAGGCATCACACATAGCTGACCCGAAGTCAACTTAGAGGTAAAAACCTCTCTCGGACTCAAAAAGAGTCTCCTACTAACTCGAAGTCAGTTTAGAGGATAAAAACTCATCATACTTGATCCCAGATCAAGATGTTGGACACGTGCCATCCTAGACATAGAGAGTACGGCAATATCTGATGCGTCCATCGGTCTTGCTATGGTCTCTATCCACATTTCCCACCTCATTGGCCAAATAAGTCCCATGAGTCAGAAACTCCATGGGTACGATACATGCGGGGCACAGATCAGAGAGAGGCGAGCCAACTCAATATCATCGGTGGGGAAGAAACACAACAAAGTTCGGCAAGCCTAGCCCCGTATGTGCTTATAGCTCCAAGAAGCTATCCCCAAGCACCCTGGAGCTCCCAGAGCTCATAGTCCAACTCAAGTAGGACCCTCAGAATAGGGTCTTTCCACGATTCCAAGCTTCTCACGAAAGGTTAGGAACTTGACCTTCCCCAGCTGCTTCGTGAGATATCTGCGAACTGCTCATCAATTCCTATATGATCGAGCCTTACGGTGCCTCACTGTACCACATCCCGAATAAAGAGGTACTTGATATCAATATGCTTGGATCGATCGTGGAACACGGGATTATCAGAAAGAGGAATCCCACTCTGGTTATCACAAAAGATAACCATGGTACCTAGCACATGACCGAACAGCTCACTAAAGAGCTTTCGCAACCAAACAGCTTCACAACAAGCCATACTCGCTGCAATGTATTCGGCCTCAGCGGTGCTCAAAGCCATCGACTTTTGTTTCCTGCTCATCGAAGCAAAACCCAAGGTGAAGCAACATCCAGATGTACTCTTGCGATCCACCACACTGTCAGCGCAATCGACATCAGTATATCCATGGAGTCTCAAACTCCCGGCAGTGTATCTCAGCCCATGGTTGATTGTGCCCCAAAGATATCTCAACGGATTCTTGGCGCCAATCCAGTATGTGATGAGGTTCAACCATATGTTGACTCAAAGAGTTCTTTGCAAAAGATACGTCCGGACTGGAGTTCACTAAGAATATCAGGGCCCCTACGAGTTGTCGATACTCGATAGGATTTGCTAGCACGAGCCCCGCAGCATTTCCACTCAACTTCTTAAACTTGAGTTCCATCGGTGTCGACACAAACTTACAATCCACCATACCAAATCTATTCAACAGCTTCACGACATATTTTCCTTGAGAAAGGAAAATCTCGCCTTGCCTCTACCAGACCTCCAAGCCTAGGAAGTAGTGCATCAATCCTAGGTCTTTCATCTCAAACTAGGAAGCTAGCTCCCTCTTACACGGATGAATGAGAGGGTCAACACCTGCCAGGAAAAGATCGTCCATGCAGAGAACCAAAATGAAAGGCCTTTCTCTATCAACCTTAAAATAAAGGTTCATATCAGCATTACTTCGAGTGAAGCCCAGCTTCATCAAGTAGCTATCTATCCTCTCGTACCAAGCCCTGGGGGCTTGCTTCAACCCATAGAGGGCTTTCTTCAACCTGCATAGATGGGTGTCTCTATCTCAGACTTCGAACACCAGAGGTTTCTCCACATACACCTCTTCCTTTATAGATCCATGTAAAAAAGCGATCTTCACATCGATCTGATGTAGACTCCATCCTTGCGTAGCAGCAAGGGCAATAATAGGTCAGATGGGGGTATAGTGGGCCATAGGTGCAAATATATCATCATAATCTATGCCTTCCTTTTGGGAGAAGCCTCGGGCAACAAATCTTGCCTTGTACTTTTCAGCACTTCCATCAGATCCATGCTTGATCTTATAGAGCCATTTCAAGGTGACAACAGATTTGTCCTTCAGTCTTGGGACCACTTCCCAGACATCATTCTTCATAATGGACTCATATTCTTTGTGCATAGCATCCTTTCAAACTTGATGCTTTACGGCTTCTTCAAATGTTCCAGGCTCATATTGTACTATCGTACTCATGGCTGCTAGATACCCTTGGTATCTCTTGGGCTTCTTGCTTTCACGGAATGTCCCCCTTGGGGCAATATGTCTCTCGACATCTTCGAGAGTATCCCTAAGCCATGAGGGTCTTCTCTTATTTGAAGGAGGTGGATCAATGGGATTCATAGGTCCTTCAACATCGGGCATCAGGTCATCCTTCAGCTCTTCCAACTTCCCTTCTTCTTCATCTTCTTTTTCTTCCTTGGAGCTAGGAAGATTTCTTACTTTCTTGAGGGCAGCATCTTCATCGAAAGTGACATCGTGGCATATCTCCACTTCTCTTTGACCAGGCACATAGATTCTATATGCCTTTGAAGTTTCATTGTAGCCCACAAACATTCCCTTCTTTCCAGAAGCATCCAGCTTGCTTCTCTTTTCTTTCGGCACATGAAAGTAAACAGGACAACCAAAAACTCTAAAATGAGAAACATCAGATGTCTTACCAGAGAAGACTTATTCGGGAATTTTGGAATCCAGAGCAGAATGCGGGCATTTGTTTTGAACATACACAATAGTGTTCGCAGCTTCTCCCCATAGAAACTTCGAAAGACCTTGGTCACATAGCATGGCGTGGGCAGCTTCCACAATGGTCTTGTTCTTTCTTTCAGCAACACCATTTTGCTCAGGAGTGTACGCAATTGTGGTCTCCCTCTTAATGCCAACTTCTCTACAAAAGTCATTACTCTGGTTTGACTCATACTCGGTCCCATTGTCGGTCCTCAAAACTTTGATTTTCTTCTCTGTTTGATTTTCCACCAAGGCCTTGAAGGTACAAAACCATTTGAATGATTCGTCCTTCTTCTTCAAAAAATATATCCAGGACTTGTGGGAGATGTCATCTGTAAAAGTCATGTAATAAGAACATCCTCCCAAGAATATCACAGGTAGCATACCAGAGAAGTCAGAATGTATCAATTGTAAGAAATTAGTTGTCTTTGTGACACTTGAGGGGAATGGTCCCCTTGTATGCTTCCCTTCAGCACAACCTTAACATATACCTTCATGATCATCTCTAAATTCGGGCATCCCTGTCACCACCTTCCTTGCTTCGAGAAGGGCTTTGCAATGAAGGTGTGCAAACCTCCAGTGCCATAACTCTGTTTGAAGAGTTGTATCACATGTCATAGCCCCCAATGGACTTCCTCCAACCTGGTAGAGTGTATCAACTCTAAAACCAATAGAAAGAGCTTCGTTAAAGTTGTTCTTCCAGATAAGTACCTTTCCATCAACGAATGCCACCTTGAACCCTTTGTCTTCCATTACTAAAATGGAGAAAAGGTTCTTCTTCAAATTAGGTACATACAACACATCTTGTAATCGGATGACTTGACCTTGAGATAAATGGAGGGTCACAATCCCTGTCCCTTTCACGGGATAGGTGGCATTATCTCCAAGGATAATTTCCAAATTAGTATCCTTCTCAACCAAATTAGAAAGGGCTTCTTTATAGCCAGTGAGGTGCCTTGAAGCACCACTATCAATTAACCAGACATCCAGGGCGTCAGGGGGAGATGCAGCAGAGAGGGAAGATATAAGAATAAAATCATTTCTCTATCAACAACATTAGACTCATTGTACCTGGAATTTCTTGACCTCTTGAAAGGTTGCCCATTTCCATTACGATCAGAGAAAGCCTTCCTTTTTCCTTGAACCTATTGTTCCTGCCATTCCTTCTCGAGTTGTTGTTGTCATCATCCCTGAGAGAGTCCCTTCTATTAGGGCACTCTCTTTCATAGTGACTAGTCTTGTTACAAGTGTAACATCTTCCCTTCCTTCCTTTGGGCCCTGCTCTACCATGGTTTTGATTTCTCGGACCACCATGGTTCTTCTTCTTTGCATGAGCGGCGAAGGCAGTAGGGTCACTTCCATTACCATTATAGGCATACTCCATCATTCTTGTTTCCTCTTGAGTGCATCTCGTCAATATTTCATCAAAATCAGGAACCACATTATTATTGAGAATAGTTGGATTGAATACATGCCAATCACGGGAGAGACCTCCCAGTGCAATAAGAACCATCTCTCGATCAGATATTGCTTTCCCAATAGCTAGGAGGTTATTCCTGATTTCAATGAGCCTCATAACATAGGATTGAATAGATTCATCCTTACCCTTCTTGATATTCTTCAATTGATTCTTGAATAAGAGGATTTGATTAGCATTATTAGCCCTGAACATGCTCAACAGCTTATCATACATCTCCTTAGATGTCTTCAGCTCAGAAATGTAAGCAACCAAGTGCTTATGAATAGAATCCTGGATAATCATCTTTGCTTTGATTTCCCCTTTTCTATACTTCGTCTTCGTGGCAGCAACTGCATTTGATGGAGGCTCTTGAATATTCTCCTGTGCATAGTCCATGACATTTTGATCTTCTAGCGCATTTTGATCTTCTAACGCCAAATCCAAGGACATCTTCCATGCATGACAATCAGACTTATCAGTCAATTTATCATCAACCTTGAAACCCTTGTAGGTTGAGGAGGCCATTTGTCCTTGATAGGATTTCTTCCTTCAAAGATAGCTTCTAATACCAGCTTGGACTCTTGGACTTTGTCTTCACCTCAGCTCTAATACCACGTTAAATTTAGATAACAATGGTGTTCTATGCTTGATGCACTTTTACTTCAATCTTTCACAGGCCCAATACAAGATAGCAATCACATAAACTTGAAAGTAAAATGTTGATAGAACACAATAATAGATCAATAGAAGGCAAGCCAAATGTAGATCAGATTTAAAATTCCTTATGTCCAGCAAAGATATGAGATATTGTTGCATTACGGCGGTCAGCAGGATGCTTCAACCAGCAAAGTCTTTCTCGTTTAGCCAACACTTTCATGTGTCACACCCACAACCCTCAAAGACAGCTTATCACAAGTCAAAGCAAGTCAAACCAGGGACAGCGCATAAAAGTCAACGTCGGCAGTGTCAAAAAAGTCAATGCAGCAAACTAGGGCTTCGGTCAAACAGCGTGAAATTCCTCGATTTTAGTGCCAAGCTGTACGGCCTCCTAAAATCGGAATTTCTGCAAAAGATTGAGGTCAAAACGACCAAGGGTTGACCATGGTCAATGCTGGTCAACACTGCAGCAGAAAAGCCCTAAACAGATCAGCACAGAAAACAGAAAGCCCTAAACATATCAGCACAGAAAACAGAAAGCCCTAAACAGATCAGCACAGAAAACAGCAACTTCGCTCCACACGTGTGAGGGAAAAAGGCCTCCAAAGGCTATCAAAGCAATCAGATCACAATGAGAGAATGTGTGATGAGATGATGATAAAATGACCTCCAAGTCCAATTTATATTCATCAATGAGGGTGTGTGCCACATCTCTTAGGCATGTGGGGATAAATCTGGTCGACCTTGCATATGTGGAAAGTAAATTCAAAATCAATGTTTTGCTCATCCGATCAAGATGATCTTTAGATCAATCTGGCACCTCTCCGAAAGTGGAATCCAACCAAAATATGGCCATCGTCATATGAGTAGTGCAACATAGAGTTTGGACCTAGTTGCCCAAAATTAACAATGTCCCAACCTTGACAAGTGATAAATTGTCTCATCTTAAGGGGTAAAATTGAATGTTATATCATAAAGAGCAAGCTCTAACCCTTGAGCTATACACCCATAATAAAGTATTATTATAAAGAAGTAAAAGCCACACTAAAGGGGTGGAAAAAGCAGCGCGAGCAGGGTAACTCGTGCATCCACACTTGTTCTTTCCATTACATATATACACTTAGGATGTGGATTCCCATTAACTAGTCCCCTTAACCATGACACTTGTCCATGAAGCTTTTTCCCCTCCATTGCCACTTCACACTAATAATTATTGATTGAGGGGTTGACCTTAAAAATGTCACTTCCCCTTCAGGGTTGGAAGCACCTAATTAGGCTAATCATTAGCCAGCTCTATCAAGGTAGGGAACACCTTTACGAGACTTGGTCTAGCTAGATATTGGAAGGTGATCCAAGTTTGATGTATTAACATGCCCTTAACATAAAGGTTTGGTCCACTTAGATGCTCATATGATCTTAGTCTATAAAACAATGTTGCTTTCACTAGAGTTTAAGTTAATTTTGTTAGGTGGTCCGCAGTAGCCCAAGCCATGAGGGCACCCACTCCACAAGTACCCAAGCCTTTTTCAGAGAGGTTGATGACTTAGCAGATGCAATTTCGCTCACCTTAAGCAATATGATGACTTGAGCAGATGTTGCATGTCCCAAAGTACCCCCAAGGCCAAAGACACTGATCTTCTTTGACCCAGCACAGAGAATTCTTGATAATTACACCACTGGACCCAAGATACCCCCAGGCTAGCCTTGACAGTACCTGATGGGCAAGCCATGAAGCAAAGCCCAAAAGAGGATGGACTTCCATGAGATGACAAGAGAGGTCTCGCTACACCTGATGAAGCCCTAACGTTGAAGAGAGGAGGCATTGCATTGACCATTGGAAACCCATGAAGATGACGTGGTGACATCCCAAGTTCCCAACTGGGCATGGGTCCCCTAAAGTTGCTTTGAAGTTGATTTGTGGGGCACTCAAATGATAGGTGATCATGACAACCTTCATCTCACCATGACATGACACTTGGAGCCCAAGTAGGGCATGATGTCATCATTTTGAGGCTAGAGGCTCACATTTGTGGGTCTTTATGGCATAATTTTACATTGAGTTGGTGTGTTGGAACTTGGCTTATAACCCAAGGATTATTTTATGTTTACTCGTTGTCAAACTTTCTTAGGGGCTTCTTAAATTGTGTGAGGTAGACCTCATATAAATAAAGTGTTGAAATCTATAACTAGGTTTGGCCTTCATAATGTCTATTGTAATCATGATTTTATATAGTTGATTTTAAAGAGAAAAGAAATGTATTATTGTCATTTTTTATGCATGAGTTTCATTCATGCTCAAGAGAAATTTATTTGTAAGTCAAGCACCCATTGAGTGCTTCTAGGTTTGTCATAGAATTTTGAAGTCAAGAGTCATTGTCATACATGTAAGACCCCTTTGGGCATGTTGTATCTTGTAAAGAAATTTTTTGTAAAGTCGAAAGTGCCATAAAGACTCTCCAAGACCTTGTCAAACAAGTCAACCTACAAGAAGGATCAAGTTGGCCTACAAGAAGAATCAAGTCGGCCTCATGGGTAGCAATTCGACCTCCTAAGAAGCAGCCTATATATAAGGGAACCTTGACTTTATTTGAGAGGCATTCATTCAAGCAAGAAAGAAGTTTGATCTCCTCAAAAAATAAGTTGGAAGACAAGTAAAAAGGACGAAGTTCAAGGAAAAGAAGAAGAGAAGCAAGATCGGAGTTTTGGACCTCTCTCTCTCTCATCTTAAGGTTTCTAAAGTAGTTGCTAGACCGAAATTGCAAAAGTTACTGGGAAAGTCGAAGTTATAGAAGAAATTGTTGGGGGTGAAGTTGTTGGAAGTTGTTGGGTCGAAGTTGTTGGGTCAAAGTTGTTGGAAGTTGATGGGATATGGTGTGTTGTGTTGACTGTTGGGGGTCAAAGTTGTTGGGTCTAAGTTGTTGGAAGATGTTGGGTATTTAGTTGCTGCAAATTCCACTTAAGAGCAGGACGTGGTGTGGTGTGTTGATAGTGGGCCTCCACCTCAAGTGTCGTCCCTTAATCTAGACCTTGTCTTGTGAGGCCTCTCACGGGACCTACTAGATTTTGAGGTAACGCTACCATCTACCTCAACTTCTCAAGAGCTAAACAGGTAAGTGCAAACCCTGAATCCATCATTTTCTTGTCTTTTTCCCCCCTCCTACTCTTTCCCATCCCTTCTTCCTAATTTTATTGCAAGTTGTCCTTCTAATCTTTGAGAAGAATGGTGTTCTTTTGACTTATCATTCCAAATTTATTTTCATGGTGTTGGTGGGGGTAGGCAACAAAAGGAAGAAATGGAAGAAGAGGATAGTGGTCACACTCATAATGATCCAATATATGATGAGTAATGAGGGTTTGAAGGGGAAAGGGATGAAGAGTGCAATGAAATGCAAGGGGGAAGGGGTTCATTGACACCCTTGTGGAGATTTGTGACACCTTGAGGGGGTGGGGGGCATGGTGGAACCTTCAAATTTATATGCCCTCGTGATTTTCATTGGAAAACCTTATAGCGGTTCATATACCCGTGTGAGGAGGCATCTTTGTGGAGTAATGGAGAGTGATGACAATAAGGGTGTCATGGGGATCTCAATTTGCCCTAAGATCAGTGTTGATAACATCAAAGAAAAATTGCCTATTTCTCGAAACATCACAAGTTTTTCTGCCCCTCGATTTTTCAGTGCCCAAAAATTGCAATTTTTTCAAATTTGAAAAAATCACTCAAAAAATCACGACTTTTCCTGACAAATCATGCCACGATATAAAAAATCATTAGAACAGCGAGCTTACGAGGATTTAAAGAATGCTTTGGGTTTTTTTGGCCTATTTTGGTTTTTTTGCTGTTGGAAAAGGAAGGAGGAGAGCCTGCGTAATCTTCAAGGAGGGATTAAGGGCCAAACAACCATTATCATCACCGACAAAGTTTTTTAGCAGATCAAAGGTTCAAGAGCAATTGTCAAATCATCCAGACAGACTTCTCATCTGCCATTCATAGGCATGTTCTTAAATACCACCATGTTAATGCATTTTCTCATAAATTTAGGAATATGCTTGCTTGCCTCTTTGCCTACCTACATTTTCCTTCATTTTTTGTCATTTGCTATGATTTTCATGACCATGAAACAATGTGATGGTTTTTTCCATACTTGGACAGCAAGCTTGATGTAATGTCCCCCATGGATTGATTGCCCAAGCGAAGACAAAGTAGACTAGATTTTCTAGCTATTACCTCACCATTAGGCGCCTATTGAAGGTGAGACAAGCTTTAGGTGCTATGGTGACGAGTGATTCATGGGATGACATGAGCATTGAAAAAGCTAGACTCATATAGGTTCTAATATTGCATCCCATTATTAAAATGGACCTTTGAGAAACAAGATAAGAAATGCACCACACTGCATTTGAATTTCACATCACTGTAAAAAGGATTTTCTCAAATAATATTGGTATAATCAAGTGAAGAAATGCAGTTAAAATATTACCTAAAACACGATCCAGAAAACAGTGTTTCTTTCACAAAAAATAGAAACAAACAAAAAGTACCTCAGCAGTGTCAATGACCTTCCAGAGGCCATCCTCATGAGACTCAAAAAAAATTCTACCAGATCCAGGATCATTCCCTGAAGAACATGTTACAAATTGCCAATAGCGATTATGTCTGCGATCTTGGCCCAGCGGAATTGACCTATAAACATATAACTCTTCTGCCTTCAGTCCTATAGAAGCTTTTAACTGTGCACGTGATTTTTCAGTCGTGTATCCAGTTTGCTGTGCAATGGAAGTGTCCTGGAAAAATGAGTTTTCTTGCAATGGAAAACATTTTTCGACTGCTGCATTAGAGGTTGCTGATGCTGACAAATGGTTTGGAACTGAGATCAGGTCTGCTGATGCCTCACACTTGGGTTGAGAGAAAACAGATGCCTCAGTTCCCTTGATATCCATTCCAACAAAAGGGCTCTGCCCACCCTCAAATGCGGGATTAACATTAGTTCCTTCAGACTTTATTCCCCCAAGAACTTGAGCTCTAGAAAGTTGTTCTTCTTTTAGCCGTCTTCTATCACTTTGTGCCTCTGCCCACATTTGGCGCTTCAAAGCATTTGCAGCTTCTAGTCGTTCCTGCTCAACAAGACAAAAAAAAAACTAATGAGAAGTTTAAGCATAAATCAACTCAAGAAAGAATTATCCTCCTCTTAACTTCAAGAGAGGATAGTATGCTCTTCACTAAATATTTACCTCAAGCACAACACGTATGGTATTGCCTTCATTTGCAACACCAATTAAACAAACAAGAGCATTTAAACGCTCTTCAACACTCAGATCGGAATATTCCCCTTCCATCAGTCCCTGAACCCAGGGTTCTCCTGTATGGTTCTCATCAATCTCTGTTTCTTCTTTCATATGATTTCCTTTGTGACTATTACCATCAATACTAAAACTATCATTAGACTCTTCTTGTCGTTTTGCATCTTCTGCAGTTTCGAGAAAAGCAGAAGATTTAACTTTTGGCACACTATCAGCTGCTGGTGACATAGATCCTCTGCTACAAGGATCCATTTTCTGATGCTTCTCCTTTTCTGAGAGACCCAGGGCTTGAACAACTTTTCCTTCTTTAAGACAAAATATTACCTTGCCTGAGTTAACTGGACCATCTAAACCATCTGCATCTGCATCTGCATCCTCAACATCACAATCATAATCTTCATCTCTTTCTACCTCTTCGACATCTTCAGTTTCCTTATCAACTTCCTCTGAATCTGAAAACCCACTTTGAAAGAGTTGTATTTTCTCCCTTGCTGCTTGCAGCACGGCATCTGCATCACAAGGATCTTTCCGGAAAGCTGGACGAACACAATATGTTGAGGGAGCAACTCTTTCAAAGAGGTTTGCATCTCTTGAGAGTGCAGCAGCTATTGATGCCTCAGGTGTCTTACTTGTCGAAAGATCTCGAAGACCAGATTTCTGAAAGCCCACAAAAACAAAATATGGATTAGAAAAATGAAAGAAACCCCCAATTATGGATTACCCTGTGATCAATTGGTAGTATTCTCTTCCATGGGGGCAGTACAAAGTTCAAATCTCCCCCCCCCCCCCCCAGGTGATAAAGTGGATATATGTGTATCATGTTGATGCGGAATTTGGGTTCATAGCTCCCCACAGATAATTAAAATTGTCCACATATATAATAATTTTCAAAAGCAACTCCACAATTAAACAAAGCCTGAGAAATTGGCAAGAATAATACTATAACAATGCTCTCGCTGCTCTAAAACTAAAACATATCCCAGAATGTCATCCTTCATAGTTACCTGAATCCTATCTGCAACTTCTAAGATTGTTAGACCTTTACTTCCCTCCAAGGAAAGAACATGAAAAGCCGCATATTTAACTGTACCAGGCGTCAAGCGGTACTTGCATCTACGCAAATTGCCTGAGCCTTTACCTTGCATCATAGCAACCGCATTAGCTGCTGCCGCACCAGACCGCAGAGTAGACACTGCATCATCCCGTTCATGGCCCTGCACATTATGGCAAACAACACAAAGCTCATTTTTTGAAATAGACCAACATAAAATCATTTCAAGTTTTCCAAACAAAAGACAAAAGTGGCAACAAGATGTAAAAACTAATTTCATAGCATATTTATGCTGCATTTTAAAATGTTGCCGGAAAACTTCTTTGAATGTTCAGAACACATCTACAGATTTTATAAAAGCAGAAAACCATGGGAACCGTATCACCCATAGAAAAGATATGTATATCTGATAGAAAAAGAAAAGCATGGTGAACTCTCTCGGACTCCTCTTTGAATGTTTGAATTGAAAAATCAATATAACCAATTATCTGTTTAAGTAATTGACAGAAGAGAAAAACCTGCCAGCTAGCCTATCTGAAGAATAAACAAATTGCAAAATTGGTGAGCAGAATACAATTAACAATGTATATACTATAAACTTGTCATTACATTTAATGCCTTCTCATTCATACAAGATTCTGCCAGGGAATGGAGAGTACGGCATTCTTCAGAGCTATGGCTTACACACACAGCTAACTGAAATATTTGTTTCAGCTGTATAAAATTATTAAAAATATTGATAAAATCAGTTCTTAGTATGGGCCATAGTAACAGCACTTGTGAGTCAAAACCATGACAGGGGTTGATCCAACTGTTCCCACCAAATGCGTCGGTATGACTTGTGAACCCATAATGACCCAGAAGCACTCACAGGTGAAACTATTGACCCCCAAGTACTTGCAGGTAATTGAAGGGTTCAAGGAGTTTGACCTGCAGCTCGACGAAAAACTCATCAGAAAAAACATCTTATTTTAATAATGTATTTTTAATTTTGTTTTACTTGCTATGATTTTCTTGAATCCAGTCGAGCTGTTGACTTTTTGCCTTAGGGAGCTTTTTCCAAGCTGAGTCTAATAACTACAGTATGAGCCACATAACCAGGAAAGTGTTACAGGAACACACTAGCCATGACAAAAAGAAGATGCATCAACTCAGATGCAGAAAGAGTCAAACCAAGAGAGATATATGGATGAATTTCAATACTAAAAATCAAGATGAATCATCTACACAATCATCATCCTTGAAGCACGCTGAACTTTTTAAAGTCATTCTTATGAAATGCTTCACCTCATTTTCATCCCGCCGGCGCTCCTGTACAGATTTCCGTTTCTTCCACTGAGGCCCAAAACCAGCTGCTAATGCAAATTGGCGTAAAACTTCAGGCCATGTTAGGGGATTCAAATGTCGATGCCATTCACGTATATCAAAGCCCCATGCAAATGCCTGTATCCAAATAAATGGCATCCTCTTATCAACTTAAAGATTGCTGAAACATTCCGCAGTAGTTTGTATAGATAAATTTATAAACTGATGAAATTCAAAGAAAACCCTGACATAATAACAACAAATCAATTCAAGAAAGATTATGTTTACAGCTTCAACCAGTTGTGGATGACCCCCTCCAGCAAGCGAAATACTATTCTGATTTGCTCCAAGCCCATTAGAAGTAGCTTGTGCCACATCTTCAATGTCTTTAACAATTGTTTTCAAGAGACTGATATGAATCTCTCCAAGTAATCTCGGTTCCTATATATCATGAAAACAGCTAATAAGCATCCAATAATTGTTTTTCCGAGACTGATATACTTCTCTCCAAGTGATCTCAGTTCCTATGTATCATGAAAATAGCTAATAAACATCCAAGGAAAACATGTTGTATGAAGCATTGACAGATATAAAGTGTTAATTGTCTAGGTGTAGTATTGATACTCACATAATCATGAAAGGCTTGAACAAACTCATCAAGAGTGAATGGCCAAAGACCAAGAACATCTGCAAAGGTAACTATAAATCTCCAAACCTGGCAAGAAAGTTAAGTACATCAAGTGCACACGTCATGTTCCACAAGTAAATACATCACCAATGAATGCAACTAAAAATGCACTAAAACTACCATGAAATTCCTTTAAAACATGCAACAAAAAACAACTGCAGAAATGCTTCACATGCAAAGAGAATATATCAAGCATGAAAGTGAACAATCCAGACCATAACACAAAAAGCCCTGGTGTCCCACATAGTACCATTGCATGTGAGGTAGTAAGCGTGTCAAATTTCTATGATATGAATATCATGAATAATGCTTGTGGTGTGAAAATAACAGATTCACAATGTATTCCTTTCTCAAGATGCATCTATTATTGCAGGCTCTACTCATGAGATCATAGACAGATCAGGACCTACGAGACCATTCAAACATCCTTAATCAATGACAATAAAAACTAATGGTCCAAACTATAGAGAATACCATAAATAAATTTCCAACATTCTGCTCAGAATCTGTCCAGGGACGAACAGCAAATGGTCTCTTCATTTTAACTGAAGTAGCTGGAAATTTCCCCAATGTATCTGCAAGTAAACAATACAAAGTTATTACGTTTTTACATAAACATATACAGAATAAACCTCCATACTGTGTAGGCAGGATACCACAATCTATAAAATGACACACGAAATTATCATGAGCAAAAGTATCCAACACAAGTATCTACACCATGCCCAATGTTCATCCTCACATGGTTCAAGGAAAACTAAACAGGTCACTTTAACTTGGTGTATGGAATACAGTAATATAAAGTTTGTAAAAGGTTAACATAAACAAAAAAATAACAGAAAACTCTACATCATGCCTAACGTTCAACCTTACATAGTGCAAGGGAAAGTCAGCAGGTCAGAATTCGGTCGAGAAGAACCACCTTAGGGAACCAATATTTAAAAAATCAAAACATGTTTTTAGCTGCATGAGAAAGTTTCCAGAATAAATATGCTTAAAAAGAGTCCGTGAATGTTTACATGCTTACAAAGAATCCAGTTATTTGATAAAAAGCAAGCAAGTAGTCTTGTCTCATTTTCACACCAATAAAGCTACCAATAACTATACAGGAACCTTTCACAAGTGACAATCCCCCCGTAAATCTGATTACTTTCTAGATATAGAAGAAGATTTTACACAAAAATATATATCATTAACCACATAAGGAATCCTAAAAGATGTAAAAAAACATGAATATTCTGTAGTCAATAACAGTGTTGCACTTATCGCGATACTATCGGAATTATCGCAATAATATCATCAAAACCAACCTCCGAGATAATATCAGCAGTCATTATCGCGATAATTTACCCTTTTGAAATTACCGCAATAATTTCAATTTATCATGTTGAATTAGGTAAGTGATAATGTTGAAATCGTTGCCCTGTCTTTGTCAATTTCGATTTATTACGATTTTTTTCTTTTGACCCTAATTTTTAGAAATGAGTTAGGGGATTGAGCTATGAGGATACATTCACTATTTCCATCAAGCAAACAAGGGGAAACCTATTGTTTTCATTTCCCATTATTCATCTCATGAGATGCATACACTTAATGGTAATATTAAATCCCTAAAGTAAAAGTATCATTTTACTTAAATTGTTAACATTACCATTAATTGACCCAGGATGTTTGAGAGTGGTTCCCACCTCATTGGATTTCATACAAAGAAAGTAGAATTTTAGATCCCATTCAAATTCCAGCAGACTTAACGATTTTTAGGATGTCAGGATTGGCAGAATTGCAATGTTTCGACTATATTATGTGATGTACCAGGGTATGGAACTAAAATTTAATCAAGATCACCAAGCCCTCTATGTACCTCAATTTTGGTGGCATTGACCATTGAGCTCCTCCCCTCCTTCATAACCCTAGTAAAAATTTACACTCCACTCAATTATTCATGACCCTAGTAAAAATGTACACTTCACTCAAGCAAAATCATTGATTATGATGTTAAGTTTTTTCTATCTTATTTTAATGCTCAGAGGGGGGCCTTAATGAGGAGGATCCCAATATAGGCAATGATTTTGATGTGATGTAGCTATTTGTTGTAGCATGAATTTCTTTGGATTTTGGATGCCATTTAGAGCCTCTCTATTGATTTTGATTCAGAGATGGATTGCCCTCGGTGATATTTTGGTTATACGCAGCCTTGCTATATACATGAGAAGTTTTGCATATTTTTGTATAATAATTTGGATTCTTATGGATGCACGTGAATTTCTTTTCAAATTTTGAACATTTTACGTATCTTTCGGTCAACAAACCTTTTGGTCCAGTTCTGAGAACATTGTTGAGGATGTTGTGACCATTTTCCATCAAGCAAACAAGGGGAAATCAATTGTTTTCATTGTCATTATTAATATCATGAGATACATTTATTTTTGTTTTGATACAATTTTGTATCATTATATTAGATCTTATGACTTAGGACAAAAATCATATTTCAATATCGATGTTTGATGTATCACTTGACATCTTATACATCTTATATATCGATTTTATTTTCTTATTTGTGTAGCAAAGTGTTTGTTCAACATTGATGTTGTTTTATAAGTTAAAAATTTGAGAAAAAAATGATTATTTTTGTATTTTTTAATGATTCCCGATAATTTCCAATATTTTCCCCGATATTGCTGATAATTTAAATTTTGGACCCCTAGCAATAAATTGCCGATAACGATAAATGTAACATTGGTCAATAATACCAAATCTATAGGAACCAAAATACTTGTGGTTTTGCTACTCAATAACTGGAATGTTGATGTTAATTCATGCAAAAATAATAAGAACTAAAAATACCAAAGGTGCCAATTAAAGGTTAGTATGTCACTCAAGTATGAATAATCATATAAAATAGTGGAAGTACACATCAAATAGACAAAAATATTAGTAATCATGGAGTTCAAACTAAATTTCCAGTTTCAAAACTCAATTACAGTCAAAGATAGGGTGTTTCGTTAAGGCACTCCTCTAAAGGTTGCTAGTTTGAAGACCCATGTGTACAAAAATATAGCCATGTCACAAGTTGGTGTGGCCTAGGCCAGGTGTGATCCACAAGTGATTTTGGCCACTTAGATGCCCCTAAGTCACAGCCTCTCAACCAAAGGTTAGTGCCGCAAGTCACGAACAAATTAGCAAAACAAAAGAAAACAAAGTTTTCTGATATCCAAAGAGGTGAGGAGAAGCTTAGAAAGAGAGAAATGAATGAATGAGACCAACCAATCTATTGAACAAAAGGCTTGCATAGATTGAGTTGTCCTAGATAGGCATGTAGCCAAAATAAGTAATAATAATAATACATCAACTCAAATTAAGCTAGAGACCAAAACATCAATAGTGGTATACAGCTTAACTATGTGTGGGCTTCCATTCCAAACCATCGTCAAAGCCTATAAAATCGGCTCTTTTTGTTGTGTCTTTTGCTTGGCCTTCAAGACATACTGTATCTCATCTATTATTTTCCTCCAAAGCTCCTTTTCTGATGTGATTATATGCCTTGGAATCTAGCAAAAAGTGTCATTTTATTTCCACCTCGTCCTTATCACTGTGACAACCAATATGGCTTCCCAATTAAATATCCAATATACTTGGTGTTGAAATTTGGTACCGGAGGACAGGTGGTTCCCTAAGGCTTTGATCTTTGGCCTAGGGAAAAGTGTCCAAAAGAATTTAATTTTTCTCCTAAAGTGACTTTATAATTTTTATAAAGTCAAATCTAATTTAAAAGTGACTTTAAGTGATAAAGTTATTAAAGTCTAATTTTAAAGTGACTTTAATAAAGTCAATGTAAAATTAGAAAGGAAAAGTGACTTTGGAAATAAATGACTAAGTGGGTCTTTATTAAAATGGGGTGAATTAAAAAATAGAAAGTGAGATTTAAATGAGCATTTAATCTCAGCCCTAGATCTCAATCTATCTCAGCCATTGGATTTAGGGATTCCCCAAAAGTCACTTAGGGTTAAGTTAAAGGAGGAAAAGGTCATTCATTCTTTCATGAGTAGATTGAGAGAAGGAGAGCAAGAGAGCAAGGGAGATTTCTGGGCAGTGAGGAGAAGGAGGCAGCAGCTTGGCACACATTCCAAGGCAGCATTTCAGCAAGACATTTTCAGCAAGACCGTACAGCTGAGTTAGCACACAGTGAGGCAGATTTTTAGGCACGATTTTCTAGAAAATGAGGCCGTACAGCAGGTTTGCACAAAAATCGAGGAGCAGAATTTAAGGGAGGTCGTACAGCAAGTGGCTGTACCTTGGCACGCATTTCTAGGCAGAAATTTGTACAGCCTTACAGCTGGTTTTCTGCACAGAAATCGAGAAAACAGTACAACAAATTTTATGGCAGCTTGCACGCTTTTCTAGGCAGGCCGTACAGCAGCATTTAAGGCTGAAATTTGGCACGAAAATCGAGGAGGACGTACAGCATTTATTGCTGTTCTGTTTTGCTGTTTGCACATTTTCCGAGGCGGTGGTTAAGCACGGAAAATGAGATAAGTTGTAAAAGTCTGTTTGCTGATTTTTGCTGAATATTTCTCTCACTGTAAAAAGCATTTTCCAGAAATAAAAAGGAGCTTTCGAACTGGTTTTCCCCAAGAGTTGTAGGGGGTTTTTCCAGGGTCATGTTGACCAAAAATATATGTGTCAAAATGTGTGAATGACTGTTTTATGTGTGCTGATATTTATTTCTGCATTTTCCAGCATTCTGTAATTTTTCCAGAATTTGTGTTTTCAGCAAAATTTATTTTCCAGCTTGTTAAATGTATGGATATGGGAAAGGGCACTTAACTATTTTGGAGTAATAAGGTGAAACTGAAAACCGGGGTGGGAAAAAAGAAATTTTTACACTTAGAAAATAAAGAAATTAATTTACGATTATATATATATATATATATATGATCAGATTACAAATGAGGACCCCATATAAGTATCTAAGCAAGGGTGCCCTTTCATTACAAGTCATGTCCTTTAGTTGAGACATGTCCTTTCATTAAAATGTCTCTTAACAGATTATTATTTATTATATTTGCATTTTTATATATTTTTATTTATTTCATTGCCTTCCCCTTTAGAAATGTTTTTTCCTCAAAGCATATCTATGGAAGGTCTTGATAACTTTTTCCTTGGCTTATAATGTATATGCATCATTATGTGTTCTTGGAGTTGTTATATTGATGGTACGAGACCATAAGTGCGAATCAAAATTAACAAACTATAAAAGAATCTGACCATCCTAGTTCAATCTTTTGGAGGACATTACACTTATAGGATTTCCAAAATGAATTGTTTTATGCAACTTAAATATATTGATAACAATATTTTTCAAAAGACAGGTTAATTGTTTTTTCCTTGAATGATGTTGACACACCAACTGGTTAAGATACTTGCTCTTATGATTAGAATGTCAATAAAGTGCCTTTGTATGTTAACTTTCGGTTTATGATTTTCATTGCGCACTAATGTTGCTTGGTTGGTCGCCAGATCTTGCCTTTTCCATCATTTGTACTTTAGCATCCAAATTTTTTTACTTCAATGAGATTGGCATCTACTTTAGTTGTGATGTTGATTGGATCTATATTTATTCCTTTCTCCAACACTTGAATTTTTACATCTAAATATTTTGATGATTTCTTCTAACTTGTCTTCCAACGACTTATTTTCACCTTCTAACTTCGTAATATGTGCAATCAAGTTTTGACTATGATACTTGAGGCAGGAAATATATTCATTTTTTTATGCAATAACTTTGTCAAATTCTTTTTGCATCTTTTGTAGCAATTGTGGATTATCTTGATTGACTATATTTGAGATATCGTTAAGATTTTATGATGTTGTTGAATCTTACTCCAAAGTAACATCCTGTAATGTTATCTTCTTATTCTTGTAGGGGAATTTCAAAAAATTCTTCATATTTAAGATGAAGGTCCCTAGTGCTTCTATCTAGGGTGAACCCAAAATTATATTACTATCGTCACAAAATAAGGATCTAAGAATGAAAAAGTATAATCTCAAATGTTCAATTGTAAATGCTTATATCGTATTAATTTTCATCCCACAAAGTGTACCTTTTCAATTATATTTGACTCGGGAATAAATAATTAGTTAGCACCAATGGTGGTAATATAATTATTATCTGCAATAGGATCAAAAGAACTAGCAATAGCCCCTCCCTGCAAGTGTCCCTTTATGGAAACACATTCTTTTGAGGTTTCAAGGAAAACTTCCTTTTTCCTCAAAATTATAATCCATTTTGCTTTCATCCAAAATCTTGTAAGTTGTAATATTTCACTTAATCTTGGTACTTTATAACTTAGATATTATTTATATAATACCTTCTTTTTCTTCCTTGTAATTCCACACATTGATGAAAAGTACGTTAATATTGTTTCACTAATTTCCAGAATATAGAAAGAAAAAAAAAATATATATATATATATATATTAAATACTCCTTATAATTGGAACTTGAGTTCCCTTTTTTAATTGAACTATAAATTTGAAATTTTGCATTCCCACGTTTCTCTTGTTTTCACCTCTTATAATCTTAGTACTTTATAACTTAGATATTATTTATATAATACCTTCTTTTTCTTCCTTGTAATTCCACACATTGATGAAAAGTACGTTAATATTGTTTCACTAATTTCCAGAAAATAAAAAATAAAAATAAAAAAAATAAAAAAATTTTAAAAAAAAATATATATATATATATATTAAATACTCCTTATAATTGGAACTTAAGTTCCCTTTTTAATTGAACTATAAATTTGAAATTTTACATTCCCTCTTGTTTTCACCTCTTATAACTCCCTTAATAATTCCACTAGGACGGTCCCTCAAGGAAAAAAACATGTATATTCCTCAAATGGAATATAAAGGTAATTTTGATGTGAATATATATATATATAGAGAGAGAGAGAGAGATTCACATAAAAATTACCTATTCATTATATATATATATATATATATATATATATATATATATATATATATATATATAATACCTTTGTATACCTCAAGGATTGGAACATGTATATTCATCAAATGGAATATAAAGGAATATGCAAGTTCCAAAATACCTTTATATACCTCGAGAATCGGAACATTTATGTTCCTCGAATGGAATATAAAGGAAAATACATGTTACGATCCTCGAGATATAAAAAGGTATTTTTAATGTGAATATATATCTATGTACCTCAAGGATTGCATCATGTCACTTGCGAGAATTGAACCTAGGTGGGAAGGATCCCAATCATTCCTCCCACCCTAGATAAACCAAATTGACACACTTGGATATACCATGTCCACTCTTCCCTAGTCCACTATTGATAAAGTCAATTTCTCCCAATAATCGAGACCCAATATGTAATGTTTCACAAATATAGGAGACATCATCGCAGAAGTATCCACAAGGCAAGAGATGGTGCTATGCCACTAACATCATCCTTCTTACAATTAACAAGGCTATATAAGCCTATAAGCAATATTAGTGTTGATAATATTGGTATCGGCAATATCGGCGAAAATATCGGCAAAACATCAGCAAATATCGACAAGCATAAAAAATCATTTTTTTCATATTTTTAAAAATTAGCCGATATTTTCAAAACTTGGCGATATTTAGCCTATATTTTGAAAATATCGCGATATTTTGCAGATATTTTCATGCCGCATTATCGTTTCCTTGAAAATATCACGATATTTCCGATATTTCGCAAAATATCGTGGATATTATCAACACTGAGCAATATTATCGCCGATATTATCAACACTGAAAAATATCATCATATGCATCACCATAAGCATCAACAGAAGTAGTATAAGAGGGATTTTCCCACACACCATCAATCTTCTACTACACAACAATCTGCAATCCATTAACTTCTAGTTCAAGAGCTTGTTTGCAATCCCGCATTCCCTTAATAGCCTCATCTTCCTCATCCATCTACAACAGCAAAAAAACACTGTCGTATCTTCAAATCTCGGTATTCATCAAACAACCAAACATTATGTACTTGAGAAGAAGTAGCTTCCTCACAAAGCTCATTAATAGAGAATTGCAAGAATAGAGCCTCAATCTCCAATTGGGAATTGGCTTTCTTCAACTCATCAATCTACTCCTTAAGTCCAATAATATCAGTATGCAAGGGATTCTAACTTCTCCAAATCATCAAGTAGATCGATCTTGTCCCCAAAATCTTCCATGAGGTTTCAAAAGACACATTTCAAAGTTTTTTTCATGACAGCAATTTCTATAACTCTATCATCATACTTCTTCAAGGCAGAGATTGCACTTCATTGCACCAATACTTGGCTTGCACTGCTACAACCTCTGAATGGCCTGATCCTTTCCACCAATCTCATGATGAAGTCAAGAATCCAGTTTTATTTAAACACTAATTTCTAGACAGGCTTGAACCTTCTCTCTTTCTCTGCACGAAATCTTTGAGCAGCACCCATATCTTACGCAAGCTTCAAATCCGCACTTTGTCAATTCCCAAATCCCACTGTTCTATCTGCTAGTTGCTTTTCCTCTAGGTTGAAAAACTCTTTCCCACTGTCAAGTTGATAAACTCGAGACAACATCATTATACCAGCAACCAATGTATAACCAAAGGAGATTTAAGCCCAAGTGCATTCTTCTTATCCATACAACAACAATATGTCTTCAATATATAGACTTTAGTGTATGCACAGAAATAGCAATAAGCTATGCCTCCTATGCTCAAATAAAACCAAATAGATATATATATTTCAGATTACTAGTTTCAGGTCAAAATAATACAATCAAGAAAAATACTCTTGTTCTTTACTTCAGCATTTACAAGTGCTTTCGACCAATTCACAGAACATGAGTAGCATCCATGTCTTCAGCAAAGGGTGCAAAGAGCTTCAAATCTGCACTTAGTCAATTTCAAATAAGTCAACTGTTCTATCTGCTACTTGATCTTCAACTAGGTTGAAAGAACTCTTTCCCAATGTTCAGTTGATAACTAGTTTCAGGTCAAAATAATACAATCAAGAAAAATACTCTCATTCCTTACTTCAGCATTTACAAGTGCTTTCGACCAATTCACAGAACATGAGCAGCATCCATATCTTCAGCAAAGGGTGAAAAGAGCTTCAAATCTGCACTTAGTCAATTTCGAATAAGTCAATTGTTCATCTGCTACTCGATCTTCAACTAGGTTGAAAGAACTCTTTCCTAATGTTCAGTTGGTAAATACGAGACAACATCAATATACCGGCAATCAATGTATCACCCGAGGATATTTAATCCCAAGTGTATTCCCCTTATCCATACAACAACAATCTGTTGTCAAGATATAGATTTGAGTGATAAGCACAGCAATAAGAATAAGCTCTGCCTCCACTGCTCAAATAAAACCAAACAGATGTATATATTCCAGAATAATAACTTCAGGTCCGAATAATGCAATCAAGAAAAATACTCAAGCTCTTTACTTCAGTGTTTACTATCGCTTTTGACCAATCATGAGTAGTACATTATGTCTCAAAGAAGTTATCTTTAGCACAAGAAACAAACGCACCAAGAGAATTGAACCCTCATCAACCTTTTGTGGCAAGAACCACTAACCAACTGAACCATAGATAGATTCTAGCAAGCATAGAAAACATTTAAACCTGGACAACCAAATCAACTACACAAGTCAACCCACACTGGTTGATGTTGTGCTCAGTCCACATGCCAAGCCAATTCTTTCAACTTCAGGTCTGGACACCCAATCTATTCTTCAATGCTGTGTACCATCAGAATTCTCCAAGGCATAAAACATAGCCTTGTCTAGGTCTTTTCACTGCAAGTCTGTCTCTAAAAAATAATTCCAAAACAATTGACTTCAATCGACCATCCATTGATCCTCAAAAGTCTACAATCATGGCATATAATGTACCTTCACTTCTATTCCTGGGCTGATTGTAACAAGAAAAAGAATTCATTCACTAATGTCAATAGCTTCAATGGCATCAGAACAGGCATCTATTATTCTCAGTTAACCTCCAGTGGATTTGTAGCTGCACTTCAATAAACACTGAAATTTGACCACAGTTAAAAAGTCAATTTTCTCATACTCCTAAGCACACAAATGGTCAGTACATCAGATAAATGTGTTGCTTTTACTACTGCTGACTGCACCAACTGACCATATTCACACAATGCTACAACATGCATTCAATGTTTGACAGTGCTTCAATATTTCCAGCAATTTCCCCTAGTCAATCATTTACCCAATGGACGCACTTGATCAGTATTCTATGATCAAAGAAACCATCCATGCATTACCAATGCATATGCTTAACTCTAAACCACCTTTCACATAGGCTTTAATCTATCACAACCACAGGCAAGTCGACAGCATCACAAAGGCTCATTCAGTTCACCATACACAAGTTTGATCAATGGATCAAAACTCCATGCCTTCAGAAATTGCCCTCCAGTTGACTTTAAGTGGGATGTGGGTTTCTAGAATGAAGCAAACATCGCGATTTTTTCGCTGTCTCGATTCAATCGCGAATTTTTTCGGCGATTTTTTTATTTTCAAAAAATCGCGATCCGATCTCAAAAAATCATGTGGCCAAAAAACAGCGGCCTTTAACATGCAAATTTGATTTTTTTCCTCATTTTTGCAGTTAGAGGTTTTCTAATAGAGCAAAGGAAAGCTAAGGAGGAGAATAAGTGATCTACAAGAGCAAAATAGGAGAAAAGTGAAGGAATTTAGCAACCCAAGCCAACAAAATTCGAATTTGGACCCAGTTTCTTCAGCAAAAAAAAAATTTCCAGGTATGGGCATCAAATTTGACCCTTTTTTTTTTGTTTTTTTCTTGTTCTTCCATGGGTTTCTATCAACCATGTATTTTTCATCATTTTTTATTGCATTTGGTTGTGTTTTTTGTTTTTTTTTTTGTTTTATTGAGAGGAGAGAGTTTATTTTGGTCAAAAATGCAAAAAAATTGGTTGTTAAACTTATTTTTTATATTTCTTTTTGTGCTCCTAGTTTCTTTCCATTAATTTTGCTTGGGTTTCAATATGTATTTTTTCTCATTATTTTTGCATTGATTTGAGGGTGTTTTTGGTGAAAAATCAAAATGTTGTATGTAAAATTGCAAATTTTTTATTTTATTTTTTAACTTGCAATTTTTCTTATGCTCTAGGTTCAAAGTTCAAAGTTCATCTTACGGTAAAACTCAAGAGTTCAACAAATTTACAAACATGCCAAGGAAATTGGATCATTTGTGAAAATTTGGTGAACCTGATCAGGGGTTTGAACGATCAAACTTGAGTTGCAAGTTATGTAGTCAACACATGACAGGGGGGTATACAGATTGAAATACCACTTGGCACAAGTTCTTGGACATGAAGTAGAGCCTTGCACAAATACCAATCCAGAAATAATCAGAAGAGCCCTCAAATCATTGGAAGAAATAGAAACAACAAAACTCAGCAAGGCAACTTTGAGGAGTCAAATATCAAGGTTTAGAGGTGACCATAAGAGTGGTAGTGGTTCTTGAGCATCAACATCTTCTATACCCAACCCCATAGCTGTCTCCTCATATTTTGTTCCTAGAACCACTCCCGGTGCACAGCCATCTATCTCCTCACTTATTAAAAAAAAGGAGAAGGAAGAAGCTGACAAGTTGTTGGGCAAACTGTTTCTTTGGAGTGATATTCCTTTCAGTGTTGTCAGGAACAATCCATTTTATCAGGCTGCGATTTATGTTTCACTATTGTTGGCCCGGGATACAAAGCCCCTTCATATGATGACTTTAGAGGACACATTCTTCAAAATGAGAAAGTTGATTGCACCAAGAGATTGGAGGAGTTAAGAGCATCATGGGAAGTCACAAGATGCACTGTGATGTCAGATGGTTGGACTAATCAAAAAGGCAGGACCCTTATTAACTTCTTGGTCAATTGTCCCAAGGGGACAATGTTTATGAAATTTGTTGATGCATCTGCACATGTCAAAGAAGCACGATTATTATGTGATTTATTGGATGTGTTCATTCTGGAGGTGGGTCCACAAAATGTTGTCCAAATCATACGGACAACGCTGCAAACTATGTTGTTGCTAGCAAGATGCTTATGGAGAAGCATCCGAGCATATTTTAGACACTTTGTGTTGCACATTGCATTGATTTGATGTTGGAGGACATAGAAAAGATTCATTTTGCCAAAGATATTGTAGAATCATCAAAGAGCATTACAAAATTTATATATAAGCATGCATATGTGCTTCATTTGATGAGAACATTCACCAACAAGGAGTTGGTGCGCCCTGCTATTACACGGTTTGCCACTAGTTTCATATCTCTTCAATCCCTCTTGAATTCTATGTGGGATTTGAAGAGAATGTTTCTTTCAAAGGAGTGACGTGCTTTGATATACAGCCACAAACCAAAGGGAGAAGCCATCTATAGGTTGGTTTCATATCAGGAAAGCTTTTGGGCGGAGTGCAAGAGGTGTGCAGCATTAGTGAACCTTTGGTAAAGGTTCTTAGATTGGTTGATGGAGAGAAGCCCGCAATGGGCTACTTGTATGAGGCCATGGATAAGGCCAAAGAAGCCATTCGCAGCTACTATGATGATAAAGGTGATGAGGGGTTTCAGAAACAACTTCTTATATGGGAAGTGATTGATGACCAATGGAACAACACATTCCATCGTCCCATTCAGGCTGCAGGGATCTTCCTGAACCACGAATTTGCTTACTCATGTAGTTTCTTATTTGATGTTGAGGTCATGGATGGTTTTTTCACTTGTGTTCAGAAGATGGTGTCATCTCCATCAGAACGTGTAGATATATCCAAAGAAATGGAGGTATACAGAATGGCAGCTGGCACATTGAGCTTTGACATGGCTGTCCAAGATAGGACTACTAAAATGCCAGGTAAAATTATGTTTGTTTCAAAATTCATTGTCTCCTCGAGTTCATGAATCATAACTCCATACTTTGCTTCAACTTTCAATTTTCGAATTTTCATTATTTTAAAATTTTTCTTATGTTTGTAACTTTATAAGTTTATCTTATTTGTTGTAACTTACGGTGGCAGATTACCAAAACTCCAAAATCTTACCATTAGAATACTCAAGCAAACATGTAGCTCTTCGGGATGCGAGCGCAACTGAAGTGTATTTGTTATGTATATTTTATTAATTATTAGTTAGATATAGTTATCTTAGGTTTTATTAAGTGAAAGGGCATGATCAAAGATCATGCCTCTTCACCAAGGGACACCATGAGGCTATATTTAAAGCCTCGGTGATTCTCCATTGTAATCATATCTCATATCTCATCTTTTATCAACAATAATATATATTTATCAAGTTTACCAGAGTTTTTACACTCCATTGGTATCAGAGCCATCGCTCTTCGAGATCTGTGTGATCACCCAAAATTAAGGAATTACAAGAAAATTCCAAAATTGCAGATTTTTTTTAAAAACCAAGTGCTTGTGTGTAGCAACATTTGTTTTTTAAAATAAAAGAAATAAGGAAAGTTAACATAAAGGGGGAAATAAATTAAAAGGAAAAAAAAAAATTTAAAAGAAAATAGTTCCAAAAGAAAAAGTAAAAAGAGAGATATATACATATAAAGAAGTACATATACGTACTTGTGAAGACAAAGTAAAATTAAAAAGGAAGAGTAATTGCTAGTGGTTTTGGGCCCATGGTAATTGCCCATGGTATTAAAACCCATTTCCCCTTTTCAAAACAACGTGCCTTTTCAAAACAAAGTGACTTTTAAAAACAACGTGACTTTTCAAGGTTAACAATCTTTTTACCCATATATATATATATATATATATATATATAATTAATTCAAATAATAAAATAATAATAATTATTATTATTATTATTATTTAAAATATATATATATATATATATAATAATTATTATTATTATTATTATTTCAAAAAAAAAAATTTAATTAATTAATTAATTTATAAAAAAAAAGAGGGAAAAACTGGTAGAAAAATATTCCCCACCTCATACATGTTCAATGTCTTCATCGATGTCAATGGCCGAATTCCAGAAGAAATTGGTGGATCTCGAGAAACAAATCAATAATAATTCCGAAGAATTCGGAAAAAGATTAGTCGATCTTGAAAGTACAGTTGCAGGACATTCCAACGACATCAAAAAGGTTCATGATACGACAAATCAAATAGAAAGACAAATGTAGCTAAATCATCACGAGGCCATAGAAAAGCAAAGTGAAGCAATGAACAATATGACAGAACTCTTCAATAAGCTGAATGATAAGATAGATAAGTTAAGTCAGACACAATCCCCAATATCTCCTAACATGGAACAAAATCAACAAAACAATTCCGCAGATTCAGGGAACTCAGAAGAGCATCAGGAAAAAACCGATTCCCCACATCATTAAGAAGATAGTAATGCAGATTTTCAAAATAAGCAGCTTTGGAATGCATTTGCTAATCAATGTCCCTTTCTTGTTCCACCATTAGCATATCAGCGAAAAGCCAAAATCGAGCTACCCAAGTTTGATGGTAATGAAAAAAATAGCGTTGCATGGCTTAATAAAGTGGAAGAATATTTTGAGATTTATGACATTACTCGTGATGACGAAAAAATTAAGCATGATTCCATGAAAATGGAAGGAGAAGCATATAATTGGTACATGTGGTGGAAAAAGACGACGCTTGCTATCAGTTGGAGGAAATTTAAGGATGCATTCTTCAAAAGGTTTCAAGGCATAAAAGAAGAAAAGTTTTTTTCAACGTTTATCAAATTACGCCAAAAAGGAGATGTGGATGAGTACACTCGAGAATGGGAGACCTTGGCAACACGAGTACCAGGATTGTTAGAATCTCGTCTAATTCAGTCTTACATCTCAGGACTTAAAATCCATATACAAGAAGAGCTCGAACTGCATGAAATTACATCCGTAGAAGTAGCAAGGCAAAAAGTAAAAACTACTGAAAAGAAATTTGAAAGGTTATCAAAACCAGAAAAAGTATATTCGAGACAAAGATTTCCTCAATCTGAAAATGTAGATGACACAAAATATGTCCCACCCCATGTTCGTGAAGAAGAAAAATCTAACGTGGAAAAACGAAGAATGAGAGAGGGCAAGTGCAAGCACTGCAGTGAAAACTGCGACCCTAAGCACAGATGTGCTAATGGAAAAGCGAAAAATCTATACAGTTGTGAAGCAACTAATGACGCTAATAATAATGATTCATATATAGAAGGATTAGAAGACAACTTAGAGTTCTCTCCAAAAGTGGATGGCGAAACTATTCCGCAAGTGTCATTATTAGCTATGACAGGCATATCACAACCTCAAACCCTAAGGTTAAGAGGACATATCAAGAACAACAACGTAATGGTTCTCGTCGACACTGGCAGTACCCACAATTTTCTAGATTCAACCATGGCAAAAAGACTTAACATATTTACCTTCCCCATGCCTAATATGAAGGTAATGGTGGCCGATGGTAAGAAGATTGAGCAAGTAGGGAAATGCCATAAAGTCAAACTACAGATAAAAAAATTTCATTTAGAATCTCCATTCTACACAGTTCCATTACGAGGAGTAGATGTGGTCTTAGGAATTCAATGGCTACAAACTTTAGGTACTTATTCTGCCAACCATCAGAAGCAGTTTATAAGTTTTAAGTGGAAAGGGCAGAAACACAGGTTGTATGGATTCCAAGTCCCAAAAAATCAAGTCGTATCTTCATATTTGATGACGAAGATGATTCAAACAGGAGCGCCAGCATCTACAGTACAATGTCATCAGTTAGAAATGTTATCTTCAAAAAGGAGCCATGAAGAGTCACCAGAAGAACAAGGAATAGTTTGGAAACACGAAAAAGTATTCCAAGATATACCCATAAAAGTGCCTCCTGATAGGAAAATCAAACATCTAATAGAAGTCAAGAAAGGACCCGACCCTGTCAATATCAAATCTTGTCGCTATCCACATCACCAACAGATGGAGCTCGAGAAGATGCTCCACAATATTTTTAAAATGTGGGAAGCAAAAGCCCGCCGCTCAAGAAACCCAGGTGTTCGTCAACATTGTCCATCATTACATATGCTTTGAGGACAAAGCATATTTAAGAGAGGGGCAATGTTATGTATATTTTATTAATTATTAGTTAGATATAGTTATCTTAGGTTTTATTAAGTGAAAGGGCATGATCAAAGATCATGCCTCTTCACCAAGGGACACCATGAGGCTATATTTAAAGCCTCGGTGATTCCCCATTGTAATCATATCTCATATCTCATCTTTTATCAACAATAATATATATTTATCAAGTTTACCAGAGTTTTTACACTCCAGTATTTGAAAAAATACACACCAAAAAGTGCAATGAGTTAAAAACTTATGTAATATCTCGAAGGGAAATAAACAGTAATATAAAGCACGCAAACAAGGTACACAGCAACTAGAGACAAACCATGAGACCAAATACACAAAATGGAGAACGCTGAGCCATTTTATTAATACTGAGATATAATAAATAAGTACAAAGGTGATCAGAATGATAGGCACCTCGACTTGCACAAGGCAAGTGTAGAAATACTCTCAAGACAATGTGTGGAATGGCTGCTCCCTCTATCCACTGCGTAATCTCCAAGCTGCTGGAAAATGTTGTCGTGCTGCTGCAACTGCTGGAATGAAATGAGTCTTTGGGGCTACTCCCCAACTCGGAAAATGTTGAAACTCTCGGAATGGCCTCCTCTCCCAATACCCAGAAAAGCCCAGAGATCTTTTCAAGAATGGCTGACCCCGGAAAATACCTCCTTTGAGGCACTACGCTATCCCTCAAGGGAAAACGCTGACCCTGAAGGCAACACTGCAAAATACAGCCTCTCCCTCTGCAAAATGTCTCCAATAGGTAAGGGTTGATCCCTTCCCTAATCCTCCGGTTTGAATCCACCAAAATAACCTCAATCCGGAACTTCCCCAACTAGAACTGCGTCCTCCCTCTCCAAAACTGCGCAGTCTCTCCAAGGAATGCTCCTCAACAGCTGAAGCTTCGATCTCTCCCTGCAAAATATGGTAGGACTCCTCACCCGAGCAAGCACTCAAAGTCTTCCGAGGCTGAGGTTGGGATCTCCGCACAGAGACACCCAGCGTACTAAACAGTACGTGCATACTAGCTAAACAGCAAGCGTGCTCAATGTCTAGAGACAAACTCCAAAATGCATAATCATCCACATGAGAAATGAGGTAGCCTACCCTCTATTTATCTTTGGTGAGCCTCCCTCTCTCCTTGGCCCCACCACGTTCATGTTGTCTCTCTTTGGCCCACGCTGCCAACTCATCTGCGCTAGCTAGCCCACGCTGTCTAAGTGAGTCACCCCCCTACGTTGTCACTTGGCCCCCTTGGCCCACCTTGAGCACAACGTTATGTCTTCTAGGTGACTTTTAGGGAGTGTGTTTTATTCTAAGTGAGTCATATTCTCCTTTTTACCCACTTTATTTATATTTTAACTATACAAGGCAAAATTAATCAAAATTAATATTTCCAATTAGTTGCTGCTAATTGGGAATATTACAATCCTCCCTGCCAAAAATTACTTGTCCTCAAGCAATGCCTAAACAAGCCTCCTCTCTAGCTGTTGCTCCCCACCATCACTGTAAAATGTGCCTGGGTCCCAGATGCTCCACTGAATCTTCCCCGTCCTGTGTATCACCCTGATATGGTGGGATCTCTCAATGCCGGGATCCCAAGCCATCTTGTCCAACATGAGGCTCCACCTGCTCCACTCACCATCCTGCCATGCTAATGAAGTCCACCACTTCATCAATGACTCGCTAAAGCCCGATGGAAGATATACATGATCTGCCCATGTAGTATACAACTCACCCCTAGAGGTTATCAAACCGTGTAGTGCTGTAATGCTCAAGTCCCCTGCTAATCTCGTAGAGTGCCACCATGCTGATGTTGCGCTACTCTGATCATGAGATACTCCCAGTCATGCGCAAATTGTATCCTCCTCTCCTGAGACCT
Organism: Pinus albicaulis; assembly: GCA_034641835.2. Taxonomy (NCBI): domain Eukaryota; kingdom Viridiplantae; phylum Streptophyta; class Pinopsida; order Pinales; family Pinaceae; genus Pinus; species Pinus albicaulis. Next base: position 1,696,364 of record CM076584.1, read on the forward strand.
AGTGGCAGGAGATCTATGAGAGAAAAGCTCATCCGGCCCAGGCATCACCATGATGCCAATACCTACCCCTTCGAATGCAGCTCTGAATCTATGCAACAACAGAGAAAGTCTGCCCTGCCATCCAATGAAGGCCTCCGTGTACCCCCATGTGCTAACCCAACAGTGAACTAGATCACTCTCTGTCCTGACTCCGACCATCATGAGACAGAATGGGCTATCAATCAACTGAATCTCTGCATCCCATAGTCGGACCTGCTACACCATAGCTCTGACAACTGTGGGAATCCCTCCGTGCCTCATCTCTAGATCCTGCTCGTGACTAATATAGAGGGTCCATATATCGTGGGAAAACATGATGTATGCTAACCTGCCCTCTGTATGCCACTATGTAGTACCAATGATCGCTGGAAGCCATATGTGACAAACATCCACCCCCTAAAGGAAATCAATAGATGGATATCTGATACTCGCAATTGAATCAAGGTATGTGGATCCCTCCTGTACCTGCTAACCATCTCCACTAGGTCTGCCATCCACCCTCTCGATACTATGTCGGTACATTGTCTGGAGCCCAGACGTATACTAGGATGCTACCTTTGTTGTACCCAGTATCCTCGGCTCATGCATGGTCTCGACATGCCCTAAGAAAAGAGTGATGCATGTCTCCCTCATGACCCGCTCCCCAAGCGTAGGCTCAGAGATGACTGATGTGCCACCCCGGCTGAGGATCATCTCATCCCCTGAACTGTGGCTGTCAACTTGCACACTGCCTCAGTACCACTGCTGAGAAGTCTCTCCCCTAGTGTGCTAAGTGTCATCCAAATATCTTGGGTGAGCCTCGCGTACCCCACTGCTCATGCCCAAAGTGCCAAAGGACAACAACAAAATCGACTATGCCTGTGAGTGATGTAAAAGAGGGTCAGGTGCGTGAGTCCCCACAGATACCGTCAAGTATCGCTCATTTGTCTCCCCATCGATCCTGGGTGAACTACCCCCAAAGGTAAGCTCGGTGTCCCTGTTCGTGAGTCTCCCTGGATGCAATACTCTAAAACCCTGCTGTGCAGCACCGTACGCCCTCGCATACCACCGATCATCCATGTACTCCTCGACATGCCACTGCACACTGAGGCATACCCCTGTATACTGCTGGATACCCCCTACTACTGTTGTACCACCCTGTACCATCTCGTGCCCTGTCTGTGTCCAGGCATCGGTCACTCCTCGCGTGTTCTCAATGTGATGTAGGACACTCCTACTCCACAATGCAGTCCCACACACTACGGTACACCACCATGCAACTCCCTGTCCACCGGTTGTCCACTGCTTAATGCTAGAGGCTCCCACACATCCTTGGATCTGATGACCTAGAGTTGTGCCTCTACATGTCGGACCACCCCCAATCGGTATCATCATCTCCACCGTTGCATCGCTATACCCGCCAACGAATGGATCATCACTCCAAACCCTCCCAGAGGGGTCCAGGAAGTGAATCTCCCTATGTGTCAGTAGTGATATCACCACTGCTCGGCTCCGTTGTGTCCCCTGTGCCCCACACAAAGGTGAAGAATCCTTGGCTCCATACAAGGCGCCATCTGGTGGCCTGCCAATGCCACCTCCTCCGACAAGCTCCTGCCAAGGTAAGTTGATCACCCTGTGATCTCGTGTATAAGTGTCATACCAAGACAACCTAGGGAGTCTACCCATAAACTGGTTGGCCACTGGAGCTAACTGAAACTCCCCTAGCAAATGCGCATGCTCTACTGCTAGGCCAACTGTACCCTCCAAGGCATAGTCAACTAACCTGCCTAGGAAACGACAAGTAGTCCCGCCTAGATCCCAATGCCAATCTGGGGTTCCTGTATTCCCAGCACCTGGAAACTCCTGCTGAACTACACCAGAGTCCACCACTATCTCCATAACCCACTCCACCGGGTACCAACTCAAAATCTCTCGCCATCCCACCTCAACATGTGGATGTTGCACCCTGTGCAACTCCGATCATCTCATCCCGCTAACCAAGTCAACGTATGAGATCTGACTAGGTAGCTCCGCCTCTCTCTCTCCAATGGAAAGAGGTGACCCAATAATGCTTCTAGCCCCGTCTATGCATGCCTGAAAGGGGCTGCTCTGACACTCCAATGTGCCCTCTAGCTGTACCATTAGGGAATCCGGCCATTCCCCAATGTGGGCCAACTTGGCCGCTGACTCGGCACAAACCACCCTCATGCCCTCTAGCTCCTCGTTATGTAACAAAATAGCCTCTCGTACTGATGTGGCCTTCCCTTTCAAAACTAAAAGGTCGGCTTGAAGCTGAAGAAACTACTGTGTGCGACCATCGTCCCATAACTCTGTATCTCCTAGTGCCTCATCAAAGGTGGATACATCTCCTGGCACCTCACCCATCTGCCGCGCGTTGCTACCACCCGAAGACTCGGACACTACCCCAGTCATCACTTCAATGGATGGCACTACTGGGGTAAGCTCTACTCTCTCTACTGAGATGTCAACCGATATGGTCAAAAAAGTCTCCAACACAGGTGACCCCTGTGTCATACTAGGTGTATCCACATGCTCCCCATGATCCTGTGTGCCCTCATCCTCCAAGTGCGAGGTAGCCATTTTGATGGCTTCCCCCTCCGTTATTCGGTCACGCTGGAAAGAGGTATCCAACTTTTCCACCCGATCTCGAACCCTGAAATCAGTGGATCCATCATACGTGGGAAAAGGTGTCCTCCCAATGGTACGCTACAACTCTGGACTCTACGTGCTAGACCCCCCACTATTCCTTCCTCCTTCATCCTGCCTAAGCTGACAATAATCTATGAAGGGCAAAGCCACTCTGAAGTTTTCCCCCATGCACTGCCATTCGCGGAAATAATCTCCAAAGGGTATATGATCATGCCGCCTCCCTTTCTCACTCGGTACTGGAGGTAAGAATGTAGGCATCGTGATCCTAGTTGGCCTACTGAAGGCTGGTAAATGCTGGTCACACTGTTGTGAGACCCCTATATTTTCCCCCTCTACTGCGTTTGGTGGGCAAGATTCTGCTACCCTCTTTGTTCATAGAAAAATATCCCCACGACTGAGCCAAAAATGAGGCTCTGATACCACTATATTATCCTGAAGGGAAATAAACAGTAATATAAAGCACGCAAACAAGGTACACAGCAACTAGAGACAAACCATGAGACCAAATACAAAAAATGGAGAACGCTGAGCCATTTTATTAATACTGAGATATAATAAATAAGTACAAAGGTGATCAGAATGACGGCACCTCGACTTGCACAAGGCAAGTGTAGAAATACTCTCAGGACAATGTGTGGAATGGCTGCTCCCTCTATCCACTGCGTAATCTCCAAGCTGCTGGAAAATGTTGTCGTGCTGCTGCAACTGCTGGAATGAAATGAGTCTTTGGGGCTTCTCCCCAACTCGGAAAATGCTGAAACTCTGGGAATGGCCTCCTCTCCCAATACACATAAAAGCCCAGAGAGCTTTTCAAGAATGGCTGACTCCGGAAAATACCTCTTTTGAGGCACTACACTATCCCTCAAGGGAAAACACTGACCCTGAAGGCAACACTGCAAAATACAGCCTCTCCCTCTGCAAAATGTCTCCAATAGGTAAGGGTTGATCCCTTCCCTAATCCTCCGGTTTGAATCCACCAAAATAACCTCAATCCGGAACTTCCCCAACTAGAACTGTGTTCTCCCTCTCCAAGACTGCGCAGTCTTTCCAAGGAATGCTCCTCAATGACTGAAGCTTCGATCTCTCCCTGCAAAATATGGTAGGACTCCTCACCCAAGAAAGCACTCGAAATCTCCTGGGGCTGAGGTTGGGATCTCTGCACGAAGACACCCGACGTACTGAACAGTACGTGCAGACTAGCTAAACAGCAAGCATGCTCAATGTCTAGAGACAAACTCCAAAATGCATAATAATCCACATGAGAAATGAGGTAGCCTCCCCTCTATTTATCTTTGGTGAGCCTCCCTCTCTCCTTGGCCCCACCACGTTCATGTTGTCTCTCTTTCGCCCACGCTGCCAACTCATCTGCGCTGGCTAGCCCACGCTATCTAAGTAAGTCACCCCCCTACGTTGTCACTTGGCCCCCTTGGCCCACCTTGACCACAACGTTATGTCTCCTAGGTGACTTTTAGGGAGTGTGTTTTATTCTAACTTCTAAGTGAGTCATATTTCTCCTTTTTACCCACTTTATTTATATTTTAACTATATAAGGCAAAATTAATCAAAATTAATATTTCCAATTAGCTGCTGCTAATTGGGAATATTACAACTTAAAATATTCCAACTGATATTTTGAATTCATTAAATAATTTTTTTTATAATTATTAATTTATTATTTTTAATATATATTTTTTATTTATTAATTTATGACCCTTGTATAGGTTGGAGTAACAGCGCCTCAATGACATGGTTTACATCTACTACAATCTTAGATTGTGGGTGAGACAACTTGAGAGGACACCTGATATGGAGGCCATCTCTTTAGATGTGATTGACACCACTGCTGAATGAAGGGTTGAGGCTGAGAGGCCTATCATGGAGTCGGCCCCCGATTGAGGGGAAGGAGGACGAGGACGAGGACAAGGAGCAACAGCAAGAGGAGAAGGAGAAGGAGGAGGAGGTGGCACCACCTACCCCTGCTACCGGTAGAGGACGCGGTCTGCCTCCTTTAGCTCCTGGTGCTTCAGGTTCTAATACACAACAGAGTCCATTGCCAGCCCCGCCAGCTTCTTCATCTAGAGGGAAAGTTGTTACATTTTCTCGCAAGAGGGGCAGAGGAAATCAGTAGTATAGGTTATATGGTGCATTCCTTTGTATATGACATTATGACTCATGATATGAAATACATTATTATATTTTTTGTTGATATTTTGAGGCTGAGTTGAGACTCAAGACTTAGTATTCAGAACATGATTCAGTTTTATGTGCGATGTAGCACCAAACATGATATTACACATCTTATATATTAGTTTTTTTTTCATATTTATGTGTCAATGCATTTATTTATGTTGTAGATGCTTTAGATATTAAAAAAATTGAAAAAAATGAATATTTTTGTATGTGCCAATTTTTTCCTGATTTCTCCCGATTTTTTTCCAATCTTTTCCCCTCGTCGATTTAATCCCGATTACAATGTTCACAACATTGGTTTCCAGTAAAACAAAACTCTTCAGATCAAAGAACAAGATATAAGGGGTTTTCACACCCATAAAAACAATAAGAAGTGAAAAAAACGGCGTGTCGTTTCCAGGCAACGTTTTAGCCCGGACTCCGGCAAAGATTTTTAAAAAATCCGGCAAAGATTTCATCAGAATCATGTTTACAGTTGTTAAACTTAAGTATTTTGAGTGCCCTAAGGGATTTTGGTAGTGCTGAATCCCTTTCCAACCTCAAAAATGGATTTCAAACATTGCAAGTACCTGATTTCTTGAATTTAAGTTGCCCGGATTCCGGCAAAAAACTGCCGTCCGGGCTAAAACGTTGCCTGGGTAGACTACTCCGAAAAAAACCATCAAATAAGAGCCATGACCAAGCTCTACAATAGCTTGTCTCAATCCATCAGCTCAATACACAAAACGACTTACCCAGATTTAGTCATAACTAGGGCACATATCAGTTGTACTGAACGCACAACAATAAACCATCATAACCATTAAAAAACTCAATAAGTACATCATTAGCAAGATTACCGCATCTTTATCAAAGCCACTAGCTCCATCATAACTCGTTTCACTCTCTACAAAACACTTGACCTTGAATCCTAACAGCGCAAATACCCAACTGGAACAAGTAAATCCAACAAAAGTGAGTAACTGAGATTCCAAGAGAAGTGGTGGTCTCAATAAACATCGTTCAGAACTTAGAAGCACAATGAGCATGGCTCCAAAGAGATGATGATAGACCTATTCATCAGATCATCAATGTATAGGTTTAGCTATACGCCCAAACCCTGACAAATGGGACCACAACCCATAACTGTTATCAAAGTCGACAAAGTCAACTCACATGCACCCAAGATAGTTGGTCAGTCAGTACTCCATCTTGGTTGACTGTCATCATGGTCGGTTCCCTCTCATGTGTCCAACAAGGCAAGTTTACAACAAGAATCATAGGTTCCAACATTTACTAGTTCGCCTTCCACACCACAGTAACCACATGGATTGTTGTAGAGAACCCTAGTGTCAGGAATAGATCTGCCCATCACAGTTGCAACAACCATAACCCCATTGTCGTTATTGTTCCCTACACAGTAATCAAGGCTGAATAGGTCTGCTAGGTGTGCTTTCTGATTAAGGAGATTAACTTCTGAAAAACATGTAAGTTCCAACAAGAATATGAGTATTGGAGCTTATATAATGAAGTTTACCATGCTAATGAGTCTTATTAATAAGGCATACTTGTCAACTACAATCTGGAGCAACTTCATCAATTCTTTTATCATTAGCTATTATTATTGATATAATAGTAAATACCAATCGCATTTCTTAGAGTTCAGTGGAAGTTTGCCAAGCTCTCGATTACATAAGAGATCTCATTATCATTATTTGTTAGTAATCATGCGAAAAATAAAGGACCATGTAAACAAACCCCAAAGTATGGAAACAACATTCTCCCTTCGCATCCAGGCTTACAGTTTTCCAAGCACACATTTGATTTGTGAAAGAGGCCACAAAGTAACAGTAACTATGAATGGCCAGAAGGACAACATTCCCGGAAAATCACTTTTCTTAATTTTGTATTTTAAAAATTATTACTGAAATAAGTGTCCCACCTTTGAATGATTCAAGTTCTTGTAGTGTCTCACTATCAAGCAGAAATATTGAGGAGAGGCCCTTAGCTGATGCAGCTGCCTCCATAAGCTCTAGTCGCTCATCATCAATGAGCTCCATAGACTCTCTTGCCAGTTTTCGTGCAGTGGCCCTCTCATTAGCAGCTCTCTGTCTGGCCGCTTCTTTTTCTCGTCGGAGATCCTCTTTGTGCCGCATTTTTTCAGCCTATATCAAGAATGGCAGGGCATACCTTTTGATTAACCTTTGCAAAGTAGAAATTTCTAAATTGTATCAATCTAATAATAGATTCAAGCTTACTCGTTGATTTTCCTTCTCAAGTTTCCTTGCCATTCTCTCAATTGTACGCCTATGTTCTTTCTGCATTTTCTCTGCTTCCCGCTGCATTTCACGCATTTTCCTCTCTTCTTCTTTGCGTTTTTCACGGTCTTGTTTCTCCCTATCTTTCCGCATTTGCTCCTCCATCTAAGACAACTAATTTCTTCAACTACAGAGAGAGAAAAAAAATATAGCTTTAAAATTTTGCATTATAAGAGGAAGCATACCTTCCGCTGCATAATTTCCTGCCTTTCTAGTTCCTTTCTAAACCGTTTTGCATGAGCTTCAACTTCCTTTGCTATCCTTGCATCCTCACTCTGAAATGTGTTAACAAAGTGTGAAAAACTATTCAAGAATGCCATGGCCACAACCAAAGACATGCATTGAAAAACTATGACCAACTTTTCCAGAGCTAAACATACCTTTCGTTTCTTCTCAATCTGGATTTGGTTTTGGTCCTGATATAAGTCATGTTTATCAGATTGCAAGTATGCATTTTCTGCCCCTAAAGTTTGATGAGATCCAAACTGACCATCGAGTGAAAATCCAGTAAAACAATCTTTGTGTTGCAGACCCTCATAATCAATGCCACCCTGAGAAAATGCATGACCAGACCTGCTTTCTTGAGACAACAGACCAGGATTTGAAACCTGATTTTGAAAGCTATACCCTGCAGTCAAGTGATCATGTCCATGCAGGAAATTCCCTGCAGTAGATAATGGGGGGGCACTTGGCCCAAGAACCTCGAAAGGATTTTCATAAAAGCTCGATTGTGAAATTCGGTCATAAGCATCGCGTCTTCCACTTGGTTTCTCTGGCAGGAATTGATATTCTTGAGGGGCTCTAGTACCAGGCTGAGGGTGAATGGTTGGCATACTACCAACCGCTGCCTTCCTCTTTCCACTGGAGGTCGCTGGCAATGATGTATGCTCATCATTCTGCAAAACAGAAAATCTCTGACAAAACAGATAACCGTAAGTTTAGATTGCACTAGGAGGATGCCTAAAACCAAATAAAAAACTATGTTTATATTTTACAAAATTATACAAAACATTATGGCAATAAGAACCCACCTAGAGAATTCTTGTATTCAGCATTGTCACTCATCAAGAAAGATAAATTAAATATTAAATGTCAAGTGAAGTTATTCTGCATATTATCTAGTACAATGTCTTCTTAGTACTTACAATCAAATACTACTATGTTGCCAATGGAACGTCAGTTCATTGGGAATGTCAAGTTTCAACATCATTTTAAGTTGTCCCCAAGGGCTCTCCATTCCCACAGTGGTCAGCCCCAGCCATATGCCATGAGTTCAAAGGTACGAGGATGGGCGCAAGTCCCAAGTAATTTTGGCTGGAAAGAAATCCCTTGGACCAGGCACCTAAGTTAAAGGAAATTCACTCTATGTGATGCGGCCCCTCCAAGCATGTTTCTTTAAGAACTTTCAACAAAAGCAAAAAATTTAGAATACTACTATGCAAAGAATATCTCAAACAATATTTAGTTAAATACCATGTATTGTAAACAAAATCAGTACGCCCACGTGGTGTAGAGCAGTCGGTGATGGGGTGCACTCTTAAGGCACTCCGTCTACAAGGTCACCGGTTCGAAACCCATGGGTGGGATGGGAGGAGAAAAAATGGAAAGATTAAGATTAGTCTAAACCTATGTTGCACTGGCTGTGGGGACGGGGGGGCGGGGGGTACGGGACGGCTAGAGCGCACCCCCAAATTTTCAAGGGACGGCGGGTTGGGGACGGCAAGTGCGGCAACTATGTATTATATTGATTATTTATTAAAAAAAGTAAAATTAAAATAAAATTAAACATGAAACAAAATAAATAAAATACTAAAATAATACTAATAGTCTAATAGTATCTAATCATCATTGAGAATTATGCATCACAAAAACAAATTTCGTCATCATTGCATAACTTAAGAAGTACTATTAGTTTCATACAACTTACAACCTACAATCCACTACTGTCTAATATCTAGATTCTACATAATCATTCATCATTGATGCATGATGAATCATTTCAAAATTTAAATAGCAGCTAAAGCGTAAAAGTAAAGAGTACTAAAATTTAATGAAGATGTAAACATGAACAATTCATTAAAATTTAAATATAAATCTCAAATTAAGAGTCTAGAAGTAGAAAACCATGGACTATAAATTTATACATTACATTCATAGACTATAGTCCAAGAACCAAAATGACAAAAATTAAAATTTAAAAATAATATAGTCACTAGTGTAGCTGCCAAACAGTAAAACGGTAAACCGTAAATGTTTTAAGTTTGATAGGTATATGCATTAGCCTTTAGGTTAGGGTAAATGTAATTTAGGAATTTACATTTTTTTAATTTAAAAATTTGTTCTAATTTTTTTTAAATAAAAATGAAATATTTTAATATTTTTAACTTATGATTCCAAATTTTATTGAGGACGTCCGGAAGTCCCCGATTTATCGAGGGACGTTTTGGAAGTCCCCAAAAAGTCCCCGAATTTTCAAGGGACGGCTAGGGGACGGCCTTGAAGTCCCCAAGTCCCCGATGGAGTCCCCGACAAATCTGGAACGTTTCCGACGAGTTCCAAAGTCCCCGGAATGTCGGAACGGAGGGAACGGCATGAAATTATGGCGGGGACGGGTCCCCGTGCAACATAGGTCTAAACTTAGAAAAAAAAAACAAGAAAACAAAAAAACAAAATCAGTACTTTATAGCAAGCAATGTCATAGTCTAACTTTTTGATCCAATATTTCCGGATCCATCACATTAAGTTTTTTGGTCTACATTTCATGCCAGCAAGTGTGGCTCATCTTCAAGACAATGATCCGGAAAGAGAACCCTTGGACCAGTTACCTAAGTCGAAGGAAATTCACTCTGTGATGCTGCCCCTCCAAGCATGTTTCTTTAAGAACTTTCAATAAAATCAAAAAATACTACTATGCAAAGAATATCTCAAACAAATATTTGAGCCACTTGCTGGCTCGAAACATCGACCAAAACACTTATGTGATGAATCCAGAAATATCAGATCAAACTTGCTCTTCTTACAGAAGCCTTAACTCAGATAGTCTAACTTGTCAGAGTATGAGGGTATGGGGATAAAAACTGGGATGCCACTTTCTGAAATCAGGGTGTGGGAATAGGTCAGTTCACCAACCAAAGTTTACATTATGTTTAATATATTACATATAATTATATTATGAAACAGCTAAGAGCAGCTAGACCTGCAATTCCGAGAAACATGGCTTCCACCTAAATTTGCACCAAAATTCCCACTTGGGAACGACATGCAACCTCATGTGGTAGTGGCCAGATCTGTGGTAGCTCTGTAGTCTAAAGGCCTGTGATCCACACACATCCTCTGGGCTGAACAAACGCACCCTGCACTTTTGATAGGAAAAAAAATCACACCTGTACACTGGAATTTCCACGCCCTAACTGTGCTCGTTGCTAAGGTTTTTTTAACAGCCTGAATAACATAGCTGAACAGAATTTCTCCAAATGAAGGGGAACAAAATTCTCCGTCTGCAAGGACAATTCTCCAAGATTTGCTCCACCTGCAAAAGAGAAATTCTAATCCCAAGTGCTCAGAAATGACATTGTTGTGCAGACACAATGCCTTTGAAGGAAGCTTTGATACCACATGTAAGGAACCAACTGGTTCTCACACAGAACCATCGTAAATAAAAGGGCAAGATGTCCATATATATATAAATATATATAAATTGACATAAAGAATAATGTGAATACAATTCCAATGTAATTGTATATAGAGAACTTAAAAGTGAAGAGATGGATCACAAAGAATAATTTACACCATGGAGTAGCGAGCATAATTAATAATAATTTATTATATATAATTAGGTACATTACAAAACATCAGGATTTGGACAGATTTGTCGGCAGAAAAAGTTGATGATGCAAACCTAGTACCGACAGAATATTGTTCACCATGGAGAGAGACAGGTTGCATAATGATGAATGATGAATGGATATACACAAGGAATGAAACCTTCATAAATTTCCTCGTTTCTTCTCCAAAGGGCACAATGTTCCTCAAATCAGTTGATGTCTCAAACAAAGTTAAGATTCCCAATTGTTATGTCAGCTCATGGAAGCAGTTATTTAAGAAATGGTGGAACAGCATGGACATGCAGATTGTTACTGCTGATGCAGCAAGTTATGCAAATCCTGATAGAGTTTTTATGAACAGGCACCTATCCAACCTCTTCTGTTGAACACAACTTAGATTTAATGCTAGAGGACATTGGAAAATTTGATTGGATAAAATAGGTTGTGAATAAGGCAAAAAACATATCTAAATACATCAATAATCAATGAATCACACATACGTCCCTAGAATTACAAGAACATATGCTGAAACAACAAGCTTGCTTGTCTTACAATCACTAGATATGCAATGAACTTTTATCTCCTTGCAATTTTTTATCTTCCAAAAATTTATTTGAAGAGGACATTTTGGGACCCAAGTGGATGACATAAAAACATTAAAGAACCATGGAAAACATGGAAATTAATGAGCGCTTAAAGAGCCTCTTGTAAAAGTGCTAACCAACTTTACATTTTTCAATGTTCATTTCATATTCCGATTTCATCATATATTCATTTCATACCATTTATTTCATACTTTATAATGTATACTTCCACTTCCACTTCACCCTTTTTGCAGCCCCAACATTTTATCTCTTCTTGATCCTCCTTTGGTACTTCCCATTTTCTTGTTTCAATCCTCAGCAAGGTGAGCTAATTCTTAGTTGGGCCACCACATGCTTTTTTCTCCAGGATTTGCCAACTTCGTCATCTTCCGCTGGCCTGCCTACAATTAGATACTAGCACAGTTCTACTACCTCTTTCAGGAGTCTCAGAACTCCCTCTTCCTCTTTTTTTGGTAGAAGAAATCAATAATGCTTAGCCTTGTTTGTTTGAGAGGCACCAATGCCCTTCCTACTATGAGATACAAGGGCAGTTCTTCTGCCTCTTTAGAGAATCTCAAAACTCTATCACTCTTTTTGCTGCTTAGCGACGGTTGTTTGTGAGGGAGGCGCACTAGCTCCCCAATCTTCCAAACTAGGGCCTCCCACCCACTCCCCCAGTTGGACACTAGACAATCACATCCTTTGCAGGGTCCAGATCAGGGAGACCTCTGAAGGCCTACTACCCTGCTTCAGCAAGACTCATTCAGAGTTGCTGATTTAGATCCCAGGACAAGGGCCATCCTTCCAGTAGGCATCCTTCCACAAACAAAAAGCAACAGCGAGCCCCTCTCTTGAGACGACAAGACACTCAGAAGAACGAGAGTCTTCTTCCAATGCCTTTGGACAATATTCTATCATAAATTACTTCTCTCAGTCGCGAATGCTAGAAGATATACATCTACAGAGTTGGACAACCCACCAAGCAAGGTCCCCTCTTCTTCTAGTGACTCCTTTTACCCTCCTGAGAAGCATCCATCTATGGAGTTTTGACTTTGGATGCTGAGTGGTTCTTGTATCTAACAAACTTTGGATTCTAACCAGTTTTTCCCAGCAGTACTTTCATTCCACTGTGTATCATAGCAAGGGTTGATGGATCTCCCAGCAGGCAGATCATGACTCAATGAGATATACACAAACTATATGCTATCCTCATTGGATATAATGTATGCACAAGTCCAGATGCATTTGTTAAAATAGTCAAGCAAACTCTAGTACCATTGGGACACTAACCTTCCTAACATTCTATAGCTTATTCAAATCTATTCTCCCTACAACTGCTATGCAACGTTGCCTCCAACATAGACCATAGCAACAGAATAATTTACAGGGATGTAATGTATTCTTGCTCACACACAACAAAAAGAATAAACCACCCATTAATTCATAAACATGACAAAAAATGCAGCACTACTCTATCTTTAAATTTTAAGAGAACCAATCTTCAAAAACTTTGAAGCACGTGTTCTAATTAGACTCTTTTCCAAAATTCTGCCAATCGATATCACCATCATATTTTGGGGTGTTGTTATCCAGTGTCATACCATTGAATAATAGTAATATGTCTCATAATGGATTTGCGTGAACAAGATTCAATGCATTTTGCACATTTTATCCATTAACAACTCCCTGCATGCATCACTGCAGGACTCTACGCTGACAAGTATATAAGAAATATTGCATTACCCATGATGAGACACTTCAAAAGTCAATTTTTATGCATGTCAAAATTTACTCCATGCTTAAATTAAAATGCTATATTAGACCAGTTTTGAGAGCTTGGATGGATATGACAAGGCAAAGCTCAATTTTTGGTAGGATATTTTCGCTTCTTCCTTTACTCTCACAAAAATATGTTGATGGCCCAAAACTTCAAGCTTAAATTTTACTTTTTTCCCATTAAATTGTGGGCTCATCTAATGGCAAACAACGATGACATTCAGTTTCAAATATATCCTAAGAGTTGACTTTATCAGGGATTCTTCAGAAATTGCCTTAGAATCATACAAATCATTGTGGAGTTTTGAGGTTCAATATGAACCTCATTACATCCCTTTCACTTCTCTCTTATTTTTGTCAATTATCAGCATGCTTTCTATATTATAATGGTCATTATTTATGAACCATCACATACCTTGCCACCATCATCGAATTTATTATGGGAAAATAGTATCAGATGTCTCGCACCAGACAAATAGCTTGTGTTGGTCCTTTAGAAAAAGCTGAAAAATATTTAAAGATATTAACCTTGATGGTTCTTCGTACTTACATAATTCCAAACCTTTTTTTAGTACTACACCCATATGCCTCATTCTGTGCAGCTTGACCATACTCATAATATCCAACAAGCTACCATTATTTCACAAAAGTGGCCATGGGGTATTCAGAAATAAGTTATTAAGGATGAAGAAAGCTAAGGGGGTATGTTCAAGAGGTTTCTAATCAAATAACAGCTTGGTATAGGGTGAGAAGATGAAAACTGTAACATCCTCTACGAAATGAGGACAAATGGGACGAAGTAGCCTATCAATCCCCGGCTATGGAACCATAAAATGAGAGGAATAATCCTACAAATTATACAACTTCCTCCACCAACATACGAGCAGTTTTAACTCCTAACCTGGTTAATGCTTCTCCAATAGATTAAACACTTAAGCACGCTAGAGAACCATATGAAATCTAGCATATGCTACTGCAACTACAAAATAAAATCCTCATAAAAGGGACTTGGAACTAACTTTGTTGGATTTTGTGTCTTGTCGATCAAACAATTTTTCATAATGGTGCCCTCCTTGCTTGAGTTGCCCAGTCAAAGCCACTGCAAAAGATAAGCAGATTAAATTAGCTTGGAAAACTGAAATCCTTAGTTATGCAACATTTTTATTAGCAGTGTACTTCATTAACTACATTATTGCAATCTGAGTGACCTGCTGTGAAAGAATTTACTCTTAAGATGCAGATAACATGAGATAATTTTGTTAGCGTACAACGAATGACCATAAATAGGGCAATGAGACTGAAGGATAGAACCAGTACGAGTACAATGTGGGAGTGCAAATTCAACTCCTAGAAAATGCCAAAGCTAAATCTAAGACAAAATGAAGTAAAGAATGATACAATAATAGGGCAGGCTCATAAACATGTATATAACAGATCATGTACATGGCTAAGTGAATAAAATTCAAAATTACAATGACAGAATATAATGCCAAAGTCAGATGCATTTAGTTTGTTATGGCCTATAACATGATCACCATGAGTACATACTAAGCTATTACTTAAGATAAAACTTGACTAATTTGAATGGGGAAGTTAAAGAAGATTTCCAAACTAGTCACAGTTTTCATGGTGGCAATTTTTAAGATCGCCACCCTTCTAGTCTGACTCGTATACAGACTCTTTCATATACAAAAAACAGATCTAATATAGTGCAAAGTCTCTCTCAATAAGGATTGAGAAAACGACTAATAGGAATACCAAAGACAGGTTTGCAGAGTAGTATACACACCCACAAGTACCCATAATGGCAAATTATTGCCATGTAGTAATTGCATTTATATTACAACATTCTTGCGAACACATGCAAGTAAAAATTTCACAAATGAATGCTAGCTAGCAAGCAAATCGATGTGAACTTTCACTCCCATTCCATGTCATAAACCATGCAAATGTCCAAGTGAACTTTTTGCATCACTTCGCCGACCCATGATATATCTTTAGCCCCACTGCCACTTCATATATACAGTGTTTTTACCCAAAGGATTTGGATAATATATCAATTACGCATAATATTAGCTACTACAAACTGGAGTAATTTAATTTCCGTTTTCCACCTCAATTTTCATGATAACATGAGATAAACACTGATATAACTTTAGCCCCACTGCTACTTCATATATATAGTGTTTTGACCCAAAGGATTTGGATAATATATCAATTTCGATTAATATTAGCTACTACAAACTGGAGTAATTTAATTTCCGTTTTCCATCTCAATTTTCATGATAACAAGAGATAAACAAATGCTAGATATCCCCCCAGTCAATTAGCTTTCCATTTATGGAGGTCGTGCTCTCCCTCTCACCTCTCAAGAAAACTGCACTAAGAACTCTTTAGCTCTCAAGGAGCATACAGCATGAGTTTTGAGGATAGCATATAATAAACAGCACTAAGAACTCTTTAGCTCTCAAGGAGCATATAACATGAGTTTTGAGGATAGCATATAATAACACAAGTTTCAAAGATAGTTGAAGAGACGCCCACAGCACCTCACCACCCCCCCGCACCCCCAGGCCCAACCCAAAAACACTCTAAAACTCTAACGTTAAAGCATTGTTAAAGGCCAAATTCGTAGGAGAGTGAGGAGCCGTTGTATCTTTGGCATATTCGGATTTTACTTGGTTTGGGACCGCAGCCATTGACACTCACTGATGTTGGCCGTGTTGTTGTTTATGTTTTTAAATTAAACTGATACTAGCCAGACAATGCTCCCCCAACATTAAAATAACATTTACAGAAAAACAAAAACCCAAAATAAAAATTAAATATAAAATATCGAAAAAAAAAAAAACTACAGCTGGATTTCTTTCACCAGTCTCTCATACTAATCCTACTCCCTCTAACAATAGCTGAAAACATCTGACTGGGGTCCTAAACCAAGCAAAATCCGAATATGCTCCTCTCTCCCCTACGAATTTGGCATTTAACGATACTTTATCCGGAGAGTTTTAGAAACATTAACCAGGCCTTAACAGACAATAGCCTAACGATAACAATAACGAGAATCAGATCCCTAGGCATAACAAAACATCAAATGACATACAGGAATTACAACCCATTCACAGCCGTTGATAAAATAAAAAGCAGGAAATAAATACCGATAGGTGACCCAAAAGCACCAGGGGGAAGTTGATCAAATTCAACGCCAAGGATAGGGCCGTCTTCGCGTAAAGGTTCCCCCAGCTGAGCTTCCACGGCAGCAATAGCCCGGAGGAGTTCTGTGGGATGCACATGCAGGTTCTGCGGTTGCGACTTCTTTTTCCATCCTCCTCCTCCCTCACAGTTTAGTTTCAAGGACGGCCGTTTGCGGGCATCGTAGTCGTCGTAGAAATTACTTTTTGTGGCAGCTGGCATGAGGGAGACAGGATGCGCAGGCGCAGGTGGAGGTGGAGGTGGAGGCGGAGGCGGAGGTGGAGGTGCAGGCGCAGGTTTGGCTTTCTCTTTCTTGGGCTGTTTCTCTTTCTCCTTTTCCTTCTCCTTTTCCTTCTCCGTTTCCCTCTCCTTCTCCTTTTCCCTCTCCTTCTTGTCCTTAAGCCTCCTGTGGCAGAACCACATCTGCAGTTGCCGATCAGAAAGCCCCAGTCGCTCCGACAGCCTTGACCTCACTTGTTCCGACGGATAGTTATCAGCTGCATACACATACCAGCAAAGCAACAAGCAATAAACAGCAATGTATGTCAATTCTGCATCTTCTACGGCAGTATATATCTATGCAATAACATTAATCATGTTTGACTGGATGGATCCATCCCTAAGTCCCTTAGACACACATACATACCCGCATAAGTTTTTTCGAGAAGTTCAAGCTGTTCGGGAGTTTTCATCTTCCTCTTCGGGTTCTTGTCCTCCTGTGAGGAGGAGACAGGCTGAGGTTGAACCTTTCTTTCTCCTTCCAATTCCATCCCTACGAACAGACAGAACGACCGACCCTCGCCCTCAAATCCTGTATTTCAAATGCCAATTTACTGGGAAAACCTGCCCTTGAACTTTGAATACACCGATCAAACTAGGGTTTCAACCGATTGAATCCACTCACGAAACTAGGGTCCAAGGCATCCTATACCATCATACCTGAGAGCCCCTCTCGCATTCATTCCACTTCGCCCTACGTTTTCTTTTCTTGGAAAAAAGCATTATTTCATCACTTTCCATGTCTGACGTCGATCATCATATTCCTTGCGAGGTCTAAACTCAAAATCAATTCCACCCGCATTTGAAAAATTCCAACCGGAAAATGAAGGATTTAACGTGCTTAACTCCATAACACTTCGTGGAGTGGGAGAACAGATTATAATTTTAAGATTCTTACACACAATTCTTGTTTCCAAATCAATCAATCCCATGTGACCGCCCTGGATTTGGATGTGCATTATATAGCAGATCGAAAAGTAATAAAACTATTAATTAAAAAAAATACGATCAGCTTCGCTTCCCACCTAATTGTGTATTCAACAAAAAGAAATCCACACACATTTTATCTTCGCGTGGAAATCGAAACGGAGATAAACTGACTGTGCATTAAATAATATCGCCGAATAAAAATAATTAATCATGGATTTGTGCTTTCCCACGTGTTTAAATTGTATTCTCTGTCGTTGTGCGTTGAAGATCTGCCCCATGATGCTCTTCCTCAAGGTCAAAATTAATCCATTCATTACAGTGAGCAATACAATTATGAAAATTGAAACAGTCAACGATTCCAAAACGAGTATGTTACTCTTGCGCTAAACTTTCTTTCTCCACGCGAAACTTCTTCAGACCTTAAGTTTCTGTTGCACGGTGTACCGCTGGTGTCTGGATTTGTTGAAATTGTTTGTCATACTTCGTGACCATATATGCATCGCATCACCATGCACACCATTTATTTCATGGCTCTAAAAGTATGTCCATTGTCACTCATTTAGAATCATTTATGCTTTGTAAATCGGTCATCGCGTTACTTCATTTGATGTTCAAATAGGCATCCTGTTATTTTTTGATGCTTCAACAACCAACCTATTGATTAAAAAAAAGGATCGCTGTACAACAAATTTTGGAACAGAGCAAATTTTAATGCTTTGTAGCAAAACTTTGGAGAGCACATTAGTTCGTGGTTTCAAGAAAGGTAATTTCGATGGGTGGAGTAATCTACTTTCATATGCTCCATCTATGCCTTGTAAAATCATTTTTTTTTAATGAAGAATAAAATTAAAATATATTTAATATTAAAAAGTTATGCTTTTATAAAAATAAGTATATCTTTCCATTTTCTTGTAAAAGTAATTTTTTATTCTTTTTTATGAGAATAAAATGAAAATATATTTAATGTTATAAATTTATGTTAAAAAAATAGTGAGTTATAAAAAATGTGGATTTTTATTTTGATGGAGTTAGACAAGCTTTGATGTCTTCGTGTATAATGAAATGAAATGATATTTTAATTTCTATGAGGCTAAAAATAGCTTATAGAACTATGAGTTCTCTGTTTTTCGCTTTTAGTATTTCAGTCTTTTTCTTATCCAAATTGATGATGAGCTCGTCCAACCTTCCAACAATCCCATCGCTAAAAAGACAATGCCAAGAAATTGATGCTAACATATTCCCATAACTTTCTCTTATGTCTTTGAATGCATCACATTCCAAAATGAAATGTTTTTCCGATTCCACTGCCCTAGACGTGCAAAATGTACACACTCGTTCTTCCCGAGCTTCTTTAATCCTTTTCCATCGTCATGTTTAACACCAAAGTTGATGCGAGTTGGTTCGTAATTGATCAATAAGAACCTTTGCCCTCCACGGAATGTTAGCTCCAATGTACTCTTTTTGTTGAAGATCATACGTAGTGTTGAATTCTTCAATGTAGTACTTCTTCTTTCTACCCAATTCTTTAACCCATACCTGTTTACAAAACTTCTCCATAACAAAATTCTTTATCTCCTTGTTATTTGTGGAACAAGCATTGACGTAGATATTCCATTTTTCCATCCATGTGTAGTTTTGTCTCATCCATGTTTTCTTTCTTTCACTTATGCCTTCCTTTAAGATAACATTAGGTCATCTACCTACTCCCATTTGCTCAATTTTTTTAATATATTTTATGAGTTGCACCATAGCAATTGCTTCGACGGGAGTTGCTCCTGTTTCACTCAACATTATCTCATAAGATACCGAACTTTTTATTTTGAACTTGCTCATGATCAAGCGTTTTTAGATTTTCTCAATTTGCTTCCATTTTGAGATTGGGATGCTACTAGCCCACAATTCACACCCATATAGCATCATTGGACAAACTAGGAGTCTAAAAAGCACTTTAATTGTTTTCCAATCCCATAACTCTGCCTCTCTACATCTGTTTTGAAGAGCATATAATGCTTTCCACCCTCCTAAGATTCTCTTCTTTCTGCAACCTTCCTAATTAAGTTTGTTGTTGAAATCAATCCTAAGGTATTTGTACTCATTTACTTCTTCAAGAATGTTGCCTTCAAAGAAGAGCGTATACTGACTCTGCTTCCTTTTATTAGAGAAAATCATCATTTTGGTTTTGCTAATATTGACTTGCATCCCCACTACTTTACAAAAATGCTCAAGGGCATACAGGTTGATCTGCAATCCATGGGCCGATTTAGAAATCAATACAAGATCATCAGCATATAAAAGAAGCTTTATCACAAACTCCCCCAACCGAACACCATCCCCACCTTGCAAATTTAGCCACTCTTCCAGTTTATCAATATATAAACCAAAAAGAGTAGGGGATAGAAGGCAACCTTACTTGACTCCAATGTCACTTCTAAAGCTTTCTGAAATACAGCTGAGGTTCTAATTTTGACTTTCACCTTCTCTGTTATGAAACCAACTCCAAAAATAGAAGAAAAGAGAGATCAACACCTTAGAAATCAGCCACTTCGAGGGTGCAACCTCCAATACATTACATAAATGATCAATTCTTGGATGATACAAATGACAGAACCTCCTTCTATATATAGGAGTCCATGGGGTCATAATATAATCCTAGCCGACCTAACAATAATAATGTAAGGAATGATAATAACAATATGGGGGTTACAAGGGTACAACAATAACAATAAGAGGGCTACACTAATAACAATAATGAACTACACTAGTAATATGGGGACCTGACATTTTTCATAAAGTCTATGGATGACAGCTCTATAATGCAAAGGGATTTCAAGTTCTTCCATTCTACGCCACAACTTGTCTCTAGGGACTGTGTCAAATGCCTTTTTTAAGTCAACAAAACAGCATAATACTTCTTCTTTATCCCCCAAAACCTTTTCAATAATGTGTCTCTATGTGATGCCATGATCCACTGTAGAATGCTTCGGCCTAAAACTCGTTTGTCCTTTTACCCTCTTTTCTTTTACTCCTGCCCTCTTACTGATTCTTTTTTCTACCATGCTGCCAAAAATCTTTGCAAACAAAGGATTGATCATAATGGTTCTATAATTGGAAGGATTATTAATGTCTCCACCTTTAACAAAGGGTGTTGCTAGGCTAGTTGTCGAGTCTCTTAGGAATCCTTGTTGAATGATGTTGTTGAATATTTCCATGATGTGTGATGCAAGAGTGTCCATTCCCCATTTTAGATATTATGCTTGAAGTCCAACCAAGTCTTTTGCCTTTCCTATTTTCAACTTCTTAATTCCAATTTCCACCTCTTGTAACGTGAAGAGCTTTGTAGTTGTGTTGAGCCTCGGGGGAGGCTCAGCCTCTGATTCTTTCTCTTAGAGTTGTCTTGCATATTCAAACCATCGATTGGCTTTAATATTATTTTCGATTTGCTTCTTCCTTGGTTGAAGTTCATACTAGAAAAGCTTTGGGTTATTCTTGCCTAGATATATTAACTCCTCACCTTGTTTGCATTAACTCATATTTGTTCCTTTTTAGTATCTGTTTATATAAATTTACATTCATATTCACCTTGCCTGCCTTTTTCAAGGTTCTCCTTGCCATTTTGCATTCCTCATCAAACCAAGAATTTACAGGAAAACAATTTGATTCTAATTTCCTATTTTTTTCTCTTTTGCACTTCTCAAGTGCCCTTTGAATTATATGTGTTAACTCATGAATGTTGAAGCTTTGGAAACCAATTTTCTCCTTCTGAATTAATCTCTCCAACATTGTCTTGAAGATAGTACAATTTTCTCATGTTAGAAGAATTTTTCCCCTTGGTAGTGATTGCCGAGAGCATTAGGTTTTTCTCTTATGTTGCCCTTCTTCTACCCATGATAACTTTATATAAATTGGGTCATGGCCTGATTTTAACTCCTAATTATGCTCTCCAATCTTAACATCGTCTATCTTTTCTATCAATCTTTGTGAACAAATCACATAATCAACGACACTTGCCCCATTGTATGTGTTGCTAGTGAAGTTCACAGACCTTTTCCATCTGTCTAGACCATTGCAAATAATTAAGTTGAAAGCACTACACAGTGTAAGCAATTCCTCTCCAAAATTATTGCTAACTTTGTCATCTTCTGAACATCTCACCCATTGGAGATTCTCCTCTTCAGTGAGCCTAATACGATTATGATCCTCTTTGCAACAAATAATACTAGCTTGTTGATTTGTTTTTCTAGCATTAAAATCGCCCACTAAAAGCACTTCTCCCTGTTAAGAGTACGCAACAATATCTTTCTCTAAAGTTGCATACGGATCCTTGTTGTCTAGCCCCTTATTTTTGTAAGTTTTTGAGACTTGAGGGGCAAAATAGCATGCTGTAATTCTTATGTGATTCTCATTTTGTGATATTTTGAACCACAAATATTGTTTATTTGCATCTTCTTTCATCAACTGAATGTGACGACCTTCTTTTTCTTTCAATAAAACTAGTATCCCCCATACCCTTTACCATTTTCTGCTACCTTATTCCAAACTGCTAACTTCAAATAACCATCAAACACAGGAGTTTTACAATGATCATTTTAGTAGTATATGTAGTGAAATGGGTGATTTTCTATCTCATTTTAGTTCGCATTGATCTTTTAAGTTTAAATATTGCATGTGTTAGATTTTATTTTTCATTATACAACAAGCACATTTTGTCATAACAATATTTACATATTCAAATTTAAGTAGATATAGGATGTGGATTACAACTTTTGTCAAGTTATTTGAGCATGATTTCTCTAACCCAATCTCCATTGTTTTTGTGTTAATAAAAACCACTAACCAACAAAAAGGTATGCCTCATAGCATTAGATTATGGTTAAAAAGGTGATCAAACCTTCTTAACAATAGAGTATGGTTAAAAAGGTGATCAAACCTTCTTAACAATGTTAATGAACGATCAAATGGTTTTCAAATTTATGTGGTTGGTATTTACAAAGAACAAATCCAAAGAATAATCCACAATATTCACTATTGTATATCCCTACAAATGTTTCAAATATGTACTAGGATTCGTCTTCATGACAACTAGTCAAATGTATGGGATATTGATTATATCAATAAATATTGAAGATGCAAGAGAAAATAAATAAAGGGTTAGCTCCTCTACAAACCAAAAACCCCAAAAGTGCAATATTAAAAGAAAACGAAAATGATACTATAGCTTATAATATATTAATAATAATAACTTATATATTGTGGGGACAAACAAATAATTATATTAAATAACCTATATAGTAACAAGCTAATAATGGTATTTAATACTATTCTTAGGATTTATGCTCTATAAATGTCAAATGCTTGTTGTCCCCACATTGTTGAAGAGTATCCACACTTCAAGTGAGCAAGCATGTACAAGACTCTTTCAAATACAAGAATGGTGTGCATGTCCAATCATTCAAACACCTCCTCTAACATTCATCCAACTTTATTCTCCAATTCAATATGCATTAATATGTTCATTGGACAAATGCTCAACTCCAACTAACTTATAGAAATCACAAAGGAGGATGAAGCAATGTCTTGCAATGATGAGGGCGGGGATACAATGTTTAATAGACCATATTTTCAAGTAACTAAACTTGGGTCAATTCATGCGTTTCCCTTCTCACAAAACCCCAATGCCTTAATTTCCTCAAAAGGTCGCACTCGCCTACTCACTAACACCAAGATAATTCATATGAAATTGAGCAAGTATACACTCTTGTATTTCCATCAAATCCAATTTCATAAAGGACGAAGTTGTGTTAAATATAGTGGTGTTAAAGCCATGCAAAGTCTTGGTGGTTTCATGAGAAGTGAGGTCACAAAATTATGGTTCCCTTGACTTTAGGGACCCAGTGAAGTTGGTGTTAGAATTTCTATGTTTATGAATTTTGTTGCAAATTCAAAAATTCCACCTCACATTGAAGGTCTCCCTAATCTAGCCCCTATGAACTTTAGCTTTAGGGATAATCTAAAATATTAATTTACAACAACAAACAATGAACAATATTCGTCTCGCTTCAACTCAACGCGGTAAGTAGCCTAAGAGAAGAGATATCAATCATGTGCCAACAACTTTCAATCCATGGGGCACACTGTTCTAAGCATAAACTAAAGATCACTTTCATTACCATAGTAAATATTCCTTATTATCTTCAAGATGCATGTCAAATCACTCAACAATTTTAACACTTAAAATATATCCAATCACTATGAACAATAAGTGTTGGAAATTACCTAGTGAAGAAGACAATGAACATTGAAAATCAAATCTGCAGTTGCATAAGTATTGGATAGCTTGAAACTTCATATATATTATAAGATGGAAGTACATGTACATAGGATATTGTTATCACAAAGCTAGTATATTTTTCCAAATTCTTCAAAATCTTGGTTAGGGAAACCATGAAAACCGTAGCCACTACTAAATATCCTCAAGAAGCAAGCATCAACATTAGCAAGTCCTCCTTGGCTTCAACCAATATTATATTGCACAAGCTCTCCACATAAGCATGATTTTCTTCCTCAAGGTTTGCACAATTTGGCCATGTTGCATCACATAAGTATAAGGAAAAACAACTATAATATTAACCACTAATCCTACACATCCATCTTAGGGTTTGCATCACACAAGATTAATCTCCATAAAAACAACCAAAACATTTCTCTCTCTCTCTCTCTCTCTCTCTCTCTCTCTCTCTCTCTCTCTTTGTAGGAATCATCATCAACTTCGCGGCTGTGTTGTAAGAACAAACCTTGGCATCACACAAGAGTAATCTCCACAAGAACATCCAAAACATCTCTCTCTCTCTCTCTCTCTCTCTCTCTCACACACACACACACATCATCACCTTTGAGGTTGTGTTGTAAGAGAAAACTTTGGCATCACACAAGAGTAATCTCCAGGAGAACATCCAAAACATTTCTCACTCATGTCCAAACTTCAAGATGTGTATCACATGGTTTTATAACACCCCTAATTTTGATTCATGGACTAGTCATGGATATGTGTACATGATGCACATCCAAATGTTGAATGATGAAATATGTTAAAATTATACATTAAATGATTAACATCATAGGGTAAAAGTGGAAAAGGAAAAAAGAATCGGGGGTTATGACTTGACAAGAAATGATTATACATTAAATGATTAACATCATAGGGTACAAGTGGAAAAGGACAAAAGAATCGGGGGTTATGACTTGACAAGAAATGTCGCTTAGGGGGCTCAAAGAGATATCATATTATTTTAGCAATAAGCCCAAGTCCTTAAATCGTGATTTCGTTAAACCTTTGCTTTATGTTTTCATAAGTCTTTTGAACTTGGAATTAATGGGTAAGAGAGATACATGGGCTTCTTGTGAAGGCATGTGGTCCCCCCATGCATGAAAATATAATACGTGATTTTTGGGTGTGTGGGATTTTGACATTCATTCTCACAGAAGGTTTTTCTCTCAAAGTGTAAGAGTTATATGAAACCAGGGGATTCATGTTCGTTCTTCAATAGGAGTATTGTCAATGAGTTGAAGCTACTTCAGTAAGGTTATAATATAATTATGGAAATCGTTGAATGGAACTATGTGGAAATTATATCTGCGTGCAAGGAATATTATTTCCATTGGATAAACTTAATTACAATTGAGAATATACTTAGAATCCCAATAATAAGATTTCCTATCTAATCTATGCTAGAACCCTTGAAGGAAGTGGGATAGCCTAATAGACCATGTGTAATAAATGTGAATATGGAGCACAACTCCAATATAAATAAGAAAGATGAGTTACAAAATGACTCTTTGATGAATAGGAGAACCTCTTCGAAATACCCCACCACATTTATATATCCAAATGATGTGTTCTCAATAATGACCACATTGTCTCTATATATACATATTCATTGATTGCACATGTGGCCCCTTTATTACTAGGTTAACCATTATTACACATATATTTACCCATTACATGTACTTTTAATCCCATATATCCTTCCCTTGGGGTCATATCATATATATTTAACCTTGTATATGCCCCTATAGGAGTTGTACCACCATTCCTTGGGTTGTGCAAATTGAGAGAAGGAGGTTGGTTGATTGGGACAATCATAGGGGTTAGCAAACTATGAATTATCAATATGTGTATGGGAAATAGTTGCCATCAAGAAAACTTAATTACAATTCGTAATCCTTGGAGTCCCCAATAACGATATTCCCTTGTTGGTATGTGTCAGAGCCCTGGAGAGAAGTGAGATAGACTAGAGGATTGCATGGTAGAGAAGGGGATCCCATTCCTTGGGTTATGTAGGCTAATAAGGAAAGAGGGTTAGTTGATTGGGATGGATAAAAGAGTTATAGGTTTATAATTATAGGAATTGAGTTGTGTGATGGAGATAGAACCAACCATAAGTGATCTCACGATCTGAATATGGACAAACTAGTTTTGTTGTGCTAGCTTCCTCATTAGTATTAAATAAAAGTGTGTTTAATGATTGTCTCAAATAGCAAGTTATAAGAGGGTTTATGTGTCAAGTTTGTGTGGCTTTTATGATCAATTCATTAAGTAAATTAGCTTTTCAAATCACATAACAACAAGTAAATTATAGAGAACACAATACACAACAAACACATAACACAGAGCTGATAACGGAGTTCACCCCTCCTGGGCTACATCTCCATGGACCTGCTACAATGGCTTGGCCCTCTTTGGATTAATGATCAATTCTCTGATTACATGCACCTAAATTGCTCCAATGGCTCTGAAACCTATTCCATTGGATTCAAAAGACCCAAAAACCCATAAGTAGCCTCTTCTCACTTTGCAAATGGTCTTCAGGTGAACTAGACATGGTCTCCTCTCCTGGTAGCCCTGGGCATCTTTAATCTTCAAAGTTGAAAAATAACTTACATAAGTGCTCCTCTGCCTCTGAAACCTGCACCATCATGCTCAGAGCATCCAAATCATCTAGGATAGACTCTTTATGAGCCTAATTTGGTCGAAAAATGCCAAAGTTATGGCTTGTTCAGTGTCTCCTACAAAAGCTCCTCCAAAACTGGAGCAACTCCAGTTAACCCCGAAAAAATTGGAGGTCCTGCAGAAATTGGTGGCCTCCACCAACTTAATCTCCATATTAAACTCAAATTAGTTCAGTGGTAAGTGTAGTTAACTGAGGTTTAGGGGCTAATTAAGTGTGTTTGCTTAAATACGCATTAAAAAAAAGGATTATCGCATAATAAATGTGGTTTAGTGCTTAAGTAAGCACATTAACTCTGCGCTTAGTTTATGGCCTCTGTCGTGGTCATAGCAATAGGTCATATGGGATCGGGCTGGCCCCCATTCCCTCCGCCATGACTTTTGTTTTAATACAAATATAAACAAATTCCTTTGTATGTTAAAATCCACTACGTAGGATATGTGGTAAGTCTTGGCGTTTGTGTGGGGGAGGTCGCAGGGTCGAGCCTGACCTCCACCCGTCCACCATATAAAAATTTTATTCGATCAAACTTTGACCAATTTCGACCTTGGAGGGGCACA
The DNA here is from genome assembly GCA_034641835.2 of Pinus albicaulis. Taxonomy (NCBI): domain Eukaryota; kingdom Viridiplantae; phylum Streptophyta; class Pinopsida; order Pinales; family Pinaceae; genus Pinus; species Pinus albicaulis. The sequence continues at coordinate 1,723,689 of CM076584.1, forward strand.
TGGCGGCCTCCGGGCTAGCCACGTGTCGACACCCAATTGGAGGAACCAAAACCAATAAAAAACTGACAAATCCAACCAATCCGGTAATGACACTTGGCAGCAGATCACTAGTCCACCTGGGGGGGATATTTTGGGAATATTCCAAGAATATTACTTGGAATATCATTTTTGTTGACTGGGCTGTATGGATGCCTAGTCAACATCCCTGTCACCAATATTTACTTATTTAGCCAATCGATCAAAACGCTATAACTTTCTCATATGGACTATGTTTTGAGCGAAACGAAGTGCGCTAGAATCAGGAAGACGAGACCTATCCAGTAGTTCAAGTTCCAAGCAATTTTGAGCACTTCCAAAAAAATTCCCCCAATTCATTTTTTGATCACTCTCTCCCACTAACAAGCTTTTGGACCCACAAAATTTCGTTATCTAATGAGAGTTTAATACTATTATCCTTTCCAAGCTCTATCGAATTGATTCTACTTGGAAAAATATTCATAATAACCACTTTGGTTCCTTGACATGCCTACTCTGGCAAATGAATTGGTACTTCAACCAATGTGCTCCTTTCGTTGCTGACCCAATCCAACACTTATTGGTTGCTTGCTGACTGATTAAACACGTTGTTGTGCCAAAGCGATCCCTCGGTGCTTGGAAAGTCGACTGATGGCCTTCCCACTGAGAATCATGTTCCTCCTTTGCACACACATTCATTCGATGCAAGCTTTCCCTTGGAAACCACTTTTCCAAGTTAAGCCCATCCAAGTGAACTACAACTATGAGTTCCAATAAATGTAATCACAAGAAAAGAAATGACCATTCTTTTTACCTCCACGGTTCCAAATTCCACATCTGGAAGAATGCATTCACCATCTCTTTCGCTTCTTGGCGTCAACACATCAAATGGTCTACAATGGCTGTTGTTTTGGCTGGAAACTTTTTTGGCATCTTGTCCACTTTCCTCTTCTTAATTCCATCATCCTCCAGTATTGACATGTTGCTCATGCCATGATTTGAGAATGAAGGCTAATCATGAGCCTCTCACTCAAGAGTGAACCTTCCAAAATCCTGAGACATATTGTCACAAGCAAAACCATTAACTTGTAAAACACATCATGCAAGAATCACAACTTGACGACCTCTTCTTTTTGCTCCTTCAAAGCAACAAATGTCACATCCTGTGAACATCGCCATGCATTCTTACATCTTGGTGTACAAACAAAACATCTGTGTAATTTGTTGATGGGTTTCGACAAAACCTGTGTCTTAAAACCATTGACTCTCAAGTCAAACAAAAGCATGTAAAACAACTTGACGATTCTTCTCCCAAAATAACAAGAATTTCACATCTCATGAAACAATTCATCAACATCTCCCTTTCTTCTTTGGAGACTAAATCAACTCTTCCAAGTCGATAAGACATACATGTAACAATCAATCGACCAACACAAGTCGACACTCATGCATGTGCAAATGATCAACACGCTCAAGTTGAAAAACATACATGATAAACAAAGCAATCAACCAACAAAAGGCGATCACTCATGCATGTTATAGCACAATGAAACTATCAAAAATGCCACTGTTCACACACACAAACTCTCATGCACGTATACAATTCTCAACTCTCTCACAAGTACAATCACAAGTACAAGAATCCCATTGGTATGTATGAGTACTTAAACAGCTGAAATGACAAAATTTGTTGCAACAAAGTGAGTCAACATACTCCACTTTCAAACACCTTCCAAGCGTAAACATGCAACATGCATTCCAGAGAAAAAGAAATGCATTCACATGAAAATTGCAACTACAAATTGCCATCTTTTCTACATCCAAGTGAATCAACATAACTCTACTTTTCCAACATCTTGCTTCGTGCAATATGAAACATACTTTCAAGAGAAAATAAATGCATTCAATTGGCAAAGAAATGCATCAATAAGGCAAGATTTGCATCAATCATCAAAAGAAGTGCAAGGCCTTAATTGGTTAAGAAATATAACCATCTCTTTCCAAACTACTTCAATGGGGCTTATTTCAACTGCACTTCATCATGAATCATCCTGACCCACATCAATTATGGAATCCTCTTTTTAATTCTTGTCAACATCTCTCTCCACCTTCTTCAAATGTCGTGGATGACTTGTTGGATGCAAATTCCAACAATTGTCTACAAGATTACCCTGCTTATGGAAATGAGTGCAAAATAATTGCATCTTATTTTCAACATGGTTTTCATTTTCCATTGGACCTTTGGCTTTATGTCTCCTTTGTTTTGAAAGTTTTCTGTGTATAGCTATCTTCTTCCAACACCTCAAAACAATAAGGTTATTCAAACCACAAAAGGAACATGTAAATTTTCTCCAAATCCTATGTGAGGATTTTCCATGTTTATCATAATAAAAAAACAACTTGATTAAAGGCATATTTATATACCTTGCACATCCACCTTTGTAGCCTTCTTGAGGAGGTGATTATGATGAGGTAGTGGCTCTCTTCGGAATACCAACAATGGCTTCAATGACTTTAGAGCTTTCAACATCCTCTTGTCTGTCATTTCCATTAGTTGCATGCTTATGATCATATTCTTGCAAATTGGGTGTAAAACTTTTGCATTCTTCATGAACACAAACTTCATAAGCTTGAGGTAATGAACATGTAATGAAATTATTTATTGGAACACCTTCATGTGCCTCCTTGGCTTTGGAGCATTCTCCGTCACATTGTCCATAACCAAGACCCAAATACCAAGGCCTTTCCTCAACAACAATTGCCTCAACTATGCCTTGTGCATGTTTTCCTAATAATTTACCTTCATAGCCCATCTTCATCAATAATTTGGACCCTATTCCTCTAGTGTGTCTTTCAAAAACACAAAAACATTCATTTTGAGAGGAAATTGAAGATAAACTTGATTTTCATACCTCTTTTTCATGCACATACTTGGCTAGGGTTTCCTTTGCAATATAGAGTTGAGTCTCCATCTCATGCATCTTTTCAAGAAGCTCTTTCTTCTCCTCCTTCATGGCCATCAACTGCTCTTGAAGTATAGTGCTCTCCTTCTTATTTTCATACATCTCCTACACCACATCTCTCATGATGTAGAGCTTCTGCAACAACTCTTTATCAAATAGTCTTGCTAAGGAAGATTGATTAGAAACAGTGTTTGACAAAGCTTCCATCACACTTGTAATGCATAAAAAGCTTCTTTGTTGTGATTTGAGAGCAAGGTCCTCAATCTTTACCTTGTCATGAAGAGAGGAGATACACATAAACTTTCACACTATTAAATTCTCCTTGCATGAATACAAAATCAATAGCTAATTTTCTAGCTAACCTTGGCAAACCATATTAGGGCTAAAATGAGCTAAACTGTGCTCTGATACCAACTTGATCTGAATATGAACAAACTAGTATTGATGTGCCAGCTTCCTCATCAGTATTAAATAAAAGTGTGTTTAAGGATTGTCTCAAATAACAAGTTATAAGAGGGTTTATGTGTCAAGTTTGTGTCGCTTTTATGAGTTGTTCATTAAGTAAATTAGCTTTTAAAAGCACATAACAACAAGTAAATTGTAGAGAACTACAATACACAACAAACACATAACACATATTTGATAACAGAGTTCACCCCTCTTGGGCTACATCTCCATGGACCTACTTCAATGGCTTGGCCCTCTTTGGATTAATGGTCAATTCTATTCTTACATGCACCTACAGTGCTCCAATGGCTCTGAAACCTGATCCATTGGATTCAGAAGACCCAAAAAACCCAAAAACCACTAAGTAGCCTCTTTTGGCTCCGCAAATGGTCTTTAGGTGAACTAGACATGGCCTCCTCTCTTGGTGGCCCTAGGCATATTTAATATCCAAAGTGGAAAAATCACTTACATAAGTGCTCCTATGCCTATGAAACCTACACCATCATGCTCATAGCATCCAAATCATCTAGGCTAGACTCTTTTTTTATGCTAATTTGGTCGAAGAATGCCAAAGTTATGACTTCTTCAGTTTCTCCTAAAAAAGCTCCTCCAAAACTGGAGAAACTCCAATTAACCCGACAAAACTAGAGGTCCCGCCGAAATTGGTGGCCTCCGCCAACTTAAACACCATATTAAACTCGAATTAGTTTAGTGGTAAGTGCAGTTAACTAAGGTTTAGGCGCTAATTAAGCACGTTTGGTTAAATCCGCATTAAAAAAGGAATAGCGCATAGTAAATGTGGTTTAGTGCTTAAGTAAGCACATTAACTCCGTGGTTAATTTCTAGCCTCCGCCGTGGTCATAACAATAGGCCATATGTGATGGGGCTGGTCCCCATTCCCTCCGCCATGACTTTTGTTTTAATACAAATATAAACAAGTCCCTTTGTATATTAAGATCCAATACGTAGGACATGTGGTAAGTCTTAGCGTTTGTGTGGGGGAGGTCGCAAGGTCGAGCCTGACCTTCACCCGTACACCATATACAAATTTTATTTGACCAACCTTTGACCAATTTTGACCTTGGAGGGGAATGTGGCGGCCTCCGGGCTAGCCACGTGTCGACACCCAATTGGAGGAACCAAAACCAATAAAAAACTAACAAATCCAACCAATCTGTTAATGACACTTGGCAGCAGCTCACTGGTCCACCTGGGGGGAATATTCCTTGGAATATTATTTTTGCTGACTGGGCTGTACGGATTCCTAGTTAGCATCCCTGTCACCAAAATTTACCTGTTTAGCCAAGCAATTAGAACGCTCTAACTTTCTCGTACGGACACCGTTTTGAGCGAAAGGAAGTGCGCCAGAATAAAAAAGACGAGACCTATAAGGTTGATGCAGGGGCATTAGGCACAATAAAATACTTTGCATTTTTATAAGAAATAGGGGGGTCTTATGTTTCTAAATTCTCATGTAATTACTAGTATTTTGAATAAAATGGTGAGGAATTGTAAATGTTCTCTAACCACTAGAGAACATGAGGGAAGTTGATTAAGTTAGGAAGGTGAAGAGTCAGTTTCAGTTATTTTAGGAATTGAGTCTAAATTTAGGACTTTGGAGAATTCCATGAGTCTTTGTTGAACTGTTAAGGAAGTTGAACTGATTTATTGTTAATTTGTATAAATGCAAGCATCAGGGATCAGATCTAGGGTGAAGTAGCATAGCTGTTCAGAGACAGCGTAGTGAGGAAAAAGGGCCATTTGATCTGAAAATCTAGCCAGAACCAAGAGGGATTTTGTGATTAATTACATTTGAGGAGGAATTTGTTCCTAAATTCTGTGTGAAATATATATGTGTTCTTGATTGAATTCTGTATGAAGAATATTTGAATTCCTATGGAAAAAATGAAACTCTGTGTTACTGACAGATTGGATCATGCCTGTATAGACTGCTTGAAGTAATTGTGGAAGCGTGAGTTAGTTATTCAGGGTTTGTGAACATTGTAAAACTCTGTGCAAGGGGTAGATTTGTGATTCTGTACATAATTGGGATCCATTATAACATAGGAGGGCTTACATATATTTCTGAGGAGACCGAGGACTTGCAGACAACAATCACTGCAAGGATCGATGACCTGGGAGGAATTCTGAATCCAATTTCAGAATTTTGGCATATGGCTATATTATTTTGGAAACCCATGGGATGTCGTGGGAGTTTATGGTTGTAAACCTGAAAGGTTATATGAATATATATTAGTGCTGGGCTTAATCCAAAGCCCAAGGTTTATTAATGTTCCTTAACGCTTGATATATATGTTGATATATGTATTATATGATATGGTCGAACCTTGCATGAAATGAGTTGTATGCTGGGTGCATATTAAAGCTAATACTTGGGTCTTCGAATGTTAGAATCAGATTAAGGGTTGTTAAGGAAATTGCGTCGAATGAATGTCAGAAAGTGAAGGGCAACGGAACCTTGAGTTGGAGGAACGGAACTGTGAGGAGCAACAGTAACGGTGGTTTCAGCCCACAAAACCGGCGGTCTCGCAAAATTTGAAAGTGGTAAGTTGTTTGTCGAAAAAAAACGCGATAACAGTCATCAGTTGACACGCGTCCATAGGCAGTATTGTAAAACCATTTATATTACACGACTTTTGAATTCCAAGGCGCGTGCAAGTTACTTGCACAATATCCGTCTGGTGGTCAGTGCTGGAAGATCTACGGCGGTCACGTTGCGCAATGTATGAAGGTTAACGAGGTAAGTCAATGACATGCTGTTGGGCCCGAAGTTTCATTTTAATTATAAGTGTTGGTGAAAGCAGAGATCAAAGGTTGTTATAAAGGTTCTTAACATTTGAATGGGGGATATAAAATATTGGACGCGATATAATAGAACCGTGAGCATATGTTTAGAGGAGTCGCAATTTTATGTGAGCTGGGTTTTATCCAATCAAATAAATGCATTCCGAATTTCATAAAGCTAGGGGAAACACATAGATGGGTTTGTATGTTGGGTAAAGGAGCTTTGGAATGATACAAACAACTATGTTGGGTATATAATATAGTGGGCTTTTATAAAGTTCAAATGTTGGGTTGAGCCCCTTCGAGGTGAGAAACTTTGGATTATTGAAATAGTGATGGTTGGAAGGGATATTAAACCAAAGGTTTAATATAATTGATTCACACTTCATAAAGTGAGGTTTGGAATATAGTTTTATAACTATAAGGTATAAAAAGGTGAGATGACTTCTGCTCTGAAGTTTTAATTTTGAGGGTTGTTAATATGGGTTCGAATCAATGATTTGGAAATGGAAGCTTCCACATAAGAATGTGATCTAGGATGTAGATTTTATATCCATTGTTTAGAGAGTAAAACTTCCACTTATAAAGGGAAATTGTTGGTTATGATATCAAATCAAAGATTTGAGATCTAGAGAAGCTTCCACATTATCTGAAAGTAAACTGCCCAGATTTAAAATTAATTGGGCCTAAAATACTTGAATGCAGTTTTGTATGAAAGGGAGATTGAAGATTGTGGGAGTGATTATTGTGGTTTAAGAGTGGTAGCCCGGGCATCACCGGTAGTTTAGGTTCCGAGCGATTCTGACCACTTTGAATTTTTAGCAAATTTTGGCCCCCAATTCAGTTTCTGATCATTTCAACCTTGCATATTTATAATCTCAACTTAGAGATGGCCCTATTACAGTGAGATTAAGTGTAACAAAGAGTCTATAGATGGGTGAAACATCCTTCATCTGTAGACAATCAATGGTTAAATTTTCGTAAAGATAAGTGTTCCTAAGTTGTTTATGACTCTAATGAATTAATGTTGTTAATGTTATGAATTGAATTAGTATTTAATCTATTCAATTCAATTTGCATGTTTAATTCTACAGTTGTAGCTATGGCATAATTATCCATTGAATGAATAATTATGTTGAAATAAGCCTACATTGTCATGTCTACATGGATTGATCAATAATAGTAGGATGGTAAGGAAATTGGAATCAAAGCTATAAAATGTTGTCTAATTAGATCGTTGGGTATGTTGTAGAGTGGTACTAGAGCAATAATATTGTGGAAATTGGTGGTTTCCAAGAATAATGCCATAGCTTCAATAGATCATAACATAAATTATTGGGTATGTTGCACAATGGTTCAAAACTACTAGTTACAACATTGGGGCTATGTGGACCAAAAACCAGCTTATATATGGAGAAAATGAAGTTTGCACATTAAGTGTTTACAAAGTGGCTTAAGGAGAATAATTAGGGAAGCGTTTTGAATCCAACTACTATTAGAAAGATGGATTAAATTCCTAATTTTTATTTTGAAAGGAACATATAGAGGCATGATTTTGTAATTCATGGTTACAGGGTTCACTTATGTGGAGGAAATTAGGGAAAAAAACATGAAACTTATGGATTAAAATGTTGAGATTCAACAAGATGATGATCCTGGTGAAAATTAAGCACCTACACTAGGTGGGGCCCACATGCTATTTTTAGGTTTATGTCTATTTTTAGAACATATGAGCAAATTCTATTTATAGTAGAATTCTATTTAGAGATGTTGAGAAAATTCTATTTATAGATGATGTTCTATTTTTAGATGTATGTGCAAAGTCTATTTATAGATCGCATGTCTATTTATAGATGCAAGCTGACTATTATTATCCCTTATTAATAGTTGGACAATAAACATTAATCTATTCTCATGGAGCACTTGGAAATAGTTAATTGAAGTGGCAAACCAGTTAGCTATGGGAAATTCGAGTTTAAAGATTGGTTGGTGGGACATGCAAATGGAATTAATTGTAACTGAGTGATTCGAAGTTGTAACAGAGTTGGATGTGTAGTTATGTGAGTTGTAAAGTATTTTAACTCAGTTAAGTGAGTTAAACTCAGTTGTGCTAGTTGTAACTGAACATACACTAGTGAGAGATCAGTGAATTAATTATTTAATTAATTCACAAGCAGTGGTCTCACATGCAACTAAAGATTTACTACTGTTAACTACATGTTGTCAGATCCAGTGGAGACCCAGTTGAGAGATAAGTGAAAGAAACAGTTTGACTATCAGTTGTGACATTAGTGGGTGCACTCATGCAACCACACACACATTATATATGCCAATGAGGATTGCGCAGTTAAGGCAAGCAGGATCTCATTCATTCAGGGATTTTGATCAACATGGATTGTGCAGTGGAGGCAGGTTGACAGGAGGCAGTAAATTGGCGCATGTATTTGCCAATTTTTGTATGACAGTTTGAGACGATTGTATATTGTACTGAGAGCTCTTGGATTAGAGTTTTGTATGATATTGTTTCATGATCCATGATATATACATAATATATGATAGTGGGGTTTTCAACTTTATGATTTCCTGGTAAAAACATTTGTGTTATGTGTGATTGATCTTTCTTCATGTGTTTGCAATTGGCGATCATGTTTTAAATTTCTGCAAAGATTTTTGTAAAAGAGATTTTGTATTTAACAGTGGCATATAATTGTTAGATCAGGAGAATACAGGCAATACATAATTGCATTAAATTTCTACATGGTATCGGAGCAAAGAAGATTGAAAATTTTGAAGCGGTAGCTGAGTTTGTTGGTGGAAACAATTCGAATTTGCTGCAAGAATTTCTTGGTGCAACAGTTGAGTAAACATCAAAATTACTTTCAATGGATTACAACTAGAGGATACACTCGAGGTCAGCTCGAACTACATTTCCTGGAAGGATAGGATGGAGGTGGTGCTTGAAGATAATGGCTTTAAGGAACTCATCGACAGTGATGTTCCTATGCCCACTTCGACGGATGCTGCATTACTTGACGCATGGAAAAAGAAAGTAGCGAAGACGATAAATATTCTATTGGAAGATGTACGAGACCATATTGTCTCAAGCCTTCATGGGAAAGCCACTCCATATGCCATGCGGAAGGCTTTGGCGGATTTTTTCCAAAGCAACAATGACCATAGGAAATTGGCGTTGAAGGATAAACTCAGAAATATTAAGATGGAAAAGGGTGACAATATTCCAAATCATCTCACGAAGTTTGTCCAATGTCAAGATGAACTGGGGAGTGTGGGAATCACTGTTGTTGATGATGATTTGGTGAGCTTGGCTCTCTTGGGACTTCCTAAGAGTTGGCACAGTTATCAAGACTCTATCAACGGACGGGAAAAAATTGCCAGATTGGGAACGACAGTGGTCGGATCTAGTGCAGGAGGAGTTCAGGCGGAACACCTGAGATGACTCTTCATCAAAGCATGATGATGAAGAGGATTGTGCTTTGGCTGCGGAGGCAAGGGAAGGGGAAGAAATTCCACTCAAAATCCGAGTCTAAAGGCAAGAAGCTGGATTTGTCTAAGGTGAAGTGTTTTCACTATCACAAACATGGGAATCTCACCACTAACTGCCCACAGAAAAAGAAGAACAAGAAGGCTGCTGGAGCTGCAACTAGTGAGGCCCTTGCCTCGCAATTTGAACTTGATTTCTCCTTGATCGCATGCTTGGTATCAAGTGTAATGGGATCGGTGTGGTATCTTGATAGTGGTGCTTCCTTCCACATGATGAGAGATAAGGAGCTTTTCAGTGACTTGGAGGAGAAAGATCTCCAAATGCATATGGAGACGGGCGACGATGGACGATATAGTGCGACCAACATTGGTACCATTACCTTTAAGAGGGAGTCAGGTAAACCATTTCAATTGAAAGATGTTATGCATGTTCCAAGTCTGAAGAAAAACTTGGTCTCAGTCGCGATGTTGAAGGACAAAGGCTATGACGTTGTTTTCAGCAATGAAAAATATTTCCTATGACATAAAACAACGAGTTAAGCCAAGAGGATAGGGATTCAAGTTAAGAATCTATACAAGCTGAAGGTAGATGGCTACGCTGTCATGATGGGCAAGGAAGAAAAAGTGGTGAGCTGGGATTAGGGTGAATTATGGCACAGGCGATTGGGACATCTTCATCATGGAGCCTTGAAATTCATGCAGCAAATAACTACTGGACTTCCAATGGGAACACTTGCTCAGTTAGATCAATGAAAGGGTTTCACCATGGGGAAGTATGTAAAGTCCACCTTTCATGAAAATGATAATCGTGCTTCGGTGATCTTGGAGAGAGTTCACACAGACGTGTGTGGACCATTCTCGGTTGCTTCAACAACAAAACACAGGTATTATGTTATTTTTTCTGATGACTTTTCTCATAAATTCTGGATCTTCTTCATGCAAAAGAAGGATCAAACATTCTCAAGTTCTGTGAGTTTAAGGCATTGGTTGAGAAAGAGTCGGGGAAGCAAGTGAAGGCTCTGTGGAGCGATAATGGTGGAAAATACATCTCGAACGAATTCAAAGACTTATGTAGCAAAGAAGGAATTCAAAGAGAACTCATAGCGCCTCATATGCCACAACAAAATGGGGTCACAGAGAGGAAGAACATAACGATCGTGGGTGCAACACGAGCAATGCTGCATGATCAGGGCTTACCAATGCATTTGTGGGCGGAAGCATGCAACACTACGGTTTATGCGCAAAACCGTTCTCCTCATAGAGTACTTGGCATGAGTACACCTGAAGAAGCTTTCACTGGTAAGAAACCAGATGTTGCTCACTTTAAGATATTTGGCTCATTTGTTTATGTGCATGTGACCAAGAACACCAGGAAGAAGATGGAACCAACTGCTGAAGTTGGGATATTTTTGGGGTACACAGAAAGACACCATAATTATTGTGTGTATTTGCCTAACAGTAAGATGACTGTTATGCGACGAGATATAAAATTTGATGAGGGGAAAGCCATGCGGTTTGTTAGGGTCCTATAATAATAGGGTGCATAATTTTTGAATTGAATTTGATTAGGCTTGTAAATATGTACATGCCTTGCTTTTTGCAAGTTGTTTTCCCATTAAAAAAAATAAAAATAAAAAATAAAATAAAATGAAAAGAGGGTAAAAGTCCTAAAAGAAAAATCAAATGAATTGAAAAGAAAATATCAAAAAGAACAAAAAATGGACTCCAAAAATTAAAAAAGAGATAAGAATAAGACATGAAAGTGATGCAAGTCAAAATGCCACTACTATTTACTTTTACTGCAAAAATTATGATTATGTGCAATTTGTTCAAAATGCCATAATCCATGATGAGTTAAATAGTTTAATCTTAACTTTTTCATGCTTTAAATTTCATGTTTATAGATAGAGAATAAAGATCTGTCAAATAGTTTAAACTTAACAAATCAGTAGATAGTTAGAGAATAAATGAGGAGCTCAACAGTTTAATCTGAACCCTCGGATGAAATAAGGTTAGAATTAGATAGTTTCTTGCTTTAAAAGAAAAATGGATTTAGGGTTGCAAGCTCAAATGCACCCATGCAAATAATGGAAAAATGGTAGAATAAATGATGGGTAGGTAGAAAGCAGTTGCACAAGGCATGAATAAAACTTCATCTAGAAAAATTACTAATTTCCCTCCCCTCAAAGTATTCCAGTATTCAAAACCTTCAGTTATAAAGGCTCAGAGCATTTATCTGACTTTTGTTGGGACCAGACCCAAGGCTTAATGACTGATTGGTACTAAGTACTGGATTCCCTTCATAAAAACCCTTTTCCTCAATATCACCCCTTATCCTAAGACAAAATCCCTTTTCCTAAGTTAAAACACCTTTTTTTCTTACAAAAAGTAAAAACCCCCTTAACTAATTTCATTTCATACATAAACATTCAAAAAACCCAAAAAATGCTATTTATCCTAAGTGTTAAGTGTAAAAAGTTTAAAATGGGGCCACCATTGCGCACAAATGCTTATTTTACACTTTACTTAGTTCATTTATATGTATTTCTGTTCATTCTATTCATCTCATATTAACATTTAACTTATTTATTTTAACTCCACTATACCCCCCATCCCATAATATATTAAATCCCTTATATTAAATAAATTCCAAACCCACTTTATTAATGTTTAACCTCTTGTTTTAATACCCACGTGATATATTCCCCGCCCAAAGGTTATAATACACATGTAAATCACTTATTTGTTGTGTAATTCACCCATCTGTTTATCCCATTAAACATCCCAACTATATGTTAAAACCTTAATTTAACATATAAACTGAAACCCCGCCGCATAAACAAAATCTCGGGCCCCACACCCATAGTACCCCGTAACTCCATCGACAAATCAGGGCTGTTCGCATCTCCCCCATCTAATCCAACAGTCCAAACCCATATTGTAAATTAAAGAGCGTGATCGTTAATCCGTTTCGGATTTGCGATATGGGCGGTATTGCCCTCCTCTCTCTCTCTCCTCCATGCGTCCCTTTCTCACTGGATCACATTCATTTGTGAAATACCATATACCACTCCCAAATCATGCGATAACTGCTTGGCGATAATATCCTATCCATGCCAAACCGCCTCCATTTGAAGTGATTTGCATTGAATGCAAACACTGTTCCAATCCAATCTCTATAAAATAGCCAAATACGTGCATTTTAAACCTTTTTTTACTGCATTTTCTACTCATTTGACTGCTCCTGACTAAAAGAAAAGAGTGCTATCGCCCTTTTTACTTGCTTAAATACCAGAATTCGACCCAGATTTGCTACTACGACCGTACAGACTCTCCAATTTGCGTTTAAAGACTTCAACTAGCTTCTGAAAGCTCCCAGACTTCCAAAAACCATTTCTCTGAGTCAAATACCTAAAAATAACAGGTGTTTTTTAGAAAACAGACCTATCTCTCCATGAAATGAGCTATATTCCTAAATTTTAGCCTTCTATAACCCTGTTTTCCAAAATAATTACCCTAATTTCCTTCAAAAATCGTATTTGCTGCAAAAACCCTGATAAAATTCATAGTTTCTAAAAACTGTAAGTTGATTTTATGCAGAATCTGATTGTTTTAAATCAGTACAGACCCTCAGAAAACCCCTTGATTGATTCAAACCCTTTATAAATGCTCAAAAGCCCTTTTGAGCATGAATTAAGACTATTTTAGGTTTGTTTTAACCAAAGAATAGTAGTAAACCCTTATACAACCTTTCCTGAGTCTGTAAAAAGGTTTAAAGATTGATTTTGGGGAAGAATTGAAAGTTTGAACTGGAAGAAGCCATAATTTTACCTATTTCTGTTCAAAAGACCTGTGTCATATCAAAAAGACCTTATGTAAACAGTCTAAGCTTACAGAAGGGTATAAAAACCTAAAAAAAATAGTTTTAAACATCTAGAAGGCTAAATTGTCAAAAAACAGACCCATAAATGGCTTCAAAAAGCACCATTGTTGTCAATCCACTACAACCTCCTGTTGTAGATGTTAAGCATACCTCTTTAGCTGATGTAGATTATAAAATTATTGATCTAGTAATTGAATTCAATCTTCTTGATCTCCACTGCTAGAGTCTAGAAAAATCTTTGGATTAGGGAGATGAAGTGAAATTTTGGGAGTCTAATTTACCCAAATATATAGTTCCCCATACCCATCAGTGTCCTGAGGTCATCAGACTGTGTCAAGCCCATTATTCCCCTGTCCTAAGAGTTATTGTTAATGCTGAGAAAGAAGTATTATTCACTATCACTGCAGAATCCATAAATCAAATGCTTCAGTTGCAACCATGTCCTAATGCAGTCCCATTGTCTATAGAAGCCCTTACAAAGCTTTATCTCGATTTAGACTTCCCTAAAAGATTTCAAGTCTTTCAACTATTCATGCCTTCATATGTTGAAATCCCAAAGATTAACCCTCCCTGTTCATCCTCCAAATTCCGAGAAGGATCAAGACATGTCATCTCAATGTTGTCTTTTATCCTTGGTTACTTTAATGATGAGCACACTGATGAGTCTATACTTGATTTTCTATCTACTTTTGTGCTTGGTCAGCCCCCTGCAATCATTTTTAACTATGTTGAGTATATAGCTAACAGTATCCATGATCAACTAGTGAAACTTCCTACTATATAAACAGATCAAAGCAAAAAATGAGGAGATCAAGAATGAAATCTATTCCTAGTATTTGAAGCAGACTCCAGGAATTCAAAATAGGCTGCTTTCAGCCTTTGATTATACAAATAAGAAATTGATAACATCAGTACTTCAACCTACAATAAATACACCTAAAACAACAATAGATTATAAGAAGGTTGACTTTGAAGTACTAGTAGAAAGCATTCATCCATTAGATCAGATTGAATTCCACAGACGAACTTCTGAAATGCTATATTCTACTATGACCACAAAGGCAATGAGTGCCCAAAAGCTCCAGAACACTGTGATAAATATGAGAGATCATATTAGGATTGAAAAGCTTCTTCATATGCTAAAGACACCAGAATCAAGTCTTTAGAAGAATTGGTGATTGAAGTAGGGTATGACCGTTCCAATGTGAAAGCTGCAGAAGAATTGGTGAAGAAGAAGAATGCTGATATTGCAGCACTCAGAAAGCAATTGAAATTACCACCAATAGAACATCCACAGGCTAAGGAGATTGTGCAGGAGGCAAACCAAAAGGATGAGATGATGAATCTCATATTACAAATGACAGCACAAATCAAGGAAATGGAGATTGACATGGACAAGCTTGTCCAAGAAATAGAAGTTGCAAAGACTCAAAATGTTCCTCCTACAGTCATTCCCATGGTAACAACAATAGTTACTTCAACATTAGCAGAAGAGTTAGCACCAAAAGTCCCATTGGCCACAACAGTGCCAATCACTTCTTCCACTACTTCAACAACTGAATCTTCTACCACAGCAGCTCAATAGTCCGATGAGCCCAGTAAACTCATTAAAGCCATGGAAGAAATGTCAATACAGAATATTGAGATAAATAGATTGAAAAAACAAGTCAAAAAATTTGAAGATACCAAGAAATTAGCACAGATAAATGCTAAAACAGAGGAACAAAAGTCTAAAAGGTTAAGTGAACAGTTAAAGAAGATAGAAATAGAGTTAACCTTAAAAGATACCATGGCATACATAAAAAATTAGCTATGGTCCAAGATCATTGAGTCAATCAATGATACTTGGCCATCCATTCAAGTAATTTATGAGCAGAAGGACTTTCTTAAGATAGCTAAAGAAGAAATATTGAAGACCAAAGAAGAATTAGGTGCCAAGCCTGAAGAAGCCCTAGAAATAATCAAGTTTCTCAATACTAAAAACAAGCAAGAATTGGATGAGATAGGAATTACTGACAGGACAGAGGCAATTATTGAGGTGAGAAAAGAAATTTCAAAGAAAAACTTGATGAAACAGCTGGAAGAGAAGTGTCAAAATATGGACATAGCCATAACTAGATTCATGGTTAAGTTTGAGATCTTAAGACAAAAATGTTTGCCAAACATTATTGTTATCAATGATAAACTGATGCAACAAGAATACTACAACAAAAAATCAAAGATTATGCTAAAGAATAAGTGAATAAATCAGATTGGCAAGGAGTACCTACAGGCAAAGTGCTGCACAAAAGTGTTGAAAATTTGTTTTATTTACAACATGAGATAAAACATCCCTTTCTAGTCAAGCCAACCTTTGTTAGATACATAGAGACTAATGAAAATTTCAGAAAACTCACAAAGATTAAATTACCAGAGGAAGAGTTTTGGTAGAAGCTTACTGACTTACTGTAAAAATCAATTTGCAGTGAAAAAGGATGAAAAACAAAGTGTTGTTTTTACACAGTAAAAATAGATTTTTACATAGTGAAGCAGTAAAAAAAGCAGGTTAAAGTGTATCAGAGGTAAATTATATCAGCTAAAGAGTATCAGGTAAGAGATAAAGCTTCAAAATAGATTAAAGATCTTTTTTCCAGCGTGAAGGACACCTTTACTAGCCAACTGCCCCAAATCCAAACAACATTACTATTTAATTTGAATAAGTAGGACAACTTGCAAGTTGTTAAGCAACTGTCACTGTCTTTTTGTAATAAGATATTTTATTTCCAAAACACATTCCTAGGACTATTCTAGGATATTTTTTAATATTTTTTGTATAAATACTTCAACATTTGAAGTACTGAGTGTGGAATAAATTGTTGAAGATTTCTATAGTCAATATTTCTGTACTTGAAGGGTTTTTTGTACCAAGTTTCAAGTCAACGGGCTGGATCAAAGCAATAAAGCATCATATTTAAGGATTCATGTGTTGGACCACTTAAATTAAGTACTTTCTTCTGTTATTTGTTAAATCTTCTTATGTTTTCCATTCATTCATAAATGTGTTCTAAATTTTAATGTGAAATCAGGAAGTGATATATCAGAATTTGTTAAAAGCACTCTATTATTTACTGGTTTTCATTTTAATGTTTTCTACTGATTTCCAAAGTAGGGAACCCTTAATTTCTCCCTCTTTCAAATGACCTCTGTCTTCTCATAGTTATCTGGATCAAAGAATTCTTGATTTCTCTTTATCCCAATTAAACCACTTCACCAATCAACCTCAAAGATCTTGAGTGACTCTGCTATCTTGCCCTGAAAAATATTTGACTTTAGACCTTGATCTTGATCTGTCTGCTTGACATATTGACTCCTTTTTCCCAATGGAAAAACATATCTATCACTATCCATCTCAGTAAGTGATTTTTTCCCACCGAACGAAATGAAATATAAAAACCAAATTGCCCCATATAACTAGCCTAAGATCATATATAAACACAAAGTTAAATATTATAGAGAGAGCCCTCTCTGAGCCTTAGGAAGGCTAGATCCTAAAGCTTGAAAGTAGGTTTGTGGTTACCCCTGATATTCTTTAAACTATAAATCAAAATCTCACAACTTAAGAATTATTAGAGTGAGAGGGAGTTGGACTTGCATGCGGAGGAGGGATTGTTGGTTCCCAAAGATGAGTCTTTAGATGCGGATCAGCCACCGGAGGAGGTTCATGGAGTGGAGGAGTCCACTCACCAAGAGCCAAGCATCAGAACAGGCAGAAGGCGTACCATAGAACCTGAGAGGCTGAAACTTGATGTTGCACAGAATGTAGGAGTCCCTACTTCACAGTGCAGACAAAGACAGTCTCCTGACCGATTCACTTGATACATGTCTCTCATGAGAAAATGTATTGTGACTGAGCTATCTTCCTTTCAGATAGAAGCGCAGGATCCCACATGGATAGATGCAATGGTGGAGGAGTTGTTACACAACATTTTGTCACTATCCCTGCAATCCCTCGTCCCGTACATTGGAGGACTATTCCCGTGACCTGTGAATAGTAAAATGTCCTGAAACCACCTTCATGGCATCCTCTTGCATAAAGACAAACATTCTCCTGAAGAACATTTCCTCTGGAAAACCCTAAAAATAGATGTTTTAGCCTTGACGCGACTAGCCAGTTTATCCATCGCGCCAATGGGGGAAATCCACACTAGAGGGCATGCCAACTGGCACTCTGTCCCTGTGTTTCACTCGCACCAAGCTTATTAAGGGATGTATTTTAAAAATAAAAGGCGGAAGTTTGATTCTAACAAACTCCAAAATGAATCATCAAAAGGAGTTGAGTGGTTTGGCTTCGGATCTCCATGTATAGGAAGTGGTTTTCCACCTATCATGGAACCTTCCTAAGAGATAGGGCCTATCCCATGATTATAGGGATCCCAACTTCCTTTCCTCCATCTATTAAAGCTTGCCCTCTCCATTAGCAAGCTAGCTGAACTTGTAGGAAGGGAACTATAGCTGGGAAACTATTGAGAGCCAAGCCAAAGAGAATCCCGTAAGAGAGAGAGCTTCACCCAAATTCCCGACAAGCTTTTTTGAGACACGCTCCGCTGCAAGCCCCGCCGAAGGAAGATCATAGCGTCAGAGCATTTGGTTGTAATCTCCCTTTTGTCATTTATAATATAAGCGACTCTGATTTTGGTTCCATTCATGTGTTCATTTCTTTATGTAATGTAATGAATTATATCCTCTTTGACTGATATATAGTTACATGCTTTAGATTTTATGTTGTATGTCGTTGTTTCCTTGCATGTGTACAGGTGTTCGGACGTGTCGAACGGAAGGAATGTGATATGTCAAGTGAGGGACAGGAAACATCATCTTTCCTCCAACGACAACTGCGTGGGATTTGAGGTAGGCTACTCATTGCAATCTTTGTCTTTTTGTAATTAGGAACCAATGTCATTGCGTGACTTGATTGTTGCTAGACCCGATCTGGGCTAGTGGGATCGCCTCTGTCCGCAGAGGGGATTTACCTCCTCAACAAATTGGCAACTCCATTGGGGAGTCAGTTGGAGTTAGTCTTTCCTCTTTTGGTTGTTTTTGACATTTGATTGATTTATTTTATCTTCTGGTTCGCCTCCTTTGGTGTAAAACCCATGTTCAGCCCCCAGAAGACCAGATCCAGTCTTTGTTTGTCCTTTTTCATCTTTTTCCCATAGTAAACTCGATTGGCGCGGTTTAGCTCTTGACAGTTGCGCCAACTGGCGCTTGTTGCTAGTTAAGCCCCCGCGCTAATGCTTGTTTGGTGCAGATCATAGCTAAACAGGCGCGCCAACTCTGTTTGGTGTTAGGGTTTTCTTGCTTTTTGCCTCCTTGAGATTAAGTTTTGGTCCTGGTGTCGTTTTTTTGATTACTTGATGTAAAAGGGAATGAATGCCTTGTTTTGAGCTCATGCTTTGGAACTCCTTTTTGTGCTTGACCTCATATGTCTTGTAGCCTTTTGAGGAACTTCATTATAAAGTGTTTAAAACAATGATTTCATTCTTAGTGTTTGTTTACATCTCTTTTGCATTCATCCTTCCATTAAGGAGATTTTCGTTCATTTAGTTTTCATCTCAAAGTTTTCTTTTTATTAAAATGCATTAGATCACATTGCATTGAAAAGTATTTTTGAGATTTATCATTGAACTTAGATCACATTGTTTAATGATTGAAAGCTAAAAATCGCATTGAGTGCATTCTCTTTCATTAAAAGCATTCATTAAGTAGATTCTCATTTCATCAAAAAATGCATTGAGTGCATTCTTATCATTTCAAAAGAAAAAGGAAATTGTGCACAGATTACAATTGCATAGTTTTCAAAAAAGAGGATTTTGCATCGATTACATTGCATAATTCACATCGTTGAATGTTTTGGATTAATTTTGGATAGTGAAAGTCATCTAGTTTGGAAAAAAATCGTTTGCAATGTTGTTGTTTGTTGCATCATTGTTTGAAGCTCTTCCCTTAACTAGACAACATTCATTGAATTGAAAGATTTATTTTCTCATATAGCTGCATATAGGATATTTTCAGATGACATGCGGCAGGGCCTTGAAATTGAAACATAATTGAAGATCAACCATAAAAATTATTTAATTAACCTAAGGAAGCATTGAAACCTAACGAAACATTTTTAGTGGTCTAGGTTAGAGACGTGTTCCGACGTCTTTAAACCTAGCAGTTGTCGCTCGCCATCTGGCTCTGACAGCGCTAGTATGGACTTGTGCTCCCCGTACCGTCGCGTATATAAAGGGAGACCCCATTAGGTTGCAATCCTTTATCCATAGGAAGCCTAGTCTGCCGCCTCTTACCCGTGATACACCGAACACAGCATTCGGGGAGATTACCTGCACGTACGTTAAGTCCTTGGTTGATTTCTCTTTCATTTTTACCAAGGTGTATATGGCAGTTCACGGATATCTAGTACACCCTTTTACCTAGATTACCAGAGCATTCACTTTGATCTTTACTGACTCTTTTAACTGAAAATATCATCGAGCTCTTGTCCTTTCAAGCTCGTATCCAACCTGAAAGTGATAGAGTCACCTTTTGCCTGTTTCTCGACTCTTAAAATATGAAACAACAGAGTCTGGTTTCAATGTCTTAAAAAATTAATCGCCCACGAAATATTCCTGGTTATAATTTTTGTCCTTAGTGTTTTATTTCAAGGTCATTTCTGATGGCAACTTTTCCGGACTTTTCCAATCAAGGAGTCCCCTTTGAAGGGAGTCCTAGTCCTTTTCCTGCTTTAGGAAATGTTGGTGCTCCTTATATGGCCACGTTATCCCTCCCTGGGTTAACTGTTGGGTTGCCTGTTTGGTTTTTTTCAGCCTCTGTGGTCCCAAGTGTTCCATCTACCATACCATCCACTCCTCCTCCTGAGCAACGCCATGTTGATTCGAAGGTGGACCTCTCCCCTTCTTCACCTGTTTCTTCATCCTCATCTTCTACTTCACCTGGTGAAAGTTTGGCTTCTAGTACCTAGGTGGCTAAGAAGAAGAAGAATAAAACGAAGAAGAAGAAGTTAGATAAGCGAGAGGCTAATTCTACAGATGTTGCTTCAAAAACACCTGCTTTCGATGAACCTTCCAACCCTCCACGGAAAGTTAAGTTCCCTTGCATGTTGTGCCAGGGAAGCCATCTTCTTCGAGATTGCCCTGGCATTCCCAAGGTGCTCGAAGTATGGTCCAACGGTCGTCCCCCATTGCCTTTGGCTTCCGAGAGGCAGGTTGGGGGCACATCTTCAGCTAATGCTGGTAAGACTCATAAGAGACAGGGTAAGCTCACCAATCCCTGTAAGTTGTGTGAAGGGCACCATGTCTTTCACCTTTGTCCATATATGGATGAAGCCAAGAGAGTTTTGGACAACTCGACTGTTTCTGCACCGTGCCTTCCGGCTAGTTACAAACAACTTTCTTTGAGTCCTTCACCAGTTGATCCAACGATCAGTCAAGAGTCATCCTTGCTTGATCCCGCTTCCCCGGAAATTCACCATCATGAATCCATTCCTGACTAACCATTAGTCATGGGAACGGTTGAGCTGGCCCCGTCTACGGTGCACCAGGTCTTTTCCGTTGAGAGTGGATCTCACATCCCTCAGGTTCTTCTTGTTTCTTCAAATTCCTCGAACTTGGAGAAAGATTCTCCTTTCCCCATACCTCAAGAAGCTGCTCCTTCGCCTCCTGTGATGGAGGTCCCGGAGGATACCCCTCCCGACTTCGTGATGGAGGTCGTGGAGGATGCTCCTTCTTCTTCCGTAACACCAGGGGAAGACCATCTCGGTTCGATGGTAGCCCCTCCAAGTAGTTTGGTTGCCTCTTTTGATTGGAGTCGATTTGCAGGATACCGCCTTCCTTCTTATGTGCCCTTTGAGATCACGATATAGGCCTCCCATATGGTCGTACTCGGCACCATTATAGATGAAGGAACGTCTGTTATTATTTTATCCTCAACTACTTGGCAAGCTTTCGGTTCGCCATCGCTTATGCTTGTTATGAAGAATATGTTGGCATTTAACAAAGGAGCTAGTCAACTGTTAGGGATCCTTCCGAAGTTGCCTGTTACTTTGGGAGGGAAAATTGTCCATATGGATGTGATGGTTGTTCCTGGCCCCTTGGACTTTAATTTATTCCGGGGCCACGATTATAATTATGCCATGGGAGCGCTTGTCTCCTTCCTCTTTCGTGTGATGTGTTTTCCACACCAAGGTCAGATCGTGACCATCGATCAGCTTGCGTTCTTTGGTCCGAATATGGCAGCTAGTTCGCCATCGTCTCTGCCGAATCTTTATCTGCAAGTTGACTCATCCCCGCCGCATGTCAATTATGTGGCTACCTATCTTGTGCCCATATTCAGTGATAGTGTCATAGTGCATCGTGGGGCATTAGGTCCAGACTTCCAAGACGTTTTCCTTCCATCGGATGGGAAACTCTTGGAAGCTATGAATTCTTATTCATTATGATGAAGTCTGTCGGAGCATAGTTTGTTTTCTTGTATCAAGCTCCTTAAAAAATGAAACAAGCTCGTTGGAGCTGAGTTCGTTTTCTTGTGTCAAGCTCCTTAAAAAATGAAGCAAGATCTTCGGAGCAGAGTTCATTTTCTTGTGTCAAACTCCTTTAAAAATGAAACAAGGTCATTGGAGCATAGTTAGTTTCTTGTGTCAAGCTCCTTAAAAAATGAGACAAGCTCGTTGGAGCACAGTTCATTTTCTTGTGTCAAGCTCCTTAAAAAATGAAACAAGGTCTTCGGAGCAGAGTTCGTTTTCTTGTGTCAAGATCCTTTAAAAATGAAACAAGGTCGTCGGAGCAGAGTTCGTTTTCTTGTGTCAAGCTCGTTAAAAAATGAAACAAGGTGTTCGGAGCAGAGTTCATTTTCTTGTGTCAAAATCCTTAAAAAAATGAAACAAGACCGTCTGAGCATAATTTGTTTTCTTGTGTCAATCTCGTTAAAAAATGAAACAAGGTGTCCGGAGCATAGTTCGTTTTCTTGTGTCAAGCTCGTTAAAAAATGAAACAAGGTGTTCCGAGGATAGTTTGTCTTCTGTATCAACCTCGTTAAAAAATGAAACAAGGTCATCTGAGGATATTTATTTTAATGTGACAACCTCATTAAAACAATGAAACAATTTCCTGTTCAATTCGAGTCTTTGATAAGATCTCGTAAAACCCCAGTCGAGTATTTCTCTTGATCTCGTAGCTTGGACCTTCACTCCATCTGCTTTTCATATGGATTGAAGCTTGGGGGGCATGTACCTCGAATTGAGTCACCATGCTGGGGGCATGCTTACTTTTTCAAGCGTAGTTTATCTTTGTTTCAAGATTGTGTAAAAATGAAACCAACTTCAAGCAGAGTTTTCTGATTTCAAGCTTGTGTAAAAATGAAACCATTCCCATTTTAACTCTTGTGATTGCCATTTTATCAGCCTGTTGTTGCCAGATGAGCCTTGGTTTTCTCACTCCATCGTCACTATCTGCTTGGCCGATCATATGCCTTCACTTGCTTGTTTTACCCTTTCCCCAGGAACCACTACAATGAGTGGTCTTGTTAGCCAGCCTCTTAACCTTTACTTGTTCTGAGCAGTTCCACCATCACCGGAACCAGTAGCTACCTTTTATACCACTCGTTCCTCCAGGAGGAGTCAACTTTTAGCTCTTTTCTGACTCTCTAAAACTGAAAAGATTGCCAATTCGGTTGTCGTTTTGAGCTCGTTAAATTGGTTGCGAAGTGATATCTACCCAGTATACGTTTACCCCTTTTTCGGGATGGGATAGATTATTTACGAAAAAGGAATACCCTATCCTATCGCGACTAGGAGGTTCTCCCAGACATAGTTTTCTACCTTTTCGGATCTGCGAGACTATCTACGAAAAGGGATTGCTGGGGTTTTCTTTTTCGCTGTCTTTTCAAACTCTCTAAACATGAAAATATGTCGAGTTCTTCCTTTGTTAGACTCGTTAAAAATATATGACATCAGACTCCGTCGTAATGACGATACTCGAGTTCCTCGTTCCTAGGGCTCGTTAAATGTACTAGGTTGGATTTGTCCGAAGGAAAAACTTATATCGCAAGCATATGCTATCCCCTTCAAGCTTGTTTCCAAAAATAATTGGGGTACTCACCAGAAATGGTGGGGAAAAATGGAACCAGTATCACCGTCGTGTCGGCAGTATGTCGCTCTTGAACATGGCACTTGGCAGCATTCATGACGGGTTGGGGACATCTCATCTCGTTCTCTGCTTGCCTCCGTGGGTTTGGGTAATCTCTTTTGACCACTCATCTGCTCTTTGCCGCGTCATCATGACCTCAGATCCTTTGATGTCAAATACTTCCAAATCCAATGTCGTGCCGCCGATATGTTCAAGAGAAGTTGGCTTCTGCAGTTTCAACCACCCTATGATTCTCTACTGATCTTGATTCATGAATATCATGTTCCTCTGTCTCGCGTCGATGATGTGGGAAACACTATGGACCACCTTCGATCAAGGTCACTTCCTATTGACTTCAGCTCATTATCCAGGAAGCTTATTTAGAGACTCCCTTCAGGTACCTTGGAGCCTGCATGCCTCAATGGTAGGTTCTTCGCATCCGACGCAAGGTTTTAATTATTGGCCTTCGATCAGATGATTTTGCGGGTGTTCGACGCCAACTCACTGTTCACATTCCGTGGATTGTACCTATAGTACCTTGAGGACCATCCTCATTATTAGTGGTTCTTCTCGTTTCTGTTAATGACTTTCATTATTGGTTGG
The DNA here is from genome assembly GCA_034641835.2 of Pinus albicaulis. Taxonomy (NCBI): domain Eukaryota; kingdom Viridiplantae; phylum Streptophyta; class Pinopsida; order Pinales; family Pinaceae; genus Pinus; species Pinus albicaulis. The sequence goes on from CM076584.1 coordinate 1,748,069, forward strand.
TAATCAGACGATGTTCTTGCATGTTGGACTTCAGCTCACTTATTCACATGCTCGGACTTGTACTCTGTTCGAGTCGAGATGGAGCGCAAGACCCTGGATTTTGTTTGATGAAATCCAGGCTGCAAATTCTTTGTGGATTATCATGATTAGTTACGTGACTCATTTGATTGGATGGCTGCAACCATACCTGAGTCTACTTGTTGATCCTTCTTTACTGGATGGTTGTGTCCATACCTTGGATCCCAGTTATTGTACACTCTATTATGGATGGCTGCACCCATATCACATATCATGTATTAGAGATATCAGTTGTATTTGTATTTGTAGGTTTTCCGATGGCAGTGTTTTCAGTTGGGCATCTTCTCATAAAGCATTTCACCCCTCCCTCTCTCTCAGAGCTCATGCTTTAGGGGGCATCTGTTACACAACATTTTGTCACCTTCACTGCAATCCCTCGTCCCGTACATTGGAGGACTATTCCCGTGACCTGTGAATAGTAAAATTTCCTGAAACCACCTTCATGGCATCCTCTTGCATAAGGAAAAACATTCTCCTAAAGAAAATTTCCTCTGAAAAACCCTAAAAATAGATGTTTTAGCCTTGGTGCGACTAGCCAGTTTATCCCTCATGCCACTGGGGGAAATCCACACTAGAGGGCGCACCAACTGGCGCTCTGTCCCTGTGTTTCACTTGCGCCAAGCTTATTAAGGGATGTTTTTTAAAAATAAATGGTGGAAGTTTGATTCTAACAAACTCCAGAATGAATCATCAAAAGGAGTTGAGTGGTTTGGCTCCGGATCTCCATGTATAGGAAGTGCTTTTCCACCTATCATGGAACCTTCCTAAGAGATAGGGCCTATCCCATGATTATAGGGATCCCAAATTCCTTTCCTCCATCTATAAAAGCTTTCCCTCTCCATTATTAAGCTAGCTGAACTTGTAGGAAGGAAACTATAGTTGGGAAACTATTGAGAGCCAAGCCGAAGAGAATCCCGTAAGAGAGAGAGCTTCACCCAGATTCCTGACAGGCTTTGTTGAGACATGCTCCGCTGCAAGCCCCACCGAAGGAAGATCATAGCGTAAGAGCATTTGGTTGTAATCTCCCTTTTGTCATTTATAATATAAGCGACTCTGATTTTGGTTCCATTCATGTGTTCATTTATCTATGTAATGCAATGAATTATATCCTCTCTGACTGATATATAGTTACATGCTTTAGATTTTACGTTGTATGTTGTTGTTTCCTTGCATGTGTACAGGTGTTCGGATGTGTCGAATGGAAGGATTGTGATCTGTCAAGCGAGGGATGGGAAACATCATCTTTCCTCCAACGACAACTGCGTGGGATTTGAGGTAGGCTACTCATCACGATCTTTGTCTTTTTGTAATTAGGAACCAACGTCATTGTGTGAATTGATTGTTGCTAGACCTGATCTGGGCTAGTGGGATCGCCTCTGTCCACAGAGGGGATTTACCTCCTCAACAGGAGTATGACTCCATTGTCAAAAACAGTTATTGGGAAATTGTTCTAAGGCCGGTTGATAAATTAGTGGTAGGTTCGAGATGGATCTACAAGGTAAAGCAAGATGCTGATGGGAGTGTTGAGAAATACAAGGCCAGATTTGTGGCTCGGGGCTTCTCACAGATCAAGGGGATTGATTATGAAGAAACCTTTTCACTTGTCACATGGTATTCTTCCACAAGGACCATCCTTTCTCTCTCAGCACAGATGGGTAGGCACATTCATCAGATGGATGTGAAGACTGCGTTTCTCAATGGGATCATTGAGGAAGAAGTGTACATTGATAAGCCTGAAGGATTTGAGCTCTTTAGCAGTGAGTCACATGTGTGCAGACTCAAAAGAGTGTTGTATGGGCTGAAGCAAGCACCCCGTGCTTGGTACACTCGGATCGACAGCTATTTCACCGGACTTGGCTTCACCAAGAGTGAGGCAAGTGAAAACCTATACCAAATTGTGGTGAAGGGTAAGCTTTTAATCATTTTTCTTTATGTTGATGATTTAATACTGACTGGTGATGAGCATTTGATACACTCATGCAAGGAGGACCTTGCAAAGGAGTTCGAGATGAAGGATATGGGCCTCCTTCATTATTTCTTTGGATTGGAAATATGGCAGCGAGATGGTGAAATTTTTGTGTCTCAAGGCAAGTATGCAAGGGAGATACTGGGTAAGTTTCAAATGGAGGGTTGTAAACCCATGGATACTCCTCTTCCAGGAAACTGGAGGAAAGAGAACACTACATCTGGAGAGGAAGTGGATGATACTGTCTATCGACAATTAGTGGGTTCGCTAATGTATTTAGTGAATACAAGACCGGACATATGCTATGCAGTGAACCAACTTAGTCAAGCGACAGTTAATCCTACCAAGCTCTTTTGGAAGGCGGGCAAGAATGTCATAAGATACCTAAGGGGCACATCTGAGTATGGCTTGTGGTACAGACAGACGGATGAGGTGAAGCTGCATGGCTTCACGGATGCAGAATGGGCAGACAACCCAACAGACCAAAAGAGCACATCGGGAGCGGTCTTGAGTATTGGATATATATTTGTTTCTTGGTACAACAGGAAATAGAGATCCGTGGCACTCAGTTCTACGGAAGTGGAATACATGGCAGCAAGTCAAGCTGCATGTGAGGCTATATGGATGAGAAAGATCATGGTTGGTTTGTTTGGTTCTCGTTTAGATCCTACAGTGATTCATTGTGATAATTAGAGTTGCATTAAACTCTTGATTAATCCTGTGTTTCATGATAGATCTAAGCATACAGATATCCGGTATCATCATATCAGAGATTGTGTGCAACGGAAGATCACGTTGCTTCAATACATTGCTCCGGAAGATCAAGATGCAGATATTCTGACGAAGGCGCTCACTAGGAGAAAATTAAAATACCATAGAGACAGGATCGGGGTGAAGGATAATCTCTGTCTTGTTGAGAGGGAGTGTTGAGATTCAACAAGATGACGATCCTAGTGAAAATTAAGCACCTACACTAAGTGGGGCCCACAGGCTATTTTTAGGTGTAATTCTATTTTTAGAACGGATGAGAAAATTCTATTTATAACGGAAGTCTATTTATAGATGTTGAGAAAATTCTATTTATAGATGATGTTATATTTTTAGATGTATGTGTGAAGTCTATTTATAGATCGCATGTCTATTTATAGATGCATGTCGACTATTATTATCCCTTATTAATAGTTGGACTGTAAACATTAATCTATTCTCATGGAGCACTTGGAAATAGTTAACTGAAGTTGCAAACTAGTTAGCTATGCGAAATTCGAGTTCAAAGGTTGGTTGGTGGGACATGCAAGGGGACTTAGTTGTAACTGAGTGATTCGAAGTTGTAACAGAGTTGGATGTGTAGTTATGTGAGTTGTAAAGTAGTTTAACTCAGTTAAGTGAGTTAAACTCAGTTGTGCTAGTTGTAACTGAACATACACTAGTGAGAGATCAGTGAATTAATTATTTAATTAATTCAAAAGAAGTGGTCTCACATGCAAGTAAAGATTTACTACTGTTAACTACATGCATGTCAGATCCAGTGGAGACCCGATTGAGAGATAGGTGAAAGGGACAGTTTGACTATCAGTTGTGACATTAGTGGGTGCACTCATGCAACCAGACACACATTGGAGATGCCAATGAGGATTGCATAGTCAAGGCAAGTAGGATCTCATTCATTCAGGGATTGTGATCAGCAGGGATTGCACAGTGGAGGCAGGCTGTCAGGAGGCAGTAAATTGGCACATTTATTTGTCAATTTTTGTATGATAGTGCGAGACAATTGTATATTGTACTGAGAGCTCTTGGATTAGAGTTTTGTATGAGAATGTTTCATGATCCATGATATATACATAATATATGATAGTGGGGTTTTTAGCTTTATGCTTTCCCGGTAAAAACATTTGTGTTATGTGTGATTGATCTTTATTCATGTGTTTGTAATTGGCGATCGTGTTTTAAATTTCCACAAAGATTTTTGTAGAAGCGATTGTGTATTTAACAGTGGGATATAATTGTTAGATCAAGAGAATCCAGGCAATACATAATTGTATTAAAATTTCTACTTAAAATTCACTGCAATGACATCAAAATTATAGGTTATGGGATCAACCTTGGTCAAAAGAGTGAATGAATATAGAGACCATACAATGTGTAGAATCCAAATCTAGAAATTCATGATGGTCATGAGTTATTAGGAATAATCTCTCTCAACTTGTATCGATAAAATGGACAGGGAAGGTGACATGGAGGTTTCAAGATGTTGTCATGTAGAGTCCATGTGTACATATTGTAGCCATGGGGCAAGGTCAAAGTTTGTGGAGGCTAGTTGGTTAGAAAGTAGTGGTAAACAGTTTTAGAGGCAAGTGGAGGAGTATTTCAAAAGGTCAAAATGCCTTAGTAATTATTATGGGGGTTACGTGGGTCCCTTATGTGGTAATTGGATTATAGAGGCAAAGGGTAATTTTAACAACTTGCAACTTCAACCTCGATAATTAATATGGGTTGTTGATATAGATCTAGTGTACAAGGCCATGCGCATGAGAGAGGTACTTCCAATGAAGTGCCACCACCCCAAAAAATCATAATCACATTAATCAAGGACATCATGTCATGTGGTATATAAGTACAAAGAGGTACAAGTGTCCCAAAATAATTCAAATATAATAATAAAGTTTATAAATTAAAGTGGGGAAAAATCTACATTCTAAAAGAATTAGATGGATTGGGATTTCCAGACCCCACAACGGTTAGGGTTTTTCTTTAGCCGACCGCCCCTTCCCCTATTGTGCAATTCTCTCTCCAACCTCCTGCTATGCAATTTCCCTTCAAATAATAGTAAATTCTCGTGATTCGGTAGAGAAGACAATTTCTCTTGAAGGAATGGAAACTAGTTCCACAAGCTCTTCTTCTCATGTAGCACAAGTCAAGGCTTCTTACAGTGCCTTGTTGAAATATGGATCTACTCTTCCAATAGTTCAAGAAGCTCCTCCCTTTAATGTTCCCTCTAGGGATGAAGCCTTTATAAATGCAAAATATCTTTTAGATCTTAGTTTGGTTTATATATTTAATAGGTTTTAGCTGTGACTAATTGATTTTCAAAAGTGGGTTTCTGAAACGTGGAAATCTCTACAATCTCAAGATCTGAAAATTTACTCTTTGGTTTGGGGTTTTTCCATTGTTGTCTTTCAAAATCGTATTGATAAAAATATTATTTGTGATTTCGAACCCTGGTTCTGGTGCATTTTTGGTCTCTTCATGTAGCCTTGGTCTCCTTCTTTTGATCCAATTTCAGCGTTGATCTACTCAACTCATGTTTGGGTAAGGCTCTCGAACCTTCCCTTGCATCTTTGGAATCTCTCTTCATTAACTTCTATTAGAAATTAAATAGGGAAATTTTATTGTCATAGTTCGGAAACTAAACATTATCTTAAGCCCACTTATGCTCGAATATGCGTGGAAATGGATTTTAATAAAGGTTTTCTTGCTGAGATAAACTTAACGGCTCCAGATTATGGATGGGTCCAGGAGCTTGATTATGAAAACGTTTCATACCATTGTCGAGCATGCTATAAAACATGGCATGGAATAAAAAATTCCCCAAGCAACATCAAAACAATGGATTCTAAAAATTTAGTCAAAGGCGCAAATGGTGGTAAGGTGCTCAAAGAGAACATTATATAGTCTACAAGAGAGACCCGGGATAAGGAAGAAGCAAATAACAACCATGAAAAAGTGCATGTCAAAGAGGATCCACCAAATGAAGTAAAAGACAGTCATGAATAAGCGCATGTCAAGAGGATCGTCACGTTAATCAATCCCTTGCAAATACTATATCCTCCTTTGAATTCGCAGGGAGCAAGATTGGAAAAGCAATTTCTTTGGTTGATCAGGAAGATGAGAAAGAATCCTTAAAAAAACAACAAAGACAACATAAATGACTTCTTGAAGTCAATAGAAAATATGGGTTGGATCCTTGTTGTGAAAAAGGGCAAAACCATCTCACTATGGAAAATGGGAAGTCAATGAAAATCATATCAACAGGAAGTAAAAAATGGAATATAAATGTATTTTGATTTTGGGAGTAATTTGGAAAAATCTTTAGATGGAAAGGGAATACAATTTTTGTCTGATGGAGTACCCAATTGAGGGTTTGGATGGAGCCGTTGTGCTCAATCTCAAACCCACAAGGGATATTGAAAACTCTAAAGAAATGTAACATTTAAGCTGAGATCCTAATTATCTTTTTTTAATATAAACCTTCATGTCCATTTCTTTTAAAAGGTAATAATAATAAAGTAAAGTGGAAAAAAGATAAAAGAAGCCACAAGATCTAACATGGCAGGTAATGAGGTAGGAGAGATGATATGGCAGACATAGGTGTTCACACATAGGATCCCATTACCATGTTAAAATTATGCAACTACAGTCAAATTCAACTATGGACAACTCTGATGGTCGAGATTATAATTGCATTAGATTCCTTTTTTCGGGAATACCAAAATTGACTTATAAATCGCCCCAATTGGTTAAGAAGAAGTTAAATTATGAATTATTTTTATCTACTAAAGTGAAATGGAATGGGTCGGCCTAACCACATGTGAAATTTACTCAAGTCAGCCTTACCCCAAGAGGACCCACACAAAACTATAAATAGAGGTGACCTCAAGCTCATTCACACACACTTGCTAAAGCGATCTTTGATTTGCATCCATTGTCTTGGTTCATATATTTTGTCTTAGCTCATATAGGTTCGATGGAAGAAGCTTGCGCAAGGTTTAGGATCACAGGCGAGAGGCTTGCTCTGAACTAGGGCTTATGGGCCATAACCGTTGGCACTGTTAGGGTCCTATAATAACAGGGATCATAATTTATAATTGACTATGTTAAGTCTTGTAATATTGTACATACCTTTGCTTTCTTCAAATGTTTTCCATATTAAAAAATGAAAAGAGGGTATGTCCTAAAAGAAAAATCAAAGGACCAAAAGAAAAAAGATACAAAAAAGATATAAAGTATGAACCCCACAAAAAGAAACAAAAATAAATTATGAAAGTGTTGTACATTCAAATGCCACTACTATTAGTTTATTTTACTTTTGCAAATAAAATTGTGTGCAGCTTGTCCAAAATGAGACAATTCATGATGATCATACATTTTAATCTTGATTATTCATGCCTTTAAATTTCATGTCATGATAGTTAGTGAATAAAGATCTGACCAAACCATTTAATCTTGGCAGATCAGTAGTCAGGTAGAGAATAAAAATGAGCTCATAAGTTTAATCTAAGCCATTGGAAGATATAAGGTTAGAAATAAGTTAGTTTTCTTATCAAAAGAAAATAAAAGGGTCAGCAAGCTCAAATTCACCCAATAAAGGAAATAAAAAATGTTAGGGTAAATAAAGGGTAGGTAGAATACTTTCAAAAGTTATGAAAATCATCATTTGGTTTATCTCTTATCACTAATATCCTTCTAACACCTTCCCCTTATTCTAAATCCCTCTTTCCTCTCTTGGAAACCATTTCCCCTTGCAAAAACCATTTTTCCTTGCTAAATCCCTTCTCCCTTCCCTTTTCCTAACTCTTTTCCCTCTTAAAAACCCTTTTCCATTTAAAAATTCCCTTTCCATTATTAAAACCCCCTTCCCCTTTACTAACTCCGCATTATTCAAATAAAACATGCCAAACCCACTTTTGCATAGTTTCAAGCACAAAATAAATATATTATCGGGCCCCACTTCCTTTTTAAATTAACCCCCTCGCTTAAAATATTTCATAAACTCCCGCATATTATATTAATCCCGATCCACTTTATTATAAACCTCTGCCTATCTATTTACCTGACCCCACCTCTCAGAACCCCCAACTTATCCAGCCGCCCGACCATCATTCATTAGGTCTAATGACCAATAAGCATTTTCGCACCCTCCGACATTCAAATGTTTAAAGCCGGGGGGGGGGGGGGGGGTGCCAAATGGGTGGTTTTATCCACCCGCTCCCCCGCCACGCGGCACTCCCATGTTTTATCGCACCTCTCATTCCCCAAACCGCCTAACCACCTTTTTGCGTGTGATAATCCGCTAGACCGCCTTTTGCTATGCGATAAACCACTTTCGTGCATGCGATGAAACCACCATTATTTGAAATAATGCACCCCTGCGCCATTGCGATAAGCCCCAAAATTCAAAAGTAATAAAACTTCGCTCGTAACAGTTATTTCACTATTTCTGTTATTTATGAAAAGAGACCTGAAAGCCATTACCGACTGAAAATTAAAGCTCGCATCTGCCAGGACCCCTTCCAAGACCAAAAATTCAATATTCCAGGTAATCCTGAGTACCTACCTTTGTCAATTAAGCACATAAATTAATAAATCAAATGAATTAATGGCTTCCCAAAGCATTCAGATAGTAAACCCTCTTCAACCACCAGTTTTAGATATCGACCACACCCCTTTGGCCGATAAAGACTTCAAAATCAATGATACTATGACTGATTCCAACCTTTTGGAGCTCCATTGCTGGAGCCATGATAAATTTTTTGATCAGGCAGATTACATTCATCTATGGGATTAAAACCTACCCAAATACATATTCCCACATACCTATCAGTTCCCGGAACTCATCAGACTATACCAAATAAGCTATTTTCCCAATGAAAGAGTTGTAGTTGCTCCAAACCAAGAAATCTTATTCACAATAACTACTCAATCCATCAATCAGATGCTACAAATTCAACCACATCTTGATAAGTACATTTCTCAATGGAAACCCTTACTTAACTCTACTTAAAGCTGGAATTTCCTAAAAGATTCCAAATCTTTCAGACTTTCCTCCCTCCATCAGTAGAAACCCTTAAAAATAATCCTCCATACTCAGCTTCCATGTTTTCAGAAAGAACCAGACAAATTGTTACCATGCTGTCATGTATTTTAGGATATTTCACTAATTAGCATGTAGATACATCTATTCTTGGTTTCCTATCCATCTTTTGCCCAGGTCAGCCTCTAGCTACAACCTTCATTTTTTCCCAATACATAGCAGATGCAATCCATGATCAACTAGTCAAACTGCCAGAAGAAGGAGTATTCAAATACTCCTCAGTTTTGTTTCATATGTTTATATATTTCCAATTAGAAAGGTTTGCAGTTAACCTCCAAAAACTGGACACAGAGGGTAATCCCCAATCTGTTGTCTTTTGGACATCCTTAATCAGAAAGGATTCCACTGAATTCAGCTTCAAAGACTTCATTGATTCTTTTGTTTATCTAGTTGTTAATATGCTAAGCATTAGCATTTAGCTTAGGATCAGTGAAGAGATCAAAAAGGTTTTGCAGTTGTCAGATCAGAGTAAAATAAGAGACAGGTATTTATACCAGAATCATACAAAAATTAGAGTGTATGGAAGCCAACTAACTCCATACAAGCTTCCCAAATACCTCCCAATGAGGATATTTTTTTTAGAATATATCAGACAAATATTGAATTTAGATGAAATCAATTTCCTTTCATCTAAGAAGAAGACCCAATTCGAGATTGAAAACCAACTAGGGCCTTTTATATGTAATAGTAGGAATGCTGGACAACAAGCAGACAAATGTTTACAATATTTTAAGTTCAGTAGCAGTTTCAAATGGAAATATGACCCCACGGGTGTCATGATTAAATTAAGAGTCAAATTCAAATTGACCCCTTCCATTCATGAGTCAAAGTCTGAAATTGAAAAGTATTCCAACTAGTCAGAGTGGTTGGAAAATACTTTATAGGAGGTGGAGAAGCAGGTTGATACTAGTTCCATCCTGCTTACTCTAGCCCCATAGGACAGAAATTCAAAGAGGGCAAGAGAGGAACACTCTTATTTTGCAGAAACTACTTATGATACTAAGTTCAAGCTTATGTATATAAAAAAGACAAATTTAAATCCATTGATAGAGCAGGAAGAGACAATTCAAACAATTGAAACCATTGAAACAGAT